>OZ018318.1:131930903-133130903 GCA_963969495.1 Ceratothoa steindachneri | reverse complement strand
GCTCTGAATTATAATAGAAGGAAATACTAAGCCCAATGTACAACAGATTCTTATCTTGCAGAAAGCAACAAATTTGGAATCAGAAGGAAAAACGAAACGGAGCCATGAAGGAAAACGACTACAGAAAATTCCGCAGGAAAGAGACTTTCCTTTGGTCTCGAGATTTGATCGTGTAATTAGATTTTCTGTTTAAAAAATAATATTTTAGTCATTCCGGAATGAATTTGAATATAAGAGAGACATTCCATCTACATATGAACGACACTTCATCTACATATGAGTCACACTTCATCGCAAAATGAGCGACATTTCATCTGCATCTAAGCGACATTTAATCTGCATATAAGCGACACCTTATGTACATATGAGTGACAATTCATCTGCATATAATCGACACTTTATCTATGTACATATGAGTGCCACTTCATCTACATAAGAGCGACACTTCATATGCATATGAGCCACTCTTCATCTGCATATAGGCGACAATTCATCTGCATTTTAGCGACACTTCATCTACATAAGAGCGAGACTTGATCTGCATATGAGCAACGCTTGCTCTGCATATGGGAAACACTTCATCTACATATGAGCTACACTTCATCTGCATATGGGCGAAAATTTATCTACATATGAGCGACACTTCATCTACATATGAAACACATTTCATTTGGATATAAGCGACACTTCATATCAAATGAAAGACACTTCATCTACATATGAGCAAGATTTCATGAGCGCATAAGCGACATTTAATCTAAATAATAGCGACACTTCATGTACATATGAGCCACCTTCATCTGCATATGGGCGACACTTCATCCTACATATGAGCAACACTTCATCCAGATATCAGCGACACTTCATCCAGATATCAGCGACACTTCATCCACATATGAGCGACACTTCATCAATATATGAGCGACATCAGCATATAAGTGACATTTAATCTCAATATTAGCGACACCTCATGTACATATGAGCTATCCTTCATCTGCATATAAGCAACACTTCATATACATATGAGCGACATTTCATCCACTTCATGTACATATGAGCCACCCTTCATCTGCATATGAGCGACACTTCATCTACATTTGAGCGACACTTCATCCACATATGGGCGACAATTCAACTACATAAGAGCGACACTTGCTCTGCCAATGGGCGACACTTCATCTAAATATGAGCGACACTTAATCTGCATATAAGCCACACTTTATCTGTATATGGGGAACACTTTATCTACATATGAGCGACACTTCATCTGCATTGGGGGACAATCCATCAACATATTAGCGACAATTCATCTGCATATAAGCCACACTTTATCTACATATGAGCGAAAATTCATGTACATATGAGCCACACTTTATTTAAATTTAGGCGACACTTCATCAACATATGAGCGACAGTTTATCTGCATATGGGCGACAATTCATCTACATATGAGCGATATTTCATCTGCAAATAAGTGACATTTAATCTGAATATAAACAAGACTTCAAGTACATATAAGCTACACTTTAACTGCATATGCTCGACACTTCATCTACATATGAGCGACACTTCATCTGCATATGAGCGACACTTCATCTCAAAATGAGCGACATTTAATCTGCATATAAGCAACACTTCATCTGCATATAAGCAACACTTCATCTGCATATAACGACACTTCAAGTGCATATAAGCGACAACTCATCGGGATATTAGATGAACTTCATCTGCATATAAGCGACACTTCGTCTGCATATAAGCGACACTTCATCTAAATATAAGCGACACTTTATCTGCATATAACGACACTTCAAGAGCATATATGCGACAACTCATCGGCATATTAGAGAAACGTCATCTGCATCTAAGCGGAATTTAATCTGCATATAAGCGACGCTTCATCTGCATAAAAGCGACACTTCTTCTGCATATAAGTGACACTTTATCTGCATATATGAGACACTTTATCTGCATATAAGCGACACTTCATCTGCATATGACCCACACTTCATGTACATATGACCCACACTTAATCTGCATGTGAGCGATACTTCATCTATCTATGAGCCACACTTCATCTGCATATGAGGGACATTTCATCTACATATGAGCGACACTTTATCTGCATATAAGTGACACTTCATATCAAATGAAAGACACTTCATCTACATATGAGCGACATTTAATCTGAATATTAGCGACACTTCACGTGCATATGAGCGACACTTCATGTACATATAAGCGCCACTTCATTTACTTATGAGCGACACTTCATCTGCATATGAGCGAAACTCAATCTGCATTTAAGCGTCACTTCATCTGCATATGAGCCACAATTCATCTACATATGAGCGACACTGTATCTGCATATGAGCGACACTTCCTCTTCATATGAGGGAAACTTCACGTGCATATAAGCGACATTCCATCTTCTTATTAGCAACCCTTCATGTACGATTGAGTGACACTTCATCTGCATATGACCGACACTTCATCTACATATAAGCGACCTTTCATCTTCATATAATAGACACTTCATCTACATATGAGCGACACTTCATCTTCATATGAGCCACATTTCATCTACATATGAGTGACCTTTCATCTTCATATAATAGACACTTCATCTACATATGAGCGACACTTCATCTATATATGAGCCACACTTCATCTACATTTGAGCCACACTTCATCTGCATATGAGCGACCGTTCATCTACATACGAGCCACACTTCATCTTCATATAAGCAACACTTCATATACATATGAGCGACACTTGATTGAAATATTTATTTCAATGACTGCTTATTAAAGCAGCAAAATGAGTTTTTTCGTTGGAAGTTGCAGTTCTGAGAACTTCAGTAACATTGTCCTCAGCCATTGAACTTCAAGGTTTTGATTTATGATGCTTCATTGGAGATGAGGCTTACTCGCAAGCGTATCTTGAACCTATCGAGAAATTCCTTCTTTCTTTTCCCTATGTTAAATCAATCTTCGTTATTATAGGAGGCATGAAATTCATGCATAGGTACATACCTAAATTATACTAAGAATCTGGGGTCATTTTTGAAGTTCATTGACGTATAGTTGGATATCACTTGACTATTTATCAGACTCAACTAAGAGAAAACGATACTAGTCACAACCTTATTCCAATAATTCCATGTGTTCCCTTGGTCGTAGTTTGCCCACACCTAACCTTTACGAAGATTACGCAACCTGGGGCTTTAACTGAGCGTGTTTACCCTTAGTGTGTTGTGACAGTTGACATGGGTAAAAAAAAAAATGTTTGCCCATAACTTATACGAATATAATAATCATAATATTTAAAGGACCAGATTTCCCGTTTTGTATATTTTTAACACCATATTTTATTTATTTTACGTAAATATATCGCGAAATATATAACTTGCTTAAAGTCAGAGCGCGTCGTCGTTTACTGTCGATTTTCCAGGTCTATGTTGTCTGTAGGCACCGGAGGCCCTGCTGAGGCTAAAATGTATGACAGTAGAACCTATTTGTTTTTGCTTTGATTCACCTCCGAAACCAACGACGGCATTGATTACCCAGAGTGAATTTGTAATGGATACTCTTTACTCTGGAGGCCTGCAAACAAAGATTGAATTCTGTGCTTTATTAACATACACATTTAACGATTTATTAAACGATAGTAATCGAATGGGCAGAATGAAATGGTAACATAAAATATAGAATTATTCACTTCAACGGATATTATTAATGATAATTAGTTTTATATTATTGCACTGAATATATCGCTTCACTTTAGGCACTGTGAAAAAAACTGTAAATATAGGAGTTTCTAACTGTTTTTCACCTCTTGTCAAAGTTAGTGATGACGTGCGAAGTTTCGTTTTAAGTAGTTTCGTTCGTCTATGACAGGCATGGGCAACCTTTAAGATCTTTCGGGCCATAGAAGATATTTTTCATCTTAATTCGGGCCAAACTTCACTTCAAAAATGTCAAATTTACTCACATAATATTTGTAACTCCTATAAACCTAGGCCTATTTCAAAATTAATGTAGTGGCATTATTAGACAACTGCTCTACTTCAGGTCCAGCGGGAGATCCTTTCCTCCTCAAATTGGAAGACTACATTTATAGGTTAGCTAATCCACCAGTCCAGAAAAACTGGTTTCAAAGTTACCACTTTATTTTAGCCTCTTTACTGTCACAGAAAACCTGGCTAAGTCAATGATGTTAATATATTAATAATAACGGGTTTCTGGCACGGTAAAGAGGCTATCATAAAGTGGTAACTTTGAAACCAGTTTTTTAGGGACTGGTAGATTAGCTATCCTATAAATATAGTCTTCCAGTTCGAGGAGGAAAGGATCTCCCCCTGGACCTGAAGTAGAGCAGTTGTCTAATAATGCCACTACATTAACCATACCAATTTGTCTTGGATCTTTTTTCATATATATATATATATATATATATATATATATATATATATATATATATATATATATATATATATATATATATATATATATATATATATATATATATATATATAATGTTTAACAGAAATCCCAAGGCGAGGAAAGTAGCTGGCATCATCCTTTTTATTTACCGGCGACGTTTCGACCACAATACGGTCATCTTCTTATGCCTAAAATACAAATAAACGAACAAAATATTTTGCACTGTTAAGAGAGCACACTGCTAAATGTACATCTAGAACTTTACTAGATAGCATTAGCTTTGAATTGCAAAGTTAGAGTTAAAGGGAATATCTAAATTTACAATAAAGAGACTATGGAAGGATTTTAAATATTTAAATTAGTTAGCAAGTGTATAATTGCTAAAATCTATTAAGTTAGGGGCGCTTTGATTTATGAATCTAATGATTATATAAAACTGTTTTAAAATTAATTTTAAACGAATAATTGAAGCAAAAATTGACATAAACCTAATATACAAAATCACAAACCTTGCCAGTGAACGGGTTCCTTCATACACACCGCAGGATCTAAAAGAACAGCAGCTGGCATTAAGAAGAAGGTTACGCTTACTACAACCTGCTGAAGGACTTGCCCACTGCACTTTAGCTTGAACCAGCTACACCTATGATGCTCCGTTTGTCTCGTAAGGGCAGCCACAGTCTGATTGGAGATTCTTCCTGTTTCGGTGGCTCTCAAAAGAGGCAGTAGCAAGCGTGGACGGTTTGATTGGAGATACCTCCGGTTCCTGTCCTGTTTGTAAGGAGGGAATCGGTCTTTTCCCTCCTTTGGACTCTGTGGTGCTGATGGGCGAAGAAGAGTGACGCCACTATGCAAGGGTCGGCGTCCATAGCTACCCCGGGGAGATCTGCTTCAGCGTCACCGACGGAGACCTCCACACCAAAGAAGACCACCCGCAACCTGGAGGAAGAGGAGCCTGAAGAGGCCCCCAGGGAGGAAAGTGGTCGCCTCGTTATCGACGAGAGCCCCCAGAATAAAGAGGCCCAGCAGGAGGACGAATGAGGCTGGGTAACACTCTCCAATTTCCCGACGAGGCCCCCGTACCAAGTTCAAACTGGTGCACCAGGAGAGCACCACCAGTGCCTACCAGACGGTGACGGAGCTGGAGAGAGCACACCCTGGCCTGCGGATAAACATTCGGCCCACTCTCACCAGCGAATACGTCCCAACCCCGAAGGACGATGAGTCGGAGGTCCTGCGGCGCCGCATTGCCGAGGAGTGGGACCGAGTGATCCTGCTCGACCCCAGCGTGAGGAGGCACAAGGTGGTGCTTGAGCGCTATCCCACCCCACGTGATCTCGGCAACACGGCTCCTCGCCCAACCAGGCAGATCCTGGTAGTGTACGAGGGGCCACCACCACCCAAGTTGGACCTGGGAAGCTGGGGCCGCTACGCCCTGCGCCCCTACCAGGGTGAGCCTGTGAGATGCTATTAGTGCCAGCGCTTCGGGCATCTCCAGGCTATGTGCCAACACCCCGTCAGACGCGGCGTGTGCAGCCAAGCGCACCCGACGGAGGAGTGCATCGGTCGCCTCAAGGCGAGCGAGACCACCACGGCACGGTGCGCCAACTGCATCAAGGGGCACCACGCTTGGAATTTAAAGTGCCCCGAGCGAATGAGGAGGATGCCACAGGGTCACCGGAGCAGCAGCAGAGGAAACCACATGCCTCCTTCCCCTACCCAGCAACTAAGAAACCGTCGCTTTATTGCCTCGCCACAACCAGTCAGGTTGTCGTGGGCTACCCATCCACCCACAACTCCCGGCCTGCCCGGCACACGTCTGGGCAGTACACAGGAGGGGGAGCGGCAGGCAGCGAGTGGGCAACAGCAGGGGAAACCACGTCTCCCCCCCCCTCCAACAACAAGGCAGTCGACGCCTTGTTCCACGCCACCACCAAACAGGCCGGCGTGGGCCTCCCACGCAACAGCCCGGCACAAGTCAGGTCGAGATAGAAGAAGGGGACGGGCTGACAGCGAGAAGAGGGACCAGCAACTCCGCTCACACCTCAATCCAGCCACCCACCTCCTGGGTCCCCAAGCCACAGATGAAGGGGGGGCACAGGCGTCAGGCACACCGCACCCACCCCGTCGAGGAGCCGCCCACGGCACTTCCCAATGCACAACCTCTGACAGTCTCCACGTGGACCCTCTAGCTACGGCGAGGCACTACACGAAGAGGGCAGAGCCATTGTAGACGTCATCCTCGAGTGTGTGGTGCGACTTGTGAAGAGGCTGCTCGACCGTCGGCAGGGCACCGCAGCTCCCAACGATCAAGACCTAAACGCACTCCTCCACGAAGAGGTGCTCACCGCCGTCACAGGGGGTGCCCTCCAGCCCCACCATCATCTCCATCGCCGAGGGGAGCCATCCAACACCCTCTCCACCCACTGCACTCCCACAACCAAGATGGAGACGCAGAGTGATGGCCCCGCCCACCCAGCCCAAGCGCCGGCGCCAACGCTGAAGGTGCTGCAGTGGAATGTGCAGGGCCTCCGCCCCAAGAAACACCAGGTGCTGCAAGCCGTCTTCCACGAAAACCTGGACCTGGTTCTCCTACAGGAGACGTTCACGCCCGCCGGCTTTGAGTGGCGAGTCGCAGGCTACACCCTCCACTCGCTTCCGGCTGGTGACGGAAATGTGCGTGGCTGTGCAGCCCTCATACGGAGCACTATCCCGCACAATAGGATCGCCGCACCCGTGTACTGTGGTGACGGCGTGGAGGTCCTAGCACTGGAACTGCAGCTGGGGCCGTTCACTTTCACGGTATACAATATATACAGGAGCCAGCGATACCTGCTGGATGCAAGGGAGCTGCTCTCCCTCGCATCCCACTCCAGCCTCACTGTGGCGGGCGACTTCAACGCCCACCACCCCGTGCTGCACTCTCTGTCACCCACTAACGTAACTGGGCGCCACCTGACCGACCTGCTCGAAGAAGTGCCTGAAGTTCGCCTACTTAACACCGGGGAGGCTACGCATCACCCTGGTGTCGGGCGACCTACAGCCTGGCGCCACCTGGCAGGTTCACTCTACTCTCACCAATGACCACTGCGTAACCCTTACCACCCTCTCTATGGCGCCACCAGCTCCTTCTCTTCCGCTGCCCCAGTGGAACGTCAGGAGGGCGGATTGGGCAAAGTTCCAAGCCGCCTTGGACGAATGGTGGTCCAAGTATGCGCCTCCCGCAGACCTGCACCAGCAGGAGAGGGGCCTTACGGCGGCCATAGAGAGTGCAGCAGACGCAGTCATGCCCAGAACAGCCTCTAACCGCCCCCAGCGCCCGGACTGGTGGTTTTACAGGAGGCTGTATGAGAATCGCCCGACCGCCATCAACATGCAGCTCCTACAGGACGTGGTAGCTCGCGCGCGACAGGTGTCCCTGAGCGCCAGGGAGGCAAAGTGGCTGGAGTGGTGTGCCTCTTTCAGGCAGCACACCTCCCTCTGCCAGCTGTGGGGGTGCTTCAGGAAGGCCTCAGCCGCTGCCCCGACCCACCTAGACGCCCATCCACGCCCACAGCAAGAGGCAGATCGGCTGGCGAACTGCTTCACGGCGAGGGGTTCCAGCAAGCAGCTTCCTCCCCACACTCGCTACCTCCAGCAGCAGCTACGACCACAGCGCGACGAAGAGGTCAGGAAGGCTCGAGGCCAGCCGCACGCGACAGACCAGCCTTTCACGCTCGCGGAGCTGGCCAGGGCGAAGCGTGGGCGTGACACGGCAGCGGGGGCCGACGGAGTGCGGTACTCCATGCTGTTACACGCTGGGGGTGCCACCGGGGACGCCGCGCTGCTGGCCCTTGTGAACGCGTCGTGGCTGGCAGGCCGTCTGCCGCCATCCTGGAAGGACGCCGACATCCAGCCCATCCCCAAGCCGAAGGATCACACCACTTTTAGGCCAATCTCCCTTCTGAGCTGCACTGGAAAAACAGCGGAGAGGAGCCTTCATTCCCACGTGTTCGGCTACACCAGGGGGGTGAGCACGGCGGACTGCCTCATCACCCTCCTGGCTTACGCCAACAACCAGCCCACCATCGTAGTCTTCCTTGACCTCGAGAAGGCTTTCGAGCTGGCCAGCCCCCACGCCATACTAGCCGCCCTTGTGAGGAAGGGCATCCGAGGGAGACTGCTGGGCTGGCCCAAGGACTACCTTCAGCAGCCTAGGGCCTGTGTCAAGTTCCAGGGTCACAAGTCTCCCTACCTTACCTTCGAGAACGGGACGCCCCAGGGCGGCATCCTCAACGTGCTGATGGAGCAGCTGGTAGCGCTCCCTTATCGGGAAGGAACCATCCTCCTCAACTACGCCGACGACCTGGCCCTCGTCGTCACCAGGCGCGGCGACAAGCTCGCGCGGGCTCAAGAAGCGCTGCACCTTATCACTGCCAAGTGAGAAGAGCTAGGGCCCAAAATCTCGGCAGAGAAGTCCCTTCCATGGCCATCAAGAATTCCACAACTGCTGGCAGCAGTTGCGCGTCAGGAATTCGGGCTGGCCTGGACAGACTCCTACCAGTACATCAGGGTGTGGATGGACATGCGGCTGTCCTTCACGCAGCATATCACGCACCCGAGGGAGCGGACGCAGGCCAGGCAGAACGTGATGAGGGCCATGACGCGGCCGAGCGCTGGTGCAACCCGCCGTCTTCCGCCTCTACTACCTGCAGGCAGTGCGCTCCCTAGTGGACTATAGCGCACCGGTCCTTGTAGCGCTACCACAGCAGCAGCAACAGCGACTGGAGGTGGTGCAAAACACCGCCATGAGCACCATGTTGGGGGCACCAAGGTGGTGCTGTGCCTGTGTCATTCAGAGCGAGGCCAGCCCGGTGCCCCTCACCGCCAGAGTGGATTGTATTGTGGCCTGTCGGGTGGTCAGAGTGTTCCAGCGCCACGTGGCGGGGGTTGCGCAGAGGAGACTGCGAATGGCCGTGGTGCAGGGCATCGAGTGCCTGCGTAACAACAGGTGGCTCGTAAACGTCACCTTAGGAACCAACACCCTCAACCAGGCAGGGAACTGGCTGTGGCGCGACCCCGACACCCCCCACCCCGCCTACGTTCCACCCCCACCATGGGAGCCCCCCCGCCGCCGACTTCACCACTACACAGCTTCCCGCCAGCAAAGCGCACTGCATCACCGAGGAGCTGCGCCAGCACGACCTCAGAGCCATGTCTGAGGTCATAGAGCCAAGCAGTGCAGTCTATTTCACCGACGGCTCCGTCGACCCCGGGAAGTCCGGCGCCGCCTTCGTCACGAGCGGCCTGACGCAGGCGTGGAGGACATCAGACCACTGCTCCACCCTCCAGACGGAGCTGGTAGCAATCCTGCACGCCCGCCAGCACGCTCTGCTCCGCCGGGAAGCCATTATTTTCTCTCAAATTCAACAAACTTTAAACTTATTATCAGTCATTAATACATATATCTCTTTACGTAATCTAAGCTTGGTTGTTTTCACATTGTTTTATTCCATTATAAGCTGAAGATGAACATAGCTAATGTTCGTAACGTTCCAAATTATATATATATATATATATATATATATATATATATATATATATATATATATATATATATAATATATATATATATATATATATATATATATATATATATATATATATATATATATATATATATATTTATATATATTTATATATATATATATATATATATATATATATATATATATATATATATATATATATATATATATATATATATATATATATATATATATATATATATATATATATATATATATATATATATATATATGCGGGCAGGTAAAGGTAATAATAAGGTTCCTTAATCCTCTCTCTCTCTCTCTTTCTCTCTCTCTCTCTCTCTCTCTCTCTCTCTATATATATATATATATATATATATATATATATATATATATATATATATATATATATATATATATATATATATATATATATATATAAATATATATATAGCGAGAGAGAGAGAGAGAGATAATCTTTTGTATTTAGAATATTACTGTCATGGGCTACTTATAGAATATACACTCATATATTTCATAAATGCCTGAAAAAATTATTTATTTTTTTATTTTAAGTCATATTACGTTATGCAATTGCTGCAATTTTGATATAGGCCTAGGGTTATAGGAGTTACAAATATTATGTGAGTAAATTTGACATACTTGAAGTGAAGTTTGGCCCGAATTAAGATGAAAAATATCTTCTGTGGCCCGAAAGTTCCTAAAGGTTGCCCATGCCTGGTCTATGATGAGAAGGAGAAGTGATCGATTAGTGAAGGGCCTCTTGATGCAGGGGTTTCTTTCTAGTCTTCTTAGCGTATGAAAGGTGGAATGATTTCAGGATGGAAAGCATTACATGACTGGACTCAAGCGGATTTTTGATTTTGTGTATAGAAAGAACAGAGAGGGATCACTGTGTAACACAGGCGAACAGGCAGTCACAGAGGAAAGGTTGCGAAAATAACTTGAGAAAGGATAGCAAGAGTTAATAGGTTGGTGACTAGACACCGATGCATGGTGTTGGTGTGGTTTCGTTGGTCTCGAAGTTTTGTGACTGGACGAGGGTTAGAGGTTGGTCAGGAAGGGAAGGCTGTCTGCTCAGTCGGAAACGCGTTATTCATGATGCCTTTAGTGTATGCGAAGAACGGTATGGGTTGCGGGTGGTCATGGGCCTCGGGGTATCGCGATGCCATCGCATACCTTCTTACATGTAGTGCTGTGTATAATGGGTCTCTGGCGAGTTTCCCCGAGTTGTTTTGTGAGTCTTCTGGTATGAACATATGTGTTGAGGGGTACTAATTTGTTGTTGTCGTGTAGTGTGGCCATTCTCGAGTACAAAGGAGAGCGGCAAGCGCGCTTCAAAGCAGAGTTCTGAATGCGCTGAGCCTTCTGCTTCCACGTGTCACTCGCGGCTACGAGTGACAGTGGGGCGTACGTGAGAATAGGTCACACGAGTGTTTTGTAAAGGTATAACTGTAGTTATTTGCCCCCAGGGTAGAATCTGCTCAGCGATGTGTTTGTACGTGAGTCTCTTGCTTGTGTTATGTTCTGGTGTATATTGAACCTGAGGGTCTTGTTGAAAGTTACCCCAAGGATTTTTGTACATTGTGTATATTCAAGCCTTGTTGGGTTTAGGTGGTTCATGTCTGGTGTGTGTGAGAAGATTTGTAGGTTGTGCATGAAGTGATCTCTTGTGCCGTAGAGTGTCATATGTGTCTTCTGAGGATTCGTGGCAATCAGCTATTTATCCTCGTAATCTGTCTTATCGTCTAGTATTGTTTGTGCGTGGAGCGCGATTTCTTCTGGACCACGGCCGCTGACGAGAATGGTCTCGTCATCGGAGTAGGCCACTGTGTATGTGTGACAGCAGTTTTCGGGTGGGCGTGGGGTGTCGTTTGTAAACATAATGTATAGTGTGGGTGCCAGTACGCTACCTTGAGGAACGCCTAAGCGTGGTGTGAAGGGTTGTGAGAGGATATTATTGTATTTTATGTAGCATCTCCGTTCAGTGAGGTAGTACGAGAGGAACCTTCTGGTGCAGAGAGGTAACTCCATATTTTTGGCGAGTTTCCAACGGATTCCCTCGTGCCACACTTTATCGAAGGCATTCTCCATGTCCTTGCTGATAGAGAGAGTCTTTTGATGTACCTGGCGTTTTTTTCTGTATTCTGTTGTGAACGATGGTCACGGCCGACTGAGTGGACCGGCCTCTCCTAAACCCATATTGGTAGGGGGAGAACCAGTCCCTCTCTTCCAGGTATTCCCGTAGGTGGAAGTTGATCATGCGTTCGAGAATTTTGCCTAGGTGCTCTAATAGAGCAATAGGCCTGTAGTTGTTTGGGTGTTTTGGGTCTTTGTTCGCTTTGTGTAGAAGTATATTGTGAGAGAATTTTGATATTTTAGGGATGTGCCCTGAGGCTAGTGAGGCGTTGAATAGGTGTGTAAGTGTGGGGTATATGTTTGCAGGGAGGTTGTGTATTAGTGTAGCTGGTAGCCCGGAGGGGCCGGGGGCACGTTTTGGTGTCGTTTTTATGTAGTGTTTTGTTTCCTCGACGGTGATAGAAGTGGTAAGTGTGGATGTGTAGTCGAGCAGCTCCATTCGTATCGGATGGGGGGCCTTAGCTCGTGAGCGTGGGCCCGACACCACTCCTGGACTTCCTGAAAGTGCTCCCGCGCGTGTGGTCTGGGTGAGTTGTGTGCATGTACTGTGTCCCAGTGGGATCTAAATGCATCGAAGATGACGTTAGTGTCTGTGAGTGTTTGGTTATTTACTTGTAGGGTGATGGGTCTGCGTGGATCAGTGCCTATCATCCTTTTTACGTACCACCAGAAGAATGAAGGGTTAGTGCAACGGATATCGTCCGCCATGCGGACGACTTCTCGCCACTGCCGGTTCCTATCTAGCTGCACGCACTGTAGGATGCGGGCACGTAAGTGATTTATGTTGGGTTGTCGTGGACTTCTAGTGTAGTGATTATTGTACTGTGTGATGAGTCTCTGAGTGTGTATGGAAAATGTGAAATGTTTTATGCAAGTGTAGTTTTTTGTGGTGAGTGTAGGTTGCGTGCTGTGGTTATAGAGTTTATGATTGAGCACCAGTGGTCGTCTAACAGGTCTGGATTGGTGTGCTCCCGGTCGAAGTTTTGTGGCGTGTTATCTGTTGTGTCTCTTGAACTCTTCCCAGTTTGTGTTTTTGTAATCTAAGAGAGGTGGTGTAGGTATGAGTATAGGAGATGTGGATATAGTAAGGCATATAGGTATGTGGTCAGAGAGTACGTCGGGACTCGGTGAGATTTGCGTGTAGCGTGGTCGTTGCGGAAGACCACGTCCGGAGACGTGGTACTCCGTGAGGACCGAAGAATGTGGAGAAGGCCGGGTCGATGTGCTCGCAGCGATAGCGCGGCAAGGCACCGGCCAGGTACCCTCCTGCATCATTCGTGGTGTTTGAAAGGAGTGTTGGGTGAAAGGCGTTGAGGTCCCTCGAAAAAAAGATAGGGAGGTTGTGGTTTGACAGAGCCCGGAGGGGAACTTCTATGTTTAATTGTAGGCGTGGTGGTTTGTAGTGTGTGGTCACTAGAATAGGGCCAGAGCTTGTTAGTACTTTTCAGGCTAGAAAAGAGTCGTCTTGTGTTTGGGTGAGGGAGTGGTGTATCGAGCGCTTTACTAGGATCGCTGATTCTAGGTGCAGCGCCTGTGGAGATAGGTACGTGTGGTAACCTGCGATGCAGAGTCTGTTGTTGGGAGGATGTAGGCTGGTACTCAAGTGGCTCTTGAAAGGTGGCTTTATACCCCCAAATGGGTGAGTCAGGCATGTCCCGCGCTTGAAGGGAAATACGTTCTTAGGAAATGGTTGCGTCCGGAGGACCCGTAAGGGGCATAGAAACTATCATCTGGCATCACTTTTAAGTTTTCGCAAATTGCCTTCTCTCAATCTTTTATACGGAGGGTTTGCCCCCGTTTAGCTTCTTAGTTTGTTCCTGCCCCAGTTCTCAACCGTCTGTCCGTGGAGTAATTATGCATCCCCAGGCGAGGATGGTAAGTTCAAGTCAATTTCATTATAAACAGCAAAACCTATTATCAAACGAATCCTAGACCATTCAGGCGATAATTTCAAAGTACATTCAGGCACTTTCAAGGTACTTGTTAATTTCCACTGACTCCATACCATAGGGTTTTAGAGATGACGATCGGAATGCATCGGTTAATTTGTGCATTTATATTTTTAAGTTATTGGAATCGGCAAGGGAAACACAACGGAAAAAGGTTTGCAAGATAAGGAAACAACCACCTTCGAAGGTAAATAGTTCTTGACAACGTCACTACTTGTGCATACTCATTGAAGCCTCTTTTCTTAGCTATTATATTTTGTCCTTATTTAAATATTGCATTATAATGGATATAATAATATGGGGGGACCCCTCACATACTTCGAATTTCTTTTTGGAAACTAAAGTCCTCTTTGGGTAGTTAATGAAAGAAAATTGAATAATTTCTAAACATTCAGCTGTACAGAAAAATTATAAATGTCATTAGAACGAGGAGATTTTAATGTTCCATGTGATTTATATTTGTACAACAAAATGGGTATGCAAATCTTAAGTAAGAAAAATTGTCAGCCTCAATCAAAAATTCTTCGGATCTGACTTCCTTTCTGATGCTTTGCGAAATTCATTTTGATGAATTTTCCTTCGAGTCCCATTGACTTAAGAGTCACTCTGTAAATGTACATAGCTATAAGTATTATTGCGAGGGTTGTGTTTTGGCAGAGAGTTGGCAGGAAGATTCCAACAGAGGAAGAAAGTCTTAATTTCTTCGCAAACGACTTCACAGAAGGGGAGAGCAGGAGTCTACTTGAGGAATGGCCACAAGTGAAAAAAATCGGTATTTTACAGCCACCAGAAAGTACTGAATTGTCTTTAAATTGAATAAAGTATAAATAGGCAATTCCAAGCAATCTCGTGCGCTTAATTTTATTAGATATTTTAATCATATGTCACCATAAACACTTGTCTGAGGGGCTTCCAAAAACAGTACCGCAAGGTAGACAAAGCCCCACCCCCGCTTGTTGTCACTATTGCAATGAGCCTTCATAATGGTCAATATCCATCAATTTTCTTTCAGAAAAGTTAAGACAGGAAGAAAAAAATTCACTAGCCAAAACAAAAGAAGAAAGCAAAAATGGCGAGGATCAAGGTACATCTATAGAGGAAGAAACAAATGGTGAAGTACTGGAAGAAGTCGAAGATAACGAATTATTTTTAGGTCAATTTTTTGTTCTCGTATTTTGTCATTCATTCAAACAAACAATGTATTAAAGTTATGACATGTGAGAGTGAATATATATATATATATATATATATATATATATATATATATATATATATATATATATATATATATATATATATATATATATATATATATATATGCGGTTAAAAGACTATATTCGGCAGACACAGTCTTCATCGAAGCCCTGGGAAGGAGTTCTTCTCACATATAAGTAACGCTTAAAAATACTTAAAAAAGGCGTTCTCTCAGATAGCCAAAAAACTATCTTTCGATTAGCCTCTTCAAGAGTCACCCTTGCTGCTCCTTCCGAGGGCTTCGATGAAGACTGTGTCTGCCGAATATAGTCTTTTAACTGCATAATTAATTGTGTTACTGCAATAATTTTTCATATATATATATATATATATATATATATATATAAGAAAAGAAACTCACAACTTGCACGTGAGTCAAAATTATGATAAATAACACCCACAAGGAAAATGGAAAAACGATTCCGAGCGCTTTCGTCCTTATTCTAAAAGACCTCTTCATGGAATAACGTAGGTCAGGACAGACAATGTCTTAAATAGTAAGGAGTGGGGGGTTGAAACGGCTACCTGCATCAAAACCCTAACTAGGATCTAGTTTAGCCTAGATTCTATCATATCTAATTATATTTAATCACAAATTAAAGTGTTTAAAGAATTTGTACCCCTTAGTTAGGGTTTTGATGCAGGTAGCCGTATTAACCCCCCACTCCTTACTATTTAAGACATTGTCTGTCCTGACCTACGTTATTCCATGAAGAGGTCTTTTAGAATAAGGACGAAAGCGCTCGGAATCGTTTTTCCATTTTCCTTGTAGGTGTTATTTATCATATATATATATATATATATATATATATATATATATATATATATATATATATATATATATATATATATATATATAGAGAGAGAGAGAGAGAGAGAGAGAGAGAGAGAGAGAGAGAGTCTGCAATACAAGTTTTCTGCATCTTTCTTTCTGCCTTCAAAATTGTTTTGGAAGGCAGAAAATAAATATGGCGAAAGCCCTGTGGTGGTTGTTATCAGCCGCAGAACTTGTATTTGCTCTCTCTCTCTCTCTCTCTCTCTCTCTCTCTCTCTCTATATATATATATATATATATATATATATATATATATATATATATATATATATATGTATGCAAAAAAAAACACAGGAAAATGAAAGGCGGATTCCAAGTACTTTCGAACTAGTTCAGTTCATTATCAAGGAATAACAAAAAAATGTACAAAGGTGATAAATTATTTACAAATCTAATGACTTTATTCAAAGAAATATTGTTGAATGCTCATTTATTAATTCCTCGCCTAATTTTAATATATCCTCTGGCCTCTTTAAACTGGCTCCTGTTATTAAAAGGCTTATTTATAACGAAATTGTCCATTTTAAATCTTAGCCCTTTGATTTATTAATTTAGTTATGTCTCTCTTGTCTATTTTTATGCATTCACAATCGGGTATGTATGTACTTAGTTTAGTCAGATAAATGTCTACATTCTTTGCGCACAGGTTGGAATTTTCCGGAAATAGACCTTATCTATTTGGTTTTATACTTCACATCCGTCTTTGATATTATTTTTCTATTTTGGCTCCTTTCGTTGTACATGGGCGTTGTACATTGCTCTTCTGTTTCACATATATATATATATATATATATATATATATATATATATATATATATATATATATATATATATATATATATATATATATATATATATATCTATATATATATATATATATATATATATATATATATATATATATATATATATATATATACCACCTTTGTAAATAAAATGCGTTATTCCTTGATAATGAACTGAACTAGTTCGAAAGTACTTGGAATCCACCTTTCATTTTATGTGTGATTTTTCGCATTTGTTGCTCTACTCACGCGCTACTTTCTGAGTTTCTCATATCCATATATATAATAAATATAATTTACAAAGTAGCGCGTGAGTAGATGCAATATCCCGCAGGAAAAAGGAAACAGTATTTCCAAGTACTTTCGAACTTTATTCAGTTCCTTCTCAAGGAAAACTAAAAGTAAAAACTATTACAAGAGTATATACATATTATAGGTTAATCAAAAGTTTAGCACCGCCTCTTAAAAAAGAGGAGACTCTTGGAGCACACCCTAACGCGAATGAAGTAAGCGTCAACCAGAAATCAATTATCCTCAGTTTAATTAACTACCAAATGCCAGAAGTGAGTGAGAACTATCAAAATAATTGAGCCTAGTAACCTAAATATAAATTAAATAAAAATGAATCCAATGCGAAGCAAATGCAAATACCTTAGCTCCCAATTGTCAAGGACTAGAGCTCTCCAAAGAGGAAGAGGAGATTATTGGAGCACACAACTGAATTACGAAGGTATTGAACCCCAGTATCAATCAGCCTCTTTCAAATTAAATCACCTCTGGAGGGTGTGGGGACCTGATTCCTTGAAGAAACTTTACAATGAGACTAATATTAAACAATACACAAAACTTAGTTAAATATAAATAATCCTAAATTAAATTTAAACTAGTGCTGGTACCACCTTTATTTTCTAAAGCCGAAAGAACTCTTACAGTTTGTTAAGGCCTTTATAGTGAATAAACTGATAGTCTCTATGTTCAGTTTCTACCTGTCAACACAGCCCTTTCGCAAAGTGAGGTGTCTTCTGACTTTAAACGTGCTGTTGTCCGTCAAATCTTTAAGGAAACAAAATCTTGACCCTAATAATCCTCCAACTTATCGTCCTATCTCTCAACTTCCGTTTCTATCTAAGTTTATTCAGAGGGGAGTAGATGCCAGCATCATTGAACACATGTCCTCTTCCAGCTTCGACGAAACCTTCCAGTCCTACTTTAAGGTAGGCGACACCTCCGAATCGGCTCTCCTACATGTGACTAACTCACTCCGCCGCGAGGCCGACCTTAAGATTGCTTCAATTCTGGTGCTTCTCGATTTCTCGGCAGCATTTAACACCGTTGACCACTCACTTCCTCTCTGTCGCCGTCGGGACTTCCTGGGTGTCACTGAAACTGCTCTGGACTGGATTTGCTCGTATTTGTCATCTCTTATTCATTATATCCACATCGGGGATGAGGTCTCTCTGCCAGCTCATGTGTTCTATGGTATTCATCAAAATTTGAACTGAGTACGAACCCCAACGTTCGTTGTCATTAGCAAGCTTAACCCGTAAACTAGTTCCTCTAATTGGTTATATACATATATTCGCACAAGGAACTTTGTAAAATTTAAACGCTCTGAAGATGTCACAAGTCCATGACGAAAGCTCAGCAATAGTAGAAAATTAGAGATAATATAAAAAAAACAAGTTTTCTTGAAGCTTTAAGAATTTTAGAAGTCAAACTTAGAGATATATTATTATTATAAAGGTGGGGGGGAGGCGGTGTAGTACAGCCAATCAATTAAACTTGAAATCCCACTGGTATGAAAAACCAAATCAATTCTTGAACGAACTAAGGAATTTCAAATCAAGCGAAACAGTTATAACATCTCTTCACCCTCCCCCTTTACCTGTAGATCAAATTATTTCAATAAAACCCCAAACCAATTCACAAATGATAATTAAAATACAAATGAGAATAACTTAAAAGGAAACTAATCAAATGCAAATCACAAATATCAAGCGAATAATTAATAGACAGGATGCTTGAAAGGATCTCCAAAACTGACTGCATCATGGAATTAATTAGCTTCCTAATAAATGAGGCAAAATCAAATCTAAATCTTGTATCACCCGAAATAGTAATCACTTTAAATTCACTTAAAAAACCCATTAAGTTCATTCTACAAATTTTACTGGGCAAAAAAACAAACAAACAAACCAGTAATACCGAATTTCAACAAAATGAATATCCAAGTACTTATATGAAGACAGAGCATTAGGAGTATCTGGTACAATAATTTGATCACCTACTCAAACCTTTATATAGAAAAAAATTGGTAAATCTTCTGCTAAAATTTACATAATACTTAAATTTTCAACTGAAAGAATAAGCGCTGGAATCCGCGTAGGTTTCCAATATGAAATCAAATGGAGGTCACTGAACTAGGCCATAATCATCGCCAAAAGGAAAGTGATCTAATTTTCACTTTGCCAGAATTCAAGAGACCATTCCTCATAAACCTCTGAACAATAAGTGATCTTAACTGATCAAAGCTAGAAACCAAGTTACCGAAAGGAGTTAAAACGCTCAACGTTTTCACTTATATTGGTTGGTTTGTCAAAAAATGTAGTGCATAAAGTCACTGAGAAAATTTTACCGAAATTTTGTTGACAGTCTGGTTTGTATGTTATTTAATTTTATCGTTTTATTTTTCACTTTATTCTTATTTCTTTTCTTCTCCCTCTTTCTTACCTCGTTCATTCCTACCCTTAACTTTATCTTATAGACTATTTTTTCTGCATTAATTTATTTATTGATTCTGGCTATGTTCTTTACTTCTGCTTTTTTTATTTGACCTCGCTTACTGATAACTTTGGACATGTCTTTTCCCCTCCAAATCCCCCTCCCCCCTTCCCCACTGGCGATTTCTTGTTTAAGAGGCGGTACTAAACTTTT
Organism: Ceratothoa steindachneri; assembly: GCA_963969495.1. Lineage (NCBI taxonomy): Eukaryota > Metazoa > Arthropoda > Malacostraca > Isopoda > Cymothoidae > Ceratothoa > Ceratothoa steindachneri. The sequence goes on along the minus strand of OZ018318.1, from coordinate 133,111,012 downwards.
GATTAACCTATAATATGTATGTATATACTCTTGTAATAGTTTTTACTTTTAGTTTTCCTTGAGAAGGAACTGAATAAAGTTCGAAAGTACTTGGAAATACTGTTTCCTTTTTCCTGCGGGATATAAATATAAATATATATATATATATATATATATATATATATATATATATATTAAATGTAACAAGTTCGTTATCTTTTAGTTAAAACATTCCTTCCTATCTTCAGGTGATATATTCATCAGAAAGAAACAACCGACCGAGTTTCGTCTACCTATTGTCCTCCCTACCAGTTTTAGACTTCAGAACCTAGAACGTCTCTTTATACCCTCCATCACAGTTGATAGTAAGTTGTCCAGGAACTAGATTGCATGAGCTAAATACAGGGTGTCCCCCAAAAGACTATATATTTTTATAGCATCATATATTTTATAATTTGAAAAATAAAATGTTATAACAATCGCCAATGAAAGGTAAATTAGCGATCTAAGTGATTACAATGTTATGTCAAGTTGTTTGTCTATAAAATTTATTTAACTGCGCCAAGTGATCAAAATCTTATCCATCGGCGTGAATGCATTTCTGTATGTGCTGCTAAGCCTGGGTTTATTTTATCAAAGAAGTGTAATGCCTGACGCAGTAAATCAACACAACTGAAAGTATTGGCCACTTAATAATCCACACGTTTATGTGGATCAGTAGGTTAAATTATCAAGATTAACAGTATGGTGTGGTTGATCATCCAGGAACCATTTTTCTTTAATGGAGCCGTTACCGATCACGCACATCTCGACCTGTTACGGACAGAAATCTTACCTGCAGTTCAGACGCTGTTTGGAAACAACAACCCTTTATTTTCAACAAGATAGTGCCTCCCAAAGCCCTCCTCCTTCATTATTTTTGTGACGACAGAAGGTACCTCGATAAAACGAGGCCAAACCGTTGATTAAGAAGAAGAGGAAGCTTTGATTGTCATCCACATTCAGAGGACCTGAATCCACTCCTTGAAGGATAGAAATTATAATATTACAAGACTTACAACGCTCGACCACCTAAAAGATGCAAGTAGGAGAACTTGCGGCACCATCACAACCTTGACATTCACCAATGTCTGCAAATCAATTAATCGACGCGTACAGAAAATTGCATTTATGCCGCTGGAACACACTATGAGCGCTTGGGATAGTTGATTAAATTTTATATACAAACAACTTGATACGATATTTTAATTACTTAGATAACTAATTCACATATTTTGGGGCAATTTCTATGAGATTATATTGTTTTTGTTTTTTTCAAATGACAAAATATATAAAGTTAAAGTTGGCATGGACTAGAATATTTGAGCTAATTGATATAAGATAATAGCAAGTTGAACACGAACTAGAATGCCTGAAAGCTAAAGAGTATGATTAAATACTAAGTTGAGCATTTTTGAGAGTTGATGAGCTACAAGGGGAGGAGAAAATAATAGAAACATTGTTTCTATTGTCAGCGATTATTCAGAAATAAAAACTAAATTGTAAAAAAAAGAATGTGTTTACATGCAGGCACCTCATGCTTGATGTTGTTAAACTCAGTTATGCTTCTTTTCAGATCTATGTATTAATACACGACAAAACGAGAAGCTTTAGGTTTTCAAAGAGGGCAAACAAATCCTTTGAGAGCTGACGGCTAGTCTTAGTCACGAACATTGCTGATTGGAGAGGAGGAGTTTCTGAATTAATTTATTGACTTACCAAAATAAATATGATTTCCCGACTCCCGTACACGTACCCGTAAGCAGGAAGCTTGACCTTGGTGATTTGGGCATCACTGAGTGACCGGGAACATCCTACAGTACAACATGGTCTCCAAAAGTCCCGCAATCTCCCAACATGATAATGCATCGATCTAAACCAATGGCGTTGTTATAGGCTGGTTCTGAGAGCATGAGGGTGAAGTAGAAAGAACACGTGGCTATTTCCTCACGATTGCCGGATCTTAACATTATCGAACATCTGAGGTTTATATTGGACCAAGAAGAGGACAACTGCTATTCTCCTACAGCATTGCTGAGGGAACTGGAATAGGATTTTCTTCAAGAATGTTTCAAAATTCGACTTTCCAAAGACAGTAGGAGTCAATTCCTGGATACATTCAAACAATTAATACTGCCAAAGGAGGATCAACTCCATCTCAAATAATACAACTTGCTTTTAACAAAGTGTTTCCATTATTTTGTCCGCCCGCTGGATTTAATGTGGATCTAGGTCCGAGTACGTGAATGAACGAGATTGGATGATAATTAAGTATGACTTGAAAGCAGCTATTGCTCGATCAAGTGATTGTAAGTCAAATAATTGCGATAACCAAGTTGAGCCCAAACCAGGGGTGTGAACTGACCAATATGGTTTGATGGTAGTCAGAACACTATCAAGAATGGATGAAATATAAATAATAAAACTTTATCGTTTCCAATTGAGAGAAATAAAAAAAATTATTGAGAAAAACCTTAATTAAACAATTTGTTTTTAATTTTCAGAAAACGTCCATGAGAAAAGCAATGAAAAATTTCGTAATCTAGAAGATGAAGGGATTTTCGTCGCTGAGAAACCGCTTATATCGAAAGCCAACTTGAATATAATTGAAAATCGGATTCGTAAACAAGGAAGGAGGTAAATATATCATTAATACGCATAAATATTAACAAATATAAATTAATACGAGCTTGCACGATTATACAGTGTTGACAATTTTACTCAAACTATCCACTAATATGTTTGGGTGTCTAAATAATCCTTTGGCACCTAATTTCGCCTCTTTACAGGTGGGGAATAAGCCTCAATTTCTTTTATTCTCATCGGTACTGACTGGTCATTTAGGTCAAAAGAAAAATGTTCTCTAATCGAGGATTTTTAAAATAAATTTAAAGTGAAAACCAATGGAGCATTTCACATGTCTCACGGTCAATTTCGTACCGGGGGGAGAGGAGGGGCGATTTCGGCTTAGGTGGATTTCGTCCGCATACCGAATGATGCGAATGCACTTTGTTGTATGGTTGCCATACAAAATGTGATGGATTGAATGTCTCTTATTTGTGACAAAAAAAAAATAAGTTGATCTCCCCATAAAAACCAAAACCGCCACATGAAGGCGTGAGCAAGTTCCATATGAGCCGTTTATATCTACATCTAAAAATGGGAGCCTACTATTTTTCTCGACCTCCATTGTGTAATGTATACGTCCATGTCTGGAATTTAAATAGTTAAGGAAATGTTGGGCCTGTTGTCGTCATTCCATTAAACAAATGTACAAAACGTACATTTACAAGAGTTGAGTAAGAAAGACCTGTCGAAGTTGATAAAGATGCTCCTTGAGAGACGAAACTGTATCAGGAGGTCATCGATGTAGTAAAACACGAACGGAAGATCTCCCCGAATCTGATTAATGAACTGTGGCATCGTTTGACCATTGCTACGAAGAAAATAAGGCACAGGGCCGGCTCTAGGTCATTTGGTGCCCTAGGCGAGAGTGTAGTTTGGCGCCCCCCAACCCCCCCCCAAAAAAGAAACTCCGCAGTATGTACACATTCATTATTTATTTTAAATGTAACACATCAACCTGTAGATAAAGTACAAACGATTTTAATAATTATATTAATAATAATATAATAAGTAACACTTCTAGGTGTAGTGCAAATGTTCTGGGAAAAAAAGGTGCAAAATCCAAAAAGCAATGCAAAACAGGGCAATCAAAAGTAAAAATCATATATAAAAGTTTCCGAGCAAGTAAATTTTCTACTTTCCTGTTTGGTAAAGTATTCAGTAACAAAAATCCAAAACAATGAATATAATGTTCAAACAAGGCAACCTTCAACGATAAATAGCACTAAGATCTCCAATGTTCTTTAAAGCTTCACACGTCTGGACTTCCTAGTAGCAAAGGCATCTATGGTTTCATCAAATGAAATTTATTTAGACACTTCCTGATTAATATTTATTAATGCCAGTCCATTGAGGCGTTTCGGAGATATTGTTGAACTTACATAAGTTTTAATCAGCTTGAGTTTGGAGGAGCTTCTCTCAGCAGATGTCACATTCAGTGGAGTGGTGACAGCGATTCTCAGTGTTATCCACGTATTGGGATATACTTCCTTTAGATTTTTCTCCTACAGAAAAAAAACAAAAGTTCAAGTGTTATCATCTTGTATTTGGGCCAAGTTGAAAAAGATTGAATTTCCACAATCAGTTCTTCCACAATTAAGTCCGACTTATCTCCAAAGGTCAGGGTTTTGGTGAGTTCTTTAGTTTGCTTCCCAAATTCATCAGGTGGCAGATCAAGGAAGTTTATGCGAACACTAAATTTATTGGCAATGTCACTCATAATTTTTGTTCTGTCTCTTAGTGATGAAATGCATATATCAACAACTGCATTGAAAAATAATCTTCCATTCTCTTCAGTGCATCATGGAGCTGCTCATCAGGAGCCTCATGAAAACTACTTTTTGGTAGTTCTGAGTCTCTTCTGCTTTGGGGCACATTCATGTCCTCGCACATTTCTTTTGCAGAGGATTGGGCATCAACAAAGCCAATATTTCTGTTGCTGGCTAGGGAGACATCAGCTTTTTTTTCAGTAGGTCCACAGCTACATCTATGTGTATGCTTACTGACTACAGCAGTGTATTAATATTCTTAACTTTTGTTAGAATGTCATACCAGACAATAGTGCAAATGCAGAAGGGGTATGAACCAACCTCTTCAGCTAAATACTGTGCTTCGACTTTTATGGCTGGCTCAGCAGTGCTCTCTCTCTCTCTCTCTCTCTCTCTCTCTCTCTCTCTCTCTCTCTCTCTCTCACTCTCACATCTAAAGGAGCATCTCTAACCTTTGCAGCCTAAAACCTTACAGCCGCCACACTATTAATTTGGCTCTCCCATCGAGTGTCTGCCAAAGATTTTAATGTTGTGTCCACATGCTTTTTTTAAAATGGACCTCCTTTGGTAGAGGCAGAAAACAATGTGAAAAGTTTTTGCAGGTAGCCAAAGTAGCCAGTTGCATCTGCAGAGCTCTTTGCTACATCCAAAACAAGTAGATTAATACTGTGCGCTCCACATGGCACAAATAATACTCTTGAGTTGATTTGTAGTAGTCTGGCTTGGCCTCCCTTCTTTTCCCCCTTCATGTTTGCTCCATTATCATAAGACTGTCCTCTACAGTCTTAAAATAGGATATGTAGCTCTTGGAGTTTCCTTAAATTGAGGGCTGACAGGCTTTCTCCAGTGGTTTCTTCTGCCTCAAGGAACCCCAAGAAATGTTCTTTTATTTGTGGAGTGCCTTCAAATGAAATAATTCTAATAAATTATGGATAATTTCTCCTTATGGCTCAAATTTAGAGTGCAGTCTAAAATTTTCGAAAAGTATCTGGCCTGTCTTATTTGAAACACAATGGAATCTACAATCCCTTCACAGATGCAATTAATGAGTTCATTTTGAACGTTTTTTCCAAGGTATGATGTGTGTTTGGCTCCTCCTTCCACTTTAGCAACATGCTCCTTCAGGACAGGGTCAAAATGAGCCATGAGCTATACTTCTTTTAGAAAATTACCATTATTGGGTTCGTATAGCTTGTCAGTGGTCTCCCTGATGTCAATGTTTCACTCTGCTAACGACCGAATTATTGCTACAAACCTGGTCAGAACTTCACGCCACCTTCTCTTTTCTGCATTTCTAAGTGTCATTTCCACTCTGTCTATTGTTTGGTATTTTTATACGACTCTTAATTTCCTTACCTAATCCTATGTTCATAGTGTGTTCAGGACTATATTCGTGAATTTTGAGAGTGTCACAACGGTTTTTCCAGTCATTAAAGCGATCCATGCTTAATTTAAATGCTTTCCGAGAGAAGAGTTTGCAACAGAAACAGAATAAACTATCGTTTGGGGGGGTAAAATACAACAGCCACGTTCTATTGATTTTCTCCCCCATTCACTAGATGTCTGTGGAAGTAGTGGTGATGGCAACTTCTTCTATCCTCTTTTTTATGGAATGTGAAATCTGGTTTTAGCTCATAAAGTCCTCGACTAGCTAACTCGGTCCTCACTGTATCAGAGGAGTGGTGTGGTCAATCAGCAGGATCAATGGGGAAAGCTTTGACAGATTCACAGACATCTGTTGAAGCTGATGTGTCTTCAGGCTGTTGAATTGTAACATTGAGTCTCCTGGTGCTGGTTCCTTCTCCTGTTAAGAGAATCACTTGAATGAAACATACACACATAAACTTAGAGAGGCATCAGTATATGCATTAATAATATTGATTTTAGTTCAATTACAAGCTGTGAAAAACACAAAATACATGGGATACACTTGCATCTCTGGCCACTTTGCATCACCCTAATAATATATATATATATATATATATATATATATATATATATATATATATATATATATATATATATATATATATATATATATATATATATATATATATATACACTAGCAGAAATACGCGTCGTTGAGTGGATTGGAAAAATTGCCAAAATTATACTATGAATATTGAAAGTTGTTCACTTAGATTTTATTGAACATATAAAAACTGTTTTCTTCTGTCCAATGAACATACTATAAGAAATGACTGATTTTCGTGTAGGTTATAGAGCTGTATACTTCTGAACAACATATAAGAAATGACTGTCAACTTTCATGTAGACGATAAAGATATTTCCTTCTTACTAATATAATCATGGGTGCATATAAACTTCTAATCTATGATCTCTAGTATTTCTGTTTATAAATTATTTTAATCTGTTAATCACATGCTAAAACTTCCTTATAGACAATGTTTCGTGTTTTACCAGTCAGAGTGAAAATAAAAAGATTGTTCTTGCTCCCCACTCTGGAAGCCTCAACATATAACTGACCGTGTGAAAAACAATCCTCTTCTAATTTCAAACGAACAACTTTCGAAGTCTGACATTAGGACTTATTAATGGACATCGCAAAAGACAGACGTTTTGGAAATTGAAATCGTTTGAACTCGAAAGGCATGCTAGAAGTGAGGTAAATAATTTGGTCACATTTTTTACGAGAAAACTCATTTGATAGTGATTTATTGACCAGATTCGTTAAAGAAAATGTCCCAAACTTTTGTCAGACCAAAAAGTTGCATATACGACAATCATTGAGCAAGTGACACATAAGAAATGAGGATTTTATTTTTTAGAAGCAACAGCAGGAACTGGATAAAAACTTTTGCTACAAATTTAGTGCTAGCCAAAGTTCGGCAGAAAAAGGAAGTAGCTTTAGGTATAGCGAGCTCTGGAATTGGGCGACTTTACTCACAGGAAGTCGAACAGCTCATGCAGCATTCAAACTGCCATTGAATCAAATTTCAAATAATGAACCTTTCTGCAATATAAATAAAAGTTCCAATTTAGCTGAGGTTCTCATGAAATGTTCTTTGATCGTATGGGTCGAAGCTAAAATGTCCCATAAGAAATCACTAGAAACTGTTAACAAAATGCTGCAGGATTCCAATTATTTGATGGGGGGGGGGGGGTGATAGTAGTGCTTTCAGGTGATTTTAGACAAACTTTGCCAGTGAGTCCCAGGGGAACAAAGGCGAATGAATTGAAAGCGTGTTTGAAATCTTCTATTTCATGGAAACACGTCAAAGTGTTAAAGCTTTCAATAGATATGAGGGCATATTTGCATAGGGATGATCTGTCGGAAGAATTTGCCAATACTATTTTGAAACTTGAAGAAGGAAGGCTAAATATGAATCATGAAGGTGACTTGAATCTATCGAAAATCTGCACCTTGGTGAGCTCAGTTGAGGAAATTATTGATAAAGTTTTTCAAGTTTACTTTTAAATTACATAAATGCTGCTTGGTTGTGTGAAAGAGCAATCATGGCACGAAGAACATTACTGTGAATAATTTAAAAAGGAGACTCGTGAAAGTTTTACCAGGAAATGAACATACTTATAAATCTATAGACTCTGTTGTCGATGACTCGGAAATAGTCAATTATCCGGTTGAGTTCTTAAACTCACTGGAGCCATTAGGAGTTTCTCCTCATTTCCTTCGATTGAAAATTGGCGCTCCAATTATGCTTTTGGGTAACCTTTCTCGCTAATTGTTTAAGATTAGCGGACCCTGATTTTGCGCGCGAAGAATGCCATCTAAAAACTATAGGCATAACCACATTTAGCATTCAACTTTTGCATTCAAATCTCATGTTTGGCTTTAAAATTAGGAATATTACGAGGGGGTTTTTAAAGTTGCAGGGGAGAGGTGGGGAAACCTCTAAAATAAGAGGGGTTATGGGGGTCGAACTCCCCATTTCGTAACAAAATAACGAGCGCATTCTTCGCGCGCAAAATCAGGGGCCGCTAATCTTAACCAAAGTAAAGTTGTGCAATGGGACAAGACTTGTTGTGAAGAAATTAATGAGAAATGTCAGAGAGGTGACAATAATTTCTGGCTGTGGAAAAAGTGAAGATGTTTTTATTCCTCTCATACTTTTAATAACTTACAACATGCCTTTCGAGTTCAAACGATTTCAATTTCCAAAACGTCTGTCTTTTGCGATGTCCATTAATAAGTCCTAATGTCAGACTTCGAAAGTTGTTCGTTTGCAATTAGAAGAGGATTGTTTTTCACACGGTCAGTTATATGTTGGGGCTTCCAGAGTGGGGAGCAAGAACAATCTTTTCATTTTCACTCTGACTGGTAAAACACGAAACATTGTCTATAAGGAAGTTTTAGCATGTGATTAACAGATTAAAATAATTTATAAACAGAAATACTAGAGATCATAGATTAGAAGTTTATATGCACCCATGATTATATTAGTAAGAAGGAAATATCTTTATCGCCTACATAAAAGTTGACAGTCATTTCCTATATGTACATTGGGCAGAAGGAAACAGTTATAGCATCTACATGAAAGTTAACAGTGAATTCTTATATTATATGTTCAATAAAATCTAAGTGAATAACTTTCAATTGTCATAGTAAAATTTTGGCAGTTTTTCCAATCCAGTCAACGACGCGTATTCCTGCTAGTAAATATATATATATATATATATATATATATATATATATATATATATATATATATATATATATATATATATATATAATGTGTGCGTGTGTGTGTGTGTGTGTGAAGGGTTAAGGATGGTGGCTCAGTGATTGAGCCGTGTAGTTCTAATATCAAAGAACGCTTGACGACACAGGTTCGAACCCAATCTTCCTTTCACCTTCATATAAGAGTTAAAATAGTTATTCTATTTTTTCTGTTTTTAAAAATCTTCTTTTCTTTCTTAAACTTTCAAATGGTTCACATAATCTATTCCAAAGAATTTAATTACCAAGTTGTGATACCAGTTTTCTTCTCATTGGGCTACTAACTACATTAAATATATATCCCGTGTGATATGATTTTCCCAATAACCAATCTAGCCAAGAGATTGTACGAACACAAAAGAGATATTAGAGTGGGCAGCGAAAGTAGTGGAATATTCTGCCATGTTAGAGACAAGAATCATACGATCGATTTCAATGGAAGTAAAATGGTATTTAAATCGGCTAACTATGTTAAGAGAAGAATCGTAGAATCGAGCTTGATATCGTCAGTTCCTAATTTAAATCTATCTGAGGGTCAATTTTCTTTTAATCCTGTAATAAGATCGCAAATAAATAAAATAGTAAAATGTCAGCCCTTCAATATGTTTAGGCCTAACCCCCCCCCATCCAGATTAGCCACAAGTAGGGGATTGGGGGGAAAAAGAGGGGATCTTGTGTTATGCTTTTCTCTTATATTTTCTGCCCAGTGTCAGTTGAAAAAGGGTGTGAAATACACCGAAACTGTTCTGAATTAAATTGTCTTCGGAGAATGTGGTTTAATTCCTCATCTTTTCTTGCGATATTGCATTAATTTTCATCATATATATATATATATATATATATATATATATATATATATATATATATATATATATATATATTAACCTGCTAATTTATTGCAAAAAGGGTGTGAGATACACCGAAACTGTTCTGAATTAAATTGTCTTCGGAGAATGTGGTTTAATTCCTCATCTTTTCTTGCGATATTGCATTAATTTTCATCATATATATATATATATATATATATATATATATATATATATATATATATTAACCTGCTAATTTATTTTACTAAATATACTTAATCACTTCAAATTAAATTTAACACGAATTGACCTATAATATTCCTTAACTTTATCTGATTCCTCTTTACTCCCTTCTCTCAAACTTTTGGGCACCTTCCTCTTCCGGTAAATTTGTTCATGGATGATTGATTCCAATGCGCCCTACTGGGCCCATCATATTTAGGGTGTATGCCCTTTGTTGTAGGACTTTTATATTGATATTTTTTCCTACTGTTGTTTTTCATGTTCTGTCTGACTCCAATCTCATCCTTGTCCAGGCATAAATCAACCCTACGAAGTGCCAAAGGTGTTAAATCCCATACAAATTAAATCCCGTTAATGTCAAAGAGACTGCGGTTATTTAAATTAAGATACAACCAAACCAATTATTTCTCTGGAGCTCGAAACCTAATGTCGATGTTATCTGTGTTCCCCTGTGATAGCGACCGCTGGTTCTCTGAGACCGGGCACATGATTTGCGATGCTATTTCTGTCAGCAGTCCGCTCAAGACACGTTTTCCCGAAGCCGGTATCGATGGATCCAGCCCTTACGTTTTCCTACCGGTAAGAAACGGTATTCATGTCTTCATCTCGGTAAGAGCTGTTTTTCAATTTTTGCTCTCGCGATGGGCTGGTATTCGCTTTTTACATTCAGTAAGAATTGATTTTTGTATCTTAATTACGGGAAGAACCGGTATTCCGTTTTTCCTATCTGTAATAATTGGTATTCACCTTTTACACCAGAAAGAGCCGTAATTCACGTTTTTCTTACGGTGAGTACCGATATTCGCACTTTCCGCCTGGTATGCATCGATATTCAAGTTTTCTTCTCGGTAAGATTCGATATTCGGGTTATCTTCCCCGCAAGCATCGGTATTCAGGTTTTTCTCTTACGAAAAGTTTGATTTGGCTTTTTCCTCTCAGTAAGAATCTATATTTAGGTCCCCACCCCCCAGGGTCTGGTTCGCTATTCGCATTTCCCTATGTATACGATATAATCGGAATTAGCATTTTCCTCCCTGGAAAATCGGTATCATCCATAAGGAGGTGTCTGTATTCAGGTTTTCCTCTGGGTAGGGATCGGTATTCGCTTTCCCTATGGTTAAGAATCGGTATTCGCGTTTCCCCCTCTTTAGGGTCGGTATTCGCGTTTCCACCTGGTTAAGGATCGATTTTTGCGTTTCCCCTTGGTTAAAAATCGGTATTGGCGTTTTCCTCTGACTAAGGATCGGTATTCGCTTTTTTACCTGGTTAAGGATCTGTATTCGCGTTTCACTCTGGTAAATAAAATAATCATTATTCGCATTTCCCCCTGGTTAAAGATCGGTATTTGCGTTTCCCTCTCTCTAAGAATCGGTATTCGTGTTTCCCCTTGGTTAAGGATCGGTATTCGAGTTCACCCTGGTTAAGAATCGTTATTTGCGTTTTCTCCTGCTTAAGGATCGTTATTTGCCTTTCCCCTTGGTTAATGATCGGTAGTCACGTTTGCTCCTGAGTAAAGATGGGTATTCGCGTTTTCATATTGGAATTTGCGTGTTCATCACTGCGAGGTGAGGTGTTATAATTTTCCTCTCAATAGGCATCGACATTCTCATTTTCCTCTTGGTAAGGGCCTTTATTTGAAATTTCCACTCTGTAAGAATTGATATTCGTATTTTACTAAGGTTAATGAACGTTATGCGCGTGTTCCTATCGTTAGAATAGGTATTCACATATTCATCACGGTAAGCTCATGTATAGGCATATTATTCCCCTTTATGTATCGATATTTGTGCCTCTTCCATCTAAGAACCGGTTTTCTCATTTCCCTCTTCGTCAAATTGGTATTCGGGTTTCCAGCACTTAAAGAATGGCATTCGCGTTTTCTTATTGGCAAGACTAGGCATTCAGGTTTTCCTATCTGTGAGAATCGGTATTTTTGTATTGATTACCTTTAGACGAGGTATGCTCAGTATGAACTGGCACTGGTATTCACCCACTTGGGATTGGAATTTGCGTTTTCTTATCCGTCATAATCGGTATTCGCTTATTCATTACGGTAAAGCTAGGTATTCACATTTTACCCTCCATACGAATCGGTATCTACTTTCCTCCAGGTCAAAACCGCAATTTGTAACTCAGTAATGATAAAATCACTATTACTAAGATGGTATTTGGGTTTTTTTTTATTCGTAAGGCCAAGTATTCGTGTTTTCCTAACTGTAAGAATCGGTATTCTTGTATTGATCACTGCAAAGCCAAGTTTTTCCTTTTTCCTCTCTGTACGAATCTGTATTTGTGTTTTCCTCCAGTAAGGATCAGTATTCGCATTTTCCAGTAGGTAAAGAGCGGTATTCACGTCTCCCTATTGGTAATAACTTGTATTCGAATTTGCTTCCCACTTAAAATTGTTTTTTCGAGTTTTCTCCTGACCAAAGTAAGGTTTCGTGTTTTGCTACCAGTAGGACCGGTATTATCCTATTCTTCTCGTTAGTTCTAGATCTTCTAATTTTCTTCTCAGCAAGAATCGGCGTCGCGTATCTTCCCGGTCAAGACCGGTATTCGCATTTTCCTCCTGGTAAAGTCGGTATTCGGGGTTTCCACAGGTAGAGATTGGCGCCGCCTTTTCCCATCAGTATGGTGCGGTATTCGCGTTTCAGTCAATAATAATCAGTTATCTCGTATTCATCAGTACAATGACAGGTATTTGTATTTTCTTCCCGGTAAAAATCGGTATTTGCATTTTCTTTTTGACGTAATCACATTTATATAAGTGTTAAGATCTGTATTCGCCAGGTATTCGCATATTTCTCTAGATAAGAACAGGTAGTGGCATTTTCCTCTTAGATGAATCAGTATTCGGGTTTCCTCTATGGTATGAGTGGCATTTGGTATTCTTATCGGCAAGGACAGGTATCCAAAAGAATAGGCATTTGCCTATTCATCGCGGTGAAGCAAGACCGAATAAGGTAAAAGAGAGAATTTTTATAATTAAAAAACGGGGGGGGGGGGTCTGTTCTGTAGACGTTTTTTATATCAGAATTTAACGAAGTGAGAAGAAATTGGCGAGGGTAGCAAAAGTTGTGGCCTATCTCAAAGATTTTTGGAAAACTCTGTATACAAAAAATCTGTACTGACAAGGCCTTGTCAGTCCTGTATTTAGGTAGCTTATTATATATGCTTGTTTTGATAAAGATCAGGTATTATTTCACCTTTATTAGATTTATTTTGCGACATTCTATCTGGCGAATGCAGTTTTTAGTATCCTATTGGCGATGGAAAATCTGCTGAGGGAGAACCCTCCTATTTTACACTAAATGCATTTTTGGCCAGAGTTTTCGCCCTCCTTTCAGCAGGTTCAGAAGTGAGTTTTCGTTGTTTTCGAGGAGGTGGTGCTCTACTGTTTTCTCGTTCAGCTTGCCCATTTTACCGGCGAGGTAGTTGATTGGCAATTTTGAGAAGTGAAGAATGAAATTCTGAGAATCGGAATGAAAGTGTTATTATAAGGGTGAATGAAAATGTGTGGATTGTAGGTTTGAATGTATAGTGGAAAAGTGAGAAGAAAGTAGGTTGGTATAGAGTTGAAAAGTGCCTGAAGATCATGCTAATTGCTGTTGTGGTTTTTTATTGTTCTTGTATGACATGTGATATTATTTGGAAACCTTTGGCAATGTAGAAATTGTAATTGTGTAAGTTTTACTTGCGCTGTAATTTCCGTTTATATTCTAAGTGGTTATTTCCGTTTTATTTTTATTTTGTTCTGGGGTTTGTTTGCTTTTCCTAAATCGTGTGGTCGTGTTTGGGTTTGTTTGTATCATCTTTCGGTTTCAATTTGGTCAAAATCGGGTGTCATGCATCAATTTTGGGTGTATTTTTTCATCTAGGCTTATTGTCAAGCTCAGGTAAAAATTTTCAGTTTGGTTTTCTCAATTTGCCATATTTGAGTCTTTCCTTTATTCAGTCTCCGTGTTTTTGTTTCTTCTTTTTATGATTCACTTTTTATTCATAGTGGGCTACTTGCTTGCCGTTTCTTATCTCATAATGCAGCTTGGAAATCTTGCATGGGTTGTACCTACTATGCTGTTTTGCCAGTGTTCTTAAAGATACGTCCTGATTACCCATTACATTCTCTTTCATTTTCCTTGCACATTTTTAGTATTTTTTATTGAGTTTATTTTCGTTTCTCGATGTAAATCTTCTTGTTTCCACATCTCCCTTCTTTTTCTTCATGTAATTTGATGTCTTGTGGCTTTGGACTCTGAATTTTCAGAAAGGGTAAAAGCTGGATAAATCGAGGTTTCTCTTATTATACCAAATGTGGGGGGATTCTGGGGAATGAGCGGGCTGATGAGGACGCCAAAGAATCCGCGAGGACTTGGCGATCAGAACAACGTTTCGTTTTTTCCTTTCACTGACTATCTTTGAGGAATCAGGTCAGCCCTCTGGGTTGCCTGGCAAATAAGATGTGGACGGCCGAGTGGAACTTTAAGTTGCGCGCCATTGCGCCGCGACTGTTCCCACGGACCTACCCCAAAATGCCGCGACAGATTCAGGTTGCTTTCTGTCGTCTCCGAATTGGACACACTCGCGGGCCGCACCGCTATTTGATGGAGCGCTCTCCGACACCTTATTGCGACGACTGCGTTGTCCCCCGGACCTTTAGGCACATTCTTGTTGAATGACTCAGTCTGAGCGATCTTCGCGTACGTTTCCTGTCCCGATACCGGGACGAGCGGGGTCGCTACCGCTTGTCCCTTGTACTCGGGACGGGTTCGTGCACACAGACTTGCGGACTATACGACTTTTTGGAAGATGCTGGCCTCCTCCACTTTATTTGTCTTTTTTCTGGTGTTGGGTGTGGGACTCCTTCCCCCCCTGACGCTGGAGCTTTGTTTTTCGTTGGTTTTTGTTGTTGTTTTTTGTCTTCGTTTTTGTAGTTGTGGTTATTATTTTGTTTTAATTTTTAATCACGCTTAGTTGATAGGGTCAATTGGATTTTGACGACTATGCCTTAAATTAAAATTTTTTTTTCCTTTTGTTGGGGATTTCTGAATGTGCAAAGGGTTCTGACTGCCTGTTTTGCTCTTCCGAACCGCACTGTGACATACTTCCTGTACCCAGTTAATATGATTACCATTCTGAACACATTGCACTCAGTGATGTATCAATATCATTTATCCCCCAACCTCACATCTGAAAGTTTTTCTCTTTTGGAACCATTTTGGAATTTTGAACATTGGTGCGAATCTTCCATTTAGTCTCATATTTATTCATTTTTCTTCCTTTTTCTTCTCCCCTTTTCTGGGTCTTGTCCGCGTATTGTATGTATGGTAAAGTGGAGGGTTGTAAATTGAGTTCAAGGTCTGGTTTAGGTATCCTCCTAGGGAGATTCTGCCCCAGAGGAGAAATTTATCGACCCTATACTTAGTTCGAGTTAAATAATTTTATATTGTATACTGTTTTGCCGTACCTTATCAGGTGCCTTGGCGACACTGCGACATCTTACTATCCACGTATTTACCGTTTCATTTAGCTTGTGCGATCACCTCATTGATTAAAGTGATCATCATTTCTGTGTTTCTGATCTTCCTGAAGCCGTAGTGTTGGTTGTTATAGATGGATTTCTCTCCAAAGTGTTTCACGACGAGCCTTCGGTTAAAGATTTTCTCGAAGAGCTTCCCGCCAAATTCCCAGATTGAGTTTGTTCAGTAGCTCGATTTGCTGGTGTGAAGCTTCCGCGACTTGGCTCTGAGTATCATCTTAGCCACTTTGTAACCATCTGGATGGCATGAAAATGTTCGTTTGTCCTTCAATAATGCATCTTTGGGCCTCGGTATGGCTTAAGTTAGTTAATCCAGAATTGTCTGCTGCTTTCTTTTTAAAGGAGTGGGTGGTGTTTTTTAGTTTTTCTGTTGTCTTCAGCGCCCCATCTCCTACCAAAAAATTCGTCATTTGATTCACCTGGTGATTAAGATGAGTCCTTTGATTGTTTTCATTTAACTCGTCAATCATGCTATTCTCGAACTCTGTACATATTGAATGAACTGTTCATTCTCATCCTCGTTGACATCAAATATATTTTCCCAATTTTCGCGGAAGATTTGTCATAATCCTCTGTCCTAATTTTTTCTAATGTATTTTATTTCCATTTTCTTCCGTGGTGGTATTTCTTTTGTCCTTCCTTTGTTTCCTCATTTGGGGGGGGGGGGTTCAACAGGCAAACCTTAATATACCTGATGAGTTCAGGTTCTTTGGCATTTTCACCTTAGGAAACCCGTTTCCCTGTAGGCAAAGTTCACACTATCGTATTTTCCTGATGAAGAAAAAGGTCTCAAGGTAAACATGTATGTATAAGGCACGTCAGGATCTTGTCTTGATATTCGGCTCTCCGACAATTTGTAGGATTTTCTCGGTTGTGGCATGGGAAGTTTCCTTCCGGCGAGTGACGTTAGAGTATGTGTGGGTCTTTCTTTTCTTTCCTTTTTATTAGTTCTTTGAATTTATGCATTTCTAAAAGAAGTTTTTTGAAACGCAGATAGCCCTGTGGTGGTTGCTACCACCCCCATACCATATAGTTGCTCATTTTTTGTGTTATATGTATGGATAATAGTAAGCCTTTAAATTGTGAGCGAGTAGGATATATGGTATAAAAATCCCTTGGATGTATCTTCTATCTTGGACAGATATTGTGTTTGATAGTGTGACGATTTGAATAGATTCGATTTGCTGTGTGTCTGATAGCTTAGTGGTAGAGTAATCGACCGGCAATCGAGATACCCCGGTTCGTCTCCAGGCCAAGATATTTCACTTTTTTTCCTTAGCGTTATTCTTGTCTTCTCAATTTAGCTTGCCTTCAATGTGCTCTCCTTTGACTTTCAATGTCCTCTTTTCCTTGGTTTTAAAAAACTCCGGTTTCTCGTCTCATGTGTTCATTCGCGTCCAATTTTCTTTCTATTGTACTCTCTCTCTCTCTCTCTCTCTATATATATATATATATATATATATATATATATATATATATATATATATATATATATATATACCACACATAAATTCCTTGCTTCGCTTCGCTCCTTAAACTCTTTCCTTCCTTCCATTTCCTTTACGGTTGAAGAAGAAAGTGAAACGAAATTACCTTTCTTAGATGTCCTAATATAGGAAAATAATAAGAGTAAAGCGATTTTTTAAATATAAAGCCCCCCCACCCGCCCTTCCTCCCACTCTGATCAATATGTACATGGGTTCTCCAACCAATCTTTTTCCGTTAAAAAAGGTCTTAGCATGGGTATGTATCGACGAGCCCTTCATATTTGTGATCCGACTTTTTTATGAGGAATTAAATATGTAGTATTTCGCAAATTGGGTTAGAAAGATTATTTGATAAAGGGAGATTAATTTAAAACTATAAAAGCTTATTATGGTGAATTGATTTATTTGACACTTTCACTCGCTGGGCTTGGATGGGGCACGTTTTCCATGCGTGCCCGATGCAATATCGAGCAGGCAAACCATTGGTATTTTAACCGCATACAATTGGTAAGAATCGGTTTTCGTGTATTAATTCACAGTAAAGCCAGGTATTCATAATTTTCCCAGGGTAGGAATTAGTATTCGCATTTTTTTATTGGTAAAATTCGGTACTTGCATTTTTCCTCGTAGTAACAATCGGTATTCGGGTTTCATGACTATTAAAGATCAGTATTCGCGTTTTCCTTTGGATTGGAATCGGCATTCGTGTATTCATCACAGTATGACAACATATTTGCACTTTCGTCTCACTAAGAATCGGTATTCGCATTTGTCACTAAAAATCTCTTATTCGTATTTTCGTCTCGCTCAGTCGGTATTCGCTTTTTCTTCCAGGTAAGGACTGGTATTTCCTGTATGAAGTATTTTCTCTTACTTCGAAATGCTAGATAGAAGCCATGATATTGTAGAACAACATTGCAGCTCTATGGAGCTGAATTAGTTCGCAAGAATTGGACGAAAGGGCTCTTTGCTTTTCCAATTGTTCGTATCCCATTTCTTGCGTGAATTTTCGCGTCATAAATTTAAGTATTCTAAACGTTATAAGTGGTTTATCTATTTCTGTTCATATAAGAGCAATCAACTACTAGTGCTTGGCGAAATAACTCACTCAGGAAAAGGCACATAAATACATATTTTTCACCTATAGGAGTTTCTATAGTATTTAGAACTTTCTCGCTTTGATATCAAAACGAGCAATGATTTCCTGTTAAATTTTTATCGGAATTTTACATGTGAGAATACCGCAAGTGGCGTGTTAGGTGCACGGGATGTTGGGCTGGGAAGTCATTTTCTTGTCTATCACTCAGTTTAGATAGCCGACGATTAAGTTGGAGATCTACCCGGTTCTACCTGACCCTAGGACGGGTTCTATCTCCTCCTCCAACTGTTTTTCATCGTATGGCAATGATGTGGTTATTGAGTGGCGAGGTTGAGAAGTAAAAAGATTGTGATAGTTTTACACATTGTCTACTAATTTTGCAACATATGATACAGGCATGGTTTTACAATAGCCCCTCAATGTATATTTATTGACCTCTCTAAATGTTAAAAGGGACGCGGTTGCCAGCATTTACTCCGCGACTATACTTTCTCCTATGTGCCTCTATTCAAGGTGTTAAGATCTGGTTCTTTTTATTCCATAAACGACCACAGGATTCTATCCTCTAAATTTATACCTATAATGAAGTTTTGTCTTTTTCAATAAGTTACCGTATCATTTATTGTGGTACTAATCCTAACTTTTTATAGGCTTGCCCAGGGGAGGATTTTGATAGAATGAACGAAAGCCTCATGCATTTGACTGCTCCCAAGGGGATTCTATGGGTGAATATAGGGGATGTACAGTTTACAAAGCATCCGTTGTTTACGAGAGAGCACCAGATAGCCACCGAGTTGATCACCCTGGTAGGGCTCTTCCGAGAGAGGGACGCCCTCGGTCAATGCAAAACGCTTTGCGAAAGGCTCAAGGTAAGTTTATTTACTTATGATTTGTTTCTTATTTGTTTATTTTTCCTTTCTTTTCTTATTTATTATTTGTGTATTACCTTATATATTAGTTGTTTATTTATTTCTTATTCATTTATTATTTGTTTACTAGTGTATCCGTGCCGTCAAAAATGACGGCATTATTTTTAAGTTAGAGCTATATTTTATTCGTTAAAACTGTTTTTAAATGAAAAATAAATGCCGCCACTTTCTATCTATAATAAATCAATATACCAACCAGGCAATAACTTCGCCATTGCGCTTCGCTACTAAGATTAAAATTTAAAATATAAAAAAAAGCAGCCATGGTTAAATTTTGATCAATTTTCTGAACTTGGCCAATTATAATATTTTAAAAAGGAACTCTAAACTAAACTTCCCCCTTTCAAAATATCACGTTGCTAAAATATAGTTATAGAAGAAGATATATAAAAATAAATTTTCTGAACTTTAAAATTTGTAATTCTTGGGGTTTTAAAAATTTCACAAAATTTCGATAGTTCTATTTATTTCTGAACTTCACCTTTTTGTTTTTTGATATTATAAAAGAATTATTAGTAATAACTTTGATAAAAAAACATAAGTCATAACCAAACTAAGATGAAATTATTATTCAAATACTCAAAAAAATCCCCTTCTTAAATTATAGTTAGTGATACATGATATGAGGTTCGTAAAGAAAGTGATGACGTAGAAGGTAGGTGAGAATCTATGGAAAGAATAAAACCTTAGAAATTTATAGGAATCCTTAGGTGCATTAGAAGTAGAGAGGGAGCTCAACTCTCCAAAATTTGCTGAAACTAAGCAATAGGGAAGTTCTCATCACGGGGTTGGTGTCGGAAAGGCTTGCAACCCTTCTGATGTAAGGTGTTTGTTTGTCTACGCCTCCACCCTTTCCTCTTCCTCTTCCATTCCCCTCCCCCCCCCTCCTTGACTCAACGCAGTTATCAAAATGATACCTAGTCTAAAAAACAAACCACAGGAGAATCGTCTTAAAGAATTAAATTTCTTCTCATTAACACAGAGTAGAAGACTAAGAGGTGACCTAAATGAATTATTTTATAATCGACCGATCTAATTAGACACGAGGAAATAGTTGTAAAAATAGAAATAAACCATTTAACTTGCAAGTCTTTTTTTTTCTTCAACCGAATTGTCAACTTATGGACTGATCTCCCCGGTAACGTCATTGACTGCACTACAGTTGATTCGTTTCGACATAGACAAACACATTGCCTCAAACCCAAGATTGACTAAGTTTTTATGCGATTAATATTATCTGTTTTCGCCCTCCATCAGATAAGCGGGCATCAACAATGATCAAGGCGGCGAAGTTTAGCAAACCTATGTAGGCTTAGCTACGTGTCTTCATGCAACTTCGTTAGGATCGAATGCTCTGTTGTTGCATCCTCTTTCCTCTGTATTACTTTTATACTTGCCTTTGCTCATACCTATTCCTCTCTATTACTTCCCATTCCGGTTTATACTCCTTTTTAATTCTTTTCATTCATTTCCACCGTATTTTACTCCCTTTTCTCTATTCTTCATTCCTATAATTTCTGTACACTCTTTATTTAACCTCGTGTCATTCCTCTCTAACTCCGGTCTATTCCTTTTGCACTTCTTTCTATTCTTTTCACTTCCTTTTAGTAATTATTCCCAGCCCATTTTTTTCCGCGAGGAAACAGTATTTTCAACCTGAGCAAAGTTAAGCTGTTAATGTTATGGTTAGTAACCGGATGGGAAGTCCGATGTAGTCGAGTTTGCTTGTAGACCTGCCATGTAGCGACCCGTGGTTTGAATCTCGGCTTAATTATGAGGTTCCCACTCAGATGTAAGACATTGCGAATTATTAGCAATAATATATCTAACTAATATTAGGTTATTAAGAAATTAATGTCGTTTATAGAGGATAAAAATGCTTTTTTAGAGTTGGTCCCAATTTTCTGCCAGCTGTTTAAAGATAACCGTAGTACTTCCCAGGCCGTTTTAAAGGGGCAACAATGATGTTCATATGGAACATGAACTGCCAAAAGGACAACATTTACAACGTGTGAACATTGATTCACCTCCCAATCTAACCTAAATGTTCAACAATTGCAACGTTTGAACAAAAACGTCCTTCACTGGTCAACCGAAAGGGTGCCCTCTTCCTCCTCCTTGACAATGCACGTCACACGTACGTTGGATCCCCCCACCCCCAATAGATTGGAAAGGTTGGAAAGTTCTTCCTCATCCTCCATATACCTTTCAACACCGTGTGATTATTTAACATCTCATTACAACATCATCTAAAGTTTATTTTAATGTGAAGGAGGCGAGAAAAAAAAAAATATCAAATCACACATTTCATCCACACTAAATGACTTCTTTACGAATCCGCTGCCTAAATGAAAGACGAGAGCGAGTATGGTAATGAGTGAAACTAATTTGTCCAATAAATATCCTTTTTTTTGTATATTATAAATTATTTTATCTTAAAAAAAGACGTTAATTTCTTGACATCCTAATATGTATATTTAAAAAACAGAAACGACAACATAACAACTGTTGTTTCCTCGATTCCCTTCCATCCCCGAAAAGCTCTCGCAGGAGGACCTGAATTCCTTGTGGAACCGAGGCACACTTCGGCAAAGTTGCGCCTCCTGCACAAGGAGATGCCTTCGTTAGTTTCCCTTCTCTTAAATAATAAAAAGGAGAGTTACGCGCTACCTCGTAGGAATAAAGCCTTTTTTTCACGGTCAGATCCTGAGGAATGCGTTGGAGCACCTACAGGCGATCGACTTCAGCTACGACTCAACCCCAACTCGCGCTACTACGGCTTCGAAGGAACTGGACGCATCCCGGAGGCATACCCTGTACCGTAGAGAGATCCGGGAATGCAGGGAGGCTCTCTACCGGGAAGGGAAACGTGAACGGGAACTGACGGCGAAGATCCTGCGAACGTGGAAGGCGCTGAAAGAGGAGAAGGGCCGGAGCGCGTTCCACGCCACTCATCTCCGCCTCGTTATACACAAAGAAGAAACGAGGAAGAAAAGGGAGGAAGAAATGGTCGAAATGGAAGAAGAGATAAGAGAAGAAGTGGAAGAGAGGGTGGCTGAGAGAAAAGAAGAGTTGAAGAAGGAAAAGGAAAGGTTCAGAAAGAAGATAGAAGGGTGGAAGGAGGTTCATAAATCCAGGGTAAATATTTTTAAACTTTAACTACGTCTATGTATATTGCCGTTTGCATGACTAATTGGAACCACACATTGAGTGATTGTACGACTGGTGAGAACCACATATTGGGTGTTTGCACGAATGGTGGGAACCAGACATTGGGTTATTGCATAACTGATAGGAACCAGAGATTTGGTGATTGCACGACTGGTAGAAACCAGGTATTGCTGGTTGTATGACTGGTGGAAAGAAACATTTGGTGGCTAGACGCCTGGTGGGAAGCAGACATTCGGTGGTTTCACGACTGGAGGAAACCAGACATTGGATGGGTGCACGACAGGGAGGAACCAGACATTTGCTGTTTGCATGGCTGGTGTGGAAGCAGACATTGGATGGTTGCACGACTGATGTGGAAGCAGACACTGAGTGGTTGCATAACTGTTGAGAAGCAGACATTTATATGTGGTTTAATATATTATTTTCCTCCAAATTGAAATTTAATAATATAAATCTGTCAAAAAATAAAATAAAAATAAATAAATGGTAGTAATTTGTGACCCTTTAGAACCTAAGATGATCTCGCTATGATTGACCTTTCTTATTCTTCTTCCTCTTCCTCCCCAAGGCAAAGCCTGCAACTAGTAAATCAAGGAAACTCGATTTGAGAAGAGCAGACTTTGCAGGTCTACGCGCGGGACTGACTGACGCGAGGCTAGAAGAGTGCGATGCTGTTGAAGACTCTTGGAACAGTTTCAAAACCACATTCATGAGTCTTCAATCGCGTTTTATCCCTCTGAAATGCCCCCGTCGGTCCTCTGTTCAACCAAACGACAACTGCTTAGGGAGAAGAGAAATGTGTACCGGCAATCGAAGATCTCGGGTGACTTTGACGAATACCGGAGGCTAGCCAGGAGAGTGAAGTCCAGCATAAGGGCGGCTAAGCCGTCTGAGGAACTCCGAGTGGCGAGACTCTGCAAAGAGAATCCAAAGGAGTTTTTGGATATGTGAACAGCCGTAAACCAATCCTTCGAACGATTGGCCCTTTGAGGAATGAGGAGGGGACATTAAAGCATTCAGATGCAGAAAATGCTAACCTCCTCAACGACTACTTCTCTTCAGTGTTTACTGAAGAGTGTGGTCCCATTCCCCAGCCGACGGATTCCTACTCGGGGGAAAAGCTGGAGGCAATGGACTTCACCGAAGGAGAAATAAAGAAGAAGATCGCTGACCTAAAGACGAATAAGTCCCCTGGACCGGACGGGTTTCTACCTAAAGTGTTGAAAGAAGTGTGCGATGAAGTATCACGACATCTGTGCGCTATCTTTAACATGTCAATCCGGACTAAATGCGTTCCTAGAGACTGGCGTGAGGCGGAGGTGACTCCTATCTTCAAGAAAGGAGACCGTAACCAACCGTCGAACTACCGACCTATCAGTCTGACTTCGATAGTCGGTAAACTCATGGAAAGCATGATGGTGGACAAAGTGACGTCTTTTTTAGAGTCAAACCTGCTACTGAGGAGTTCCCAGCACGGCTTCCGAAGGCAACGATCATGCCTGACGAACCTTGTAGAATTCTTCCACTTCGTTTTCAGTGAGCACGATCGGGACAAGGTGGTGGATGTGGTCTACCTAGACTTTCAGAAAGCCTTTGATAAGGTACCACACCACCGCCTTCTCCGGAAAGTGCGAGCGCTTGGCATAGACGGAAAGGTAGCCGGCTGGATCGAGAACTGGCTAAGTGGCAGACGGCAACGGGTGGTGGTAAATGGACAGTCTTCTGAGTGGGTGCCCGTTACTAGCGGGGTGCCTCAAGGTTCTGTCCTGGGACCACTACTATTCATCATCTACGTCAATGACATGGACGGTGACATGGTTGCCAAGATTTCCAAATTTGCCGACGATACCAAGCTTGGTATGAACGTTGCAAAGGATGGAAGTACTGCCCGCCTGCAGGAAGATCTTGAGAAGATTGGGGAGTGGTCGGACACGTGGCAAATGCCTTTTAACGTGGGCAAATGCAAAGTGATGCATATCGGCCACAAAAAAAAACAATCTCTGTATATCCTTAAGGGCACTGCTATTGAATCCACCGACACTGAGAAGGACTTGGGTGTAACAATCACTAGTGACCTCAAGTTCTCGAAACAGTGCATTGAGGCGGAGAAAAAGGCCCAAAGGATGCTAGGCTATATTAAGCGCCAGTTTGGTTATTGGAACAAAAGGAGATTGTACTGTGCCTGTACAACTCACTTGTCCGACCGCACCTGGAGTATGCCGTACAATTTTGGAGTCCTTCATTGCGAAAGGACATCGCGAGATTGGAACGCGTACAAGCCAGGGCAACCAAGCTGATTCCCTCTATCCGACATAAAAGTTATGAGGATAGACTAAGGGAATTAGATCTGTTCTCGCTGGAAACCCGTAGACTGCGTGGTCAGCTCATCGAAGTTTTCAAAATACTTCGAGGGTTCGACAATGTTGTCTACCGGGATATTTTCACACTGAGTGAGAACAGAACGCGCAATCACGGTTTCAAACTTGAACTGAAGCGTTACAACCGCAATCTGTGTGGAAATTTTTTCACTTACAGTATCTGTGGTATGTGGAACGCACTTCCAGTGGAATGTCAACAGTGAATCTGTTGACCAGTTCAAGTCAAGACTAGACAAAGTCTTGAAAAGTGACCGTTTAGGGACGCAAAACAATTGAGCAGCCTTGTGCCCGCTCGATTGCTAGTCCAAAGGTACCCTCTTTGAATGGACCGTAAGGTCTCCTAGGGTACCTTCTTTCCTTGTTGTTACCTCTCCTTCTTTTTCTCCCTCTCCTTCTCCCTTTTCTCCCTCTCCTTCTTCTTTCTCTACTCTTCTTCATCTTATTCGCCTTCTTTATCTGTATTTCTCAAAATTAAACCAATGCTCTCTCATCTTCAGAAACAGGCAGTTCGGAGGCAGAAAAAACGCGAAAAAAACCCTTACGAAAATTTGACGACGGACGAGGCGCTCCAACTGGCCCAAGATCAGGTACTAATAGACCTTACATTTATTTATTTCTTTAAAAAGAAACCCATTCACGTTACGTTGCATTCTAAGAAGTGTAGATGAATAACAGCTATAGGAAGCTTACATTAACATAAAACTCGGAAGAAAAAAAACCCTATTTTTAAATGTTTGAAATCTTCTTTTGATTTGCGACAACTAATAAAATTCCGTTTCGCCGGCATATTTTGTATTTCGAGATCGTATTCACACAGGTGTAGATGAATGAAAACTATAGGTATACTCGTCATAAATGGACTAGATTAGAAAGCACACTCATGAGAATAATAAAAACACCTTTTTGAAACCTTCGACTCGATGGACTCTGCATGAATGATCACACTGCCACGTTACGCGCTGGTGGTTAAGCAACTCCTTTCCAAAGAACTGCGAATTCACGCTAAAGAAGATCCTTAAAGGGACATATTTACCTTACGTATACGAGAAGAAAGAAGAAATATATGCGCTTATTGGCTCCTTAGAGACATCTCCTGTTCCCTCTAGGCGAAGTAACAGACCCAAAGAGGTGTTACTTTTCTCCCCCCTTTCCCATTCCCATCCTTGACCGTTTTCTTACTTTTTATCATCCTTCCTTACTGCCAGCGCTATATAAATTGGTCACTGGCAAAGTCCCAGAAAGAGAGAGAAGATGACGATGCAGAAACCGAGGAAAGCGCGCAAGAATCTAACCCGGAAAGTACAAGAACAACCAGGACAAAGAACCAAAAGAGGAAACATCTAAAACAGAGAGAGAAAACTCTGCAGATGAAATAGGCCCAGTCCCATCAACATCGATGTGCAAAGAGAGTACGACAACTAACAAAAGAAAATAAGTAAGCAAACGCAAAAGATATTAACGTATATCGCCCAGAAAATGACAAAATAAAGAAAACGGAAGAAAACATGGATATTCATAATAGAAAACTACGAATTTTACAACTTACCACAAATGGATGTAAGGACAAACAGACTACCTATGGAAACATTAAGATAAATTGACCAGGGCTTAATACTAATATCGGGACAGGAAAAAAATCTAAAACAAAAGAAGATTAAAATTTGAAACTATAATGGAATAGCCACAAACTCAAAGGTTGGGTGTTTCGACGGGGCCACAATAGCTATTAAAAGGAACATAGACTACAAAACCAAACAAGGACTAACAAGCTTACCTCGCAACAGAAATTAAAATGGAGCTTACCAATATAATTATAGCAATCGGATATCAAGTTTCGAGAAGAAACGGATTATCCATAGCAAACTTCACTAATATATCCAAAAATAGATTGCCAGTCATTTTGATGGGAGACTTAAATGCAGTGTAAAGAATTGGATTATAGAAGAACTAACGCAAACGAGAGACATTTACACGCACTGATTACCCGACGAATTTTCCAAAGAGTAGGTCCCGAGTTTCCCAACATAGAGTGGGGGTAAAATAAGTATTCGTAGACTATCAAAATTAAATTTTAATAGACTTCCAACACATCAAACTTCATGAAATTTTTGCACAATAGATTAATATTAAGGTAAGGTTAACAGTTCTGTGCACAAAAAAGCATGAAACAGTATTAATATTCAGTAAAATTGAAATTAATGAAAACAGGGATGAAAAAAGTATTCTTACAAATCGATATTTAGTGATTAATACTTAGTTTCGGAGCCATTGTTGCCTTTCACCGCCATCAATCGTTTCCTGTAGTTCTTCACTAGTGCGCTAGAACAATCTTTTGTTATTTTGGCCCATTCTTCTTTGCAAATTGCCTTCAAATCTTTAATGTTCTTGGTACCCCTCAAATGAATGTTGCTCTTCAATGTTCGCCACAAGTTCTCTATTGGGTTCCAATCTGGCGACTCTCTAGGCCACTCTAGAACGTTTACATTGTATTCACCGAGCCATTCGCGAGTCGTTTCGCAGTATGTTTCGCATCACTATGGTGTTGAAAGATCCATCCCTCTCCAAGTATAAGCTTCTCTACAAAAACGAACACATGTTCTTCTAAAATGTTTCTGTAGATTTCCGAAATCATGGTCCTATCTATGATGTGGATATTTCCGCTGCCGTTAGATGAGAAACACCCCCACATCATAATGCTACATCCCCCAAACTTCACGGTAGTGATGGCGTTCTTAGGGTCGTAGGCACTGCCGTCTTTCCTCAAGACAGGAAGGACGGCCATCGTTACATCCAAACAATTCTATTTTTGTCTCGTCTGACCACAGGACATTATCTCAGAACTCAGCAGGTTTCTCCAAATGCTCACGTGTGAACTTCAACCTTACAGCTTTGTCTCTCTTCAGCAGCAGATGTGTCTTCCTTGGCCTGCGAGACTTAAAATCATGCCGGTTCAGTTCATTACTAATGGTTCGCCTTATGACCGACGTTTATGCCGCCAGTAATATCATAAGATAGCATAATTTCATCGATCACAAAAGCCACAAGGGCCTATTAAAGGTCATTCGCATCTGTCAAAACTCACCCATAAAAATGCATCCATAGGCTTGTGTCATATCATGCATCAACAATATACAATTTGAACCATCCACCAGAATGCGTCAAGAACTTGCTTTGCCGGATTCTTTTGTAATTTGGTGATTGCTATTACATAACATTGTAGCGGGTACCGAACCTACGGTCTAACCCCAATCTATCCAACCCGCTTTCTACACTAAGTCGAACGTGATAAATCGGGGGAGAAATGAAAAGGATTAGATATGCAGTCCTTATTTACAAAAATATGGAGTAAATATATTTGAGATCTCGGATAAAAACTGCAAAATTTAATGCTGCAATTTGTAAAGAGTGGCTGAGAGTGTAAGATTTGGAGTAATAACGTAATTGTCCATACTTTGTAATTCGTTGGACGGAGGTCTTTTTATAGCCTCTAGACCGCGATATATCGCATAATATCTAAGCTGAGCTCGAAGGCGCCAGGTTTTTGAAGGCGCACCCAGATTGTGCCCACACGAGTGGCAGCCGGCAGGACTTGCCCCCGGGGGATCTAAAGATAAAATCCATGGTAGCATGTAAGAATAAGGCCTGTTTTTGTTAACTTCCGGTGTGTTTGTTAGGAGTCTTTTGTATGATTGCGTATTTGTTTTGTTTGCTCATTTATCTCTTTCTTTCTATATAAAATATTGTTTGGTGATAGGATTGTTTTTGTTTTTTTACATCTTCATCGTCACCAAACCGGCGTCCACGCAGTGAAGCCGTAACCTGGCGGAATAAAAAGTAGTTGCTAGGGGCCAGATCTGGACTGTAGGGGAGATGGTTGAGCTTCTCAAATTCTCACTTGCGCAGGGAAGCTTGTGCAGCTCTGGCCTTGTGGACTTTGACGACGTTGAAGACGATCATGGGGCGTGAGGTTTCTAGGGACCCAACGGGCAGAGACCTTGGCCATGGCCAAATTGCCGTGTATGATGTTAATAACACTTCATGTGATATTCCAAGTTCTCGCTCAATTTCTTCGACCTTCACCCGTCGATTTTTGAGGATCATCATCTCCACATGGGCAATATTTTCCTCGTTGGTCACGTCTGACGGGCGTCCTAGATGCGGGTCATCTTCAAGGGACTCACGACCATGGCGGAACTCCCTATTCCAGCGAGCAATGGCTGCATAGGAAGGGGCGGGGGCGGTGTACACTGCAACCATGCGTTCATGGATCTCTTTTGCATTCTTGCCTTCCTTGGTCAAAAATTTGATCAGTGCGCGGTGCTCAACCTTCTCCATTGTTGAAAAGATTGTGACTGACGATCTACGATCAGCTACTGATTCTTAAATAGACGAGGCAGGAGCGTGCGCCTGCAGTTCCTGACTTGTCATAACTTGTCCTAACACCGCCACAAACATCCATCCCCCTTCCTCTGTTTTGCCCTACCGATTCGCAAAACTTATTGACCGCCCCTCGTAACTCTGATGAGTACGCACTTTCAGTCACACCTTCATTCAAATTATCCAAAACATACATCACACTATTCTCCCAGACTCTCACAACTCTATACGGTCATTCAAACTTTTTACTAATCTTTAACACATTCAACCTACCTTTTACTTCTTTTACTTTCAATACTTTTGCACCTATTTCAAACGAACGAAACCTTTCATGCGCCTCACGCCATACACTCTGCTCACTTTGACTCGCCTTTCGAAATTCATAACAAACTGACACGGGGACATCTCAGTTTCACTATACACCGTCGAATTATACGCCCATAACACTCTCCCCAACCATTCATCCCAGTCATTCCAAGTCGTACTCATCATTTTCAACATCTCACACAAGGTCTTAATTGTACGTTCAGCCAACCCATTCGAAGACGGGACATACGGAGTCGTTCTTACATGCTCTGCACCATTCTCTCTCAACATTCGTTCAAACATTTCACTCGCAAACTCAGGCCCATTATCACTCAGACATCTCCTAGGCTTCCGTACATACATAGGAAAAAACAACTGCTCAACCACATGCGCAACATTCACGCTCCTTTTATCCATCACAGGCACCGCATACCCAAACTTACTTTTATGATCAACCATCACAACCATACCAATATTTCCAGCACTCGTACGTGTTAAAGGCACACAATCAATTACTACTAATTCAACCGGTTCTTTCGCATCAACTTTCAACATCGGTGGTTTCACTTGCACATCTTGCACCTTTCGCTTCTGACACCTTTCACACGTAGTCGCAAGATCATTCACAACAGTCCTCAGAAACGGGTAGAACGCACGCTCCTTCATACACTCCCACAACTTAAACTTACCCATATGCCCATAATTATCATGCACAACCTCTTACAGACCAATCATACCAACCAAGGACATCACAGATACATACATATCATCCCCATTCTTCATATGCCTCACAAAATATACAACATCCATACAAACAACAAAATCTTTAGCATACCTTTTAAAATCACTTAAACACTCAGGCCATTCATTCAAATCAACACGCGTCATTACACACCTCTTCAACTCACTAACAAAAGGACACATCTCTTGCATCTCTAGAATATCACCATCACTTAAAATCTCATTCTCATCATCCATGATCAATTCGATCATACCGCAAAACTTGACAACATTTTTTGTACACTTATTCAACCTCATCACCTCACATTCACCTTTCATAACACAATCCTTATCAGCATCCAAAGACAAATCATTCAATCTCATAAAGTCCACACCAAGCAAGAAACAACACGGCATTTGATCATCTTTCAGAATCACAAAGTTGTTTCACATTCACATCACTGCCCAAACTCACTCTCAGACTAACCTGTTCCCATGCCACTATCATTCCATTCCCCAATCCACTTATCCGTAACTTCACAGGTTTATGCTCGCAACATCTAAACTCATCATACTTACTCAGAATCCTCTCATTTACTAAAGACGCTTGCGCTCCAGTATCAATCAACCACAGAAGAACCTTTCACCAACTTTCACTCTCGCTTCCATTATATCAGGTCCTCCATGTTCACAATACACAGAAAAAAAACCACACCAATATTAGCACTGACATCCACACCATCATCAATTCCCAGATCATCCCTCACCACACACTCATCTTCATCCAGACAATCATTCTTCTCCCTCATATACGAACACTTTTCAATCACCCAATTGTAATGCACACCGCTCAAACACTGCAGATGCACCACATTAGCATTAGAACCCTTCACTTTCTCATCCTTATACACAATCGGTCTCTCACCAAAGTGCACATAAACAATTACTCAATACAAACGAGTCACTACAATCAACACTTCCTGAAACGGCGAGACCCCTTGCATACACATCGCTCTAAATTCTTTCATAAAGTTCCGCACCCTCGCCATACCAATACTTTCAGGCTTCCTACATACTTCACCCATTACCTCCTTCCTTAAGTCATCCACACCATCGGGCACTCTCACATCGGGCACATCACTCTTCAAATCTTGCAAACCATTCCATACGCTCTCAAACAAGGAATCTCCGCCACCCTTACTCTCCTTTCCATTCATAATCCCTTTCGGCAAATACTCAGGATCACTCACTCCACACACATTTTCATCATTCGTACCAGGATACCTTGACATCAAATCAGCCTCTCTATTCCGTTCCCCAGGCACATACTCAATCACATAGTCAAAATCACTCAGATCTTCTAAAGTCCTCGCAATCCTACTACTATCAGCCCATTTCCTACGTTGCAAATACACAAGAGGTTGGTGATCTGTTTTAATCACAAACCTCACCCCATGCAAAAACGGACGCAACACTTCCAAACAATACCTTATCGCAGCCCACTCTTGCTCCACAGTCGAATACTTTCGCTCTGCCGCATTCATAGCCTTGGATATATACCCAATTATTCGCCTGACATTCTCTCCATTCAAACGCTGCTCTTGCCTTAGAAATCCTCCCATACAGTACCCACTCGCATACGTATACAATTTAAGCATCTTAGCATTCACACTATAATCTGGGTAAGCCAATTCAACATCTTCAGACGCTGCCTCTTTCAGTCTCTCATACGCTTCATTCATCTTATCATTCCACCTGACAATTGTACTACCTTTCTGGCCCATCCACTCAGTCAGAGACTTACTCACACCCGAACAATCACGTATAAACTTTCGTCGAAACTCAATCAAACCCAGAAACGACTTCAGCTGCTTCACAGTTACCGGTTTCGGAAACATTCGCACCTTCTCAACATACTTCGGTGACTTTCGTAACCCATTCTCATTCACCATATGCCCAGCTAAATCCATTTCTTTCGCAAACCATTCACACTTCGCTACTTTTACCTTCACACCAACACTCCAACGTTCTCAATACATCATTCACCAATCTCATATACTCCTCAAAACTCTCAGTTATAATCAAAATATCATCTATAAACACAATCACATTCTTACTCGCAAACTTACTCAACACAGCATTCATTGCCAGCTAAAAGGCACCGGGAGCATTAGCCAACCCAAAGCTGAGGATCTGGAACTGGTAATGCCTCTTCGTGGGGGAAAAGGCAGTCACCGGTCAGCTCTCCTCAGCAATGGGCATCTGGTAATACACGCGAACCAAATCCAGCTTAGTAAACTACTTCATCCTATGCATACTATACACACACTCAGATACCACATACATCGGAAACCTTCTTTCACAGTCCTTTCTTTCACCTTTCGATAATCTTCACACAGGCGCACCTTCCATCTGGCTTACGTACAGACACAATCGGACTATTCCATACACTCTCACTTCCTTCAATCACCCCCAATCGTTCTGATTCTACACACTGCTCCTCAATCTCATCAGCAACTGGACGCGGGAAATGTCTCGGTCGCTGATAGATTGGGGTGTCCTCCTTCAGGACAATCTTATATTCCGGACGCTTCGCAACCCCGAAATCCAGATCGCCCTTACTAAGGACCCCCTTTGGTTCAAACAGCATTCTATCCACATCCTCCATTTCATACTCAGTCAAACATTCATCCAATTTCACCATCCTTTCCACTTCATTATAAGTCAACTCACAAGTTTTTTCATTCACAACATCCCCTCAAAATCAGTACAATCATCCACACCTGCCTCACTAACAGTGGAGAGGTGGCCCAGCACATCGCCAACAAGGATCTCTCTCACCTGCCCTTTCACTCTATGGTCGGCCTGAACACATACAAAAGGATCACTCATTCTCATCAAGCCATCAAACACACAAGCAACACGCCTTACCTTATAACACGCACCCTTTCCATCCAATAACACAATCTTCTCACCCACATTCAAACACACATCTTTAGTCCAACTCACTCTAACAGACACCCTTTTACCCTTCACAAGCCTTACACTCTCCATAGCAGTCGCCTCAATATCGCTAAACACAATCCTCAAAACACTACCATCTTTCCATACATATAACCTATACACCCCATTCTTACCAATCTTTCTCTCAATCTGATCACTCGCAGGATGCGCAACCATACGGTTCACCTACATAAAATTATACCCCGAAATCACGCCATACTCACTACTCACCTTATCAATCACAGATAATTTACACTCATTCATCAACATAGCATGCATTGGAATAACTGACCTTATCATTCCAATTACAGGTACTTCCATACCACCAATTCCTACCAAACTACCTTAACACTCGGACAGGAGGGCTTTATCACTCAGCTTGTCATACACGTCCTTATATTCCAAGCTCGTCTTGCACCCAGAATCTATCAAAGCCAAACACTCAATTCCGTTCAATTCAATCTTCACACTCAGACACTCATACTTCCTACCAGACAGCGCTTTCAAACTAGACAGACTTACCAACACATTACTCGCACTCATGCACCCAGAGGATACTTCACCAGGTACCCTCTTACAATTTAGTTTCCCGCTTCAGACTTTATATTCATACCTTGCGCTCTCAGTCTAATCCAAAACTTTTCACTCGAATATCCTTCTATCGCACAATAGCTACATACATTCCTCTGGTCACGACACATCCTCGCATAATGAAAAATACAGTTATCATCCCCAAAATGATCCTGAACTGTTGGGAAAGGAGCTGATGAAGTACGTTTTGGTAACATTTTGAGTTCATGGCAGTATTCTTCAGCCAAATTGCTATTGCCCCAGTTCCCTTAGATGAGAAGCAACTCCAAACATTGAGGGTGTCCGGGTGCTTCACCGTGGGCACGACAAAAGAATCGTGGAAACGCTCCCCTTATCTCCTCCAACTAGAGATATTCCAGAAGCTTCAAACAAGCGAAAGGGAGCTTCATCAAAGAATACCACTTTGCCCCAATCTTTAATAGTTCATTCTTTATATTTCCTTCAAAATCATAGCCTACCTGTAATGCTTTTCGCACCATTCTCGACTTAAGTACTTTATCGAAAAGTCTCCACCTCACTGTACGCGTTGGAGCGTTTACCCTCGCTTCTTTCCAATCGTGAGCAAGATTGGTACTGGCTGGGAGCTTACCAGAAGTCGATCTAGACGTTCATTTGAAACTTTTGGGTGTACAGAAGATTTATTCACAGGAATGTAACCAGTATTTTTAAAGCCATTAATGATCCTAAAGATGGTGCTCCTTGATGCCATACCCTTATCAACTAATTCTTTGCATATCAGAGCAACAATGATTGCAAACTTTTCTTTGGAAAGAACCGTTTTCGAATTGATTAAGATTCAAACACTTCTTTTTACAAACAAATATTAAGAAATACGAGTATATTATTATTACACATCACTCATATAACCCGTATTTGTCATCATTCCATTCTTTTGATTGAATAGCAAAGTTGTAGGACTGAAACTCACTTCCTTCAGGAACAGGACTACGAGAGCGCGAATTTGGATTGTTTTTTTCTTATTTTTGAAATGCTGACTTTTTCATAAACCTGCAATAATTTAAATATTAGAATAACCATTCCTAGCTCTTGAATTTTAAAAACTAAGGAATAATATATATATATATATATATATATATATATATATATATATATATATATATATATATATATATATATATATATATATATATATATATATATATATATATATCAAAACCTTTGGCCATGATTGTAGATTACTCGGTCTCTTGTACGTGCTATTGTTCCGCAGTAAAGGCAAGTCGACTTCGTCCAGGATGCTCCCAACAATAGTTGGAGGTTATGAATGGATTTTGTGAACTGTGTGGTTTAAGGTCGTTTCCTGTTTTGCATAAAAATAAAAGATATTTTGTGAAATGAGGATATGATTCATATTTTCCCATGCAGATCATCCTAGCAGAAGAGGAAGCTCCCAAGCCAACTCCTCCAGACGAAATTGACAAAAAGAAGGTAGGTGAAACTGCTTTAAATCCATATACTTAATCAACAAAATTAATATTAGCAAATATGCACGAGAAGCCTATTTCACACTACTCTATGCCAACGATTGTAAACTAGTTAAAGAAGTGTTAAAGAAAACATGTCGGAGAAGCCTATTCCTAACGTGACTAAGCTAAAGGGGCCGAGAAGCCTATTCCTTACTACAGTATGACGACGAGTGTTTCTAGAATAGTTCAAAAGGGTCTAAGCGAATAGGCTCGAGTAGATTATTCCTTACGGTATGACGATAATTGCAGAATAATTCTAAAGTGGATGCTAATTTAGCGTAGCATTTACATTTTAGAGTGAGGTCTACCTGCACTTGACACTTTACTTTAGTCTACAGTATACCTCTTAAACTTGAGCGTGCAGCCTACCTCCACTATAAAAACTTTATACTACAGGATGAGAAAAACAAATTGAATAATGTTGAATATATATATTAATGACTTACACTTAATAATACAAATCATAATCATTCCGAATCAAAATAATAAAAAAATGTTAAATACCTAGTGCATTAATAGTCATCATTATGGCGGAATTAGTTGGTACGTTCACTCATACATTACATAACCTACTCACTGATACATTATATAACCTAACCTATCCTAACCTGACTTAACCTAACCTAAATTCCGGTCAGAAGCACTCAGGTTAAAAGGGTAAAGATAATGTAAGCACATGAAAGGTAGCCCGCATGCCAAAGGTCATTTTATATTGACCGGTCAGGAGCACACAGGTTAAAAGAGAGAAAAAAAGGTAAGCACAGGTAATAAAATTATACCATGAAAGGTAGACTGCACGCTAAAGGTGCAGAAATTGCGGCAGACCGCACGCTAAAGTAACAACCTAAAGGGGTCTTTAAATATAGTCTCAGGTAGCCTATTATTTATCATAGTGTGACAACGATGCTACAATAGTTCGACAGTGTTAAGAAAATATGCTCGAGAAGCCAATTTCTTTATACTATATATTAACGACTGTAAAATATAAAAAAATATATATAAGCCTATTCCTTACTAGACTATTACAACGATCAAGAATAGTTTAAACAAAGAGGCCTGAGAATCTTTGTCTTTACTATAGTATGGCGACGATTTTAGATTAGCAGCAAATAGGCTTCAGAAGCAAAAAGGTTATAGAAGCCTATTCCTTACTACAGTCTAACGACGAGTTAGAAAACACTAGTGCGCAAATTAATTTGTGCCTGGAAAAATTTTGTGATTATTTCAGATTACATCTTAGTTCTCTGCGAAAACCTATTAAATTTTCTATTGTTTTCCTTCAAAATAGTGTAATTCCATCTTCATATTCAAGGTGCTTCAGGGATGGTATTATTCTTGTTGCCCTCCTCTGCACTGACCCTAATAAGTTCATATCATGTCCAAAATGTGGTGACCATGCCTGTATACAGTAATCCAAATGCGGCCCGACATAAGAGTTGTATAGTTTAAGGACGACCTCCTCACTCTTGTACCTAAGGGGACCTTGAACCTCAGGGGTAATGAGGAGGATAAATTAATGGATATTTTAATTACCAAGGATATAATCTCAAAAGAAATAGAATTACATCTAGTAACGCACCGCGTCCTGGCGATATTTTTCTTAGAAAATCTTTAAGAGATTGGCGTTGTACCAACGGCGTGGAAGAAAATGAATGCCATAGCTATGTTTATTAAGGGAGGTAAAACGATTGTCTAATTACCTGGTTAGTGGGTCCCAACGCGGCTTTACTAGAGGTTTTTTTTATAGAAAGGTGTACGATACTGACGTTAGAGATGAAACTTACGATATTATTTATATCGTATTACCAGGCAATGGCTTCGCCACTCGCCCATACGGGGGAAGCTTGCGCTTCGCTACTAAGATTAAAATTTAAAATCTAAAAGAAATCAGCCATGGTTAAATTTTTAGAAATTTTATGAACTTCTCCAATTATAATAATTTTAAAAAGGAACTCTAAACTAAATCCCCCCCTCCTTCCAAATATCACTTTGCTAAAACATAGTTATAGAAGAAGATATATAAAAATAAATTTTCTGAACTTCACCATTTGTAATTCTTTGGGTTTAAAAATTTCACAAAATTTCGATACTTATATTTATTTCTGAACTTCCCCCTTTTTTTTTTTGATATTATAAAAGAATTATTAGAAATAACTTTGATAAAAAAACATAAGTCATAACCAAACTGAGATGAAATTATTATTCAAATACTCAAAAAATCCCCTACTTAAATTATAGAGTTAGTGAGAAGTGATGAGGATAACAGGGGTTTCCAAAATGAACATAAGAAACAACAGGAGAATAGAAGCCTTCACCACACCTAGCAAATGAGAAGAAGCATTATATCTTGAGCTAAATTTAGAATGTACACTTTCTAAATAACTTTTAAAAAATACAAAAAACTGTTCTCGCAATGTTCAGCAAATTGAGTTCAGGGCCTAATTTTCACTATTTCCACTATATAAAAATTAACATCAAAATTAAAATTATTGGATCAAAAGTACCATCTTTTTCGAGTGTTTTTCAAATGAATATAAATTATTAGCAATACTTACGACATTATCACGGCATCAATCCATGCATTATAATAGGAGTTTCCGACCGGTGGTCCATGTACCACCAGCAGTACATTTGCACTTCTTAAGGGCACGGCATTGCCTTTACCTTCTTTTAAAGAAGGTTTCAAATAGTTTACACAAGTAATGCTGGTCACCTTTGGTTAGTTGTCAACAGAAATTCGTGTGAAAAGTACAGAAAATACTCAAGTATTTGAGACTGAAAGCGGTAAACAAGAGCAACTGATAAATTTCCAGTATGATGATATTGCGATATTTCCAAAAATATTTGTGATTTTTGATTTGGTATAGTTCAAAAGTGACTAAGCAAATATGAGCGAGAAGCAAAAAGGTCTGAGAATCATATTCCTTACCATACACAGTACGGCGATTATAAAATAGTAGTACAATATGACGACGAATGTAGAATGTACTACAATATGACAACAAATTTAGAATAGTTATAGTGTTAAGCGAAGTAGGCTCGTAAAAAGCCTATTTCTTACTACATTATGCTAAAGACTCGAGAATAGTTCACACTTGTTTTACTAAACAAATAGGTCTGAGAAGCATATTTTTTATTAAAGTATGATAACAATTTTAGATTAGTTCAAAAGTGTTCAAGAAAAGAGGCTCGGAAAGCCTATTCCTTATTATAGTGTGTTGAAGATTCTAGAATCGTTCGACCTTGTCCTAAAAAATAGGCTCTAGTACTATGTATGTAGAATAGTGCAAAAGTACCTAAGTAAATAGGCTCGAGAAGCAAAAAAGTCTCGAGAAGTTTATTTATTCATTAGTACATTAGTTCGAGGAGTAGTATAGTTCCAAATAGGCTTGATAAGTAAAAATGTCTTACAATATGGAGAGGATCTTAAAATAGTTCACAAGTGTCTAAGCAAATAGGATAGAGAAGCAAAAATTTACGAGAAACAAACTACAGAATGACCAGTGTAAAATAATTTTTTAAATGTATAATTAAATATGCTCGAGAAGCCTATTATTTACTATAGTATGACAAAGATTCCAGAATAGTTCAAACTATTTAAACAAATAGGTCTGAGATGTCTATTCTCTGCTACAATATGATGACGATGTAGAATATTGATATTACATAGGCACGAAAGCCTTTTACTTAGCAGAGTATGTATGACCAGGATTCTAAAATAGTTCAAAAGTCTCTAAGAAAATAGGTTCGAAAAGCCTATTTCTTACTACTACTATATGATAACGATCGTATAAAAATTCAAGCATATAGGTTCGAGAAGCCTATTCATTGCTACACTGTGGTAACGATTCAAGAATAGCTCAAACGAATTTAAACTTTTAGGTATGAGAAGTTTACTGTAGTATAGTTCAAAAGAGTCAAAGCAAATAAGCTAGAGGCAAAAGGGTCCGAGAGGCCTATTACTTACTACGGCATAACAACTTTGGCCCAGTTTTACTGTTTCCCTATTTCTTCTTATAATTCATTCGCTGTATCGGATCCCATCCATGGCTCGATCTTGCGTCATATTACGCCGCTTCTATTCGCAGCCACTTGTGTGTGTTGGGGGGGGGGGGGGATGGGGCATCTAAACCTAGTTTTTTATGGTTTTTCTACAACTCTCCGTTTAAAATGAAGTTGGAGTCACGTCTCTGGGTGCATAGTGCGATATATCCGTTCTTCGTGTCGATGATACGGATGAGGACAACGTTCGGCATAAATGGCCTTGCATGTTTTTTTTGTTTGGGGGACAGTGGGTGTCCCGACAGAGCTCTCAGCGGGATTCACGGAGGGGTAGTGGATGATGGAGTGATGATTCCTCTTCTTAATTGCCTCTTGAAGATACTACTTTTATTTTTCTTCGGGTTTACCTGCTCTTATATGAACTTGGGTGACTATGTTTTATAGTGTGAAAGAGTACATTAAATTGATTTAATGAATGAATGAAAGTCCTATTCTCCTTGTTAACCGCGATCCCCGCAAATAAGTTCTGCCAGGATGATAGTGGGTGATGATGGATGGATGAAGACGGATGGGCCTCTCTCGAGGGATAACTCGTGTCAGGCTTGATGATGGTTGATGGCCGAATCAAGGCCACCTACCGGGGTGCCGCCCCTTCAAAGGTTTAGATATCAAAGATACTTCCAACAGATACAGTTGTATGCCCCTCTGTGGTCATGGCCAGACCATCGATGTACGAGGTTGTAGTCCCCGTCAAGGGTTGCATCCTAGTCTCTTACCAGCGCCCTCTGACACTAGGTTCCACATCTGGCTATCCTTCAGAAATGTTTTAACATAATTTCACGGATGACAAAAGCCACAAGGGCCTATCAAAGGTCATCCGCCTCCGTCAAAACCCACCCACAAAAAGCACCATCGCCAGGGGAAGACAAAATCAAAGTCCCCCACAACATAATACAACAGATGAAAAAAAAGCCACAAGGGCCCATCATAGGTCATCCAAGTGAAACGGCCTCTTTATAAGGCACCCAAACTCCCAGGAAAACTACATCCAGAGGATTGCATCCACAAACAAGGGTATCACCAATCAAGGCTTATCAAGAACTAAATCATGCAGCTATAGATATATACAAACAATATTAATATATACAAAACTTAGGAACCATCACAACCTTCCCTCCTCATAAACTCATCCAACCTACTCTTAAATACATTTAAATTTGGACTACCTACTACCCTCCGCGCCAATTTGTTCCAGAAGTCTACCACTCTATTGGTGAAAAAATATTTTCTTAAATCCAACTTACACCCTTGCTTTTTAATTTTCGAGTGGTGACCTCTAGTTTAATTTTCATCATCTAACTCAAAAAACTTGCTAACATCCAATTTATCTATCCCAGAAAATTTTTTAAAGAGCTCAATCATATCCCCTCTCACACACCACCTTTCGAACGAGAATATATTTAATACCCTCAGTCTATCTATATATTCAAGGTGCCTCAGGGAAGGAATAATCTTTGTTGCCCTCCGTTGCACTGACTCAAGGAGGTTAATATCGTGTCTAAAATGTGGGGACCATGCCTGTATACAGTACTCTAGATGTGGCCTAACATAAGAGTTATAGAGTTTAAGAATAACCTCCTTACTTTTGTAACTGACATTTCTCTTAATGAAACCCAGCACTCTATTTGCCCTATTTCTTGCTTCAATACACTGCTTAGAAAACCTTAATGACTTGTCTATTACTACTCATAGATCTTTCTCATCCTCTACTGAGCTCAGCCAATGCCCATCCATTTCATAGTTAAATTCTCTATTATCTTTTTCCATTTTAATAACTGCACTTATCAAGGTTGAAAGTCATTTGCCACTTATGTGCCCAGGATAACAATTTATTTAAATCCCCCTGCACTTTAAAATTATGATCAATATCTTTAACTACAGCTGCTAATTTGGTATCATCCACAAAAATTGACACTTTATTATTAACTGCCTCCCCAAGATCGTTTATATAGATGACAAATAATAATGGACCGAGAACTGATCCCTGAGGAACCCCACTGATAACATCCCTCCACTCTGACTTTACATCATTTAGCACTACCCTTTGCTTCCTGTCTTTCAGCCACTCAGCTATCCAATTTGAAACACCCCCACATATCCCAATCATTTTTAATTTATGAACTAGTCTCCTATGTGGTACCTTATCAAATGCTTTACTAAAATCCAAGTAAATTACATCTACATATTCTCCCTTATCTACTTGATCTGTTACAAACTCCCGAAAGTCTAGTAAATTAGTCAAACATGATCTACCTGATCTAAACCCATGCTGAGCATCGCTGATTAACCCCTCCCTCTCTAGATGTTGGCAAATCCCTTTTTTAACTATTTTCTCAAGAATTTTACAGTCTACAGGAGTTAGGCTAACTGGTCTAAAGTTATTTGGATCCTCATTACTACCCTTCTTGAAAATGGGGACTACATTCGCCCACTTCCAATCATCGGATATTTCTCCATATTCCAGTGACCTGGTATACAACTTCTCCAGAGCTATTGAGATACTTTCTACCCCTTCTTTAAGTATCCTAGAATTAATATTATCAGGGCCTTGGTAGCATCGAACTCACCTATTAGTCCTTTTATCTTCCTCCAATCCACACTAATGGTAGTAAACACCTCTTTCCTTGACCCATGAGTACTATACATAAGACTATTTAGTTTCTCCTTTGTAAATACTGATGCAAAATGACCATTTAGTACCTCAACTATTTCCTCATCAGTTTCTCTCACAACCCCTTCATATTTGATAGGTCCTATTTCAACTCTGCCAGACTTGTTATTAATTTTATAGTAACTAAAGAACTTTGTAGGATCTTTGTTGCTATCCTGAGCTAATTTAATTTCTGACACCCTTTTGTTCTTCTTCATAATCTTATTTAACTCATTCCTAGCCATTCTATAATCACTTAAATTTTGAATATTATTTTCTATCTGTAATTTTTTATATGCCCTTTTCTTCTCTGAATTTTTTTTAGCTCTCTTGTGATTCCACCATAATGGTTTCCTACTTTTGTTCCTAATAGCCTTCATTGGGATACATTGCTCTTGGACTAAATTTATTATATGCTTGAAAGTATCCCACATCCCATAAGCATTTTTACCTCTGAATTCTACATCTCAGTCGACCAAAATTAGCAAGCTTCAAAGTTTTACATAATCTCCCTGGAAGCTTTCCCTGGAAGCTTTAATTATGCCTACTTCATTGATGGCATAGTTTTAAGTTATGATGCAGAACTTGGTCACAATGGCCTCGTAGTGGTGAGAAAGAGAAGCCTATTTTCTATAGGCAACCAAGGTGTCCTTTCTATTACTTTATTAAAAAACTATTTATCTCTTTTAATAACAAAAAAAAACCCAAAGGATTTCCTTACAGCAGCGAACTTTCGCTTTTGTGCTCTTTTCAGTCCCATATATGATTACCAATGAAAGATGATATGACAGGCAACTGTATCAAGAAAAATATTCGGTTGTCAGGGAAAAGGTAAAGTATACAATCAATTTAGCGAACACACACATGTGTTCAAATTAATTTTTGACAAAATAGATATGGCGATAAGGAGCGCCGATAAGTGCAACTGGCATGAAAAATGTAAGTCAAGTATAAAGAAATATCTAAAATATGGCGGCGCACATACGCCGACGTGACCCGCCAGGTAG
Organism: Ceratothoa steindachneri; assembly: GCA_963969495.1. NCBI lineage: Eukaryota > Metazoa > Arthropoda > Malacostraca > Isopoda > Cymothoidae > Ceratothoa > Ceratothoa steindachneri. Next base: position 133,068,049 of record OZ018318.1, on the reverse strand, counting down.
AAACACCTCAGGCTCCAACCAAGAGAATAAGACATCACCGGTGCGAAAAATACCAAGATTTTGAAATACGAGGGGCGGTCAATAAGTTTTGCAATTCGGATATAAGGAAACTAGATATGAGGAAAAGTGTTTTATTATTTTTCAATATAAATACCCTCGACTTCAATGCAGTTGAGCCACTTGTCCTTGAGCCTTCGAATTCCCCCAAACCAGAAATCTCCCGACTGCTGTTCAATCCACTCCTGGACGACGAGCTGGACACCTTCATCGTCCCCAAACCGGCGTCCACGCAGTGCAACCTTGAGCTGGTAGAATAAAAAGTAGTCGCTAGGGCCCAGATCTGGACTGTAGGGGGGATGGTTGAGCTCGTCAAATCCGCACTCACTCAGGGCAGCTTGTGCAACTCTGGCCTTGAGGACTTTGACGACATTGAAGTCGATCATGGGGCGTGAGGTTTCTAGGGACCCAACGGGCAGAGACCTTGGTCATGGCCAAATTGTCGTGGATGATGTTGATAACACTTCCATGTGATATTCCAAGTTCTCGCTCGATTTCTTCGACCTTCACCCGTCGATTTTTGAGGATCATCCTCTCCACACGGGCCACATTGTCCTCGTTGGTCACGTCTGACGGGCCTCCTGGACGGGGGTCATCTTCAAGGGACTCACGACCATTGCAGAACTCCCTAGCGAGCAATGGTTGCATAGGAAGGGGCGGTGTCGGTGTACACTGCAACCATGCGTTCATGGATCTCTTTTGCATTCTTGCCTTCCTTGGTTAAAAATTTGATCAGTGCGCGGTGCTCAACCTTCTCCATTGTTGAAAAACTTGTGACTGACGATCTGCGATCAGCTACTGCTTCTTAAATAGACGAGGCAGGAGCGTGTGGCTGTAGGTCCTGACTTGTCATAACTTGTCCTAACACCCCCACAAACAGCCATCCCCCTTCCTCTGTTTTGCCCTACCGATTCGCAAAACTTATTGACCGCCCCTCGTATATATATATATATATATATATATATATATATATATATATATATATATATATATATATATATATATATATATATATATATATATATATATATATCCATATGGAGCTCGGCCGTGAAGCCTGCATTTAATATTGAGGATAAATCCCAGAGCCACGAGAAACGGATGTAGCATCTTTTAATTTTTCACTACCTTTTGAAAACTACAAGTTTTCATCTTCAGGCTAGAATAAGTTTACAAAGTTAATATGCATAAAGAAAACTTGAAAAGGCCAACAAGACATTATTTTACAGGTGACCAATTACAGAATATCAGTAGAAAGTACTACAAGTTAAATTAAATATGACTTGGTAACAGTTAAATTTGCTTTAAGACTGACTCAAAAATTAGTTCATAAATTTAAAGATTATTGCAGAAATTAATTACAAACTAAGAGAAATTGACTTGGCATTATTTAAAGATAATAAATTTAAACTTTTTTTTTTTATTATTAAATTTTGTAAAGACTAACAGTTAAAAACATTTAATATAAAAACGGAAAATTTGGGTACTTACTAAAGCGGATCCATCCTAGAGAGTGAATGGTAGGTTTAACAAAGGGGCTAGTATATATATAGGTTACATTGACGGTTGGTTTATTAAAAGGCAAACCAACTAACAAACTGTAGTTAAAATTAGTTAATTAATAATGATATTGCACTTAAATCTTCATTGAGTGTAGGTTTGTAGTGTTTTATATATAGAGATTCGAGGGTTCTTAGGCAATGTTTGTTGTTGTTAAAGGCTAATACTTTAAAATTCTCAATAGAAATGTTAGTTTTACAGCTTATGGTGTGTTCCCTAATAGATGACTTTTCCTTTCTATTTAATATTTTGCTTGTACGCCAACTAATCCCCATATGAGCAGAAAACCTAGCTCCAAGAGACCTAACAGTGCTACCAATGTAAGAGGCTCCAGTACAACTGGGACATTTAAATAAATAGACATTATCACTGCGGAACTCCAAAGAGATAGGATCTTTACTGTTAAAGAAACTTCCTATCGATAGTTTGTTTATAAAAACTATTTTGGGGTTGATTTGGGGAAAATATCTTTTATAAATAACTGTTAGTCTTTACAAAATTTAATAATAAAAAAAAAAGTTTAAATTTATTATCTTTAAATAATGCCAAGTCAATTTCTCTTAGTTTGTAATTAATTTCTGCAATAATCTTTAAATTTATGAACTAATTTTTGAGTCAGTCTTAAAGCAAATTTAACTGTTACCAAGTCATATTTAATTTAACTTGTAGTACTTTCTACTGATATTCTGTAATTGGTCACCTGTAAAATAATGTCTTGTTGGCCTTTTCAAGTTTTCTTTATGCATATTAACTTTGTAAACTTATTCTAGCCTGAAGATGAAAACTTGTAGTTTTCGAAACGTAGTGAAAAATTAAAAGATGCTACATCCGTTTCTCGTGGCTCTGGGATTTATCCTCAATATTATATATATATATATATATATATATATATATATATATATATATATATATATATATACATATATAAATAGTTCAAAAGCATCTAAATTGTTGCCATTAATACAGCTTGAGCCAAAAGTTATTTATCGTCATAACAAAGTTATATTTTAATTCGAACACAGATGCATTTGCTCCTGAGCCTTATTTTCTATTCGATTTCTATATTAATATATTTTTTAGTCATTTTTATTAAGGTAAAGTAACTTTTGCCCCGGCCTGGAGGTTTGCATGGTTTTGTAGCGTTAACTGAGGTCGTACTTGTTATCAACTTTGCACCAAACCTGATAGTTCGCTCACTTTTTGTTAATTTATTCATTCACAAACAATCGCAGATATCTAAAAAGAAAAAGAAAGGTTCGGGATAAAAGAGGTAAAGTTAGAGAGGGTAAAAAAACACAGCTTGTAAATAAGATTGGAACCAAACTACTTGAGGAAGGTCTCACACCTGGACCCGCCTCGTCTCGGAAACTCGGGACATTTCTTTTTCTTTTTTTCTAAGATTGAACGAGATGTATTCGAGAACTTCAAGCTTTCGCGACGACCCCCGGGAGAACCCATCGTCCGCTTTAGTTTGGCGAGTTCATCGTCAGGAGCTTCCCCCACGTCCTGCCCTTCGTCTGAGAAACAACGGAGAAACCTGATGTCGAGAACAAAGTTGTGGTTGAAGGTGAAGTTTAAACATTTGGGATTATAGGACTGTAAGGATGCGAGGCTACTATACAACAAGATGTTCAATTACTTGGGTTTAATGTGTATATTATATAAAAAAGTGAAAACAACGAGGGCTTCTTTGGTAGAAAGTCCCTAAAAGGATTGGTAATGATAGGGGGCAAGAAATTGTGTGGAAGGTATATAACGAAGTGAAACTCCCTCGCTGGGGCATTTCTATAAAAAGCGAAATCCAACAGTGAAAACGGTCGTCTACGCCGGAATTAGAAGTAGTAGTAGGCGACAGAATAGGAGGAAATGTAAGACTAAGTTTAGGGGAAATCGATGGTAATTTTATGGAAATCTTGGTGTCTAAACCCAGTATTTCTTAAACCTTAAACTGAAACAAAGGTAAAAAAAATTATGGCTTGGAATTCAAAGACAAGAATATGCCTATGAAAAGCCATGAATATGAGGATGAAAAAGATGATGGGTGTAAGCAAAATTGTGAATGTTGCGGATTTTATGGTGATGTGTATGGGGAAGGTTATGAATGGTAAAGATATTGATGGCGCTGTACGTGATGGTGCCTGTTTTTATGAAAACCATAGAGAGTATTTCCCGAATAAAGGTGCCAGCTGCAGCTAGCTGGTCCATGAATCGCCTGATATTCTTTTGCAGGCAATTTGATTTGGCAGAGCGTCAAGGATATTTAATACATATCATTACGAAATATTCATGTATATTTCAATCCCTTTATAAGGATGTTCCATAAAGGTCACCGAATTTGAAAGGTGAATAATTCAAACGAATTTTTATAAACATGGTTATATTCTGCATATTTCTAATGAGTTATATCTCTCACTTAGGTATCGAACACAATGTCGGCCATATGTCCACCTGCACTTAGTCTGGTGGACTTGTTGACTTTTGGGGGGAGGCCGGCCTTCTCCCTATTATTTAAGCAGGGTTTGTTTTTTTTGTTGTGTTTTGTTTTTTGCATTTGTTTTTTTTCCTTTAGGTTGCACGCTCCTGCGTCGGGGGGACCTCCCCCAGACGCAGGAGCTTGCTTTCTTTCCCCCATTTCGGGTATTTTTTTTAGTTTCTTAAATTTTATTTTAAAGTAGCCTAGAACTAGGCCAGTTTTAATACGGCGACTAATGCCCATGTAGGCAGTCGCCAGATGAGCTCTTAAAAAAAAAATGCATATATTTAGGCGCTCCTCGAAATTTCCGATAACTCTTTCACAGTTGTGTGGATCGATGCTTCCAATCACACGCCTGATTTCCGTCTTGAATTCAGGTATTGTGCATGGTTTGTTGGCGTATACCTGTGATTTCACATGCCCTCATAAGAAGAAATCACAAGGGGTATGATCGCAGGACCTTGGTGGCCATTCCTAGTCACCAGGCAAGGATATCACTCGTTGCAGAAATTTTCCGTGGAGTAATGCAATCGTTTGGCGTGAAGTGGGGCAGCTCGCTATATCCTTCTAAAATCCGGCAGTTTCGTTTATTGACAAATTCACTTAAGGGAAAGTGGGCCTCGTCACTGATGATTTTCTCGGCAACATTTCATCGGCTGCAAGTCTCTCCACAACCCAATCAGCAAATTGCTTCCGCCTCCCTTGGTCAGGCTTAGTAGGCAGTCTCCAGATGGGATCTGGAAATATAAAAAAAAATCCCGTGGTCAGGTGGCTGAAGATGCTGCGTAAGTTGAATTTTGTACGCATGCATATGGATATCTTTATGCAGAACTCGATGTAATGAAGTGGTCGGGATGCCCAGCTGCTGCGAACGTCGGCGAAACGATTTTGCCGGACTCAGAGTGACACTGTTTCGCACAACACCAATTTGTTGCTCTGTGCGACAAGAATGACTCCGCCCAGGCGATTTTGCCGATGCAATTGAACCAGTTGTTTAAACTCCATCATTAGTCTGCGAACCGTAGACTCGTTGGATACTTCATTTCTCCGCAAAATGGTATGAAGTGTTCGAACTGTTTACGTCGCACTTTCTCCGTTTTGGTAAAATATCTTCGCGATAAGAACGAGATGCTCAGTTGTAAACTGCTCCATGACGTACCACACAAGTATTCTGAAAAACAAACAAAAAACTATTAATTGGAGCGAAGAGTGATGGCAAACATGATAAGAACACAGAAATGTCGCCCAATTCAAATTCGGCGCCCTTTATGGAACACCCTTTAGGTACTAGCAAAATCCGCCCAACGGGCGATTTTTGCTAACCCTGCCGCGCTTGTTCGCTTCGCTCACAAAATTAAGAAAGTGTGCGGCGAACATTTTTTTCTTTCACAACACATTCAAAATTGGAGTGAAAGAAAAAAAATAATTTCACATGTTTTTAATACACATATACACACACGCTAGGATCATTATAATAAGATGGAGATTTCATAGAAAACTTGTGGAAGTACTAAACTTGTTGACGTACGAAACGTTGATGTACTAATTTATGTTTATAAAATAGTTTCAATTGTTACGTTATAGGAAATATCATAAGCAATGGATGAACCACTCTATTCACTTTCCTCCTCATCAGGAACGAAATCCCTTGAACGGATGATGACATTTACATAAATATCAGAATGTTGGTGGCCCGAAAGCACCGTGGGCAAGTCCTTGTTTTTTTGTGCGAGTGTGTGTGTGTTGGGGCGGTGGGGTAGTATTGGAGCCGTGGCGTTCCACTTCAGAAGTATGGAAGTACCCCATCAGCAGCTTACAGAGGCGGAGGAGAGACTGGATGTGATGTGCTCGGAAGAAAGGAAGGAAAGTGACAGAATTATTATGATTAGTTATGTGTTTGATGACACATGTAAGATGAGGTACCTATCCATGTGGGCGTAGACAGCGCATCCACCAATAATGGCATTTCTTAACAGGCGCTGAAGTTTTGTGTCCGTTCACAGCCCACCCGGGGTTGAAACCTGTTACCAGCCGTTAGAAATCCAAAGCTTTACCCATTGAGCTAGCAGGAGCTCCGTCTAAATACTGGTTGTTTGAGCCGCAATCTGATCTTTTACTACGGGATCGTCTGCTTTCCTTATGTCGCACCTGGATAAAGGACTGTTTTTTTCCAGTTGCGTTGCTCACAGAGAGACTGGATTGTGAAATTCATTTCTTCTCGGACTCGGTCTTCCACTAAAATTTTAACATTCTTTCAATTTTGATCTCGTGACAAATTTTGGGCCACGGCAATAAAGGTTGAAAAAGAAGATACCATTTTTTTTTCAGGTTTTCATTAACAACAAATTAGTAACCGAGACCGACCCTGTCAAATTGAACGAGGAATTCACGGTTCCAATTTGCGCCTCTTTCCTTGCCGCGGTTGGCTCTTGGCCTTCCGACATCCGGCTCGAACTGCACCGAGGCCTGGCGTTCAAGCGGAGCTTGGTCGCTTGTGTGGCGTTGCCCGTCGTACCGCCACCAAACGCAGCACCGCTCCATTCCCTACCGGATTCACGCTGGCAGCAAATCTCCTTCAGTTCGGCGAAGGTAATCCGCCTACTAGTACTAGTTGCAGGAGTCATTTAATATAAGAGGACCAAACGAACGAGGGATACTCCACTACATAGTTTGCGTAGAGAGATTCGTAACGAAAGTGTTGAAGTTTGTGGAAATGTGCAGAAGTTACACACCAAGACTCGTCTAGAGAGGAAACTCATTGGGAGTCTCAGGACCGAGACTTTGCGCAACTCTCCAGAACCTGCCAAACCTCGACAATTAAGGTAGATGCTTTGGTTGGCGGTTCGATACTACTACTACTACTAATAATAATAATACTAATAATAATTCCAGAACTCAGATTCGAGTAAGTCCAGCTTGAAGGAAGACAAGTGCTCCGAGATTTACGAAGGAAGTGTGTCAATACGGCTCTCGTGGAAGAGGGGCGAGGATGGCATGCCACTGGTACCCCATGGGTCGCCCATCAAGGTAAGGGGTCGAACTTTAGCGCCGATCCCCATCCTCTGGCGCATATTTCAGTGGGGATTTCGTTCAACGTTTGATCCGAACCACGGTTCGTTCCAGCCGCAGCGAGGTTAATGCGAATGGAAGAGGTGGTGGTGTCGGTGTGTGTGTGTGTGTGTGGTCGGGGGGGAAGGGTGATTTGTTGACACGAAATCCGCTCACTTAGGAACCTACCTACCTTCCTTCCTTCCTTCCTTGGTTATGCGTCCTTCCGCACCGAGTATATCGTCCCCTGGGACCATCCTGAGGCAAATAAATGTCCATATTGAGGGCTTCATTCTGGAAGAACATCAGTGGCTACAAGCAACATTTCCAAAGTCTTTATTTTTCCCGCAGGTGAGATTTCAGAGGCTTTTCACACTCTTTGGCTTATGAAATACTTTTTCCAGGTTAAGAGGAAAGACCCAACCGTCTATGAAACTCGAGACTCTGTCGAGGACGACTTAACTGTCGATCCCAATGACCCTCGAAATGTAGAGTGGATTTCTACATTTAAGGTGAGAAATTTTGCATTGAACTCTAGCCATTTCTTTGGCATTGTGTGTTTTTGTTACATCCAGGCAAGTTATTGGCTGATTCCAGGTTTTCGCATCGTTATGTTCTATGTGGTTTTGTCTCTTGATTACTGCATCATTTAGATCCATAAAGACCAAAGTGAAATTAATCGGCATTTGTTTGTCATTTTGACTCTGTCCATGTTTCTATTTTCCTGTCAGTTGGGGTCAAGCTCGTTCGTTTGAGCACCTGTACTCTCTTGCTTATGAAATTTAACTTGCCCTAAGAGGCCGGGGGTGAAGGGTTTCGCTGTGGGCATTTATTCATTATTACCCTTTTTCCCATCCCGTACAATTCCGGCCTTTCTAGGGAATGTTGTGTTCAGGAGAGTTGCGTGCTATCTGCTCTCTAACTTCCAAAGTGTTTTTTTTTGCTTCAGAGTTCTTTAGAACTTTTTCACTTCCTCCAATGTAACGACTTTTTTACGAAATTGTATAAAAATTGGGGGTGGTAATGTTCCTGCATATACCTATATGTGTTTTTTAAGGATTATTTTTATTCCTGGTATTTCTATTTATCAACATTTTTTTGTTGTCTTTCCTTCTTTCAAAAATTGTCTTTCAGCTAAAATGCCTTCGTCGGTTGCACTAACTTTCTATCTTTTCTCTTTAACGGTACTACCATCCCTCCACCTATCTTTTCTCCTTAATGGTACTACCATCCCTCCAACCTATCATCAATTGCTTCGTGTTATTTCTATGCTCTAGCAAGTAGATCCCAGCTTCTAGACTGCTTCATTCTCCTCATAGCGAATTGTACTTGGTATCAATCGGTACTCGTAAGTCCATCTATCCGAGCCTTCGTTTTCCGATCTTGGTAGATCCATGCTACTCCAGCGACAATAGAACCTCACAGAGTTCTCTTTCGAACTACCTTAACCAGAACCATATACTATGCTTCCTATTTCTTTTCCTATTTTAGTTTCATGCTCCACCTACCTATTCTGAACATTAGGCTGAAAGTTGGTGATACTGTGCACGAACGATTTAGGTAAAGCGTTAAATTAACGGATTTTGACCTCTAAATTTTGACGCCATCTGGTATTTCAGATGAGGAAGATTCGTACGGAAAAGACTCAAAGACAACAAGTTTTTGACCTCTATGGCAAAGAGGAACAGCTTTGTTCTGAGGAAGACCTTCCAAAAAGCGTTCGCCTGAGAGTTCTTCGCCTCCGAAGTCAAGGTGTGGCTGAATTCAAAAGTCTTCATCTGATCCCGTCTCTTGAGTCACAAATATTGAAGAAAACTCTCGAGGTCAGTTTTGTTTTGCTCAACCGAAATGAGGCGAATTTAAGCCATTATCAATGAGGTTAGAGTCTCAATTGCTCCTTCATTTATTAGAATTACGAGGAAAAGGTTTGCCGCGTCTACAACCCTACCCTCGATGGCGACGAAGAAGAGTACGAAGAGAACAAAAGAAAGACGCAAGCGGAAACAATGGTGCGAGCCATTATGTACAAACTAGAAGAGAAAAGTGGGCAAGTAAAGGAGCCGCCATGTCTCAAGTACCTGGTGAAGGAGGAGCAAATCCCAAACATAGGGTGAGAAAGCTGAACTTGCATGTCTTATAATGACGACAATGTCGTCCATGTAAATTGTCTAGGTAAACTTGATCCGTTAAAGAAGAACAGACCTTGAAATGGGTAAATGATAAAACGGCAGCAGTAGTAGTAGTGGTTGGCCAACCTTCCTTTCTCGAAGAGGATCCCAGACTGGATAATGAAATAAACAAAGGTCAGTATGACAATCGCTGCTGAGCCCGAGGGCACCAGGGGCCGGTCCTTTTTGGCCCGAGATGCCATGAAGTATATTATGTTTTGACACCAAACAGCGTTCAGGTGGAACCTTCAGTGGCATGTGGATATAGATACCCATCGGCAGGATTCCTTGGAACAGTCGATAATCTGCTAAGGTGGTAATAGAGAAGAGAAGGGTTAAAATGGGTATGCAATATTTGTGCACAATTCGCATGCACTCATAAATTTTAAAAATCTATATCATATTTTTGTAAATATATTTTCTACCACCGATTCTAACCATCCTTCGATTCCTATCTCACTTCTCTGTAAAAAGAAGCAGCCTAATGTGTGGCCTCTTCTAAACCTTCACCAGCCCTGGCGTTTTCGTGCTTGGCAGCGATTATTGTTTGAATTTCGGTTGGCGTTCGGGGAACCATGCGCAACATTGCAAAAGGCCTAGTCGCAAAATGCAATAATAACATTAAAATATTTGTATTTGTCCAACTTAAAAAAGATTACTTAGAAATTGGTCAAATCTTTGAAATAGCTGGAGTTTCAACGCTATTTTTGTAGCAGGTAAATCGTTAAGACAAAATTTCCAATATGACTCCTTTTTTGATATTTATACTCCTATGATTATTCTTTGAGGTAGTTTTAGCCACAATAGGAAAAGTCCTTCCTTTGTTGCAGTTCTATTGGCGAGATTCTGTCCGTTCTAAAGGCAAAGAGACCCTTGAAACCAGAAAGAAGAGAACGCCCCTTCGTTCGGGGAGCTGGTTTGAATGGCCAAAACGTCAGGTTAATTATCCATGTGTCCCGGGGTTTCCACCTCCCTGGTCGACAAGAGATAAATGCCACTGAAGAAGACAATGCATCCATCGATACAGGTTTAGATTTATTTTTTATTCTAAATTTTTAAAGGAGGGCAATTTAGAAATTAGACAGTAATTATAGTGTGCAATTATAATTAAAGTTTAAGGATTATCAAAAGAACATGCAAAGACTAACATAAAAAAATAATCCTACTACCAGGAATTTTGAAGAAAGAAAGGTAGGAAGAAATGAAGGAGGGAAGCAGGAGGGAGCAGGAGGGAGGAGGGAGGGAGGAGGTTATTGCTAACACATGAGAAATATATACGAGTATATTCTTCATAACAGTTATAACATAGGATGCGCGTCTCGCCTTGTGCAATGAATACTGTCTGGTCAAACGTTTATTTCTGCTGTCCAATCCTTCAAAGGCTGCAGTGTAAGTGAGGAAGCAGTGACAAGGGACATTGTTCAGTTAGAAAAGCTGTTAGGATTTTATGAAGAAGATGTTGAAGAAATACTAGTCACATAACATTCATTTAACTAAAGAACTGACTGAACTTGACAGACTAGAAATGAAACTTACAAACGGGAAGAAAAGATAACAGAAAAGAGGGCGAGCAACAAGTCTCATTGCAAGGAATGAAACGTGCATTTAATAAATCAATATGTAACGAATTTTGTTCCCTGCCAGTAAGTGTTATTTTTTAACTCCTTTTATGACAAAACAATATAAAATAGCCATCATTCGTTTTAGACTTTGCTTTTGTGTTTTGTATGATGAAATATTTCCTAAAAATAGGACAATTTTGTTTATTTTTCATCCATTATAGGGCTAAAAGCAAAAAACACAAAGTTAAATTTATACAATTTTATTCAAACTGCTACAAGAAATATATAATATACAAGTAAATAAGTTAGAAGTGAACAGTTTTTCTCGATTTCCGTTTGTAAGGTTAATCACCTTCCCGTACAAACCCCTAAATGTAGTCTTTCATCATGTTTCCATTGTATGTTCCTTGCTATCTTTGTTAGAGTTGAGTATATATTAATGGATGTGCACCTTCAGAGACATCTAACCCATTTGGTTATTGCTTTGCACTAAGTTTTTAACCACTTCCACATATTGTCAGCCTTGTGGTTGCCTAAAAAGCCCTGACACACCGACAAAAAAATCTTCCAGGCTTCTTTTTCCTTTTTAAAAGGCTTTTTAAGGATGTCTGAATACTATATGATTTTCCTGATTTGTGGACCAACAAAGACACCAGCTTTCACCTTTGTCTCAGAGAGTTTGGGAAATAAATTTTGAAGTTACTTGAAGGATGCAGATTATTGGTTAAGAGCTCTAACAAACTACTTCGTGAACTAGCTTTAAATACAATAGAAGAAACACCTTTTGAGGCTCTCCCAATTGCTCATGCTTGACATTATAACCTACAACAGAGAACTCAGTCCTTTGTGGACAGTTCTTCTTGCGGGGTAATGCGCTGTGGTATCCGTACTGTCCTACCATTTTGAAGTCTCCAATAACTTATCAGCCATACTCCTTATAATTCAAAGCTTGTAGCAGGATCTTGACACTGTTGTAGTCCTCCTTGAGAAATACTGAATGGGTTCAAGGGAAGGTATGAATTCTTATTCCAATTATGGAGAAGTACAGCTTTAGTTTTTTTTGAGGAGCTGTCAATGAAGAGCCCCCACTCATCTAGATTACATCTAATTCCAATTGCACCAAACAGACCAGATACATCATTACAGTAACATAGCCCAGCTTGATAAGTAAATAATATTAAAAAAATAATGTTCATAACGTTTCCTTTTGCTTGTTACTTGCCCATTTCATCCATTAAATCCCACTCTTTGAGCTTGGATATTAAAAGCTCAGCATTTGACTTTGACAAGCCAAAATCTCTGACAAGGTCATTGAGGTCTCTTTAGTTTGGAAAGTATGAATTCCTCTCAACAGTCATATCCCTGACACTGTAGTCTACATCTTCGGGGATCAGCAGGAAGATCAGCACTGTGTGATACTGGTGCAATGGAGGATGTAAAATTAAGATAGGAAATAACAGGTGCATTTTTTACACTGTTTCTTGAGTGGTCAGTAAGTTCGCCTCAAACTTCATAGCTCTTCTTTCCTCTCTATAACATAATGTAAAAGTAAAAAATATATATGAGGTGCCTATGGTTTGTCTTGTTCCCCAACTGGCATGCAAAGTATGTGTCGTAGAATGACTCCCGACGATATACCATATATCACTATTCGTTGAGGGAACTTCTTTAATTATCTCTAGAGTGCGTTACTGTCTGGCGGCCGATATTATGTATCTTCGATATGCTTAAGAAGTGGAACTGAGCTCAAGGATAATAATATTGCTATCATTAATAAAATGGAGTTTTATTAATAATAACTATCAACAAACACAAGACGGAAAATATTGACATAAACAGGGAATGAAAAGGGTCGTGGGGGCTCGGCTAATCCGAGGATTTAAAGGATTTAAAAAGGTAAAACAAATATAGAGTTAAAGAGATGGGATGGTTCGATAAACCATTTAAAGCACAGGATAGAATTGACAAAAGGGTTAAGTACTCAAAGGTGACGTTTGGCTTACGTAACTTTTCGCTAGTGGTGCAGTGGAAGGTGGCGCGAAGGAGTTTCGGTCCGCTGGCGGGTTCCAGCCGAAGGGGGGGGGATAAAAGGATCCTGACGTGGCGTCTTGGGAAGGAGAACCGTTTCTCGACGAACGGCTTGAAGAACAATGGCTGTTCTAGGTTGTTCTCTTCTGAACAAAGGGGGATGAGAACCGTCTCTTGTCTACGGGCTCAAGAACAATGGCTGTTCTAATGTTGTTCTCCTCTGAACAACAAGGGGGAAGGGTGAGAACCGTCTCTTGTCTACGGGCTCAAGAACAATGGCTGTTCTAATGCTGTTCTCCTCTGAACAACAAGGGGGAAGGGTGAGAACCGTTTCTTGTCAACGGGGCTCGAAGAACAATGGTTGTTCTAATGCTGTTCTCCTCTGAACAACAAGGGGAAAGGGTGAGAACCGTTTCTTGGCGAAGGCCTCAAAAGAACAATGGCTGTTCTAGTGCTGTTCTCCTCTGAACAACAAGGGGGGAGGGTGAGAACCGTTTCTTGTCAACGGGACTCGAGCGAACAATGGCTGTTCTAATGCTGTTCTCCTCTGAACAACAAGGGGGAAGCCTTTTGGCCTCGGCGTCGCAAAGGCTCGAACTTTGGCACTCAAGGGATATTGTCCTCCTTCTGGACAAGTGATGGTGAATCTCGAGGTCGAGGTCCCTTGGCGCACAAAGGGAGAGAGGGTCGTGGTGATGTTTTGCGACGAAAATCTGGATCTCCAATCTGATCTTAGTGGTAAAGTTTCCATATAAATAGCCAGGACATCTCCTTGGCGTGGGGGAGAATGGGGTGGAAGCTTCGAGGGAACGCACAGCCGAGCCGGAGAACAATGCCTTATCTGCCCATAAGCCTAACTCAATCTGGCGAGGTCGGCGTATGGGGGCGAACGGGGGGACGATAACCTCCTTGTTTAAACATTGACATCCGGTAGCTGTGATAAAACTCGAAGCTTCGAATCGAAGATGCACGTGGGCAGCATCGTGGTTTTAAATAATATGGGATAGGAGTTGAAATTAACGCAGCTTCAACTCGTTCTATCACACCCCTCCATTCCAGGGGAAGTTGTCACTTCGAAAAAAAAAGAGAGAGAAGGGACAACGATAGAGCTCCGTTGTAGGGAACTCGTTTTCTTGTACCAACCGTACCTTCCTGCACCTAACTAGTATTACCTCAATACATATGATTATTTTGATCTTTAGATTACAGGGGAAAATAACCTTTAATACAACTTAATCAAAGAAAAAAAAGGGCATGGAACAATGAAATGATATAAAATTAGTACATACGGGACAAAACAATTTATACGTAAATTAATGGGTACAAATATATATACATACAAAAAAAATAGACATTGAATGTTACAAAATTCAGACATATACATTAATTAATTATATTACAAGAGAATCTTAATTTAAGTCGTACAAGACGGTATATACCTACATGGAGATACTAATCTTATGAATACACTTACTCTACACTATTCGGTAACGCATTCCTACTGAGGGCGTCAGTGACCTGGTTATCGGAACCTTTTATCTAATTTATTTTAAACTGATACTCTTGCAAAAGTAAACTTCAGCGCATGATGCGACCGTTTGAGTGTCTCACATTCCTAATATAGGCTAACGGACGGTGGTCGGTTCCTATTTGAAATTCTTTACCTATCAAGTACATCTTGAATTTGTCTATGACCCAGATAATTGATAGAGCTTTCTTTTCTCTAGTGGCATATCTCTTTTCGCGTGGTAATAGTTGACGACTAGCATATGCAACTGGATGACTCGTTCCGTCATCCACGTATTGAAGGAGTACACCTCCAATGCCTTCGTTGCTCACGTCGGTCTTAACCCCAAAGGATTTTTCCGGGTTGGGCAACTTTAAAATGGGGGCAGAAATGAACTTACTCTTGAGCTGATTAAAATGGGAAACAGCGACATCATTCCAACGTAAACGATCGGGAAAATTCTTTTTTTGAAGGGGGCATAGGGGAGCCGAAATTGCAACGAAATTCGGAACAAATCGCTGATAGGGAGAAGCTGATCCTAGGAACGATCTTAATGGCTTCTTTGTAATCGGGAGGGGCAGGTCGGCGATTGCCTTAATCTTGTTCTCATGGGGACCTAACTTGCTTTGTCCTATTTTGAAACCCAAATATTTGATGGTTTCGTGGGAAAAATGGCATTTGCTGGGGCCAATGGTGAGGCCATTTTCACGCAGTCGCTCGAAAAGAGCTAATAGGGCGGGTAAATGGTGACTCCCTTTAATTAGTTCTTGTAGCTGACTCTTCTGACGTGGTGTCAGCTGCGCGTCACTATCCAGGTCAGAGGGTTCCAAAGACTCGCCTGGTAGGGAAGGAGGAGGGTAATCGGCATCAGGTTGGATGCACACTGTTTGGATTACATTAAGGGACTCCGCGGGGCAATCCTCTTCAAGCGCCGATGCTTCGTCCAGTTCTACGAAGGTATCTCCATGGGCGCGTTGGGGGTTCTTTTTTTCTTGGGGTCCAGGGACAGTCTCCGTGTCCTTGTCTGGGGCCTTATCACCTAAGGGTGTTAGTGATTCACACTCCTTTTGTGCCGTCCTAAAGTCCTGGTTAAAGGTTTCCGAGAAATCGGACGGTATCGGGGTTCTGATGGGGACTGGCTCCAGGGCTTCTTTCTTATCTCGGCCTCGAGGAAAGGCGGCCTGAAACACAGGGTCGAAACTTACTTGGGGGCTCTGTCCTATAAGTACGGAACAGAATTGTATGGGTGCTACAATGACTTCAGCCCAGCCATTATAATATTGACACTGCAGGTAACATCTAACGACGGGGAATCGGTTCGCCCGCCCAAGGTTGTCATGTACCACCGCAAATTTTTCGTGGTTAGAGGCCACTGGGAGGAGTTCGTCGGACACGATGAAACACGTACATCCTGTGTCCCTGACGAGAGTCGATACTCGGCAGCTGTCCACGCTGCCCTCCTCATATTTCAAAGTTCCCGATGAACTTTTATCAAAAACAAAATTTACCTGGTGGCCTGACGGAGGGGAAGAAGTTTCTGCTTGGGTCTGCACCACCGGGGGAGCCGGGGTTGCATTAATCTGGTGAACTTGGTGGGCTGGTCCGCTTTTAAGTCTAGAATTTTGGGGGCAGTTCCAGCTCATGTGGTTTTCTACACCACAGGTGAAGCATATTATTGGTCGCTTCGGGAAGAGAGATGGAGGAGAAATCTTAACGGGAGGTTTGGAGTCCCGTTGTTGGTTTTGGGGAAAGAAGTTTTGGGGTTTTACGGGGCTCGGAAACTTTGTCAGCTTTCCTGGGAAGGAGCGCGAATCCTTCCTTCTTTCTTCTCGTTGGATTTCTTTTTCTCGTTCTTCTCGTTGTATTTCTCTTTCTCGTTTCTCTCGTTGTATTTCTCTTTCTCGTTCCTCTTGTCGGATTACTCTTTCCCTTTCTTTTTCTACCTTTTTTCTTTGAAATTCTGCTTCAATCCGAGCTAATTCAATCTGATGGTGAAGCTCAGCTTGTCTTATCCGTTCCTCTCTTTCTCTTTCTTTTTCTTCTCGTTCTTCCTCTTTTCTTTGCTCCTCTTGAATGTACTCAATTAGTTCTTTTCCGGAGAGTCCCAAGGATTCTCCTTGCGCTTTAAAGATTTCAAACTGAGTTATCTTTGCACTTGGGGGCGCACTAGTCAACCAACTAAAATTCCTTGCAACAAGAATTATGCCTCTATAGAATTAGCCTACCTAAATATGGGCACTGACCTATTCGTACTTGGTTTCTTACTTTAAATAACAACTGACTAAAATCACACAAACAAATTATTATAACAGTTCCTTGAGCTACTCCAGCTTCTTAAGTTAAAAAAAAGGGATAGCAATCTTTAAAACAAAAGGGAACTACTATATTCTATTATTATAACGAATAACACTATGCTTTACTTGACTGAGACCAGTGTTTGCAAAGATATAGCGTTAAACCCCACACCTGACACCAAATTTAAATAGTATATATATATATATATATGTCGTAGAATGACTCCCGACGATATACCATATATCACTATTCGTTGAGGGAACTTCTTTAATTATCTCTAGAGTACGTTACTGTCTGGCGGCGGATATTATGTATCTTCGATATGCTTAAGAAGTGGAACTGAGCTCTAGGATAAAATATTGCTATCATTAATAAAATGGAGTTTTATTAATAATAACTATCAACAAACACAAGACGGAAAATATTGACATAAACAGGGAATGAAAAGGGTCGTGGGGGCTCGGCTAATCCGAGGATTTAAAGGATTTAAAAAGGTAAAACAAATATAGAGTTAAAGAGATGGGATGGTTCGATAAACCATTTAAAGCACAGGATAGAATTGACAAAAGGGTTAAGTACTCAAAGGTGACGTTTGGCTTACGTAACTTTTCGCTAGTGGTGCAGTGGAAGGTGGCGCGAAGGAGTTTCGGTCCGCTGGCGGGTTCCAGCCGAAGGGGGGAGGATAAAAGGATCCTGACGTGGCGTCTTGGGAAGGAGAACCGTTTCTCGACGAACGGCTTGAAGAACAATGGCTGTTCTAGGTTGTTCTCTTCTGAACAAAGGGGGATGAGAACCGTCTCTTGTCTACGGGCTCAAGAACAATGGCTGTTCTAATGTTGTTCTCCTCTGAACAACAAGGGGGAAGGGTGAGAACCGTCTCTTGTCTACGGGCTCAAGAACAATGGCTGTTCTAATGCTGTTCTCCTCTGAACAACAAGGGGGAAGGGTGAGAACCGTTTCTTGTCAACGGGGCTCGAAGAACAATGGTTGTTCTAATGCTGTTCTCCTCTGAACAACAAAGGGAAAGGGTGAGAACCGTTTCTTGGCGAAGGCCTCAAAAGAACAATGGCTGTTCTAGTGCTGTTCTCCTCTGAACAACAAGGGGGAAGGGTGAGAACCGTTTCTTGTCAACGGGACTCGAGCGAACAATGGCTGTTCTAATGCTGTTCTCCTCTGAACAACAAGGGAGAAGCCTTTTGGCCTCGGCGTCGCAAAGGCTCGAACTTTGGCACTCAAGGGATATTGTCCTCCTTCTGGACAAGTGATGGTGAATCTCGAGGTCGAGGTCCCTTGGCGCACAAAGGGAGAGAGGGTCGTAGTGATGTTTTGCGACGAAAATCTGGATCTCCAATCTGATCTTAGTGGTAAAGTTTCCATATAAATAGCCAGGACATCTCCTTGGCGTGGGGGAGAATGGGGTGGAAGCTTCGAGGGAACGCACAGCCGAGCCGGAGAACAATGCCTTATCTGCCCATAAGCCTAACTCAATCTGGCGAGGTCGGCGTATGGGGGCGAACGGGGGGACGATGACCTCCTTGTTTAAACATTGACATCCGGTAGCTGTGATAAGACTCCAAGCTTCGAATCGAAGATGCACGTGGGCAGCATCGTGGTTTTAAATAATATGGGATAGGAGTTGAAATTAACGCAGCTTCAACTCGTTCTATCACAGTATGCTTTGTAAGCTTAACACATTCTCATAGATGCTGCCACACCGAACTTGTTTGCTCTTGTTTTGATGAACTGTCGGCAGATATAACAGAATGTATCTGGAGAATGATTTCAGCCTCTTAATGACATTTCTCTTCTGATGTGTTCACTATGGTAGCTAGAGCTAAAATGATAGCAGATGTGTGAATCCTTGTATAAATATTTCTGAAGTAATATTCCAGAAGGTTCTAAAAGTTTCCAAGGTGTGCTCTGGCAAGTTCTGTAACATTCTTGAAACTTATAAAATTCTACCTAATTATAGAAATTTCCCATTAAAGCCAGAAGGTTTACTTAAAAAAATATTATTCTACAACACTCCAATGTTTTTTTTAAACAAGATTTATAATTTTTTACCATGTCTTGAAAACAACTAAAGCCTATAGCCATTTATATATTCTCAATTTTTTCCTGGAAATTAATAATAGCCTAGCATTGTTTCCAAAATGGGCAAATTAGGAAATTCAGTGCCTTAACTACAAAAGCAAAGTTTTGAGATCAAAATGGACTTTTTTCATTTACTTTAGTTACAAACAACTGGTTAATAACACTTTTAACCAAGGAACCAAAAAAAAGCGTGAAATTTTGTTACATAATGTAATCTAAGAGATCTGAGTATTTTATATCACAGTTTTCCTGATCGTGCTCAGAATGCGAAACGTGCAGTGAAAATGACTTGTACTTTTTGCGAACAAAGGGAGCGAGGAGGAAACAACAACGAGTGCTTCGTTCTCACAAAGACCTCATCTCGAAGTTTAATGAAAATAGGTGGATGATTCTGTTCCGTCCACCGCTTAACACTTTACCTCGTCCCTCCACCGCTGTCATCTATGATTATTATGCAGTAGTAAGAAACACAAAATCTAACTCATGTTTTCTTTTCCTTATAGTTATTATTGCATTGCACTCTTTTATTCAAGTAAAACCATTCTCGATTATAAATCAAGTCATATATTGTGTTTTAGCGCCCCGTAAGGGCCGCGGCGATTTGCCTTCCTGGCCGCCGTGCTGACGGGACTCAGCTCCCAGTCCGGCCCCACCTTAGCCTCTTCTCGTTCTTTCAGACAGCCTGTATTTATCCCCTACTTCTTCACATCCCCTACAACCTCTCCCACAACTTTCTCTGGCCTTGAATGGCGGCACCTTGTTCTGCCAGCCCTGTACGCACCCCTTGCAGGGCGGGCTACTGCGAGAGGTGATTAGCGATTGCTCCCCTTAAAAAAATAGGGTCACCATGCCCAATGATGATACCACAAAAAATCTCCCCTCAATTTCCGCTCTTCCATCGTCGGAGCTGGCATCGGGCAGCTCCACAGAAAAAAATGGAGGTCCCCCACCGCTGTGCTCTCGCAGGGGGCCCTCCAAATCTCTCTAACCAGAGAGGAGGCTTACTTCTCTCCTTCGCCAACGGGTGTAGGGGACTCCCCCTCACCCCCCTGTCTGGAAATACTTTCGGGCACTTCGCTCTTCCCCCTTTACTTTCCAAGGGGACTGCCAAGAAAGCCAGCAGGCAACCCATAGCCGACCGTTCCCTATTGAAGCGGCTTGGTAGGGCAAACCCCCTTAGGGGGGAGAAGAAAGCCAGGCCCTATCGGTCGCTTCCCTCAAAAGACCTGCTGGCCAGAATATTGAACCTTGCTGGGGTCAAGGCCTGTGCCTCTCCAGACTCGACGGGTGACAGCACTGCCAATGGGACCTGTTATGTCCTGGGGGGAGGATGCCCAACTGGAGGCCACCACTGAGATAGACATGGTTCTTGAGGCAACCCAGACTCAGACGGTAGGGCATTCCATGGGAGCGAATCCGGGCTCGGCGCCAAGCACCGAACACGAGTCCGCCCCTATGCAAGGTCCTCCTCAAACATCTAGGGTTTCCAAGGCAATGCAAGAGGGAAGGGATCTCTTCCGACCGATACCCCTGCGACTTCCAGGAACTTCTCTATCTCGGAGAAGGAACTTGCTGAGGACGGTCCATCTAGCCTGGTGGCTCCTGCGGGCGGAGGGGAGAAGCGGGTTCATTTCCCGCCCTCCTCTCCTAAAAATAAAAAAAAACAGAAAAAGACTAAAAAGACTCGGGGCTCCTCTCCATCGGCGGGGGTTGCGGAGACTGATGGGTCTGCTGCCACTTCGGTAAGCGACCAAGCCAAGATCGTCACATCCAAGCCCCTCTGCCCACACCCGGGTGTGGAGCCCCTGACAAAGACCAAAAGTTCTAGTGCGCAGGGCGGAGCCTCGATTACATCGGGGCCCTTCATTTAGAGATTACCCTGCGTTTCGAGCCTGCTGGCTTCAAACGCTTCCTCGTTATTTTCTCCACAGATGGCATCATGTTGGATAAGGGCAACATGATCCATCAGAGGAGAGCTTTACCTAGTGTGATTGGTAGAGAGCCGAAGGTGACCCGTTTCCCGGACGGGAGCCTTTTGGCGAATGCGGCGGGTCCCTCCGAGGCGGCCATGATTAGTGCCCTTCGGACATTTGATGGCACGCCTGTGAGTGTGACGCCGCACTCTACCATAAACTTCGTGAAAGGAGTAGTTTATGCGAGGGAACTCTTTGACTACTACATAGAGGACATCACCTTAGAGCTGGCCGACCATGGGGCGGTCAAGGTGGAACGTGTGATGAGAAAACAGGGACGGGCCTCGAGACCCACCCCTACACTCTTCTTCACGTTCAATTATAACAAGCTCCCTGAGACGGTGCGTGTTGGTTGGTATCGCTACCGCGTGAAGGCATTCGTGCCACTGCCGCGGAGGTGTTATTACTCTCCCTGCTTCAGCCATAAGAATCGCTCATGCAGACGTGCAAAGTCAGGGTCACCCTAAGTCTGTGTAAATTGCTCCAAAGTTGCACACGATAAGTCCAAATCGCGTGTGTCCAAGTGTGTCAATTGCGGAGAGCCGCACCACGCTTCTTCGAAGCAATGTGGTGCATATCTCTTTGAGAAAGAAATCCTGGCTGTTCAGGCCAAGGATCGATTCTAATTCCGCGAGGTTAAGGACTTGGTCCATGTGCGCCGGGTGCTACCCGGGACGTGGCATGGTTGCCGATCACTCTACTCAGGCCGGTTTCCGCCCAATCTCTCTAACCTCTTGAGTGGGCAAGTTGATGGAGAAATTGGTAAATGTTAGATTAGCCTTTTTTTCTGGACAGCGCGGGCCATATGTCTTCTGCACAGTGCGACTTCCGCAAGTTCCACTCCACGTCAGATGCTCTGCTCCGACAGGAAAATTTCGTCTACGAGGCCTTTCTTCGTATACAATACTACGCCATAGTGTTTTTCGATCTGGAGAAGGCCTATGATACCGCATGGCGAGACGGTATCATGAAGACTCCCCACACAATGGGGGCTAGGGGACGCCTCCTAATCTTTATATCTAAATTTTTGCGAGATCGTAGATTCCGCGAACAGGTAGGGGGGAGGGGGGGGAGTCCTCTGAGGCCCAATGGAGCAGGAAAAGGGTGTCCCGCAGGGAAGTGTCCTCAGTGTCGCACTTTTTGCCCTGACCATCAACCGCATCACCTCAGTGCTGCCGGAAAATTTTTTCGCTATGCTCTACGTGGACGACCTTTTGATCTCTTTTGACGCGGCCCAGATGCTAACTTTAGGCGTCGACTCCAACAGGCATTGTACCGCGTCTCTCGCTTTGCTGAAGCGCACAGGTTTCGGTTTTCCTTGGCCAAGATTAAGGCGGTGCACTTCTTCAGCCATCCACGGCCCCACCCTGACTCAGACTTACAACAAGGAGTAACAACAAGGAAAGAAGGTACCCTAGGAGACCTTACGGACCATTCAAGGAGGGTACCTTTGGACTAGCAATCGAGCGGGCACATGGCTACTCAATTGTTTTGCGTCCCTAAACGGCCACTTTTCAAGACATTGTCTAGTCTTGACTTGAACTGGTCAACAGATTCACTGTTGACAACTTCCACTGGAAGTGCGTTCCACATACCACAGATACTGTAAGTGAAAAAATTTCCACACAGATTGTGGTTGTAGCGCTTCAGTTCAAGTTCGAAGCCGTGATTGCGCGTTGTGTTTTCACTCAGTGTGAAAATATCCCGGTATTCAACATTGTCTAGCCCTCGAAGTATTTTGAAAACCTCGATGAGCTGACCACGCAGTCTATGGGTTTCCAGCGAGAACAGATCTAATTCCCTTAGTCTATCCTCATAACTTTTATGTTGGATAGAAGGAATCAGCTTGGTTGCCCTGGCTTGTACGCGTTCCAATCTCGCGATATCCTTTCGCAATGAAGGACTCCGAAATTGTACGGCATACTACAGGTGCGGTCGGCCAAGTGAGTTGTACAGGCACAGTACAATCTCCTGGTTCCAATAACCAAACTGGCGCTTAATATAGCCTAGCATCCTTTGAGCCTTTTTCTCCGCCTCAATGCACTGTTTCGAGAACTTGAGGTCACTAGTGATTGTTACACCCAAGTCCTTCTCAGTGTCGGTGGATTCAATAGCAGTGCCCTTAAGGATATACTGAGATTGGTGGTTTCTGTGGTGGATATGCATCACTTTGCATTTGCCCACGTTAAAAGGCATTTTCCGCGTGTCCGACCACTCCCCAATCTTTCCAAGATCTTCCTGCAGGCGTCAGTATTTCCATCCTTTGCAACGTTCATACCAAGCTTCGTATCGTCGGCAAATTTGGAAATCTTGGCAACCATGTCACCGTCCATGTCGTTGACGTAGATAATGAATAGTAGTGGTCCCAGGACAGAACCTTGAGGCACCCCGCTAGTAACGGGCACCCACTCAGAAGACTGTCCATTTACCACCACCCGTTGCCGTCTGCCACTTAGCCAGTTCTCGATCCAGCCGGCTACCTTTCCGTCTATGCCCAGCGCTCGCACTTTCCGGAGAAGGCGGCGGTGTGATACCTTATCAAAGGCTTTCTGAAAGTCTAGGTAGACCACATCCACCGCCTTGTCCCGATCGTGCTCACTGAAAACGAAGTGGAAGAATTCATCAAGGTTCGTCAGGCATGACCGTTGCCTTCGAAAGCAGTGCTGGGAACTCCTCAGTAGCAGGTTTGACTCTAAATACGACGTCACTTTGTACACCATCATGCTTTCCATGAGTTTACCGACTATCGAAGTCAGACTGATAGGTCGGTAGTTCGACGGTTGGTTACGGTCTCCTTTCTTGAAGATAGGAGTCACCTCCACCTCACGCCAGTCTCTAGGAACGCATTTAGTCCGGATTGACATGTTGAAGATTGCGCTCAGGTGTTGTGACACTTGATCGCGCACTTCTTTACACACTTTAGGTAGAAACCCATCCGGGCCAGGTGACTTATTCGTCATTAGGTCACTGATCTTTTTGATTTCAACTTCGGTGAAGTCCATATCCTCCAGCTTTTCCCCCGAGTAGGAATCGGTTGGCTGGGGGATGGGACCACATTCTTCAGTAAACACTGAAGAGAAGTAGTCGTTGAGGAGGTTAGCATTTTCTGCATCTGAATGCTTTAATGTCCCCTCCTCATTTCTCAAAGGGCGTCGTTCGACGGATTGGTTTACGGCTGTTTACATATCCAAAGAACTCCTTGGGATTCTCTTTACAGAGTCTCGCCACTCGGAGTTCCTTAGACCGCTTAGCCGCCCTTATGCTGGACTTCACTCTCCTAGCTAACCTCCGGTATTCGTCAAAGTCACCCGAAATCTTCGATTGCCGGTACACACTTCTCCTCTCCCTAAGCAGTTGGCCGATTTCTCGATTAAACCACTTTGGTTGAACAGAAGACCGACGAAGGTATTTCAGAGGGATGAAATGCGATTGAAGACTCATGAATGTGGTTTTGAAACTATTCCACGACTCTTCAACAGCATCGCACACTTCTAGCCTCACGTCAGTCAGTCTAGCACGAAGGCTTGCAAAGTCTGCTCTTCTCAAGTCAAGTTTCCTTGATTGACTGGCAACAGACCTTACCTTCGGGATCTTGACGCTAAATCTAACTAGTTGGTGATCACTTCCACCGAGCTCTTCGCCTACAGAGAGATCCTCAACGATATCATCCTCAGAGGTGAAGACCAAGTCGAGGATATTGTCTCCTCTCGTTGGTTCTTTGAACCATTGAGTGAGGAACTCGTTGTTGGCGAACTCCAGGAGTAGCGCGCTCTCGCCACAAGCGGCTCTGGTTTCCCAGTCAACTTGACTGTTTAAATCGCCCATAACGATGCACACTCTGCCTTGAACCAGCTCACCCAGCAGCTGGTACAGTTCCCTGTCCTTCTCAATGGGTTGGGAAGGGGGTCTGTAAAGCACCAGGGTCCTATATCTGACAGGACCTATCTCTAGGTCAACGCCTAGGAGCTCGTGATCGGATATAACGTTGGAGTTCGTAGATCTGATTGTATCCTCTCTGTCTGGCCTATCTTTGTGGAAGAGTTGGTAGCCAGGAACCGTGAATTCGCCATTAAAGTCTCGGTTTGAGGTTTTTATCCAAGATTCTGTTATGGCTACCATTTCAGGTTCTTCCGTCGCTACGAGGCCACGGAGCTCAGGAAACTTGTTCCTGATTGACCTCGCATTGAACAGAAGAACTTTCAGGGAATCCCCTAATGTAGGACCCCCTATACTCTTCCGTTTCCCGGCTTCTTGTTTGTCGCGGTGGCACCATTTTTGATAACTTCCGAGAAGGTTGTTTGGGGAGTGACTCGGGTGTACTGGCGTACGTCCGCCTTCCCAATGGGCCGGACACTCCTTTGGGTGCGCTCCACGACATCTTGGATGAGGTTAGCTAGGAACGCTTGCACTTAAAGGAGAGGTGCACCCCATCTCTTTGGTAGAGGTCTTTTCTACCATAGAATACGGCGTAGGGGTCGACAAAAAAGACACCCTCCGCCGTACAGAGGTCTGCAAGGCGCCGGTTTAGCAACATGTTTCTCCCGTGGGCAGTCCGGCTTGGAGTCCACCTCGGGAGCATCCCCACCCCTACGCGTCTGAGGGTTTTCAATCCACAGTCGTCGACAGCGCCCACAACTGTCCTCATAATCTAGCCTGTAGGGCCTACCCTACCTTCTCTGAGGTAGAGGTCGTTGCCACTTACCATAAGGGCAACGACTGAAGTCTCTGAAATCTGAGACTTCTCGGCCTCAGCTCTTACCTGCTTATTCCCACAGCCTGGGAGGCAGCTCACCTTAAAGCTTGTGCGAAGGCGAGCCGCAACAGGGGCTTCAGACCCCGTGCTTGAGAATCACCAATAAGGGTGACTCTTGCACATTTGTCTGCAGACGACTTAGTCTTTCCTTTCGGAGGCGACTTGCTGCTTTTCTCTTGTATCTCTAGATTTCTCTTCTTCTTCTTTTTCTTATTCTTCCTCTTCTTCTTCTTCTTGTCTTCCTTTGTTATATCTTCTTTTTTCCCGTTTCTCTTCTTTTGCTTCTACTTTCTCGTCCTTTGTTTCCACTTTCTTTTCTTCTCTTTCTACTTTCTCTTCTTCTCTTTCTACTTTCTCTTCTTCTATTTCTACTTTCTCTTCTTTCTTATTTCTTTTCTTCTTTTTGGCTCGTTGAGGAAGCCCTTCAGCAGAAGAAATCGGCTGTTGGACGTCGGGAGCCTTCTCGCTTGAGCATCTGCATCTCTCTGTTTTTAAGAGTTGAACTTCCCTTTTAAGGAGGGAGTTCTCCTCTCTTAATTGAGCGATGCTCTCGCCCAGGCGCTTCTCGAGTTCGCAGAAGTCACAGACACTGACGGCATCTGTGAGCTCCTTGCAACTCCTGCCCCCGAAGTCTTCACTCCATCTGTTGACTTTGCATATTTTGCAGGTTAGCTTTCAAAACGGAGGACCATTATTCTTCGCCATCTTACAAAATTCTCGGACCATACGCATTGAAAAATAGTTTTTTGGTTGTGATTTTCCCTCGCACCTATCACATCCGCCTATTTCCAGGAGGTTTTCGGTCGTTCGACCAACAGAAAAACTTTGACCAAGCACACCAACCCTTAGGTCTCCCCTGGGCCGGAC
Source organism: Ceratothoa steindachneri (assembly GCA_963969495.1). Classification (NCBI taxonomy): domain Eukaryota; kingdom Metazoa; phylum Arthropoda; class Malacostraca; order Isopoda; family Cymothoidae; genus Ceratothoa; species Ceratothoa steindachneri. The sequence continues at coordinate 133,041,664 of OZ018318.1, read as the reverse complement.
GTCCCCAATCGTGCCGCAGCTCCCAACTGAGCAGCACAAGAGCCCCAGTGAACTGGTTCTCTGATTTTTCGACAGGGGTGCTTGAGGTGTAACTGTCTTCCTACTAAGCCCTACTAATCAACTAAAAACGGCCAGACTTGAGGCAAGTAGTAAAGCTAAGTGCCCATGACTTCATCCGAGATCTTTAGCTGATTTGGCAACCAGCAAGGCACAAAAGCTCTCTCACCAAAGATCAGTTGAGCCTTTATTCACCAAGTAGCGGTCACAGGAAGCTGGTCAGGCAATTACACGTTAGGAGAAAGCTTCTAAGGGGTACCTAGCATTTCTCCATTAATCGTACCCCAAACGCCTGAGATCCCTTCAATCTCAGTCTCTTGTAACCTATGAGTGCTCCAAGGCGTTATTTAAAGAGGTTCCAAAGCCTCTCTTCTCACGCGGCATAAGGGAGCTGGTGAGGCTCTTATTAATAAACAACTTATGTGTAATAGAGATGAGGGTTTGTTTTTTGTTATTGGGTTTTTGTTTTGATTTTTTCGCAGTTGAAGAGAGTTGGTGAAACTTAGTACTAACAGAATCGAAGAGGTTGGTAGGGGGATGCAAGGAGACGCATCAAAGAAGTGGTAGAGAAGTTTGACAACCATTAGTCTGGATCCTACTACAGCTAACTTCCTGGCATGGGTGACCCTACCGGACTAAAAGTCCCCCAGCTTAGCTAGCTTAACTCAGGCAGATCACGCAAGCTCTCTCACCGACGACAAGGTAGTTGTGTTTCTTAATAGGGTACGCCTGGAAGTGGTTGAATCGCACCATTTCGTTCTTCTTGTATTTGACCGACGCCTCACCTAGGAGGCTCATATTCGCAGTCTTAGGGTCTCTTGTACCCGCGCCATGAATATTTTCCGTTCCGTGACGTTCATCGTTTGGGGCGCTGATAGGTCTACTGCCCTCCTTTTTTATCGATGCTTTGTTCGTTCAAAGCTCGACTACGCTGCGAGTTTTATGCATCCACAGCCGAGCGTGTATTGCATGAGGTGGACTCGATCCACCACACCAGCCTTCGACTGGTGACCTATGCCTTCCGCACTTTCCCAATTAAGAGCTTACTAGTCAATGCTGGGGAGATTTTACTCGCTCTACGCCGTGTACAGTGCATTATTCTCCTATACGCGCGAGTCCGGTGCCTCCCTCAATCGCCAACAGCTCTTCCTGCATCTGCAACCGACTTCGACGGTGCCTATACCGCCGAGAGAAGCCAGTCATACCCGAAGCCCTTTGCGTTTAGGGCCAGGAAAATCCTTCGAGAGCTAGGTATAGCTCTCGGACCCGTGGCGCCTCTGGTTCTGCCCAGGACGCCACCCTGGAGGGTACCACATTTAGCTATTTGTCGCCACATCGCTGGTCCCAAAGCTTCTACAGCACCGAGAGTATTGCGTTCGACCACTTTGGAGCACACCTCGTGTCACGCTGGAACCGTGCCAGTGTATACGGATAGCTCCAAGTCCCAGGATGGGTCGGCTTCAACGCCGTATCCCCTCTGTTTGAAGTCAGCGGTGCTCTACCAAGTTCTGCGTCTGTCTTCACGGCCGAGCTGGTGACAATATACCACTCGGTACGGGAGATTACGCGATGTGCCCGGTTCAGAGACCAGATTGTGATTTATATCGATTCACAAAGCGCCCTGAGTGCTCTCGGGGCATTGGAATCTCCGCAGCTCCTGCTTCGCGATATTCGTCACGCCACGGTTTTGGCAAGCCGGGCGGATGTCGAGATTACCTTTTGCTGGGTTTCTAGTCATGTAGAAGTTGCGGGAAATGAGCGCGCCGATGAGGGCGCAAAAGAGTCCACGAGGACTCTGCGACCGGGCCAGCGTTTGGCCCTTCCTCATACAAATTACATGGCAAGAATACGGGCAGCTATTCGGGCTGCTTGGCAAAGAAGATTGGAAACGGTCGAGGGAACATAAAGTTGCGTGCCATTGCGCCGCGACTGTTCCCATAGACATACCCCACAAAGCCGCGAAGGCTTCAGGTTGTTTTCTGTCGTCTCCGAATTGGACACACTCGCGGGACGCATAGCCATTTGATGAAGCGCTCGCCTGCGCCCTACTGTGGATACTGCGTTTTCCCCCAGACTGTTCTGCACATTCTTGTTGAATGTCCAAGTCTGGGCGATCTCCGCGCACGTTATCTGTCCTGGTACCGGGATGGGCGGGGTCGCTACCGCCTGTCCCTTGTACTCAGGTCAGATTCGTGCACACCGCCTTGTGGACCTTTAGACTTTTTGGACGAGGTCGGCCTTCTCTTTATTTAAATAGTTGTTTTTTTGTTGTTGTTTTTGTTCTTATTTTAGTAGGTCACATGTTCTTCGCCGGGGAATGGCGGACCTGCCCCCGACGCTTGAGCTTGCTTCCTGCTTATTAACTTTTTCTTTGTTTTATTTTATTGATGTTTTTTTTTCTTTGTTTTGTTAGCATCCTCTTTTAAATATGCCTAATATTAGGCAGTGATGAATACTGCGACTAATGCCCAATTAGGCATTCGCCAGATGAGTTCTTAAAAAAAAATAAAGTGTTTTAGCGTTATTATCATAAGACTATGGGAGCTATATAACATTGAAAACCCTATCTAATATCTTAATTGAATCATACTGTTGCAGCCAACGACCGCTGGCAAACTTAGGATGGCGACACATGGTAACCTCACGCCATCCGTGGCTTATTAATTCTCGCACCGACGAGAGAGGTATCGTATTGTTAATTAGACAACTCGTTCACCCAGCTGCTATCATCGCTGCCCTGCATTTCCAGCCTTCACATCAACTTCCAAGAAAGCTCTCCATCCATTCGAGCTGCAAGGCCCCTGTCTTCAGGCAACTAAGAAGAATTTTATTCATTATTAATATTAGTCCCCATCTGGCGATTGCCATCAAGGGCACAAGGCACCGTAAATACCTTATACGTAACAAACAATCATAAAAGCAAAGGCAAAAAAAACAACAAACAAAAACAAACAGTAAGCAAAAAAGCAAGAAGAAGGAAGCACGCTCCGCCGTCGGGGGGTGGGGGAGGTGCCTCCCTCCGTCGCAGGAGCAGGCAACCAACACCACCAAAGGAAACCAATAAATTGTAGGAGGCCAACCTCCTGCAAAAACTCAAATAGTCCACAAGTATGTGTGCACGAACTCGTCTTGATTACAAGAGACAAGCAGTAGCGTCTCCGCTCGTCCCTGAACAGGAATAAGTAATGTGCGCTAAGATCACCCAGACTGAAACATTCAACCAGAAAATGCCGAATAGTCTGGGGGGCAACGCAGTCGTCGCAGTAAAGTGCAGTGGAGCGCTCCATCAAGAGGCGGATGCGGCTCGCAACTGTGCCCAGTTTGAAGAAGACATATGACAGGCAAATTTAAGTTTCCCTCGGCCCTCTCCTATCTTGTTTGCCAAGCGGTTCAGAAGGCTAACCTGATTGCTGACATATAGTCAGTGTGAGGAAGAGCAAAACTCTGGTCTACTGACCCATTTCTCGAGGACTCTTTGGTGCCCTCATCGGTGCCCTCATTCCCCGCAATTCTACATGTCCAAGAACCCAGCAGAAGATAATCTTGACATCCACCCGGCTAGCGGCAACCATACTGTCGCAGATACCACGAACCAGGTGATGCGGGGATTCCAATACCCCGAGAACACTCAGGGCGCTTTGTGAGTGGCTAAGGATCACAATCCGGTCTCCGAACCAGGCACGTCGCGTTCTCTCTTGTACCGAGTAGTATATTGAAACCAGCTTGGCCGTGAAGACAGACGCAGCGCCTAGTAGAGTGTTGCTGACTTCAAACAGAATGGATACAGCGTGTAAACTGAGACCCATTCTGGAACTTGGAGGTATCCGTGTATACTGGCACGGATAAAGCGTGGGATAAAGTGTGCTAAAAAATATCAAATGCAATGGAAGATTTAGGAGGAGATCGTGGCGAAAAATAAACAAAGATGGTAGCCTCCAAGGTGGCATCCTGAGAATAACCAGAGGTGCTAGCAACTCAAGAGCTATATCAAAATTTCGAAGGAGTTTCCTAGCCCTAAACCCAAAGGGCTTAGGATGTGACTTCCCTCTCTCGGCATCATAGGCACCGTCGAGATCGGCCGCAGATGCAGTGAGAGCTGTTGACGAGTGAGAGAGACGCCAGGCTCCGCTGCGAATGTGTAAAACTAGCATCCGTAGTTTAGCTTCGAGCGAACAAAGGATCAGTAGAAAAGTAAGCCAGTAGCCCTATCAGTACCCCAGGTGTTGAAGGTCACCGAACAAATAATGTCCATTGCACGGTACAAGAGACCCTATGTCTCCGAAATGGGCTTCCCAGGTGAGGCGTCGGTAAAAAAAAAGACCAAGAAAACAGTGCAAATCCACTACTATCTGCCCCCTTTAGGAACAAGTCCGGGTCGGGTTGGAGTCGTGGATGGCGGAAGAAGTACACCACTTTAGTCTTAGCCAAGGAAAACCGAAACCTGCGTGCTTCAGCATAGTGAGAAATGCAGTTCAATTCCCGTTGGCGTCGACGCTCCAGAGTTAGCATTTTGGCCGCGCCAAAAGAGATCGAAAGGCCTTCCACGTAGAGTGTAGCGAATACATCTTTCTACAACACAGAGGTGATACCGTTGCTGCTCAGGGTAAAGAGTGACATTGAGGACACTTCCTTCTTCTTTCCCGGTTGGATCGGAAGCGTTTCCTCCACCCACCCACGGAATCGACGATCTCGCAGAAATTCAGAAATAAAAATTGAGAATCGTCCAAGAATAATTATAGCTACATACCTTTTTAATTATGACAAAAGTGAAGGTTTTACTCAACCAGCTGCTCTAATATCTATAGTATTCATATAAACTCTGATATTTCGTTTTTCGTGTTTTTACACTCTACATTAGCGACGAATGAAGAAAACCCTCTTTAATCGCTGACTATGGCAACATTGGCTGACAAACTCCCATGAAGTAGGGTGGGAAATCTAACCCTTTTATGTTGCTAAGCACCCGACACTATTAAAAAAATACCGATCAGTATCATTTGTTTATTACAGTTTAGCACTCCAATTTAATTTATTCAGAATCTGGAAAGTAATATCTGCTCTATTCCTGCAGGTTCCAAAATAGAACTTTGGGAAAATGTTGTACGCCCCTTTGTGGAAGTCACATTTCAGAAAGTGGCGGGCCGAACTCATGCAGCCCTCGGATCGAGTCCAACATGGAACGAACAAATTGTCTTACCTTTCAAGTGAGTCATCATTTTAAATGTTATTCTGAATTCAGAATCTTCACAGTCGCTTAGAATATGGTTATCCGCCAATGTATACAGTTTCCTAATGGCATAATTTCTTTATCAGACCTCCAAATAATGATTACACTGCACCCAACCTCCAAACCATAGATGATCATGTATTTTTTCATCTGTACGATGAAATATCACACGATTTACTGGACGATGAAAGAAAAAAACGAGCGACCATATTTCGGCAGATAGAAAAGAGGTGGCTTGGTTCCTTAAAAATACCATTTTCAACTATTTATCTAAATAACAAGGTGATCAGCATTACTTAGTTCGTTAATAATATAATTAAAATATGTTATAGCCAAATAGTTTGTCATGCTTTTAAATTATAGGACTCCATCAAATCAAAGAGTAATGGTCGAAATTGAGAGATGTTCCAGCATTGTATTTAAACCTATGACCAAGATACTATATATTTGTACTAGATTAACGGACAATAATTTTCGTTTATATATTAAATTATAAAACGGTACCAAAACATTTAACTTGAAATACCTTAGGATATTTTTTTTGACGTGGTTGCCACTAAAATTTAGGCCTTGGCGTAGTGTCTGATCAGTTATTTTTACTTCATACACTTCTCCAGTTTATCTCACCATTTGATGCAAGTTCCCGCTAATTCAAGCGCACCACCTCGCCCCCACACAAGTCGTTGCTACACCGACATTTTTCAACTTGGATAATAAGAGTTAATTAGAAAAATACATAAGAGATGATGCGGTTGGTGTAAAGCAATAAATGACATCGCACCAAGTGTTAATTAATTAGGCATCGGCTCGGGATTGTTGTTTGTACAGGGGGGTCCAAATACTATATTGCGTCCTTGTATTCGAACATAAAGATTGATCTTCTCAGTTTATTGGCAAATAGATTATTATGATTTTAAGTGTTCATTTCTGCTCATTTGTTTTCACTGCCCGACATTTGTTTCATTATTCAACGAGGGAATTGTATTGCTGCGGAGATACTTGTAATGGAAATCGAGAACTACTTAGATGACACTCGTGGTATTTCAAATTTCAAATATCATTGAAGTTCCAATGCAGCAAAAATTTTGATGGAACCAGGGTACGTGAGAGGGATGTTAACATGGGCCAGCATGTTGCAGCTGACATTTCGAAGATTGCATGCCTTCCAGACCAGAATCTCTGCATGTGATTCTGCGATTATATATTTATTGGCCGTACAGTTTTACTTCCTCTATCTTCACTATTTTCTTGATAAATCCCTCTGTAAAAACTTTCTGAGGGAGATACCATCGTTGTTTTTTGCTTTGAATTTCATTTTTAAAAGTGACTGAACCAGAGGGCAAGAAAAATCTGAAATTTTGACCCCAAAGGAGACTGAAGTTAATCGATGCTTCTATGCCATCTTCTCCGTATCACTAAATAAGTATCTCCGAATCCTATTCAATGGAAAATAATAGAACTTGACGAAAGAGAAGTCGATTCTATGAAGGCCGCGAAATGCATTAAAAATCCTACCGTAGCTAAAAGGTTTTGTCCTATAGTCCTGTATGTGTGTGTATCCTGCGTTCGTTCTTTCCCAGATTGAGGGAACATTTCGGCTTGATTGTCCTGCCCTGATGCTTGGTTACACGGAAGGCGAAAATCATGGAGAGAACGGAGGTCTTCTCAACATAACCACTCCCCACCTCTCGATCTTTCTGACCTTGGAACCCACATTACCTTTTCCTCAACCTTTAAAAGTAAGGTATACTTTAAGATAACAAGAGAGATACTGATTCATCATTTACCACTCCCCCTCCCGATTAATTGGAATATAATTTCAATCAATTTTAAAACCTCAGGTTGAATCTGAATTTAAAGGATCAAACCCCATCAAAGCCCCTGAACGAGCGCATTCTTCAGTTGGTGAAATTTAAGTTACGTTTAATTTCTCCATTAGTTTTCAGTCGCTATCATAAGTGAATTGAAGCGCACATTTTCTTCCTCCTATTTACATATTTTGCCAGATTGTGACAAATCCAAATCTTTAATTACATCTGTTGAGAATGAAATTTAAGGAATGCGGTTACTATAATAGCAATAATTTGCCGCATCGACAATGCACCAGTCAGCCATGGAGAAGCACCTCAACCACACCAAGCGAGTGACCCTATCCAATAGACCAATGCAGTGTCTTGGAGGCTTATTTTTGCTATAGTAACAACATTATTCCATTGCTGCATACATTGTAATTTAATTTAAAGAATGGCAGTAAAGTTTAATCATTCCCACCTTGGCACTGTATAGCGACTGTAAAACAAAAACTGTCCGTCTACTTCGGGCACAACCTATCTATAATCGTAGTCTCAAGCATTATCTCCCGGACGAACTATAATTAATTAAAATAAACTAGATATGAAATACACAGCAGTGCAAAAGCTGCGCTACCATAGAAAAAAGTCATAGTAATCTCATTTAATGAATTAATAAAAGGTTATTGAGTTTTTTGAATGCAAATATGATTAAATAAATAAATAAAGTGTTTCATTTTTTTAGTAATAATCTCGTTTAATTAAAAAATTCAGTTGTTAAATAGTAGCTGGACCTTTGGGCCCCTCCTGTGGGAACCTACAAAAGCTCCTAGGAAGGGGACAATTTATTTTCAAATAAAAAAAGGAAAAAATAACAAAAGGCCATATTTTTGCGGAGGATCGCGTTGAAATGGGAAATACAAGTATTTCGAGTAGTCAGAAGAGGAGACTTCTTGGGGCATGAAAGGTGCTGGGGCGAGGTAACTTTCCTGTTCTCATTCCTCACTGAAGGTACGAGTTTTTGGTGGTGCATAACTATGGAATGATTCCCTAGCGAGTGAACAACCCTTATTGCGATTGCCTTTTGTTTCTGGACAGGAGCCGTTGGAATCAGCCGAGCCAGAGTCTCTGATTGAGGAAGGAAGGAGATTCTCGGAAGGTCTTTCCCTGCGCTTTCAGCACAGGCGCTATCGAACCCACGTCCCTGACTTGTTTGGTGAACTCGTCTCTCTCAACCGTTTGATCAAGCCCCTGGCCCCTCCCTCCGAAATCATTGGTACATATAGTTGAAACATTTTTTTTTATCGATGCCTCACCCACCTTAGCAATGGGAGAGAAGCTTGTGTGAGGCGTGTGATATAGGAATGATTTGTACTGGGGCCTAATTGGGAACAATATGAATCGCGGGTTGATTGGTGCTGGGGCCTAGTGCGATTCATATGACTGGGGATCAACTCATGGCAAGCAGAAAATGAGATCGAGATTTCTCTACTTTTGATTTGGAATTCATTACTGGCAACTTGAACCTCGTAACCTATTTATAAAACAGCTGCACAAACACTTTTCTACCCCAACTTTCACCACTTTCTGGTAGATATACCCTTGATGGTTATTGTTTTCAATTTCGCATCTTTTCACCCAGTAGATCAAGCGATGGAAATCGCCCCTTTTCGTAAATTTTCCCCTGGCATTCATTCGATAAATTCAATCTCTACTTACAAATTTGGGCTACCCTAGTGGGTAAGGATCTTACAGGCACTGCCTTCAAAGCCCGACGGTCTGACACACACACACAAAAACCACTTAGAGACTTCTAGAAAGCTTCCACCAATCAGGGCAGGGCAACGAGTCTTTCTGGCTGGTTCCGTCCGAATACTCCATCCCGCACGGCGTCTTTGCACTTTTTTTTTCATTTGTACATACATCGCTCTTTTGTACTGGGCCAATCCTCCTATCGTCTACCTAGCCCCTTCAGCTAGTACCCATTCCTATTGTGTCTCCCTTTTCTCCCCTAGCCTTCCGAGGCCCGCCCCCTCGGTGCCACCCTCCCCGCGACTATAGACTACTCATAGGCCTCCGGATCTCAGAGGTAGCCTTATCCTTGTCCTCGTGACAAAACAAAAATCTGCCTTTCCCAAGTCTTCCATTTCTCCTTTCACCTCCCCCACAGCAGTCCAATGGAACTATCGTAGCCTACTGGTTACCTAGGAGGGCATTACTAGGTGATCCCAAGATCCCTAGGCACTCAATTTACCTTTCTTCTCTTTCATTCGTTCATACCTTGGTCTTCTGCTACCATGCCCTTTCTCCCACTCGGAGACATCAACAGCAGAAACCTTACCAGACGAGATTTCTGCTGTACCTTTCTTGCTACCACTCTTCTGTCCCTTGTGGAAGGATTATCTTTCTCCTAGTTATTTTCTTCGCCCTCCCACTATTACTCTCCTGTCATGACTTATCTCTAGTTTCTTCCGATGTATTACCAGACCTATTCTGAGAGGATTCTCAGTAGAAATTTTATCTATCTATCTATTTATCTATCGTTCCTACAAACACCTTTTTTCTCTCGACAAAACTGCCACTTTTGTATTACAGAATGGGCCGGGTTTTCTTTGCCAACCCTGCCTGATAGTGTCACGGGCATATTTTTTCTGTGTTAATGAAACTTACTTTTCTTCACCTTTCTGATGATCTAGGCTGCTTCTTCTACTATTTCCTTGGCGCTCAAACAAATTCACCATTAGGAGATTTCCTGGTGGTTCCGGCGAAGCAAAGCAGGCTGTTCGCCAATATCACTCGCGTCTTTTATCCTAGAAGGCTGAGATCTGCTGAGTCTAAAACTACTGTTGCTTCCTCAAACATGCCTGCCTCTCTTCATGGAGGACCTGTATTGATGCTATCTCCTCTTCCTCTGAAGTTTGGCGCCAAGTCCGTCGTGTAGCGGGAAAACCAGCTCGGCCGCGCTCCTTTCTAGGCTAAGGGGTAGTGATTCATTGTTGCACAAAAGATGAAAGGTGGTTGAAAAATTGGCTTTTAATTTTGCCTAAACAGACAAGTCTTCAGTGATTAGCTCACTCCCTACGCATCCGTACCCTCTTACATCCAATAAAAGACTTTAACTGATGAAGTACTATAATTAGGCTGTGGGAAACACTAGTTGTATCGGACCAATGCCATTAGGAACGATATAATTCTACACTTTCTAAAAACAACTCTAAAATTAGGTAATCAACTTCGTTCTAGATTTTCTTTTTAACTTAATCTGTCTTGACGGAACTTTCCTTCTGTTTGACACAAAACCGTTGTCGTACCCGTCCGTAACCAACTTTGTGTCCTCAGATGTCTCATCATCCCGCTCATACCATGATTTACTACTCTTGCATGGTGATAGAAAAGATAGTGACATCCTGAATCGCCTCTCATTTAACATTGAATCACACTCTGCGTTCCTTTCGCATCGTAATGTGACGCTTTCTGCCTTGTTTAGTTTACGCAAAGCTTAGGAAACTACCCGCGGATCCGTTATTGTTTATAGCCCACATTCTCTTGTTTTCTCTGAGTCTATACCTAGATTTCTTTCAAAATTCTTACCAGTTCTTTCGATCGACATTTTAGCCTTCAGTGGATGGAGGTCGGCAAGATTCAGTCTATGTGCCCTCCTGTTCTCCTTAGTGGTGATACGGCTATCTCCTATCTTGTACTCTCTGTCCGTTGTGCGTTACGTTGTTGATCTATTGGTCTACTGTCATTCTCCTTTGTCACCCGAAAGGTCTAACTCGTAAGAACGGCAGTCGTAGAGTGAGCTACCACCTTGGGATTTCTTTGTTACCCCATAGCTCATTGTGACTTCTTCTTTTGCTCCTCTCTGTCGCTATTGACAGTCTATTGCCCCATACCTGCATATGTCTTCGATCCCTATTTAGGCAAAACATTTGACGAAGTTCGTATGCCCCATCTTCCATAAGAAATCGTAGAAGCGTCATATGGCCTATTTTTTTGCCCTGAGCCGCTCAACATATGCATAATCTCTCGAGTTACATAACAACACGACACGGGGCGCTGATCACCGCATGTTATTTTGTCTCTATACTGCTCTAGTCCAATCAAAAATATACTTTGATTCCGAGATATATGGTTTCACCCACCTCTCCACTCGAATTTGCCTAGAGCCTATTCAGAACCATGGCCTTCATTTAGTTTCAAGATCTTTTTGTTCCTCTCATGACACCTATCCTCGTGTAGAATTAAACTCCTCTTCGCATCGGATCGATTTTCATCCCACTTTGCCAAGGTTGTATTCGTTTCCACGCATTTACAACGTCCCCAATTTTCCCGTTGGTATCTCACGTTCCCCTCTTCTGAAGACCATTGGCACATTTCTAGGATGGTGTTCCACTCATCGTGGTCCTCCCTGATTTTTTGCCCATGCGGGAATCTCCCCCTTGGATGCTGGCGCTTCTCCCTCTTGCCAAACAGTGTTTTCCTAGCTGACTCTCTTAGTTATGCATCATTCTACTTTCAGGGCACAACCATCTACATCGATAGTTTTCTGTTTCCCCTATAGTTCATTTTCCACTGCTTTTATAGAGAAAAATGCCCCGACTTGCTTCTTCCTTCTCTATACCCTATAATGTTCTTAATGCCTTGCTAAGCTGCATGTCTTCCGGGATTCCTCCCCGCATCCCCAAATTTCGTGATATATACGGACTCCCCTTGCATCATTTCAGACTGTCCAATTATCTCCATGAAATTCATTCGCTCATTTTGAACTCACGGCCTTGCTCGAAAAGAGAGTCACCTTCCTTTGAGTGCCCTCTGAAGTTTGAGTAGCTGGCACCCTCTTACTCGCTTGGCCAGTACACTTTCTATTAGCTAGTGGTTTATCATTGTCAATTCCTTCCTCTTAACTAAATGTTGCATAAAACACCATCTTATCTTCTCAACCCAATCATTTCACCATCCCAGCAAAAAAGTAGTATTCTTAGCAAAGGTCGTATCCGCGTGACAAATGGACACCGCCGCGAACCTGACTCCGTCCTCACTCATGACCAGACTCGCTAACCCACTCGTTGCCAAATCTATTATATTCGTCGTTTTTGCTGTTGTTGTCTCATTTTATTCCATTCAAATAATTTGATTTTGAACCTAGCCGAAAGTTCACAGTTATCAATACACAATCCATTTTTCTTTCTCTCAGCCACACATCCTGTCTCTGATATAGCTGCACTTGTGACCACTCATTGCCCTGTCATATACTAAATAGTGGCGATGCAGGTGATCGTTTGGATGAGAAGATTTGAGAGAGTTCGATGAACTTATGTTGTTCGGCCAAAGCCTAGGAGTTGGATCAGGCTTAGTTTGAAGCTAGTCCGTCAGAGGAACACATTAAAAAATGCTCACTGAAGCACCACACCTTTGTATGCTTCACCAGGGCAACATGGGTGAAATTTTGATTTTATATAGTTTTCAAGAAACCTTGTGTACGTATTATACCTGATGTTGTTATTGCTATACATCTTCCGGCGATTCTAAATTAAAAACATTAGGTTTAATAGTTAAATTTTAACTTCCGATTTTACTTTAACAGAGGAGAGACGGCAATTATTAAATATTCAGTTACTTAGCACAACACTGAAACTGACCTCGTAAATTTAGAAGTAATTTTTATTTTTTCAGAAAACGAAGACAGTCAAATCACGAGGGTATCTTGGTACGTCTCATTGCTTCCTTGTTTAGCCAAAACAAATAACAATGGGAGACTCCCCAAATTATGGGCAAATTGTGAAGTAAGTCTAGCGATATAACGTTCAATTGTTTTGTTTAATTCAGATCTTGTTTTACTACATTTTTTATCTATAGCAACTGTTAAGTAGCACCATATAGCAACTTATTCATAAAAATATTTTCACAAGCTGTCATGCAATGATATATGGGGGTGAGAATGGGTTGAGGTATATCTGAGTCCGTAGTGTCACCGTTGAACAAGTGCGAAGTTTCAATTATCTAGGTGCATTGCAAATGATAGTGGTATAGATGAAGCAGATTGCGACCACAAGGTTTAAATGGTAGGAAAGTCTCTTGGATGTTTGGCGAGTTAGTGAATGTTAATGGTTTGAGTGTGGAAAATGCCAAGAAGCTGCATGAGAGTATGTTGTTGCCAACTTGGTGTAGTGGATTGAGACTATGGTATGAAAAGAGAAGGAAAGATCCTGAGTGGGAACAGTGCAAAGGGACAACTTGAAAAGGATGATTGGTGTGCGAAAGGTGAATAAAATGAGGAACGACTGGGTAAGAGGTGTTCATGGTGTGAAGAAGGGTGTGAATGAGATTGTGTTTGAAAATGCTCTGAGGGGGTGTGGAAGTATAAGAAGAATGTATGAAAATAGATTTGTAAAGCGAATATACGAGAAAGAGTGTCAGTGTGTGCGTGAGGTTTGTAAAATCACGTAAAATAAATTGGTTATGAGAATGTGTGTGTGCTAGATAGAGAAAAGGCTGACCGAGGAGTGATTATATGATATTGTGTATAATAGATATGTATGGAAGTGGTTTGTGATGGACGTGCTGGTGGCTTTCTGCCCAGGGATGTACCCTTACTAGACGAGATGCTGCACTATATAACACCCCATCAATATGAAGTGCCTTCGATGTGGTGGATTGTGCTTAATAGTAAATAAATGGAGTGGAGTGGCTGATAGTTTTAGGGGCATTAACGCGTGCCGACTTTACTTTGTTGGAAGCTGGTATATGTTGAAGTGTGGAGCTTTGCATCTCCTTCTTCTCCCAAGGAGAAAAATGCGAAGATCCTGATTTCTGATTTATCGACGACTCGAGACCCACCGGATGCCTATTTAGACCTATCCATTCGAAAATGGACTTTTAATACCACTAGAAATTTCCACTACATAGCTCTCAAAATTTAGGAATTTAATATATATTTTTCCAATTGTTTTTTCAGCAATTTATAAATTTGGGAATTGGGAGCACTCATGAGCGAGCAGTTCTGCTCACTAACTTCATCTTGTATCTTGGACATAAAGCTTTTCTTCTTTTGGGTAAGTGTCAGAGAACTCGGGCTTCTTATGGTGGCTCAAATTTAGGTTGCATTAAGGTTCTGTTTTGATCCTTAAGATCTCTACTAACCATAGGAAATTTCATAAAGTAAACATTTTATTAACTTAGATTAACGGCAACTCTTAGATTGCTATTATTTGACTAGTCGAAGAAAAATGATTATACATTGATCATAATGGCAGTTAAAAATAGGTTATGTTTACAAGATTTGATAAAAATTCCTACGTTTTTATAACCCTTCGTGTTTTCTGTCCATACCTTAATGTTTAACAAGACCTAATATGGTGTTTCTATAAGAGAGTTTAATGCACTCTTTCTTCTATATTCGGGTCTATACTGGCGTGGTGAAGAATGAAAAAATAGTAAAAGGAAGGTGAAGTTAACCATGATCATGGCTATTGTCCCCATAAACTCTTCCTTAAGCGTTAGTGAATTCACATCCCCAACCCCAACCCTCCAGATTTAGACATTTGTTCTTACTTCACATTTAACAAGTCATGTTACTCATGTTCCTTCATTGGTAACTATCAAATCACTCGTTGTTTACATAGGTCCTAACATTTTCGTAAGAGTTAATATGGATGAGTAAAAAAATGAATGGGTGTAGATTTTTTAAAATTTTGCGCCGCTAATCTGGGAAGCCGTGCGCAATACGCATTGAGTGGCGTCGATTTACCCGCCCCACATTGTGGGAAAGCGGGCAACGATGCTTATTATCATTAAAACCGTGTTTTGTCCTCAGGTAGTGGTATTCCAGAAGGAGAGTCCAGTTATGTTCTTGTCAAGCTCAAATCCAGATGGCACGTTATTTGCCCTGACACAGCAGATATTTTTGACGTCAATCATCCTTTTTCTCCACTACAATGCATCTTTCTGCTTGTCGATGAAGAAAATGTGAGTACCATCTCTCTTTCTTTCTCCCTTTTGCAAATAAGCTCATTAAGTTTGTAATGTATACCTCCAGTTCCATCATTTAGCGGTAGTCGATCTTCTATAGATGCAAACTAGCAAAACGAGGGTCTTAGGATTAATGTCGAATGTTTTAACCATCTGAGATTCTCAGTGTTATTGGGCTCATAAATGACAGCATAGAAGAAATCCAAATACTGCCTCAAAGACTTGTCATTGAAAGTCAAAGAGTTATGTGAAAAATGAATCTCTGGGAAACCAGTCATGACAAACCAACTAAGCTGTGTTTTCTTGAAAATTGTAATTGTAGACAAATACACTGATCTAGGTCGACACACAATATTACGAGGACCTGCAAAAGATATAAAAAACATTCAGAATTACTCTCAGCTGGTAAATATTTGGGAGAGCAAACGATTCACAAAAGAAAAATGTATTGGGACTTAATTCCAGGACACGATTTTATGAAAAGATAACAGATTAACGAGAAGCTTGAAGAGGAAATTTCCTCTTAGAATATATGCAGACTAGCTACTCTTTCAGTCCTATATCCTCCGTTATTTGCCAACATCAATCACCTCTCGCCTCTGTCCTATCGTAGCAAAGTGAAGAAAAAATAATGAATCTGTAGCCGTTTTATTAAGTCAGGGATAGGCTGCTTTATGATGGCATAATCAAGCCTAGCACTTCATATTGACGAGCGCAAATTGTTGTGACTAAGAGAGACAGCTAACAATTTATTCAGTTGATGAAATGACAAATAGAGTAACGCTACCAGTTTTTGAGTATACTAAACCTAAAATAGGAACGCCACAAGGTCTCAATAAAATATGAAGACACTTACCTTACTGCGCCTTCGAAGTTTTTCATAAGCTATATCAATTTCGTCGAATTCCATTTGGCGATACCAATAGAGTAACCTGCTTTTAAAGAGTTAATGGGGTGTTTATACCTGCTAATAACCTGTCTGATACGTATGTTTACTTGGACGATATTACTATATGTGAAAAAAAAGAAGAACACGAGGTACATCCTACTAGATTCGCAAAAAGAGCCAAGTTTCCAATCAACTATGAGAGGAGCACTTTTTATGATCGTTCCATCAATATTCTGGTTAAACTATTTCGAATGAAAAAAATAGAAGAGGATTCTGAATCTATTTCACTATTATTCCCTTCCCTCCAACCACCTCTGCTCCTCCAACCTCGTAGTATATAACTTCTCCCCCACAAAGTTCCCCCCTGTCAACTAAAATTATATATCTTTTCCGAATAAACTTTTAGATCTCGAGTAGGGAAAGGCCGAGAAGAAGAAGAAGAGGTCAATTTCTTTTAAAAAAAGTTTGTATGTACAAATTGACCAAGAGAAAATTTCGGGATATGGATATAATAGTTATGGGCAACAGTTTTGACATGAGTTTATCCGAAGAGTAGGTATATTTTAATTATGGAATTTTAAAAACAAAATGGTGAAGTTAAAAAAAATAAATATGATTATCAAATGTTTGGGATTTTTTTTAAACAAAAAGAATTACAAATGATGAAGACCAGAAAATTTATGAAAATTTAAGCATGTTTTTTTTTGTATATTCGAAGGTTTTATTGGTTATTTCTAAAATAGATTTTCTATTTTAATCTTTAACAGGAGGAATTAGCTACTGGCCCCTAAAACGCAGTATAGCCAAATGAAATTATTAGAGCAAATTTAGATAAAAAAAAGAGTCGCAAGGATCAGTTCTTCCTATATTTCAAAAGAATTCCGATAAAGGTTTTTCCCTTACCTTTAGGCCGAGAAAATAAGCATCGATGTGAAATAATATAGCACAAGAGTAAATTATTCGGAGACCAGCCAATGGCTTCGCCACTTCTTCCCCTTACGGGGAAAGCTTGCGTTTCGCTACTAAGATTAAAATTTAAAATAAAAAAAGCAGCCATGGTTAAATTTTTATAAATTTTCTGAACTTCGCCAATTATAATAATTTTAAAAAGAAACTCTAAACTAAATTTTCCCCCCTTTCAAAATATCACGTTGCTAAAATATAGAGTTATAGAAGATATATAAAAATAAATTTTCTGAACTTCACCATTTGTAATTCTTTAGGTTTTAAAAATTCACAAAATTTCGATACTTATGAGTATATTTATTTCTGAACTTCACCATTTTGTTTTTTGATATTATAAAAGAATTATTAGAAATAACTTTGATAAAAAACATAAGTCATAACCAAACTAAGATGAAATTATTATTCAAATAGTAAAAAAAAATAATCCCCTTCTTAAATTCTAGAGTTAGTGATGATGATATGCATGGAAACCTTCTAATTTTTTTTTAAGACCAAAACCCCATTGTCAGAGACGGATAGGCCGTAGGCTACAGCTTGAAGGTCTGGATGCAAAACACAAGCTCCTCTTCTAACGCTGTATTTTAACTTAGGGAAAATGTCGGAATATTTGTTACTTTAATTAATAAAATTTTTAGGAAAATGAAACTTTTGAAAATAAATATGATTATCGAATGTTTTGGATTTTTTTTTAAGAAAGAGAATTACAAATGGTGGAGTTTAGAAAACAATTGAGAAATTGCTTAAAATTAAGGCATGGCTTTTTTTTATATTCGAAGGTTTATTTTCGAGGTTCTTTCTAAAATAGATTTTCCATTTTTATCCTTGGCCTGAAGAAATAGCTACTGACCCCTAAAACCCAATGAACCAAAAGTAAATTATTAGAGCAAATTTAGATCGAAAAAAACAGCCCGGCTGGTTGTTTTCCCCCTATTTTAAAAGAATTCTGATAAAAGTTCTTTTTTAGTCGCAAGCGAGTCTAGTCGCTGGTGACTACATCTCATTAGGTCATCGGTCGGTCGGTAGGTCCCCATTTTTCTTTTTTTATTTTTATAATAAAATTGTAACTAATAGGCCAATTATCACGAAATTTGAAATCATTATGTTGTTTTACATTCTATTTCGAATGATATAATTGCCAATTCTGATAAAAGTTCTTTTTTAGTCGCAAGCGAGTCTAGTCGCTGGTGACTACATCTCATTAGGTCATCGGTCGGTCGGTAGGTCCCCATTTTTCTTTTTTTATTTTTATAATAAAATTGTAACTAATAGGCCAATTATCACGAAATTTGAAATCATTATGTTGTTTTACATTCTATTTCGAATGATATAATTGCCAAAGTCCTCCCAAGGTTAGCACGGGAATGATTTTGTTTTGGCTATAACTTCATAGTTATTCGGTCAATTCGAACGAAACTTGAAACCCTTATGTTGTTTTACATTCTCTTTCGATCATACAATTGCCAAGGTCCCCCCAAGGTTAGTTAGGGAATTATTAAAAGTTTTGAAGGTCGTAAAGTCATAGCTCAGAATAAGTGAGAGCACGCGACTTTTTGGTCAGCAGACCTTGTTTTCCTTTAGGCCCAGAAAATAAGCATGGATCTAAAAAAGGTCTGACAACGAACAAATTATTAGTAGATATGTAGTGGAAACCTTTTAATTTTTTTTTACAAAAGCCCGTTGCCAGCTCATTTAAGGAGGAGTACCGCAGGTTCGGCTTGTAACTTAATAAAATAAATCGAAGGCTTTATTGCAACGGCAATGAATGTTTTTGTTCATTTCATTGTCGAAAGGCGTGCTTTAGAGTCCGCTATCTCCGCTGCGCTAAACCAAACTGGACGTCCTCTTGCGTTTGTTTCAAAGCTCTTTAAGTGCTAGTGAAAGGAAACATTCTGATATAAAAAAGGAAGCAGCTATTTATCATTGTGGAGGCATTAAAGAAGTGCGCCATTTCTTAGCTGTATGCCAATTTACTCTGGTATCTGATTCAGAGATCAGTATCTTTTACGGGTATGTTCGACTCCCGACGATTTGCGTAAATCAAAACCAATAAAAGGCAAAGATGGATGATGAGTTGTCTTGTATAATTTTGACATGTTGTATTGCCCAGACAAAGAAAAACTTCCTACCCATGCTCTTTGAGGTTATACTGCTCTGCTTTGTATTGTTAAAGTTGATCTCAATAATGAAAATGATATCTTCTTGTTACATCTGTGCTGAATGTAAACCTAAAATCTACTAGCCATCGAAAATGTATGATTAAAGCTATCGCTCCTTTCGGAAGGATCAGTATTTTCTTTAAAGGATTATTGATATATAGGTATCTCAATGAATCGTTTTTTACTTAAAGGAATTGACTATTATTCTCTCTTTTCCTCTATTGACATGCAAAGACATGGCATAACTACTCTTATGCGATGTTTGAGTCTACTCTTTTGCTATATTTGGAATGACAGCTTTTATTCATTCTGACAGAAAGACCTCATTTGCATCCAAGGAAATTCATGATTTTATACATCGTCGTCAGGAGATTAGTGCAAGTTGTACTACTCCATACAATCCTCGTGAGAACGGTCAGTGTAAGCGATACAAGGGACATAATTTGGAAGACCATAACATTCGCATTGACCTCGAATTTCCTAATCGATCAATAGGAGGTTCTTTTATAGGATCCATTGCATTCTACTCGCTTGCTGATTTCTAAGGCTACAAATATTGCACCACATGAGTGGTCATTCAACTACCAACGACGAACATCCAGTGCACGCATTATCCCGGCATGGCTTTTTATTCTTCGACCTGAGATTAGTGCAAGTTGTACTACTCCATACAATCCTCGTGAGAACGGTCAGTGTAAGCGATACAAGGGACATAATTTGGAAGACCATAACATTCGCAGTGACCTCGAATTTCCTAATCGATCAATAGGAGGTTCTTTTATAGGATCCATTGCATTCTACTCGCTTGCTGATTTCTAAGGCTACAAATATTGCACCACATGAGTGGTCATTCAACTACCAACGACGAACATCCAGTGCACGCATTATCCCGGCATGGCTTTTTATTCTTCGACCTGTTCTTTTACGTCGAAACGACCGCTCTTCTAAACTTGACCCTCTTACTTAGGAAGCCAAGTTAATCGAAGCTAACCCTCAGTTCGTTGATATTAGTCTTGTTGACAAGAGGAAAACCCCCCCTATTATGCGGGGTCCCACTCCGCGTAAAGTGTGTCAACTGAAGCAGTTGTGGTAGTCCTGCCTTGAATAAAGAAACCGCCACATGTGCGGAGGACAACTTGGTCGCTCATGTTGAATACATTACACATGCGGATTCTCACGCGTATAATGGCACATTGATCTGGCGAAAAAACAATCGACTAAATAAGTTTTCATATATGTCAGATTTGGGTGCCATTTATTTTCTGTTGACTGTATATAAATAATAGTTTGTATAAAATTACGTATTATTTTTCTTTTCTTAGTCGGGTAAAATGTCATATTACATTCATGCTACCCTCATTTGTTTATAATTACCGTTAAATGTTATTACATGTATTAACATTCGCGTATTTGTTGTTTTTTTTACGAATATTTTTATTTTTACGAATGAAGCATTTTGTCAAGTATATTTATTCTACCTAAGTGAATGAAAATAATAGAATAAAATAGACTTTGGAAGATAATATATGAGGATGAATGTGCTTGTATGTGATTTTGTGAATGTAGAGAGGAAAAGGACCGGTAAAGGGACAAGTAGTGGTTACCTGGTTTGATAGGTGTGCGTGGAGGGGGGTTTATGAGGGGGCTGTATGGGGTCTTCTGCCCGTGGATGAACCCTTTTCGGACAAGATGCTACTGTTAGGATTACATCCTTACATATGATCAAACTCCAACTGTACTCTTATACTACTACTAATAATAATGATGATGGTAAAAATAGTGGTGATAATAATAATGATGATGATAATAATGGTAATTATAATAATAATGATAATGATAATAATGGTAATGACTATTATAATAATAATGGTGATGGTAATAATAATGTAAGTAATAATAATTAAAAAATTATCAGATAGGTATGAAATAAGAGCTTAGAAATTCACACAAATGTACATTATCATCCAAAGCTAAAAGTGCAGATGATGACGCAGGCATTCCATTTTCCCATCCCCTTCTTGCTGACCCAGCCCCCCTCCCTGTTTCAGCTAACCCCTATGGCAACAAGAAGCAATATTCCCTCTTAAGTAGCAAACTTCTGTAATACCCCTGACTGTTTCACTGGGTTTTTTTTTTGCAAAAGACATTCTTGAGTAAACCCTGTCGAGCTCCACCTATAATTACTTTGAATTATATACCATTGATTAGTAGTAAGGTAGGAGCATCCCCTATCTTCAAAATGTATTCACATAGGCTCAGTTGTAAGAAATTTCCGCCCATTAACCATATGAAAAGGTTAATTGCAGTTATTGTAAAAACCATCCCACTGTGTTCAATGCTCTATATAACCATTGGCTCAATTGAAAAAACTTAGTAACTAAATCACATATAACTGGACCATTATTAAAAAACCTCTCCTATGTTTAATATTTTATGTAACCACATCCACTTGAAATGAGCACGTAAAAAATTATAAAACTTCTTGTGAGAAAGAAGAGACTCTCAGACATAAATCTACCACCTTGAAGTTGTCTCATTACGTCATTATGTCCCGTCTAATTTGACATAACCAATTCATATCTTCAAGCGTGCCTCCGCCAGTCGTAAGAGAGAAAGTTACCAGCCGTAAACTGGCGTAATCTTCCTCACCAGTCGTATCAGACGACGTTCCGAGCTTCGTGCCTCCTCCAGTCGTAACAGAAGACGTTACCAGCCGTAAACTGGCGTAATCTTCCTCACCAGTTGTATCAGACGACGTTCCGAGCTCCATGCCTCCTCCAGTCGTAACAGAAGACGTTACCGGCCGTAAACTGGCTTAATCTACCTCACCAGTCGTATCAGACGACGTTCCGAGCTCCGTGCCTCCTCCAGTAGTAACAGAAGAGGTTACCGGCCGTAAACTGGAGTAATCTTCCTCACCAGTCGTATCAGACGACGTTCCGAGCTCCGTGTCTCCTCCAGTCGTAACAGACAAAGTTACCAGCGCTTAACTGGCGTAATCTTCCTCATCGGTCGTATCAGACAACGTTCTGAGCTTTGTTTCTGCTCCAGTCGTAACAGACAACGTTACCAGCCATAAACTAGCGTAATCTTCCTCATCGGTCGTATCAGACGACGTTCCAAGCTTTGTGCCTGCTCCAGTCGTAACATACAACGTTACTAGCCATAAACTGGCGTAATCTTCCTCATCTGTCGTATCAGACGACGTTCGGACCTTTGTGCCTCCTCCAGTCGTAACAGAAGACGTTACCAGACGTAACTGGCGTAATATTTCTCACCAGTCGTATCAGACGACGTTTCGAGATTCGTGCCTCCTCCAGTCGTAACAGAAGACGTTACCGGCCGTAAACTGGCGTAATCTTCCTCACCAGTTGTATCAGACGACGTTCCGATCTTCGTGCCTCCTCCAGTCGTAACAGAAGACGTTACCGGCCGTAAACTGGCTTAATCTTCCTCACCAGTCGTATCAGATGACGTTCCGAGCTCCGTGCCTACTCCAGTCGTAACAGAAGACGTTGCCGGCCGTAAACTGGCTTAATATTCCTCACCAGTCGTATCAGACGACGTTCCGAGCTCCGTGCCTCCTCCAGTAGTAACAGAAGAGGTTACCGGCCGTAAACTGGAGTAATCTTCCTCACCAGTCGTATCAGATGACGTTCCGAGCTCCGTGCCTCCTCCAGTCGTAACAGACAAAGTTACCAGCGCTTAACTGGCGCAATCTCCCTTATCATTTGTATCAGACGACGTTCCGAGATTCGTGCCTCCTCCAGTCGTAACAGAAGACGTTACCGGCCGTAAACTGGCGTAATCTTCCTCATCTGTCGTATCAGACGACGTTCGGACCTTTGTGCCTCCTCCAGTCGTAACAGAAGACGTTACCAGACGTAAACTGGCGTAATCTTCCTCACCAGTTGTATCAGACGACGTTCCGATCTTCGTGCCTCCTCCAGTCGTAACAGAAGACGTTACCGGCCGTAAACTGGCTTAATCTTCCTCACCAGTCGTATCAGACGAAGTTCCGAGCTCCGTACCTCCTCCCCCGTAAGGGGCACGGCGATTTGCCATCCTGGCCGCCGTGCTGACGGGATCCAGCGCTCCGTCTGGCCCCAGCTTAGCCTCTCTTCCTTTCTTCAAAACAATTGTTTCCTCTCTTTTCACACAACCTCTCCCAGAACTTTCTCTGGTCAGCCTCTAATTTCACAGGGTAGATGCTGACCTTCCTTTCAGCTAACCGTCCCGCATCGGGGCTGATGGGGTGGGGGACAATGTTCCCTAACCCCTGAGCTCCGGTCTGGGGTGGCTGGTTTTTAACTACCTGCTTCATCCCCACCCATACCTTCCTCACATCCCTTTTCCTCTCCTCTTCACAATCTATTAATTTTTACGCCGTGTCTAAGGTGGAGCCGCCATGCCGATGGACTGCCAGGCCACCAGGCGGGAGGGGTGGTCCCAAATGGCGGCGCCTGGCTCGGCCAGGCTTGTAAGCACCTCTCGCAGTGCGGGCTACTGCGAGAGGTGTGCGCGATTGCATCCCGTGTTTAAAAAAGGGTCACCATGCCCAATGATGATAAAAAACAAAACAAACCCAACCCTCAACTTCGCCTGTTCCATCGACGGAGCCGCCCTCGGGCAGCTCCAGCAAAAAAATGGAGGTCCCCCCCCCCTGTGCTTGCACAGGGGACCCTCCATATTTCTCTAACCGGAGAGGAGGCTTACTCCTCTCCTTCGCCTACGGGTGCAGGGGACTCCCCCTCACCCCCTTCTCTAGGGGTGGTTTCGGGCACCTCCCTTTTCCCAGCGGCAGTCCCCTCTTTTCTTTCCAAGGGGACTGCCAAGAAAGCCAGCAGGCAGCCCTTAGCCAGCCGCTCCCCATCAAAGCGGCTCGGTAGGGCAAACCCCCCTAGGGGGGGGAGAGGGAAGACAGGCCCCTTCGGTCGCTTCCCTCAAAAGACCTGCTGGCAAGAATTTTAAACCTTGCTGGGGTCAAGGCCTGTGCCTCCCCACACAAGACTGGCGACACTGCCAAGGGGACATGTGATGTCCTGGGAGGGGATGGCCAACTGGAGGCCCCTCCTGTGATAAACATGGTCTTTGAGGAGACCCAGCCTCAGATGGTAGGGCCTTCCATGGGGGGGAATTCGGGCTCGGCGCCAAGCACCGAACCCGAATCCGCCCCTATGCAAGGTCCTCCTCAAATGGCTGAGGGCTCCGAGGCAGTAAAAGGAGGGGAGAGATCTCCTCCGACAGGTGCCCCTACGACAACCAGGACCTTCTCCATGTCGGAGAGGGACCTGGCTGAGGCCGGTCCATCTGGCCTGGGGGCTTCTGCCAGCGGAGGTGAAAAGCGGGTTCATTCCCCGCCCTCCTCTCCAAAAAAGAACAAGACAAAGAAGACTAAAAAGACGAAAAAGACTCGGGGCTCCTCCTAATCCGCGGGGGCTGCGGGGACGGATGGGTCTGCTGCCACTTTGGTAGGCGACCAAGCCAAGATCGGCACATCCGCCCCCTCTGCCCCCCCGGTTGCGGAGCCCCTGACAAAGAAGACTACTACCAAGAGTGCACAGGGCGGAGCCTCGATGACATCGGGGCCCCTGATTCAGAGGTTACCTGGCGTTTTCGAGCCCGCTGGCTTCAAACGCTTCCTCGTTATTCGCTCCACTGATGGCACCATGTTGTCCAAGGGCAACATGATCCATCAGAGGAGAGGATTAGCTAGTGCAATTGGTAGAGAGCCGAAGGTGACCCGTTTCTCGGACGGCAGCCTTCTGGCGAATGCGGCGAATCCCGCCGAGGCGGCCAAGATAAGTGCTCTTCGGACACTTCATGGCACCCCGGTGAGTGTGACGCCGCACTCTACCATGAACTTTGTGAAAGGAGTAGTTTATGCGAGGGAACTCGTTGACTACTCCATTGAGGACATCACCCTAGAGCTGGCCGACCATGGGGCGGTCAAGGTCGAACGTGTGATGAGAAAACAGGGAGGGGCTTCGTGACCCACCCCTACACTCTTCGTCACGTTCGACAGTGACAAGCTCCCTGAGTCGGTGCGTGCCGGTTGGTACCGCTACCGCGTGAAGGCATTCGTGCCACTGCCGCGGCGGTGCTATTACTGTCACCGCTTCGGCAATACGAATCGCTCATGTAGACGTGCAAAGTCGGGGTCACCCGAAGTCTGTGTAAATTGCTCCAAGGTCGCACACGATAAGTCCAAATCGTGTGTGGCCAAGTGTGTCAATTGCGGAGAGCCGCACCCTGCTTCTTCGAAGCAATGTGGTGCATATCTCCTGGAGAAAGAAATCCTGGCCGTTCTGGCCCAGGATAGACTCTCATTCCGCGAGGCTAAGGACTTGGTCCTGGCGCTCCCAGCTCTGCCTGGGACGTCATATGCCTCAGTAGTTCGAAAGGCACCCTCTGCTCCTGGCCCATCCAGGCCAACGAGCACGTATGTTTCCGCGCCCATTCGGAGCCCTTCTGCGGGCTCTACCCAACCCGGGCGCTCCCCTGGTAGAGCTGGCGGCAAAAAGGGTTCACACCCAGCCCCGGCTAAAACCAGGGCTCCCCCCTCTTCCCCCAGTGTGACCGTTTCCCGTAAGGCGAAACGGCCACGCGCCTCTACAGAGTCGTTAGACTCACAGGAGGCAACACCCCTGAAGATGGTCGCTAGGCCATCTTCGGGGGTTCCTAAAGCTGTCCCCCGAAAGGAGGACAGCAACAAAGGAGCTTCGGCTCCTTCGCCCGCGCCCCGAGGTGGAGCGAGTGGCTCGGAGACGGTGGTTCCTCGAAAAGAGGGCCCCCCGCCTCCGAAGCCGCAGCGCCCGCCTAAGGTTTCGAGGCGGAGGGAGGAAAAGACTCGCATGGCGAGCCCAACCTCCCCCAATAAGTCCTCGAAGGCGACAGCGCCTCCAGCGCTTTGTCCGGCCAACAGCGCCCGGGGTTCTGCCCCCGGGAAGCGTACGGCCATTCCCGTGAGGGTCTTCAATTCGAGGAGGGCCCCCGCGTCTCCTCCGAGCTAGGCCTGGAGGGCATATTCCTTCAATGGATTTGCCGTGGACTCCGGGCCAACTGGGAGGAGCTGCGGAGGCTCGCCTCGTCCCGTTCCCCGTTAGCTATTTTTTTGCAGGAGACCATGCTAGGCGCGTGCCCACTGCCTGCCCTCCCGGGGTATAAGGGTCTTGCGACCCCACCACCGCGGGACGGCCCGGCTGGGGGATGCGCGGTTTACACCCGGCATGATGTCTCCGTTCTTCCTTTCTCTTTAGATACCTCCTTTCAGGCAGTGGCTGTGCAGCTGCACCTGGATAGGAGGTATACTATCATTTCTGCGTCCATTCCACCGTCAGCTGACTTCGACGCGAGGGACTTCCGCCGCGTCTCTGCACGGTTGCCGCGGCCCTATCTCTTGCTTGGAGATCTGAACGGCAGGCATCCTCTCTGGGGAGATTACTCCATAAATCCCAGGGGACAAGTCCTTGCCGATCTGATCGAAGAGCTTGAGATGGGTGTCCTAAACGTGGATGAGTTTACGCATCACTGTCCGAGAACCGCTTCATTTTCTTGCCTTGACCTATCTTTGTGCTCTTTGGATGCACAGCTTGATTTTGATTAGGGGGTGGTCGATGACCTCCATGGTAGTGATCACTTTCCCATTCAAATATCCTTTTCAGGGCAACTGCCGCCTGAGAGACCACCTCGGTGGTGCTTGGCGTGGGCGCGGTGGCCTGCATTTCAGGAAATGACTGAATTCTTTATCTCAGTCGAGGAGTTTAGGTCGGTAGATGAGGCCGTTGAGTTCTTCTCCGGCAACCTCATCGCCGTGGGCCTGACTACTATTCCTAGGACGTCTGGCCGTTTTGCACGCCGACCACTCCCATGGTGGTCGACCGAGTGTGAGACGGCACTCAAACAGAAGCGTTATGCATACATGCGCTATAAGTGCCGCCCGAACGATTTCACTGTCGCTGAATTTCGTCGGGCTAGGGCTAGGTTCCGGTATATTTCGAAGCACGCCCGCCGCTCTTCTTGGCGGGCATACGTGTCTTCACTTAACGGGAAGACCCCTTTAGCTGAGGTGTGGAAGCGAGTCAAAAGGATTCGGGGCAAGTTCTCGCAGGACCCCCCTCCCGTTCTCCAGGAGAATGGGACCGCAATCTCGGACCCCGCGTCCGTGGCGGAATCCTTCGCGACCGCTTTTTCTGCATTCTCTAGCCGTGATGCTGCTCCGCCAGCATTCAATGCACGTCGTGATGTCGCGGAAGGCCGCCGGCTGGACTTTACCTCCAGAGGCGGAGAACCCTTCAACGACAAGTTTACTGTGAGTGAGTTGCGTTCCGCTCTCGCTTCGTGCGCGGACACCGCCCATGGTCCGGACGATGTCCCGTACGCCATGCTTCGACACATGGGTGAGCGAGGCATGGCCTTTCTGTTAGATCTGTTCAACAGGATCTGGGTGGAAGGTCTTCTCCCAGACTCCTGGCGAATCGTTACTGTGCTCGCCTTTCGCAAACCGGGGAGAGATCACTCTACTCCGACCGGTTTCCGCCCAATCTCTCTAACCTCTTGCGTGTGCAAGTTGATGGAGAAATTGGTAAATGTTAGATTAGCCTATTTCCTGGACAGCGGAGGCCATCTGTCTTCTGCACAGTGCGGCTTCCGTAAGTTTCACTCCACGTCGGATGCTCTGCTCCGACTGGAAAATGCCGTCTGCGAGGCTTTCCTTCGTAGAAAGCACTACGCCACGGTGTTTTTTGATCTGGAGAAGGCCTATGATACCGCATGGCGATACGGTATCATGGAGACTCTCCACACGGTGGGGGCGAGGGGACGCCTCCCAATGTTTATATCTGAATATTTGCGAGATCGTCGATTCCGCGTACGGGTGGGGGGAGCCCTCTCTGCCCCAAAGGAGCAGGAAGAGGGTGTCCCGCAGGGAAGTGTCCTCAGTGTCACACTCTTTGCCCTGAGCATCAACGGCATCACCTCGGTGCTGCCAGAAGATGTTCTCGCTACGCTCTACGTGGACGACCTTTCGATCTCTTTTGGCGCGGCCCAGATGCCAACTCTGGAGCGTTGACTCCAATAGGCATTGAACCGCGTCTCTCGCTATGCCGAAGCGCACAGGTTTCGGTTTTCTTTGGCCAAGACTAAGGTGGTGCACTTTTGCCGCCATCCACGGCTTCACCCCGACCCAGATTTGTTTCTTAATGGGGTGCGCCTGGATGTGGTTGAGTCGCACCGTTTCCTTGGTCTTGTATTCGAACGACGCCTCACCTGGGAGGCTCATATTCGCAGCCTTAGGGTCTCTTGTACCCGCGCCATGAAATTCTCCGTTCCGTGACGTTCAGCGCTTGGGGCGCTGATAGGGCTACCGTTTTACTTTTTTATCGATCCTTTGTTCGCTCGAAGCTCGACTACGGATGCGAGTTTTATGCATCCGCAGCCGAGCGTTTATTGCGGAAGGTGGATTCAATCCACCACACCGGCCCTTGCCTTGCGACCGGTGCCTTCCGCACTTCCCCCATTGAGAGCCTGTTGGTCGATGCTGGGGAGATGCCACTCGCTCTGCGCCGCGTGCAGTGCATCACTCGCCTGTACGCGCGAGCCCGGCGCCTCCCTCAGTCGCCAACAGCTCTCACTGCATCCGCAGCTGATTTCGATGGTACCTATGCCGCCGAGAGACAACAGTCATACCCTAAGCCCTTTGGGTATATCTGAATATTTGGCTATTTGTCGCCACGCCTCTGCTTCCAAGAGACAACAGTCATACCCTAAGCCCTTTGGATATATCTGAATATTTGGCTATTTGTCGCCACGCCTCTGCTTCCAAAGCTTGTACTGCGCCGGGAGTATTGCGTTCGACCTTTTTGGAGCACACATCGTGTCACGCTGGTACCGTGCCAGTGTATACGGATGGCTCCAAGTCCCAAGAGGGGGTCGGCTTCCACGCCGTATCCCCTCTGTTTGAAGTCAGCGGGGCTCTACCAGGCGCTGCGTCTGTCTTCACGGCCGAGCTGGTGGCAATACACCACTCGGTACGGGAGATTACGCGACGTGCCCGGTTCGGAGACCGGATTGTGATCTATAGCGACTCACAAAGCGCCCTGAGTGCTCTCGGGGCATTGGAATCTCCGCATCCCCTGGTTCGCGATATCCGTGACGCCACGGTTTTGGCGAGCCGGGCAGATGTCGAGATTATCTTCTGCTGGGTTCCTGGACATGTAGGAATTAAGGGGAATGAGCGCGCCGATGAGGGCGCCAAAGAGTCCGCGAGGACTCTGCGACCGGACCAGCGTTTCGCTCTTCCTCACACCGACTACATGGCAGGAATACGGGCAGCTCTTCGGACTGCTTGGCAAAGAAGATGGGAGAAGGTAGAAGGGAACTTAAAGTTGCGTGCCATTGCGCCGCGACTGTTCCCATGGACCTATCCCCCAATGCCGCGGCGGCTTCAGGTTGCTTTCTGTCGTCTCCGAATCGGACACACTCGTGTGACGCATCGCTATCTGATGGAGCGCAGGCTTGCGCCCTATTGCAACGACTGCGTCGTCCCCCAGACTGTTCGGCACATTCTTGTCGAATGTGCCAGTCTGGGTGATCTTCGCGCACGACACCTGTCCCGGTACCGGGATGAGCGGGGTGGCTACCGCCTGTCCCTTGTGCTCGGGACGAGTGCGGGTACTTTGACTGGTGGACTTATTGACTTTTTGGGGGAGGCCGGCCTTCTCCCTTTTATTTAACCCGATTTAATTGTTGTTGTTGTTTTTGTAATTGTTTTGTTATTTTTATTGTCATTTCTTTTTATTGTTTTCTGTTTAATTTTTTAAAGTAGCCTAAAACTAGGCTGTTTGTTTACGGCAACTTATGCCTTAGTCGGCAGTCGGCAGTCGCCAGATAGCCCCTTAATTAAAAAAAAAAAAATCCGTACCTCCTCCAGTCGTAACAGAAGAGGTTACCGGCCGTAAACTAGCGTAATCTTCCTTACCAGTTGTATCAGACGACGTTCCGAGCTTCGTGCCTCCTCCAGTCGTAACAGATGACGTTACCGGCCGTAAACTGGCGTAATCTTCCTCATCAGTCTTATCAGACGACGTTTCGAGCTTCGTGCCTCCTCCAGTCGTAACGCAAGACGTTACAGCCGTAAACTGGCGTAATCTTCCTCACCATTTGTATCAGACGACGTTCTGAGCTCCGTGCCTCCTCCAGTCGTAACAGAAGACGTTACCAGCCGTAAACTGGCTTAATCTTCCTCACCAGTCGTATCAGACGAGTTCCAAGCTCCGTACCTCCTCCAGTCGTAACAGAAGCGGTTACCGGTCGTAAACTGGCGTAATCTTCCTCACCAGTCGTATCAGATGACGTTCCGAGCTCCGTACCTCCTCCATTCGTAACAGATGACGTTACCGGCCGTAAACTGGCGTAATCTTACTCATCAGTCGTATGTGACGACGTTTCGAGCTTCGTGCCTCCTCCAGTCGTAACGCAAGACGTTACCAGCCGTAAACTGGCGTAATCTTCCTCACCATTTGCATCAGACGACGTTCCGAGCTTCGTGCCTCCTCTAGTCTTAACAGAAGACGTTACCGGCCGTAAACTGGCGTAATCTTCCTCACCAGTCGTATAAGACGACGTTCCAAGCTCCGTGCCTCCTCCAGTCGTAACAGACACCGTTACCAGCCTTAAACTAGCGTAATCTTCCTCATCGGTCGTATCAGACGACGTTCCGAGCTTTGTGCCTACTCCAGTCGTAACATACAACGTTACCAGCCATAAACTGGCGTAATCTTCCTCATCTGTCGTATCAGACGACGTTCGGACCTTTGTACCTCCTCCAGTCGTAACAGAAGACGTTACCAGACGTAACTGGCGTAATATTTCTCACCAGTCGTATCAGACGACGTTTCGAGATTCGTGCCTCCTCCAGTCGTAACAGAAGACGTTACCGGCCGTAAACTGGCGTAATCTTCCTCACCAGTTGTATCAGACGACGTTCCGATCTTAGTGCCTACTCCAGTCGTAACAGAAGATGTTACCGGCCGTAAACTGGCTTAATCTTTCTCACCAGTCGTATCAGATGACGTTCCGAGCTCCGTGCCTACTCCAGTCGTAACAGAAGACGTTGCCGGCCGTAAACTGGCTTAATATTCCTCACCAGTCGTATCAGACGACGTTCCGAGCTCCGTGCCTCCTCCAGTAGTAACAGAAGAGGTTACCGGCCGTAAACTGGAGTAATCTTCCTCACCAGTCGTATCAGATGACGTTCCGAGCTCCGTGCCTCCTCCAGTCGTAACAGACAAAGTTACCAGCGCTTAACTGGCGCAATCTCCCTTATCATTTGTATCAGACGACGTTCCGAGCTTCGTGCCTCCTCCAGTCGTAACAGAAGACGTTACCGGCCGTAAACTGGCGTAATCTTCCTCACCAGTCGTATCAGACGACGTTCCGAGCTCTGTGCCTCGTCAAGTCGTAACAGACACCGTTACCAGCCTCAAACTAGCGTAATCTTCCTCATCGGTCGTATCAGACGACGTTCCGAACTTTGTGCCTGCTCCAGGCGTAACAGACAACGTTACCAGCCAAACTAGCGTAATCTTCCTCATCAGTCGTATCAGACGACGTTCAGACATTTGTGCCACCTCCAGTTGTAACAGAAGACGTTACCAGACGTAAACTGGCGTAATCTTCCTCACCATTCGTATCAGACGACGTTTCGAGCTTCGTGCCTCCTCCAGTCGTAACACAAGACGTTACCTGCCGTAAACTGGCTTAATCTTCCTCATCAGTCTTATCAGACGACGTTTCGAGCTTCGTGCCTCCTCCAGTCGTAACGCAAGACGTTACAGCCGTAAACTGGCGTAATCTTCCTCACCATTTGTATCAGACGACGTTCTGAGCTCCGTGCCTCCTCCAGTCGTAACAGAAGACGTTACCAGCCGTAAACTGGCTTAATCTTCCTCACCAGTCGTATCAGACGAGTTCCAAGCTCCGTACCTCCTCCAGTCGTAACAGAAGCGGTTACCGGTCGTAAACTGGCGTAATCTTCCTCACCAGTCGTATCAGATGACGTTCCGAGCTCCGTACCTCCTCCATTCGTAACAGATGACGTTACCGGCCGTAAACTGGCGTAATCTTACTCATCAGTCGTATGTGACGACGTTTCGAGCTTCGTGCCTCCTCCAGTCGTAACGCAAGACGTTACCAGCCGTAAACTGGCGTAATCTTCCTCACCATTTGCATCAGACGACGTTCCGAGCTTCGTGCTTCCTCTAGTCTTAACAGAAGACGTTACCGGCCGTAAACTGGCGTAATCTTCCTCACCAGTCGTATAAGATGACGTTCCAAGCTCCGTGCCTCCTCCAGTCGTAACAGACACCGTTACCAGCCTTAAACTAGCGTAATCTTCCTCATCGGTCGTATCAGACGACGTTCCGAGCTTTGTGCCTACTCCAGTCGTAACATACAACGTTACCAGCCATAAACTGGCGTAATCTTCCTCATCTGTCGTATCAGACGACGTTCGGACCTTTGTGCCTCCTCCAGTCGTAACAGAAGACGTTACCAGACGTAACTGGCGTAATATTTCTCACCAGTCGTATCAGACGACGTTTCGAGATTCGTGCCTCCTCCAGTCGTAACAGAAGACGTTACCGGCCGTAAACTGGCGTAATCTTCCTCACCAGTTGTATCAGACGACGTTCCGATCTTAGTGCCTACTCCAGTCGTAACAGAAGACGTTACCGGCCGTAAACTAGCTTAATCTTCCTCACCAGTCGTATCAGATGACGTTCCGAGCTCCGTGCCTACTCCAGTCGTAACAGAAGACGTTGCCGGCCGTAAACTGGCTTAATATTCCTCACCAGTCGTATCAGACGACGTTCCGAGCTCCGTGCCTCCTCCAGTAGTAACAGAAGAGGTTACCGGCCGTAAACTGGAGTAATCTTCCTCACCAGTCGTATCAGATGACGTTCCGAGCTCCGTGCCTCCTCCAGTCGTAACAGACAAAGTTACCAGCGCTTAACTGGCGCAATCTCCCTTATCATTTGTATCAGACGACGTTCCGAGCTTCGTGCCTCCTCCAGTCGTAACAGAAGACGTTACCGGCCGTAAACTGGCGTAATCTTCCTCACCAGTCGTATCAGACGACGTTCCGAGCTCTGTGCCTCGTCAAGTCGTAACAGACACCGTTACCAGCCTTAAACTAGCGTAATCTTCCTCATCGGTCGTATCAGACGACGTTCCGAACTTTGTGCCTGCTCCAGGCGTAACAGACAACGTTACCAGCCAAACTAGCGTAATCTTCCTCATCAGTCGTATCAGACGACGTTCAGACCTTTGTGCCACCTCCAGTTGTAACAGAAGACGTTACCAGACGTAAACTGGCGTAATCTTCCTCACCATTCGTATCAGACGACGTTTCGAGCTTCGTGCCTCCTCCAGTCGTAACACAAGACGTTACCTGCCGTAAACTGGCGTAATCTTCCCCACCAGTTGTATCAGACGACGTTCCAATCTTTGTGCCTTCTCCAGTCGTAACAGAAGACGTTACCGGCCGTAAACTGGCGTAATCTTTCTCACCAGTCGTATCAGATGACGTTCCGAGCTCCAAGCCTCCTCCAGTCGTAACAGAAGATGTTGCCGCCCGTAAATTGGCTTAATCTTCCTCACCAGTCGTATCAGACGACGTTCCGAGCTCCGTGCCTCCTCCAGTAGTAACAGAAGAGGTTACCGGCCGTAAACTGGCTTTATCTTCCTCACCAGTCGTATCAGACGACGTTCCGAGCTCCGTGCCTCCTCCAGTAGTAACAGAAGAGGTTACCGGCCGTAAACTGGCTTTCTCTTCCTCACCAGTCGTATCAGACGACGTTCCGAGCTCCGTGCCTCCTCCAGTCGTAACAGACAACGTTACCAGCCCTCAACTGGCGTAATCTTCCTCATGGGTCGTATCAGACGACGTTCTGAGCTTTGTGCCTGCTCCAGTCATAACAGAAAAGGTTACCAGCCATAAACAGGCGTAATATTTATCCTCAGTCGTATCAGACGACGTTCCGAACTTTGTGCCTCCTCTAGTCTTAACAGAAGACGTTACCAGCCGTAAACTAGGGTAATCTTTCTTACCAGTCGTATCAGACGATGTTCCAAACTCCGTGCCTCCTCCAGTCGTAACAGAAGACGTGACCGACCGTAAACTGGCGTAATCTTCCTCACGAGTTGTATCAGACGACGTTCCGAGCTTTGTGCCTCCTCCAGTCGTAACAGAAGACGTTACCAGCCATAAACTGGCATAATCTTTCTCAACAGTCGTATCAGACGACGTTTCGAGCTTCGTGCCTCCTCCAGTCGTAACAGAAGACGTTAACACCAGTACACTGGCGTAATCTTTCTCACCAGTCGTATCAGACGACGTTCCGAGCTTCGTGCCTCCTCCAGTCGTAACAGAAGACGTTAACACCCGTTAACTGGCGTAATCTTCCTCATCAGTCGTATCAGACGACGTTCCGAGCTTCGTACCTCCTCCAGTTGTAACAGAAGAGGTTACCGGCCGTAAACTGGCTTTATCTTCCTCACCAGTCGTATCAGACGACGTTCCGAGCTCCGTGCCTCCTCCAGTCGTAACAGACAACGTTACCAGCCCTCAACTGGCGTAATCTTCCTCATCGGTCGTATCAGACGACGTTCTGAGCTTTGTGCCTGCTCCAGTCATAACAGAAAAGGTTACCAGCCATAAACAGGCGTAATATTTATCCTCAGTCGTATCAGACGACGTTCCGAAATTTGTGCCTCCTCTAGTCTTAACAGAAGACGTTACCAGCCGTAAACTAGGGTAATCTTTCTCACCAGTCGTATCAGACGATGTTCCAAACTCCGTGCCTCCTCCAGTCGTAACAGAAGACGTGACCGACCGTAAACTGGCGTAATCTTCCTCACGAGTTGTATCAGACGACGTTCCGAGCTTCGTGCCTCCTCCAGTCGTAACAGAAGACGTTAACACCCGTAAACTGGCGTAATCTTTCTCACCAGTCGTATCAGACGACGTTCCGAGCTTCGTGCCTCCTCCAGTCGTAACAGAAGACGTTAACACCCGTAAACTGGCGTAATCTTTTTCACCAGGTGTATCAGACGACGTTCCGAGCTTCGTGCCTCCTCCAGTCGTAACAGAAGACGTTAACACCCGTAAACTGGCGTAATCTTCCTCACCAGTCGTATCAGACGACGTTCCGAGCTTCGTGCCTCCTCCAGTCGTAACAGAAGACGTTAACACCCGTAAACTGGCGTAATCTTTTTCACCAGGTGTATCAGACGACGTTCCGAGCTTCGTGCCTCCTCCAGTCGTAACAGAAGACGTTAACACCCGTAAACTGGCGTAATCTTCCTCATCAGTCGTATCAGACGACGTTCCGAGCTTCGTACCTCCTCCAGTTGTAACAGAAGACGTTATCGGCCGTAAACTGGCTTTATCTTCCTCACCAGTCGTATCATACGACGTTCCGATCACCGTGCCTCCTCCAGTCGTAACAGAAGACGTTACCAGGCTTTAACTGGCGTAATTTTCCATACCAGTCGTAACATTACAGCACATAGCGCACCATTGTTATAAAGGGCCATTAGGGTGGAAAAATTAGATGGGTAACTTTATGCCTCATTGGGGCCAAAAGAATGAGAGAGGGAGGGTAATTCTAGAAGCATTGAGTGTGTCTCTATTTGTGCGAAAATGGTAGCGATGATGACCCTTAAAACTAAATACTCGAATTTACAGATTGACGACACAAAACTCAGATTACTAAAATTATTTTTCCAGTGGGGCAACACCCTCTCCCCTTTGCCTATGTCTAACTAGGTGTTAAAAGCAAGTCATTAAGACACAATTTTGATATACCAGGACAATGGCTGCTAGTAGAGGACTCTAACATAAAAAAACACTAAGATGCCCGGATCGGTAAGAAGCATTGAAAGTCTACAACAAAAAAAAATCTGTACAAACACATTGTAAGTTCGAGCCTCAGAAATCACCTGGCAATTAATTTTGTTTTACTTAAACATTTCAGATTTATGGCAATATTCAAACAATCGATGATCCAACGAAAATGAATTTCGACATTAGAGCTTCATCAGACTGGAAGCCATTTTATTCACGGGCTTTTCCATGCATCGGGCTTCCCTCTATTCAGCCTGACTCCCTTCATTTTAAGCCGGTGGATAAGGAATTCTGGAAAGACTTGAAGAAGAAGTTGAAGATTGTTGTGAGAGATGCCTTTATGAAATGGAGGCCAATGTTCAGGTTTTAAAATTTAATTTTTACTGAGTCAAAACAAAGTAAAATTGAATTAAATATTGCTTTATATTTTTGTTTCATATTCCATGAGTAAAGAACAGAAGAATATATGTTGGTCTAAACCAGAACTATATCATTGGTCTGAGAGGTGTTAACCAGAATCTTTTTTACAAGGACTCCTTGGAACGAACATCTAGGGAAAATCCTACAAACTTTGATCAAGTCATATGAAGATGTCAAGTTAAATGGTAAAGGCCCTCCCGCCAATACCCCTGAACTGAAGACATTGATGGATTCCTACAAGGTAATGTAGTGTTTCGTTCTCGCCTCTTCATTTTTTCTTCTCGCTCATTTGTTTATGGCACTATGAAACTATAATCTCTTTCCTCTAAATTAACCTAAGTTAAGTCAAGCCGAAGAGTGAATTATGGTGAATGATATGTTGCGATTTAAAGGGCCATCTAGCGTGCAAGAGAAACGAGGAAATGTTCTTACTTCTCACCCACTTCAAAGGCCCCACCATGGAAAATAAAGAAGAGTTTAATTCATCTTTGAAAGGGCACTTAATAACAAAATTCCCTTCACTTGAACCATCAAGAGGAGACAACTGTAGCACTTGCACTGGCATAAAGCCCTTCTTTCACTCATTTCCCTTCGTCCTATGGGTGCACGGTTGAGACTGTTCTGACCAATTCATAGGTATCTGATCTTCAGACTAAACTACGCATTTTCACTGCCCTTCCAACCATGAGCCCTTATTTCAACCAGTCGATTTTCAAATATCTATTAATGGGTTTGATGGCCGACCCCAGTGTGCAAACTATTTACACTCTGCAGTGTAGAAGAATAATTTTGTAGTGATTTTAACGCCGATCTGCGTTCATTTAAGATGCCCTTTATTTATCAATGGTCACCAATTGAATGACGTGAGATCCAAACTATGGATATGTACAACGTATGGTAGCCACCGTGAACTCAACACGGCGGCTACTGAGTCTCGCTGTCACAATGATCCTGCAATCCAGTATAACCTCATACTAAGCAACACGGCGGCTACTGAGTCTCGCTGTCACAATGATCCTGCAATCCAGTATAACCTCATACTAAGGTATCATAAATGAGTGGGCATTTTGCGGCATCGCTATTGAGGACTTTTTTGCGAACATATCTCAAAGAAGTTTACTATGGTATTACAATGCGGTATATATATATATATATATATATATATATATATATATATATATATATATATATATATATATATATATATATATATATATATATATATATATATATACATGAATCCATTAAACCACATTGAAAGAGAAAACGGAATAATTTTTCCTTGCATTAATATTTTTATTACCTTTTTTCGAAA
Source organism: Ceratothoa steindachneri (assembly GCA_963969495.1). NCBI lineage: Eukaryota > Metazoa > Arthropoda > Malacostraca > Isopoda > Cymothoidae > Ceratothoa > Ceratothoa steindachneri. The sequence goes on along the minus strand of OZ018318.1, from coordinate 133,003,967 downwards.
AAATCCGTGCAGGGAAGCGATTCGAACCAGGCACACTGAGGCAGCGAGCACCGTTTTCTCTTTCAATGTGGTTTAATGGATTCATTTTCATCATTCTCTCGTGCTACTTTGATATATATATATATATATATATATATATATATATATATATATATATATATATATATATATATATATATGACTGTGAGATGAGCTCTTTCTGAGGACGTAATAATGAGCTAAGTTAGCTACACAATTGCCTTCTTAACTGCATTATTATGATTGCGCAATTGCAAATAATTCTCTCTCTCTCTCTCATATATATATATATATATATATATATATATATATATATATATATATATATATATATATATATATATATATATATATATTAGGTGGGAAACAAAGTTCTCCCACAACAGTTTTTTTTAAAGTTTATCTATTTATAGATTTATATTGGTTGTAAGACTAGCTAATGTGTAGTGGCCTAGTATTTCCTATGGCTTGATTGAAAGTGTGCCCAGTGACCTAGAGCCTAGGTCACTGCCAGTAATTAGTCGGACACACTAAATGATATTTAAAGTTTCAAAAATTACCTATCAAATGACTTTTTCTCGTCAACAGCAACTTAATCTTTTATTGTATGATTACAAGTTCGGCCTAAACGATGCCCAATCGCAACGTCATATCATCCAATAAGTTTATGATTGGTTTAAGAAGTTTCAGCGTGGCCAATTCGATCTCTAAGATCAGCCAAGAAGTGCTCGACCCATACTTATTAACAATGACTGTTTGTGCGTCTCTGTCAAAGCTGATCCCCATCTGACATCACTCGAGCTGGCCGAAAAAAATATCGTCAGCCCTACAGCAATTTTGCATCTTTTAGAGGAAGTGAGCAGTCAGGAAACTGGATGTATGTATTCCATGTAAACTGACCGACTTCGACCATAAGCGCCACATGGACGCATACATGACACTAAGGTCCTAAAAGCGTCGTTTTGATTGTCTGAACAAAGTGAGTACTGCAGATGAGAAATGGTGTCCACACTCGAACATGGCACGCAAAAGAAGCTGCACAGATAAAGGTGCACCTGCACAACTTCAGGCAAAGGCCGGTTGACATCAGAAAAAACTTATGGTTTGTGTCTGGTGGGATGTGAAGGGAGTGATTTACTGGGAAATGTTGGAAAGTAATCAGTCTATCGACGATCAATTATGCAATCAACATCTGCAAGAGGTGGCAGATGCAACTGCGCAGATACGACCAGAATTGACTGATGTCACGTTTCTTCACGATAACGCCTGACCACACGTTGCGAATCATACCCAAGAAAAACTCTTGGAGCTGGTGTGGAAAGTTCTCCCACACCCACTTTCGAGGGACGACACGGTGGTGTCACGCTCTATAGAGAGTCGGGCCCAGGGGGAATTCAACAAGGCCGGCAAGTCCCGGCTAAGGGCTTGTGCCCAATTTATATTCGAGTGCGGTAATCCAAGATTAGCCAATAAAAGGGGGGGAATCGAGATTGCCGTTTCAGCTCAGGAGTTATTGAAAGAAAACCTCTTTCAAAAATAACCTTAAAAATACAAGTAAATAATAGAATTATTATTGGTCACGAAAACTAAGCAAACTAATATAATAATGAATAGATGACCAGCCGTTAATATAGGCGAGCAAGGAATAAATGGGAATAGCCCGGGAATTGTAACAATCACTTGAAAGACCGTTATTAAATGCGGGTTGAGATAATATGAATTAAATGCGTGGAATTACGGGGGTTTTCGGGGAGTGAATTAAATGGAGGAAAAATCACGGGACTGGGACCTCGGTTTTACCTCGGAGGGGGAATTCGTAGAGCGGAAGATGAGCGTATAATAGGTTCCAAGTTGTCCTCCAAATGGCAATCACGACGAGGGGGGAGGGGTGAGTCCGCTCCAGGGACTGGTGTTGGCTCGGCGACCAGAAGGGAATCTGCAAGGAAGGACTTCTCGGACTTCCTTGCTTTTGTCTCACGGTTGAGGTTAAGGTACGCGGACTTTGTAGAGTGGGGGGAATGAGCGGAGAGCTGATCCCGGTTAGCCCTCCAAATTGGGAATAATGAAGGAGAGTAATCCGTCTCTGACCAGAGATTACGAAGGTAAGATCCGCTCAAGGGATCACAGACGTCGACACGGCGAACCAACGGGGAATGTGACGGACGGACGGACGTCGGAAGGAACTAGCTGACAATCAATGGAGTCGCTCGCATAAATACGGTGGGTTTCTGCGAGGGACGTGGATAGGGAGAGAGGTGTAAGACACCTGGCGTCCCATGTGAGACTTGGAATGTAGCCGTGTAAACAGCCCCAAGTCACGGGCGTCTCACAGCGACTGGGGGAAGGCGCCCGGCAGGGTTTCGAACTGATTAAACGTTATGTGGGCCATAAACTAAGGTGAGGCCAGACTATGTCTGGGAATGTTTGCACCTTTGACCTCTCCTGGGCTGATTTCGACGCCCACCATAGTCGCCAAATCTGGCACCAACAGACTACCATCTATCCAAAGCACTTCAGAACTTTTCTAATGGCAAAAAGTTAGCAAATGATAAACTAAAAACTGCAGCTGGAAATTGTCTTTGATAGAAAAACAGTCGAATTTTACGACAAAGGCATCCATGATTTATCCAGTCGTTGGAAGTACCTGCTTGAAAATAACAATGATTACATTGTTGATTGATATGTTTATTTTGCCTCCTTGTTTCGTTGTAAATTATTTTAAATGAAAGTTGTGCGTGAATTTTGAGATATATATATATATATATATATATATATATATATATATATATATATATATATATATATATATATATATATATTATCTATTCCTCCATCATAGCTTTCAAGTTTTTCAAGTTTATTTTATGCTAACTTGCTTTATTAATTTCGTTATTTTATTTTTGTAGGCATTTCGCCTCTTTGGTCTAACTTAAATTTTCGTCTATTTCTATTTTATTTTTATTTATTTTTATTTTTCCTTTTGTGGGCACTGCGCCTCTTCTGTTTATTTTTTATTTGATTTTAAATAAATATTTTACTTTTATTTCGTTTTCTTTTGATGGGCTTTTCGCCTCTTTTGTTTAGTTATATTTTAATTTTTAATTTATTTATTTTGTTTATTTCTTGTTTCCTTTTTACTTTAATGGGCATTTCGCCTTAAAATTTTATTTCTATTTATTTTTCCTTTTGTGGTCACTTCGCCTCTTTTGTTTATTTTTTCAGTTTATTTTAAATTATTTTTTTTTATTTCTTTCTTTTGATGGGCTCTTCGCCTTTTTTGTCTATTTTATTTTATTTATTTATTTGGTTTATTTCTTGTTTCCTTTTTTCTTTAATGGGCATTTCGCCTCTCTTTATCGTTCGTCTTTCTATTTATTTTTGTGGTCGTATTCGGTAGGTCTTTTCCTGGTCTAGTTTTCGTTTGGCGGTTTTAGTTTAAATTGGTTGTTCTTGTCCCTGCGTTATCACTGCCGGTTACACCAGGAGGGAGCGTACCAAGGCAGTGTATAGCTTCTTCTTGTTTGGCACGTTAAGGGCACGGAACCTGAAGAGTTTCTGAAGTTGCCTTTTGGCTAGGGAGACTCTGGTGTTGATGTGGGTTTTGTACCCAGGCTTAGTGAAACGCAAACCCAGGACATTACTTACTTCTGAATACGGGTAGAGGTCTTCGTTCACGATGACGTCATCTATTTTCCGACGATTCATTGGGATTACTTGGAATTTTTGGCGGTTAGTTTTTATCTTCTACAGCCGTTCGTATCTGTTTATGTTGTTTATTTCGGCAACTGTATCCCTTGCTTGAACTTCGGCGTTCCTATAGGAACTAGGGAAGATTTGTGTGACGTCATATGCGTATTGCAGATACATCGTGTCGTTCCGTACCGGAACAGGGAGGTCTATTTTGTACACAAGGTACAGCAATGGACTCAGACAGCTGTTTTGTGGAACTCCCGCCTCCAGTTTGAATTCGGGTCCTGTGAAGCCCTAGATGGAGATTTGTGCTTTTCTCTCCATGATATAATCACAGAAGACCGTTTCCAGGTTTGGGTTCAGCTGGAGGTTCAGGGTCTAGAATTGTAATGTAAACCTCTCAGCCAAACCTTATCGAATGCCTTTTGTACATCGCGCAGCACCACGTCTATGTATTTCCCCTTGGCTTTGCAGAGGGCTATTTTCTCCGTTAAGAGGGCAGTTTCCGTTCCTCGTCCCTTGCGAAACTTGTGCTGCTGGGGGTTGTGAGCTCCCAGTTTGGCTAGTTGGTCTTGGAGCCGGTTAGTTAAGAGCTTTTCGTAGACTTTACCCACGAGTTCAATAAGAGAGATTGGCCTGTAATTTACCAGTTGATCTGGGATCTGACCAGCCTTGGATATAAGGATGATTTTGGCCAGGCTTCCTTTAGACCGTCGGGGAAGTAGCCCATATTCAGGGAAGCGTTGAAGATGTTGGAGATTCCCTGAATGATCTGTTGTGGGGCATTCGCCTGATTGTTTTTGATGATGTTCGTACAGCCTGGTGCCTTTTGTTTGAAGGCTTTGACAGTGGCCCTGACGTCATCCGTTGTTATTGGAGGACCATGGTCAACCATCTCTCTTCCCATGTCCACGTGCTAGTGCGGATGTGTGCGGTGTATTATCTGATTCAGATCGCCAATCAGACGGCCCTCGAATTCCTATTTGAACTCTTCTTCCAGTATGCTCTGAATCTTCCCTCCAGAACCGCCGGATCCTCTATATATTTCCCGTCATCTTTAATCCGAGCCTTTTCGTTTCTTTGCAATCCTTTCAGTTTCTTGATTTGGTGTCAGAATTTGGCCGAGCTCAGATCACTGTCTACTCCTGCTATAAGGCTGTCCCGGATCTCAGCCTGTTGGATGTTTATTGTTTCCTCTAGTTTGGAGCTTAGTCGGCGTAGTAGCGTGCTTCTTTTCCGGCTTGGACCTTTCAGTCTGATTTCCTCGTACACTTCCCTGTGCACACGTGCGATCTTCTTCATTTCCTCTGTCCACCTGGGTTCAGGTAGCGTTTTGTACCCTGTCTGGTATGTACTAGCGGTCCGCTTCGATGATAGAAATCGATACCCTTTCTAGTTCGTCATCGATCTCCCCCAATGTAGACTCGCTCAGGTCTACCGGGGCGTACTGTCGGAGAAGTCTTTTAACGGTTCCAGTCGGCAACGGCGTAGTTGTTACGCAGTGTGACTGGCAGCTGGACCGGCTCGAGTGAAATTGTGGTTAGGATTGCAATGTGGTCGCTGGGAATTGTTGGGCCCGACTCACTATGTTAGTTGAAAGGGTAGCCTCCGCTTGTCATGATAATGTCAGGTTTGGTGGCTGACCTGCTAGTAATGTAGATGTGGAAATCTGGCCCTATCCTCTGGATGTTTTTTTCTGTCCATCATCATTTCCAAGCTTTGGCTTCTTTCGTTGGTTCTACCATAGTCCGCTATTCGCCATCTGGCATTGAGGTCGCCCCCTAAGAATGTCATTCTCCGGTGCCCGAAAAGTGTGCAGAGATTTGTGACGAGTAGGTAGGCTCGGCGAGGGGGTTGATAGGCTTCAGCTATCGTGAGGTTTCCTACCAATGTGATAAGTTCTATCGCCACAAAGGACTCGTCCAATTCTTGAAGACGTTTGAACGTGAGGTTCTCTCTGACAGCTATCTCAGCGCCATCTAACCTTTCCTTTGGGGTATTCTTCATGAGCACTCTGTAGCCAGGTATTTTGAGTTGACCCCTTGTGGTGTCAATACCACGCTCCGTTATCAGTATTATGTCGCAATATGTTTCCATATGCCTTTGCTTTGCCCTCCCATCCATCAACGTTAAGTGTCAGAATCCTCAATCTATTGTTCGCGTTCTCCATGCTGGTCTTCTTCTACTGGTGTTTCTGGGGTTATGTTCCTGTTTCTTCCGCTCCTCTTCTTCTTTAATTCTGTGTTGGAGACCCGCTCATATGTGTTCTCGTGCAGAGTAACGTTATGGCGGTGTAAGGCCTCCTCAAACGCTTCAACCTCGATTGATGCGTCATGCTCCCATTTGTATATTTTCGTTTTTACTCCGTTTAGAATTTTTGTTTCATCCATATTTTCAGTTAAGGGGAATTTCTCTGACGCATAAATGGTGAGATTTATCTCATCTGCATCGAGCGGTTTTTAGGTTGATTTCTTGCCCCTTTTGTGTTTCCTGTTTTTAGGGGCTTCTGAGAAGGAAGAGTCCGAGGAGTCTGTGGAGTCCATTGATGCAGGTTTCACCCTTCCTGTCTCTCTTCTTTGGTTGAATCTGTGAGGGTTTGGTCGCAGCATTTTAGGTTCCTGGGTTTGGGGTTTTGTCCTGGTTTTATTCTCCATTTCTCCCCTGTTGGTGTCCATCTCTTTCGCTGTATTTGGAAACATTTGCAGCTGGAGGACGTCTCCTGATGTTAGGTCGTCCGAGAACCACATTTGGCTCAATCTGTTTTTGGCTAGCATTTGGTTGAGTACTTTTGCCAAGCAACCAGGTTGAGCTAGATTCCTGATGTGAGCACAGAGGATGTACGTTAGGATATTTGTTGACTCTTCGTTTTGTATCTTCAAATAGGTTTTCTTTGTTTAAGTTTCGTTTTACGCGGCTTTAGCCACCTGTGCGTATATTGTGGTTGATCTACGTACCTCTTCCTGTTTCTTTTTGTTAATTATTTCCTTTTTGACTGGGCATGCCATAGCCATTGATCTGTGGCCTTGCCCGCAGTTGGTGCATCTCTCGTAGTTGTTGCGGCAGTCCGTCCAGTGGTGGCCCTTCTCGTTGCATTTGGAGCGCGTTTCATCAGGCTCTTTACAGCCCATGCTGCTCCATTTTATAGCGGCAGAAGCAAAAATGGACTGGAAAGAATTCCTCCTGCTTTATCTGGTTACCACTCACTTTGGAGTTGAACATAAGCAGCCCTTGTTCTTTTGCCTTTTAGGTCATAGAGGTTTCTGTAAAGACAACCTTAAATACATGGGTGTAGTTGATGTTATCTCGCCTGTTTTTTAATTTGATAACATCTGCGACTTTGGTCCATTTTTATCTAAGCTCGATCTCTGCAAACAACAATGCGATGGGTTTGTATCTGTGGGGGGATAGCGGGCTCTAGTCTGATGGTTTTTAAAGTCTCCAGAGCCTCTCCTTTCAAAATGGCTTCGACGTCTATTTCTCATTCGCAGATTGTGACATATCCTGAGGGGACGTCTAGAAGGCTTTTCAAGTCGATGTTCAGTTTTCCGAACATGAGATCGAATACCTTCTCCCTGTTAGGTTTGTTCTGCCCGTTGATCACCCGCAGTGGAATCCTTGTGGTATTCTCTTGGGCCATTTTGCCCCCAGTGAAGCCCCATGAGGCCGTTCTGATTTTTGCCTCTTCTTTTTTTGCCGGTGGTTGGTTGGTTGATGGTGGAATATCCTGATTATTATTCTTTGGGGCTGTATGAATTGTCAGATGGGAAGGGTGATGATGATGATGGGTAAACCAGATGGGGAGGGAGGCTCTCACGAGGTGTGATTGTATGGTGGACTTTTTGTTGGTTAGCGCGAAAACAACCATCGTTAACCAGGGAAGCCGCCCCTCGAGGGTTTGGGTATCAGTGCTTTAGCCGGCATACATATAAACGGGTGCTACTTTCCTCTATGGTCCTAGCTGGGCTCTCATGGTTGAAAAGTGGGGGCGGGCCCGCCAACCGCCGGAAGTTTCAGTCCTTCTCCTTGTCAGGTGCCTCAGAAGCCGAGTTTCACAGTGGATCAATCCTCAAACCTGCTTTCCTTGGTGCCCCCAATCATGTCTATCACAGAGAACGACATAGTTGGGTCGAAGCTAGATGAATGGCAATCCAGTTCACCACCGCTCCGCTGCCCCTCAGAGAGGGTATTAGGGGGTTTTAGGCAGACATATGTCTCCTATTCTCAGCCAGCTCCAAATGTATTCTCTTTTTTAAGTCCCCGTAAAGAAAAGTGGAAAAGATTTCACGTTTTTGACGTCGCTGTACCTCCTTTACCAAAGATGTGCAAGTTCTTCGTTAGCGTAGATATTTCCAAACTTTGAATGAGCACTCGACAAAAAATGAGTGAGAACGCCGGCTTATTTCCGCATGTGATTGAACTTCACTCTGACTATCGTCTGAGCTCGTCGCTGATTGGACAGCTTCCTGATGAGCCCAGGCCAGTGTGTGTGACAACCCAACATCGCAAAGTTGTTCCTCTGCATCTATTTCATAGTTTGATAATAGGAACGCTTGGCGAACTTATAACAATTGTTGAGAGAGTACAGAGGGTAGCACAAATTTAGCCCTATTTTATATATTCTAGCGAATTCTTTGTTTAGGTATTCTGGTGAGACAATTCTAAGGGCACGCAAAAACATAGAGGAGAAAACACTTTCTTTGATGTTATTATGTTGGTAAGAATAAAAGTGTATAAAAGAGTCTATGGCTGTGGGTTTTCTATACAATGGTTTGTCCGATGAATTAGAATATCTAGGAAGGGGAGTGTGCGATCTTTTTCAACTTCTAAAGTAAATCAGTAAGAAATGTATTAATATTTAAATTATTAGGCCAAAGGCAAAGGATGTCATCAACATATCGCATCCAAGCTATAGGGATTTCATTAATTTGGGGAAGTATTCTAGATTCGAAGAATTCCATGTATAGGTTGTTGATAAAATTTTCCATTAAAGGTAAATTTGCAATTGTTGATGCAAAGAGCAATGAGTTTAATGAGGGTAGAAGCGGATATAGGGAGAGCAACTGTGTCGAGATGTTCTTCAGGGAAATTCAAGAGGTCGCGTACCGGAATTTAGTAAAGAGGGAACAAACATCGAAACTAACCAGGCTAAAATTATCAGGATAGGGAAGCTCATTAAGTTTAGTAATAAGGTGCATATTATTGATATTATGTGAATTGGAAATGATCCCAACCAAAGGGCTTAGTAGAGAGGCTAACCATTTTGATAGGGTATAGGAAACACACCCAACAGAGCTAATGATGGGGAGCATTGGGTTCTCAGGTTTATGGGTTTTAATAACACCCTAAATGTAGGGAAGGGAAGCATTTGAAGATTTAAATTTGCTAATGAGGCCAGGGGATCTTTAAGTAGAGAGCGAACAGTTGAGTGAAATTCTCTGTTTACCTGGTCATTAGGATTCCATCTAAGGGTCTCATTTGTGGAGGTATCTTGCGTGCCCTTAGAATTGTCTCACCAGAATACCTAGACAAAAGAGTCGCTAGAATATATAAAATAGGGATAAATTTGTGCTACCCTCTGTACTTTTTGGACAATTGTTATAAGTCCACCAAGTGTTCCTATTATCAAACTAATGTTAATATCCCTAAGTTTCAGGCCAAAAACCTATTAGTTTTACCCTATAACCATATTTTCATTAAATTACCTCGTTTACTTAGGCCTCTGAACATAAATGTTATTTTTAAGTACGAGACTACAATTTATCGCATCCTTGTCAAAAATTCACCGCCCGACCTGGCATTTCCTTATTCGATAGGCTGCAACAACTGTTGCAAAAAATGAAATTATGGACAAACCGGGAAAGAACGAGATGTCCGGGTTAAGCAACATCAAGCCAATGTAGACCCCATTATCACTACATACATAAAATTTCAAATAAAGTTGTTTCAGGATTTTGCACCCCCTAATTAAGGTTCAGAGGTGAGTAGTCTAATACCCCTTCCACTATTTAAGGCAATGTATGTTTAGCCTCCTGTTCATTCCTTGAAAAGGTCTTTAAGAATAAAGACGAAAGCGCTCGGAATCGTTTTAAACTTTTCCTTTGTGGGTGTATCTGCATAACTTTGACTCGCGTGCACTTTGTGAGCTTTTTCCATATATATATATATATATATATATATATATATATATATATATATATATATATATATATATATATATATATATATATATATATATATATATATATAATAACTACGGGTTAATCCCAAGTTCCCTTATGACCGTAGTTGATCTCGATGTTTAGCTTCAAACAGATAGCTAAAAAAAAACAAATAAAAATTCGACCGAGGTTAGTACATTCGATTTACAATCTTTGTACAATACAAAACTTAAAAATGCCGCGTGTTTCAAATGCAAGATTGTGAAATGGTGACCCATTTTTTAGGAACAAAGGTTTGCAGATATTACGTCTCTGTGTTTGTTATTCTGCAAGCTTGATGAACGCATCAAAAAGAAAAAAAATACTCACTGAAAGTCATCGCTGATATGGAAAATTGAATTACTGCTTTAGAGAGTTTCGGTGGTCGTGCTATTTCCTAAGCCAAATTAGGAGACTTTAGATTCTAGCAATTATCGTCATAACTAGCTGTCGTAGTAAGCTGATAGAGAAAATAGTGAAGGCTAGAATTAATTGGATCTTGGACTAATATGGTGTGTTTTTACCTTTTAACGTGGATTCCATAAGCACCATGGGCCGACTTGTTCGCTTCGACAACTTCTTATGGAAGGCCTTTGTCAAAATGTAGTACGTTCTCGCGACGTTCTTTGACAGAGAGAAGGCATACAATAACACTTGGTGGCATGGTATCTTTCACCATTTGTATGACTTGGAATGAGGAGCATTTTACCAAATTTTATTCGCAGTTTTGTTATCTTCCCGTAGTTTTAAGGTTGGCATTGGTAATACCTACTGTCATAAAAAAAAACAGGAGGAAGGTGTTCCACAAGGCAGTGTCTTAAGGATTACTTGTTTCTCAATTGCTATTAACGATCTACTTTCGCTTTTCTCGGAGGGAATTTCAGTCACCCTCTTTGTGGATGATATGTCACTCTTCCGTGTGTCTCCACGGCTTCCTTCGGTAGCGCGCCGCTTACAATTGGTGGAGTTTGAGTAGGCCTTTGATTCAACTCTGTAAAGGAGATAAGTGAAATACGAGTCATTCCAGACATAGGAACAATATTCCCCACAAGGAAGAATAGCTGCTACATAGATCTGGTGAAGCTACTCAGGGGAGAACTACCTGAGACATCTGAACAGTGTAACCAGCTTTTTGCAGGCAGACAGCCAGGCACGCAATATGACTCTTCCAAGTCATTCTACTACTAATTTCTAAACCCAAAATGTTAACATAATTCAGCGGTTGATTTTTTTTGTCATTAAACATTGCTGCAAGTCATAAGGAGTAATTAAATAGAGGTAGGAAGTTTGTTTTGGAAGCATTGAAAAGGGAAGGGGTGAAAACAAAATCCTAACGAACACCACTAGAAAGAGGGAAAGAGAGTGACTTTGCAACATCAACTACGACATAATGAACTGACAGACAAGAAACTAGAGCCTTATACTAGACTGTCAAAATCCTTAAAAATATCAAGTCCAACGACTTACATAGAATTTTGTAAATCACCTGAAAAAGGATGACCAAATGTGAGTAAGATATGCTAAACAGCTAGTAGATCACCAGTTGAATGCAGTTGCGTACCTAGCAAAAGTGCCGCCCTGGGCGGATGTTTATTTGGCCCTCCCTTAAAAGTTCTAATAACATTTCAAAATGCCGAAAACGGAATAATACAGGTATATAGGTATGCAAAATAAGAAGACAAACGGTAGCAACCCTTTATTTCACTCAAATTTACTTTTATAATGTTTATACACAAAAGATAATAAGAAAAATATGTTAAAGGAAAGAAGATAAATGAATTACAAAAAGCAAACAATTTACAAATTAAATTTAAGTGTCTTCCTCTTCGAGAAATCTTGATTGACTTCATCAAAATCAATTTTATCCGCAAAGTCGTCGTGCTCTATTGAAAGTATTGCCACATCATTCAACCTTGTTTGACTCATTGTTCACCTGAGGTAGTTCTTGATGAGCTTTAGTTCAGATTGGACCATTTGCAGCTAGCAACACTAATGGCACGAGTTTGAAAGATTCTTAAAAGTTTTAATATATTTGGCATTGAATCACTAAGATTATATTTCTGAAGAAACAAAATTAATTAAATATTAATATGTTGGGTCACCACAAAATGCCGCCAGGGGTGGACCGCCCCCCTCTTGGTACGCCACTGGTTGAATGATCCTTACCGAACCCATACTGATGATCAGGGAGAAGAGCATGAGATTCTATGTAAGTGTTCAAGGATGTGAGCATTAAGTAACGTCTCGGACTTTATAGAGATAGTAGAAGTAAGAGCGAAAGGATAATAGTTTAATAGTTGGAGGGGTCAGACCGATCACTCTTCTTGAAGAAAGGTGGTACAAAAGTATATTTCTAAGAGGAAGATAAGATACCAGTTTTTAAGAAGAGTCGAAAAAGGCGACACTACACAGGTACCAATTCATCGCCAAATTCATTGAAGAACCAAGGAGGAATGCCACCAGAGACCTAAGTACTCTGTGGACCTTGCGTAATGAAATGATGAAAGGGGTGGGTGCTGAGTGATGAGAGGAGCGGCAGTGGAATCATCTAAAGAAGAGTTCGAGAAAAACAAACAGCTAAAAAGAAAGACTATATCAGAGTGAGAGTCAAATACAGTATCATCAGGTTTGAACAAGGGAGGGAAACTAGATTTGCAAGTTTTTTTTATAGAAAGATTTAATTAGAGAATAAAGCCACTGTTAGTATAAGATAAAGTCAGGCTGTTACACTTCCTCTTTGTGAATGAGTGCGTAACCTTACGAAGTTTAACAATGCAACGATTTCTAGCAACTTTGAAAGCAGGTAGGGTGATAGCAGAATTTTGAGCCCTAATGAAATAAAGAATTGGAATTTCAAGGGCATTGAGTCTGGAAATGATGGTGTTAACGTTAACATAAGCACACTTACTTCTCACCTTAAAAATGAAAATGAGAATTATCAACTTGGTTTATTCTGTCTATCTGACTTTTTTACTTTGCCTTTTACCAATTTCATTATTTTCACTCATTCTTGAAGTGTATTAGGACACCTTCGTTCTTTCAACTTTCTTCACTCTTTGGTGCAAGAAATTCGTGACTGGCGCGGAATTCTTTAAGATATAAAATCACCTTTCGCTGTACTCCTACTAGGGCGAGGGTCTAAGGGAATGAATTTAAGGACAGTGAGACCCGCGCAGCTTCTCTAGGTGTTCCGTCCTCTCTTCAGATTTACCGTTTAAGGATTTCGTCACAGTCCTTCGGGAATATTTACGAGGTCTTTTCCGTAGAGATTAGTGTGAGAGATTCAAGCTGTGGAGAGTCGAGATATTATAAATCCAGGTTCTTCGAGGTAGCTCTATGCCTACTTTGAATTGGAAATTCCCGAGTGACCCACGGTTACATAGTACCTGGCGAAGATACTTGTGTGGATTTACTGTGTCCTTCCGGTGATGGGGATTTCTTCCTCTCACCTTTTGTTGATTGTCCCGCCCTAGTGAACCTTCATACATCGTGTTTTCCTAACCTCTCTTTAACGATACCTCATTTTCTTCTGCATTCTATTTTAGCAGAAGTACTTTTAGTGCCTCCGCTCTTTTAAAATTTTCATCACGGCCTGGTTACCTTGTCATTTTTTTATATTGTCCATTTAGACTGATTTCACACATTTTAGCTTACATGGTCGGAGTTTGTCATTTGTTTATCGCTCTGTCCGTGAATAATCAAAGTTTATTTAAATTGTGTTCCTTACATCGCTCTTCGTTTTTCTTTTATTTTTTCGTGGGAATGGACAGTATAACTATTCTACTTTTGAATTAAATTAATCCTTTACAAAAAAATCGCTCAATTTGATCTTAATGGGTCATTTACTAAATTTGAATGAGTTAATCTTGAAGGATGTTGATATTCATTCATTCTCTTCCTTTCTTTTGACCAGGTATGCGGAGTTTGCGTCCACCAGAACTACACCACCAATGCAGCTGTGGTAGAAGCCGTCTTCGGAACAGGGATACACACCAACCACATTCCAGGAATGGAATTTGCCCTGGCCGTGGAGATCTTCCCTTACTCTGGAGAGGCTGCCTCCATATGGATCTACATTGCTTCAATCCTTAAACAATAAGCCCCAGTACCCCTTCCATAACCGCCTTCCTTCATTTTGTCCATTTACAGGTTATGCAGATGTGTGACCCGACCTCTGTTGGTTGACTACGTAAGATGTATTTAAAAGGGGAAGAGGTTCAAAGAGTTGCATGACCCCCACCCCGAGTGTCTAAGTTATCAACTACATTTGCACTTTTATTAACTTCACCAAGTTTATGTGCCCCCTTTCAAAATCTTTTGCACAGAGATTGCCCATTAATATTTTTTAATATAAGTTTTCAGTATTTAATAATAAATGTGTTTTACGCCGGATTATATTATCCTAACCTTATAATGATAGAAGGGTAGATAGGGGTCGACGTCGACTATCTGCCAGTGGTGAAGCAGCCCGGAGTAGAGGATTTGTCGAAGAAAAGAAAGTGCCGTGAATTCCTAAAGCAAAGGCTGAAGATGCCCCGATCGCTGGAAATGGCCGCCGCCCAGGCTATTGCCCAAACGGAGTCTGACGGATCCTCACTCTTAAAATTTCGTTCAACTGACTGCAAGAACTTCCCTCTCACCTCCACTCCCCTTCTACGCGAGTTAATTTAATTTATAAACCTTTGGTGCAGCCATCCAGTCCTAATAGACTTTCGCTGGCGGCATTTAAGACATTGAAACAATGAAGCGTTCAAATCAGGTCGCACAACAAAAAGTTAATATTAGATTAAAAAGTAGTGTACAATTACGAAGGAGGAAGGATGGATTGCAGACTGAGATAATATAACCAAAAGGGAGGAAGCACGAATGGACTCCTCAGCTAGAAGTCGGCGAAGGCAGATGGGGAGAGGTTTATTTGATAAAAACGTGAAGCATGATGTATGGAGACTTGCGAAGGAAGGGCAGTCAAGTTATATGTAAGCGACGGTATAACTTACATCACAGTAAGGGCACTTTGGAATAGCAAAGGGACCTCGCCGGAGGTTAGATGCCAATGGGTCAATCGAGTATGAGATCAATTCTACGGCGACAAAAGATTAGGACTTTTCGGCTCACGATGGCCAATACCGTACCGACTTCTTAATATTCAATAATTTAAAATCGATACACTCGCTCCACTCTCTCTGTAACGAATCCAAAACATATTCCGGACAACGGATAAGTAGTCCCTCTATGGTACTCCAGAAGCTGCTGCAATATCGAAGGTGGCCAACCGAGCAGTTTGGTGAGCCCGTTCGTTTCTAGGAATTCCAATGAGACTTGTGGTCCAACAAAAGTCGCCCTTATATCTGGTAGTGTTTATGATAAGCCACTCATAAACTTTTGACACCAAAGAATGAGGGAAAAAACTGGTAAAGGGGATCTAAATAAAAAACACGAGTCTGTACAAATTATTTTAATGGCTAAAAGGAAAAGTAAGGATGAGTTGAAAGGCCAGAAAAAGTACAAATATCTCGGCAGTAAATATAAATGCCTGCAGCGACACACGAATTGCAAGGTGAAGTAGACTCAACGAGAAACCTCACAAATGAGCAGCCTGTTGGACCTATGAAATCTTGAAATTGGGCGCACATATTAACTAAAATAATATGCCATGTTGTAGCAATGAACTAATGTAGAATAAAGCGAAATACTTAAAATATAATGTTAAATCACAATTTTACATGTATTAAGATAAACATGAGTGTAAGAAGGCAAGCGAATAGTTGGAGTTACCCACTCAAATGCACAAACATACACACGCAAGGAAACAGCTGCGAGCCGAAAGGTCTCGATACAAGATAACGAGTCAGCCGGAACGGAGTCGGGTTTGACCAGCTAAGGTTGACGTGGGCCTGCGAAACGACAAAATCAACTTTGCTATCAATACCAGCCCAGATGCGGACAAATGTGTCTCCATTGGAACACACACACACACACCCTTTGAATCCCCCCACTAGTCTCAACAAACGAACATACCTTAACTTGTAAGGCTCCGCCTCGCACTCGGATTAAGGATAGCTAAGTCACACCCGTTTAATGGAGGTTCGTATAAATAAGACAAGCAGAGAATTCCAGAGGAGAGTAACATCACTATTATTAGTAGGATACATTCATCCTTCTTAATGCCGGATTCACATTAATCTTATTGGCGTTACGAGTCCATTCCTCGTTCTTAAATCCAGCCATACTTAGCCCCAATTATCTAACGTAGAGGGAAACTTACAACAAAACCGTGTAAGACTTGACTATCTCGCTTGCACCAATTAAGATAGACCTAAGCCAAGAATAAAGCCTACAAAACACCATTTTCCTTTCGAAGACTTCCTTCAACCCAGTGATAACCAAGTTACCTTTCGAACCGAGCCTATAAAAGGATTTGCCGTAAGAACTTTGAGAGTAAGAGCAAACTCGACGGTGAGACCTCAAACGCCTTCCTCCGAAACCCCCAGTTATTCCTCCTTTAAACTGATACTCGCCCGGCATCTCAGTAACAAAACGACCGATTATAAACTTAGTGACCACTATAAACTGGTAAACCTCCCTTATGAAATAAAACCCTCCATAAACTGGTGACCCTTTCGACCGAACAATGAAGGTAACATAAAAAGAAATATAGATGCATTGGACCATCAACAAGAAGGACAAAGAGAGACGGAGATTGTAAACGCCATCACCATCAAGCCCCCTATCTTTAATGAGGCAGCAGTTGCAGGGTGTTTTAAGATGGTAGAAGCCCAGTTATATATATCAAGAATAAGTAAGGAGGAAACAAAATTCTTTCACTACCTCCCAATACTGTCAACCGACTTCCAGCTGCAGTCTTGTCTATACAAAATTATCAGCTCATAAGACCGAGATAATCGGTCTCTTCGAGAGAACCAAACCGATAAGCTCATTGCCTCTTCCACAGTCGACCTTCCACTAACCTGGAGGAACTGCGGAGGACTGCTCTACAGGTAGGAGTTAGGAAAGAACTCGCGAGGAACAAATTTATTCAATCCCTGCCAGTTAACATCGCGCCCATAATCGCTACCCAGAAGGACCTAACCCTGGCCCAGCTAGAAAAGCTTGCTGACGAACTGATGCCATTTTATAGGGCACAGTGTATTAATGTTAATAATAGTAGTGATACCATAGAACATAGTACCATTTCTTTTCCCGATGTGCGTATTCCCGATTTAAATATTAGAGGTGATAATCATGTAAATAATGTGCGATATACGAAGAGTGCGCGATCAATGCCAATAAGTGCGTACCCTAATGGAAACCTTTCCAATTTTGTGCCTCATAATAACGAATACAGTGCTAATAGTATAACAATAGGACTGCAACATCTTCGCAGAAACCAAAGACCTGTTACAATTTGTATTTTGGTGAAGGTGAGAAATTCTGCAAGCCTTGGTGCAAGTGGCCAAAGAGAGGAGAACACGTTCAAATGCAACCGTCCTCCAGGCCATCTTCGCCAGCCTCATCGGAAAAATAGCAATGCATGCCATTACAAGTGCAACCGCTAGTATGCCGTGTGTATTCACTGTTGCCGCAAAATTAAATAAATTAAAGTGCGAATATTCAATTGATACAGGAGCGAGTGTGTCGATAATCCCGATTAAATATTTTCTTGGTTGAATCTGCTCCGTGGTTACCATCAAATCCCGATGAACCAGGCGGAGATAGAGAAGACTGCGGTAGTAACTTTGTTTGGCTTATGGGAATATTTTTAAATTACCCGTTGGTCTCCAGAATGCAAGGTGCACATTTCAACGACACATGGATAACATGTTTCTGGGATTAGAGTTTATTTATGTATATATAGACGACCTCGTGATATTTTCAGATGATGTGGCCAACCTTCTGGATGATTTAGATCAAATTATCATAATCCTGGTCGAGAACAGTCTACGGATATGCCTTGAGAAATGCGAATTAGTGAAAGAAGAGATTGGTTTTCTGGGGCATCATATTTCGGCTACGGGAATTTGACCGACGGCCAAGAGAATAAAAGAATTCGAAGACATGCCGTTACCGAAAGATTGCAAGGAACTAAGAGGCTACTTGAGCATCTTGGGATAATATCGAAGGATGATTCCAAATTTCGTCGCGATTTTAGCCACGCTGACCGAGCTTGCACACCTGCAACCCAAGGCTCGTGAACTCGAATGGAACGATGATGCACGAGAATCATTCGATAGAACTAAATCATCTTTGATCAACTCCGACAACCTCTGTCACCCCCTGCCCAATGTCTCACCCTATCAGCTGGTGATGGATTGCACCCAATACGCGGCAGGTGCTGTTCTTCACCAGATGGTAAATGGATCGCCGCAACCGGTGGCATTCTTCTCGAGCAAATTAGCCGGACACAGCAAACGTACTCCACTTACGACAGAGAGCTCCTAGCGGCGTATCTTCTTGTGATCCACTTCAGGTACATGATTGAGGGTCGCCATGTCACCCTATGCACATACCACAAACCGCTAGTGTCGGCTTTCTCGTCACCGTTGTGTGCCAAAACAGGCAGGCAGCAACGCCATTGGACGGCGATTTTGGAATACATCAACAATATCACCTACGTGCATGGTCAAGACAACGTAGTTGCTGACTGCCTATCGAAGAACGTCAATTCGGTCCAAATTGACTCCTTCGACCTACGAGCTTTGGCGGCAGCGCAGGATAATGATGAAAAAGCAGAAGAACATCGGTCACGATTAAAATCTTTCCCATTCCCCGGAGAAGCTCAACTATGATGTGAAGTAACATCAAGATACCCACGACCGTTCGTCCCTACATTTTTTTTTTTTTTTTTTTTATAGAGCCCATCTGGCAACTACCCACTTGGGCATAAGTCGCCGAAAAACACGACAGCCTAGAATTAGGCTACTTTAAAGTTAAAATATGAAAACTTAACAATCAATATAAATTGGAAAAACTTAACAATCGAAGCAATCTCCGGCAGCGGGGGGAGGTCCCCCTCACCCCGGTGCAGGAGAGTGCAACCTAAAACAAAACAACAACAAAAAAAAAGGAACCTTAAATAAAGGGGAGAAGGCCGGCCTCCCCCAAAAAGTCAATAAGTCCACCAGTCATGGTGCACGCACTCGTCCCGAGTACAAGGGACAGGCGGTAGCGACCCCGCCCATCCCGGTACCGAGACAGGTATCGTGCGCGAAGATCACCCAGACTGGGACATTCGACAAGAATATGCCGAACAGTCTGGGGGACGACGCAGTCGTTGCAATAGGGCACATGCGAGCGCTCCACCAAGTAACGATGCGTCACACGAGTGTGTCCGATTCGAAGACGACAGAAAGCAACCTGAAGCCACCGCGGCATTGGGGGATAGGTCCATGGGAACAGTCGCGGCGCAATGGCACGCAACTTTAAGTTCCCTTCGACCGTCTCCCATCTTCTTTGCCAAGCAGTCCGAAGAGCTGCCCGTATTCCTGCCATGTAGTCAGTGTGAGGAAGAGCGAAACGCTGGTCCGGTCGCAGAGTCCTCGCGGACTCTTTGGCGCCCTCATCGGCGCGCTCATTCCCCGCAATTCCTACATGTCCAGGAACCCAGCAG
This sequence comes from Ceratothoa steindachneri, assembly GCA_963969495.1. Classification (NCBI taxonomy): domain Eukaryota; kingdom Metazoa; phylum Arthropoda; class Malacostraca; order Isopoda; family Cymothoidae; genus Ceratothoa; species Ceratothoa steindachneri. The sequence continues at coordinate 132,984,455 of OZ018318.1, read as the reverse complement.
AAGATAATCTCGACATCTGCCCGGCTCGCCAAAACCGTGGCGTCACGGATTTCGCGAACCAGGGGATGCGGAGATTCCAATGCCCCGAGAGCACTCAGGGCGCTTTGTGAGTCGCTATAAATCACAATCCGGTCTCCGAACCGGGCACGTCGCGTAATCTCCCGTACCGAGTGGTGTATTGCCACCAGCTCGGCCGTGAAGACAGACGCAGCGCCTGGTAGAGCCCCGCTGACTTCAAACAGAGGGGATACGGCGTGGAAGCCGACCCCCTCTTGGGACTTGGAGCCATCCGTATACACTGGCACGGTACCAGCGTGACACGATGTGTGCTCCAAAAAGGTCGAACGCAATACTCCCGGCGCAGTACAAGCTTTGGGAGCAGAGGCGTGGCGACAAATAGCCAAATGTGGTACCCTCCAGGGTGGCGTCCTGGGTAGAACCAGGGGCGCCACCGGCCCGAGAGCTATATCTACCTCTCGAAGGAGTTTCCTGGCCCTAAACCCAAAGGGCTTAGGCTATGACTGGCGTCTCTCGGCGGCATAGGCACCATCGAGATCAGCTGCGGATGCAGTGAGAGCTGTTGGCGACTGAGGGAGGCGCCGGGCTCGCGCGTACAGGCGAGTGATGCACTGCACGCGGCGCAGAGCGAGTGGCATCTCCCCAGCATCGAACAACAGGCTCTCAATGGGGGAAGTGCGGAAGGCACCGGTCGCAAGGCGAAGGCCGGTGTGGTGGATCGAATCCACCTTCCGCAATAAACGCTCGGCTGCGGATGCATAAAACTCGCATCCGTAGTCGAGCTTCGAGCGAACAAAGGATCGATAAAAAAGTAAGGCGGTAGCCCTATCAGCGCCCCAAGCGCTGAACGTTACGGAACGGAGAATGTCCATGGCGCGGGTACAAGAGACCCTAAGGCTGCGAATGTGAGCCTCCCAGGTGAGGCGTCGGTCGAATACAAGACCAAGGAAACGGTGCGACTCAACCACATCCAGGCGCACCCCATTAAGAAACAAATCTGGGTCGGGGTGAAGCCGTGGATGGCGGCAGAAGTGCACCACCTTAGTCTTGGCCAAAGAAAACCGAAACCTGTGCGCTTCGGCATAGCGAGAGACGCGGTTCAATGCCTGTTGGAGTCGGCGCTCCAGAGTTGGCATCTGGGCCGCGCCAAAAGAGATCGAAAGGTCGTCCACGTAGAGCGTAGCGAGAACATCTTCCGGCAGCACCGAGGTGATGCCGTTGATGCTCAGGGCAAAGAGTGTGACACTGAGGACACTTCCCTGCGGGACACCCTCTTTCTGCTCCTTTGGGCCGGAGAGGGCTCCCCCCACCCGTACGCGGAATCGACGATCTCCCAAAAATTCAGATATAAACATTGGGAGGCGTCCCCTCGCCCCCATCGTGTGGAGAGTCTCCATGATACCGTATCGCCATGCGGTATCATAGGCCTTCTCCAGATCAAAAAACACCGTGGCGTAGTGCTGTCTACGAAGGAAAGCCTCGCAGACGGCATTTTCCAGTCGGAGCAGAGCATCCGACGTGGAGTGGAACTTACGGAAGCCGCACTGTGCAGAAGACAGATGGCCTCCGCTGTCCAGGAAATAGGCTAATCTAACATTTACCAATTTCTCCATCAACTTGCACACGCAAGAGGTTAGAGAGATTGGGCGGAATCCGGTCGGAGTAGAGTGATCTCTCCCCGGCTTGCGAAAGGCGAGCACAGTAGCGATTCGCCAGGAGTCTGGGAGAAGACCTTCCACCCAGATCCTGTTGAACAAATCTAACAGAAAGGTCATGCCTCGCTCACCCAGGTGTCGAAGCATGGCGTACGGGACATCGTCCGGACCATGGGCGGTGTCCGCGCACGAAGCGAGAGCGGAGCGCAACTCACTCACAGTAAACTTGTCGTTGAAGGGTTCTCCGGCTCTGGAGGTAAAGTCCAGCCGGCGGCCTTCCGCGACATCACGACGTGCATTGAATGCTGGCGGAGCAGCATCACGGCTAGAGAATGCGGAAAAAGCGGTCGCTAAGGATTCCGCCACGGACGCGGGGTCCGAGATTGCGGTCCCATTCTCCTGGAGAACGGGAGGGGGGTCCTGCGAGAACTTGCCCCGAATCCTTTTGACTCGCTTCCACACCTCAGCTAAAGGGGTCTTCCCGTTAAGTGAAGACACGTATGCCCGCCAAGAAGAGCGGCGGGCGTGCTTCGAAATATACCGGAACCTAGCCCTAGCCCGACGAAATTCAGCGACAGTGAAATCGTTCGGGCGGCGCTTATAGCGCATGTAGGCATAACGCTTCTGTTTGAGTGCCGTCTCACACTCGGCCGACCACCATGGGAGTGGTGGGCGTGCAAAACGGCCAGACGTCCTAGGAATAGTAGTCAGGCCCACGGCGATGAGGTTGCCGGAGAAGAACTCAACGGCCTCCTCTACCGACCTAAACTCCTCGACTGAGATAGAGAATTCAGTCATTTCCTGAAATGCAGGCCACCGCGCCCGCGCCAAGCACCACCGAGGTGGTCTCTCAGGCGGCAGTTGCCCTGAAAATGATATTTGAATGGGAAAGTGATCACTACCATGGAGGTCATCGACCAACCCCCAATCAAAATCAGGCTGTGCATCCGAAGAGCACAAAGATAGGTCAAGGCAAGAAAATGAAGCGGTTCTCGGACAGTGATGCGTAAACTCATCCACGTTTAGGACACCCATCTCAAGCTCTTCGATCAGATCGGCAAGGACTTGTCCCCTGGGATTTATGGAGTAATCTCCCCAGAGAGGATGCCTGCCGTTCAGATCTCCAAGCAAGAGATAGGGCCTCGGCAACCGTGCCACGACGCGGCGGAAGTCCCCCGCGTCGAAGTCAGCTGACGGTGGAATGTACGCAGAAATGATAGTATACCTCCTATCCAGGTGCAGCTGCACAGCCACTGCCTGAAAGGAGGTATCTAAAGAGAAAGGAAGAACGGAGACATCATGCCGGGTGTAAACTGCGCACCCCCCAGCCCGGCCATCCCGCGGTGGTGGGGTCGCAAGACCCTTATACCCCGGGAGGGCAGGGAGGGGGCACGAACCTAGCATGGTCTCCTGCAAAAAAATAGCTAACGGGGAACGGGACGAGACGAGCCTCCGCAGCTCCTCCCAGTTGGCCCGGAGTCCACGGCAATTCCATTGAAGGAATATGCCCTCCAGGCCTAGCTCGGAGGAGACGCGGGGGCCCTCCTCGAATTGAAGACCCTCACGGGAATGGCCGTACGCTTCCCGGGCGCTGTTGGCCGGACAAAGCGCTGAAAGCGCTGTCGCCTTCGAGGACTTATTGGGGGAGGTTGGGCTCGCCATGCGAGTCTTTTCCTCCCTCCGCCTCGAAACCTTAGGCGGGCGTTGCGGCTTCGGAGGCGGGGGGCCCTCTTTTCGAGGAACCACCGTCTCCGAGCAACTCGCTCCACCTCGGGGCGTGGGCGAAGGAGCCGAAGCTCCTTTGTTGCTGTCCTCCTTTCGGGGGACAGCTTTAGGAACCCCGGAAGATGGCCTAGCGACCATCTTCAGGGGTGTTGCCTCCTGTGAGTCTAACGACTCGGTGGAGGCGCGTGGCCGTTTCGCTTTACGGGAAACGGTCACGCTGGGGGAAGAGGGGGGGAGCCCTGGTTTTAGCCGGGGCAGGGTATGAACCCTTTTTTCCGCCAGCTTTACCAGGGGAGCGCCCGGGTTGGGTAGAGCCCGCAGAAGGGCTCCGAATGGGCGCAGAAACAACCGTGCTCGTTGGCTTAAATGGGCCAGGAGCAGAGGGTGCCTTCCTAACTATTGAGGCATACGACGTCCCAGGCAGAGCCGGGCGCGCCAGGACCAAGTCCTTTGCCTCGCGGAATGAGAGTCGATCCTGGGCCTGAACGGCCAGGATTTCTTTCTCAAGGAGATATGCACCACATTGCTTCGAAGAAGAAGGGTGCGGCTCTCCGCAATTGACACACTAGGCCACACACGATTTGGACTTATCGTGTGCGACCTTGGAGCAATTTACACAGACTTCGGGTGACCCCGACTTTGCACGTCTACATGAGCGATTCGTATGGCCGAAGCGGTGACAGTAATAGCACCGCCGCGGCAGTGGCACGAATGCCTTCACGCGGTAGCGGTACCAACCGGCACGCACCGACTCAGGGAGCTTGTCACAGTCGAACGTGACGAAGAGTGTAGGGGTGGGTCTCGAGGCCCCTCCCTGTTTTCTCATCACACGTTCGACCTTGACCGCCCCATGGTCGGCCAGCTCTAAGGTGATGTCTTCAATGGAGTAGTCAACGAGTTCCCTCGCATAAACTACTCCTTTCACAAAGTTCATGGTAGAGTGCGGCGTCACACTCACCGGGGTGCCATGAAGTGTGCGAAGAGCACTAATCTTGGCCGCCTCGGCGGGATTCTTCGCATTCGCCAGAAGGCTCCCGTCCGAGAAACGGGTTACCTTCGGCTCTCTACCAATTGCACTAGCTAATCCTCTCCGCTGATGGATCATGTTGCCCTTGGACAACATGGTGCCATCAGTGGAGCGAATAACGAGGAAGCGTTTGAAGCCAGCGGGCTCGAAAACGCCAGGTAACCTCTGAATCAGGGGCCCCGATGTCATCGAGGCTCCGCCCTGTGCACTCTTGGTAGTAGTCTTCTTTGTCAGGGGCTCCGCAACCGGGGGGGCAGAGGGGGCGGATGTGCCGATCTTGGCTTGGTCGCTTGCCAGAGTGGCAGCAGACCCATCCGTCCCCGCAGCCCCCGCGGATGGAGAGGAGCCCCGAGTCTTTTTTGTCTTTTTAGTCTTTTTCTTTTTCGGAGAGGAGGGCGGGGAATGAACCCGCTTTTCACCTCCGCCGGCAGAAGTCCCCAGGCCAGATGGACCAGCCTCAGCCAGGTCCCTCTCCGAAATGGAGAAGGTCCTGGTTGTCGTAGGGGCACCTGTCGGAGGAGATCCCTCCCCTCCTTTTGCCTCGGAGCCCTCAGCCATTTGAGGAGGACCTTGCATAGGGGCGGATTCGGGTTCGGTGCTTGGCGCCGAGCCCGAATTCCCCCCCATGGAAGGCCCTACCGTCTGAGACTGGGTCTCCTCAAGGACCATGTCTATCACAGGAGGGGCCTCCAATTGGCCATCCCCTCCCAGGACATCGCAGGTCCCCTTGGCAGTATTGTCACTAGTCAGGTGGTGTGGGGAGGCACAGGCCTTGACCCCAGCAAGGTTTAAAATTCTTGCCAGCAGGTCTTTTGAGGGAAGCGACCGAAGGGGCCTGGCTTCCCTCTCCCCCCTAAGGGGGTTTGCCCTACCGAGCCGCTTGCACGAGGGGCGGTCGGCAATGGGCTGCCTGCTGGCTTTCTTGGCAGTCCCCTTAGAAAGCAAAGGAGGGACTGCCGCTGGAGATAGGGAGGTGCCCGAAAGCACCTCCAGAGAAGGGGGTGAGGGGGAGTCTCCTACACCCGTAGGCGTAGGAGAGGAGTAAGCCTCCTCTCCGGTTAAAGAATTATGGAGGGTCCCTTGCGCAAGCACAAGGGGGGGGACCTCCATTTTCTCGGTGGAGCTGCCCGAGGGCGGCTCCGTCGATTTTCTTGGGGAAGTTGGGGGTTGGGTTTTTTGTTGTTTTTTTTCATTCATGGGCATGGTGACCCTCTTTTTAATACGGGACGCAATAGCTCATCACCTCTCGCAGTTGCCCGCACTGCGAGAGGTGCTTACAAGCCCGGCAGAGCCAGGCCATGCCATTCGGGACCACCCCTCCCGCCTGGTGGCCTGGCAGTCCTTCGGCATGGCGGCTCCACCTTGGACACGGCGTAAAAAATATAGGTTGTGAAGAGGAGAGGAAAAGGGATGTGAGGAAGATGTGGGTGGGGATGAAGCAGGTTGTTAAAAAACCCCCATCCCGAACCGGAGCTGAGGGGTTAGGGAACAATGTCCCCTCCCCCCTCAGCCCCGATCCGGGGTGGTTGGCTTGAGAAGAAGGTCAGCATTCTACCCTGTGAAATTAGAGGCTGACCAGAGAAAGTTGTGGGAGAGGTTGTATGAAAAGGCGACGAGGTAGGGGAGAAATCGGGCTATCTGAAGGAAGGAAAAGAGGCTAAGCTGGGGCCGGACGGAGTGCTGGATCCCGTCAGCACGGCGGCCAGGATGGCAAATCGCCGCGCCCCTTACGGGGGTTCGTCCCTACAGCATGTAGAAGGACTATCTCCAGTCAGTTGCGCAATTTGTCACACTCTGGGATTAAAGCACCCCTTCATATAATTAAGTTTCGATATTTTGGGCCAAATACGGACAGGGACAGTTGCTCCTGAGCACGGGAGTGCCTCCCATGTCAATCCTGCAAAATCGATCATCACACGAAATCTCCAATCCTGCCCATTAATATTTCCTTGTCAAGATTCAATACCGTACACATTTATATTGTTTGACCACTTCTACCATGCACGTTGCCTGGATAATCCTCTCCGTCGTATAACCGATACCTACTATCGTGCATTGACCGGGCTATAAGATGGATCGAAGCGTTACCGATTCCGCACATAAGTGTTTCAACGGTATGCTTCGGCCTTCCTAGACCGATGGATTTCCAGATTTGGAGTCCCGTTATATATAGTAACCGACAGAGGTGCCCAATTCGAGTCAGAATTGTTCAAGGAAAATTATCAGGCCTCGTTGGTTTTCAAAGTCTCCGTACCACCCATCCACGAACGGGATGGCGGAAAGAACACACATAACTTTGAAGTGCTCCATAATGCACCGTCGACAAGGTTGGCTGATGGCCCTTCCGATTATGTTTTTGGGCATTTGCTCTTGTCTAATGACTCGGGATTTTCGCCTTTCACAACAATTACAGAGACTACACTACTGTGTCCAAAACCCTTAGTTTCATCCTCGTCATTGAAAACCGATTCAAAATTCATTAAGGAATTAGCCACATCTATGGTAGGGGGCGACTTCACACAGGCATCCGAAGCACACCTGAACTCGGTGCCCAAGCCTTTCGTGCCCAAAGCTCTTCGTGAGTCAACGCAAATGTGTGTCCGAATAGATCGTATTCGCAAACCTCCATATGCTGGCCCTCTCCCGGTGGACGAGCGCGAAGACAAGTTCTACAAGTTAGAGTTCCCTGATGACAAACGGGACACCATCTCAGTAGACAGGTTGAAACCGGCAAAAGAGCCTCCCTCGCATGATGGCAATGTATTGAGTAATAAACGCCACCCGAAGATCCATGCAGGAGATAGGAAAGCGACCTCTTGCACTTCACATCAGGGGAAAGAGGTGAAACGGAAGACACTGATGTAGGAAGAAATCGAAGAGTAACCTCTCCGGGCACCAGGGAGAGCAACGGTGGACCATGCCAGATAGACCGGCCTCAGCCAGGTCCCTCTCCGAAATGGAGAAGGTCCTGGTAGTCGTAGGGGCACCTGTCGGAGGAGATCCCTCCCCTCCTTGTACTGCCTCAGAGCCCTCAGCCGTTTGAGGAACCCCTTGCATAGGGGCGGATTATGGTTTGGTGCTTGGCACCGAGCACAGATTCTCCCCCATGGAAGGCCCTACCGTCTGAGGCTGGGTTTCCTCAAGGACCATGTCTATCACAGGAGGGGCCTCTAGTTGGCCATCCCCTCCCAGGACATCGCAGGTCCCCTTGATAGCGTCAAGAGTCTTTTGTGGGGAGCCACAGGCCTTGACTCCGGCAAGGTGTAATATTCTTGCCAGCAAGTCTTTTGAGGGCAGCGACCGAAGGGGCCTGGCTTCCCTCTCCCCCCTATGGGGTTTTGCCCTACCGAGCCGCTTACACGAGGGGCGATTGGCAATAGACTGCCTGCTGGCTTTCTTGGCAGGCCCCTTAGAAAGAAAAGGAGGGACTGCCGCTGGAAATAGGGTGGTGCCCGAAAGCACCTCCAGAGAAGGAGGTGAGGGGGAGTCCCCTTCACCCGTAGGCGAAGGAGAGGAGTAAGCCTCCTCTCCGGTTAAAGAAATATGGAGGGTCCCCTGCGCAAGCACAGGGACGGGGACCTCCATTTTTTTCGGTGGAGCTGCCCGAGGGCGGCTCCGTCGATGAGCAGGGGGGAATTAAGGGAAAACTTTTTTTTTTACATCATTGGGCATGGTGACCCTAAATTTTCTGCGGGACGTAATAGCTCAACAGCTCTCACAGTTGTTCGCACTGCAAGAGGTGCTTACAGGCCTGGCAGAGCCAGGCGCCGCCATTTGGGTCACCCCTCCCGCCTGGTGGCCTGGCGACTCAGCCTTGAACACGGCGTAAAAGAAAAGATTGTGAAGAGGAGAGGAAAAGGGATGTGAGGAAGGTATGTATGGGGATGAAGCAGGTTGTTAAAAAAAAACCATCCCAAACCGGAGCTCAGGCGTTAGGGAACGTTGTCCCTTCCCACCTCAGCCCCAATCCGGGACGGTTGGCTTGAGAAGAAGGTCAGCATCTACCCTGTGAAATTAGAAGCTGACCAGAGAAAGTTGTGGGAGAGGTTGTATGAAAAGCGAGGAAACAAGTGTTTTGAAGGAAGGAGATTTTTTTTTAAAGGGGTATCTGGCGACTGCCCACTTAGGCATAAGTCGCCGTAAACAAAAAGCCTAGTTCTAGGCTACTTTAAAAAATTTGAACAGGAAACAACAATAAAAAGAAATAACAATAACAATAACAGTTACAAAACAATAACAAAAACAACAACTAAACCTAGTAAAATGAAAGGGAGAAGGCCGGCCTCCCCCAAATAGTCAATAAGTCCACAAGTCAATGTGCACGCACTCGTCCCGAGTACAAGGGACAGGCGGTAGCGACCCCGCCCATCCCGGTACCGAAACAGATATCGTGCGCGAAGATCACCCAGACTGGGACATTCGACAAGAATGTGTCGAACAGTCTGGGGGACGACGCAGTCGTTGCATTTTTTTTTAAGAGCTCATCTGGCGACTGCCTACTTGGGCATTAGTCGCCGTATTAAAACTGGCCTATTCTAGGCTACTTTTAAAAAAATTAAAGAGAAAAAAAACAACACCCCAAAAAGGGGGAAAGGAAGCAAGCTGATGCGTCGAGAAGAGGTCCCCCCGGCGCAGAAGCGTGCAACTAAAGGAAAAAACAAAAAAAACAACAAACATATGCAAAAAAACAAAACAAAACAAAAAAAAACAAACCTTGCTTAAATAATAGGGAGAAGGCCGGCCTTCCCCCAAAAGTTAACAAGTCCACAAGTCAATGTGCACGAATCTGTCCCGAGTACAAGGAACAGGCGGTAGCCCATCCCGGTATCGGGACAGGAATCGTGGGCGAAGATCACCCAGACTGGGATATTCGACAAGAATGTGCAGAACAGTCTGGGGGACGACGCAGTCGTTGCAATAGGGCGCAGGCGAGCGCTCCATCAAATAGCGATGCGTCACACGAGTGTGTCCGATTCGGAGACGACAGAAAGCAAACCGGAGCCGCCGCGGCATTGTGGGATAGGTCCATGGGAACAGTCGCAGCGCAATGGCACGCAACTTTAAGTTCCCTTCGACCGTCTCCCCGCAGTCGTTGCAATAGGGCGCAGGCGAGCGCTCCATCAAATAGCGATGCGTCACACGAGTGTGTCCGATTCGGAGACGACAGAAAGAAACCTGAAGCCGAAACGGCATTGGGGGATAGGTCCATGGGAACAGTCGCGGCGCAATGGCACGCAATTATAAGTTCCAATCGACCGTCTCCCATCTATTTGCCAAGCAGTCCGAAGAGCTGCCCGTATTCCTGCAATGTAGTCAGTGTGAGGAAGAGCGAAACGCTGGTCCGGTCGCAGAGTCCTCGAAGACTCTTTGGCGCTCTCATCGCGGCGCTCATTCCCCGCAATTCCTACATGTCCAGGAACCCAGCAGAGGATAATCTCGACATCTGCCCGGCTCAACAAAACCGTAGCGTCACGGATATCGCGAACCAGGGGATGCGGAGATTCCAAAGCCCCGAACAATCAGGGCGCTTTGTGAGTCGCTATAGATCACAATCCGGTCTTCGAACCGAGCACGTCGCGTAATCTCCGGTACCGAGTGGTGTATTGCCACCAACTCGGCCGTGAAGACAGACGCAGCGCCTGGAAGAGCTCCGCTGACTTCAAACAGGGGGGATACGGCGTGGAAGCCGACCCCCTCTTGGGACTTGGATCCATCCTTATACACTGGCACGGTTCCAGCGTGACACGATGTGTGCTCCAAACAGGTCGATTTTTTTTTTTTTTTACAGAGCCCATCTGGCAACTGCACACTTGGGCATAAGTCGCCGAAAAACACAACAGCCTAGAACTAGGCTACTTTAAAATAAAAATATGAAAACGTAACAATGATATAAATTCGAAAAACTTAACAACCAGAAAGCAATCACCGGCAGCGGGGGGAGGTCCCCCTCACCCATGTGCAGGAGAGTGCAACCTACAAAAGAACAACAAAAAGAACCTTAAATAAAGGGAAGAAGCCCGGCCTCCCCCCAAAAGTCAACAAGTCCAGAAGTCAATGTGCACGAATCCGTCCCGAGTACAAGGGACAGGCGGTAGTGACCCTGCCCATCCGTTACCGGGAAGGTATCGTGCGCGAAGATCATCCAGACTGGGACATTCGCAAGAATGTGCCGAACAGTCCGGGGGACAACGCAGTCGTTGCAATAGGGCGCAGGCGAGCGCTCCATCAAATAGCGATGCGTCACACGAGTGTGCCCGATTCGGAGACGACAGAAAGCAACCTGAAGCCGCCACGGGATTGGGGGATAGGTCCATGGGAACAGTCGCGGCGCAATGGCACGCAACTTTAAGTTCCCTTCGACCGTCTACCATCTTCTTTGCCAAGCAGTCTGAAGAGCTGCTCGTCTTCCTGCCATGTAGTCGGTGTGAGGAAGAGCGAAACGCTGGTCCGGTCGCAGAGTCCTCGCGGACTCTTTAGCGTGCTCATTCCCGCAATTCCTACATGTCCAGGAACCCAGCAGAAGATAATCTCGACATCCACCCGGCTAGCCCAAACCGTGGCGTCACTGATATTGCGAACCAGGGGATGCGGAGATTCCAATGCCCCGAGAGCACTCAGGGCGATGTGTGAGTCGCTATAGATCACAATCTGGTCTGCGAACAGTGCACCTCGCGTAATCTCCCGTACCGAGAGGTGTATTGCCACCAGCTCGTCCGTGAAGACAGACGGAGCGCCTGGTAGAGCCCCGCTGACTTCAAACAGAGGGGATACGGCGTGGAAGCCGATCCCCTCTTTGGACTTGGAGCCATCCGTATACACTGGCATGGTTCCAGCTTGACACGATGTGTGCTCCAAAAAGGTCGAACGCAATACTCCCGGCGCAGTACAAGCTTTAGGAGCAGAGGCGTGGCGACAAATAGCCAAATGTGTTGCCTTCAGGGTGGCGTCCTGGGCAGAACCAGGAGGGCCAACGGCCCGAGAGCTATATCTACCTCTCGAAGGAGTTTCCTGGCCATAAACCCAAAGGGCTTAGGGTATGACTGGCGTCTCTCGGCGGCATAGACACGACGAGATCAGCTGCGGATGCAGTGAGAGCTGTTGGCGACTGAGGGAGGCGCGGGGCTCGCGCGTACAGGCGAGTGATGCACTGCACGCGGCGCAAAGCGAGTGGCATCTCCCCAGCATCGACCAACAGGCTCTCAATGGGGAAAGTGCGGAAGGCACCGGTCGCAAGGCGAAGGCCGGTGTGGTGGATTGAATCCCCTTTCCGCAATAAACGCTCGGCTGCAGATGCATACAACTCGCATCGGTAATCGAGCTTCGAACGAACAAAGGATCGATAAAAAAGTAGGGCAGTAGCCCTATCAGCGCCCCAAGCGCTGAACGTCACGGAACGGAGAATGTCCATGGCGCGGGTACAAGAGACCCTAAGGCGTCGAATATGAGCATCCCAGGTGAGGCATCGGTCGAATACAAAACCAAGAAAATGATGCGACTCAACCACATCCAGGCGCACCCCATTAAGAAACAAATATGGGTCGGGTGAAGCCGTGGATGGCAGCAGAAGTGCCCTACCTTAGTCTTAGCCAAAGAAAACCGAAACCTGTGCGCTTCGGCATAGCGAGAGACGCGGTTCAATGCCTGTTGGAGTCGACATCTGGGCGGCTCCAAAAGAAATCGAAAGGACATCCACGTAGAACGTAGCGATAACATCTTCCAGCAGCACCGAGGTGATGCCGTTGATGCTCAGGGCAAAGAGTGTGACACTGAGGAAACTTCCCTCCGGGACACCCTCTTCCTGCTCCTTTGGGCCGGAGAGGGCTCCCCCCACCCGTAAGCGGAATCGACGATCTCGCAAAAATTCAGATATAAACATTGAGAGGCGCCTCCTCGCCCCCATCGTGTGGAGAGTCTCCATGATACCGTATCGTCATGTGGTATCATAGGCCTTCTCCAGATCGAAAAAGACCGTGGCGTAGTGCTGTCTACGAAGGAAAGCCTCGCAGACGGCACTTTCCAGTCGGAGCAGAGCATCCGACGTGGAGTGGAACTTGCGGAAGCCGCACTGTGCTGAAAACAGATTGCCTCCGCTGTCCAAGAAAAAGGCTAATCTAACATTTACCAATTTCTCCATCAACTTGCACACGCAAAAGGTGAGAGAGATTGGGCGGAAACCGGTCGGAGTAGAGGGATCTCTCTCCGGTTCGCGAAAGGCGAGCACAGTAGCGATTCGCTAGGAGTCTGGGAGAAGACCTTCCACCCAGATCCTGTTGAACAAATCTAAGAGAAAGGCCATGCCTCGCTCACCCAGGTGTCGAAGCATGGCGTACGGGACATCGTCCGGACCAGAGGCGGTGTCCGCGCATGAAGGGGAAGTGGAACGCAACTCACTCACAGTAAACTTGTCGTTGAAGGGTTCTCCGCCTCTGGAGGTAAAGTCCAGCCGGCGGCCTTCCGCGACATCACGACGTGCATTGAATGCTGGCAGTGGAGCATCTCGGCCAGAGAATGCAGAAAAAGCGGTTGCTAAGGATTCCGCCCCGTCGTCGGGACGAGATTGCGGTCTCATTCTCCTGGAGAACGTGAGGGGGGTCCTGCGAGAACTTGCCCCGAATCCTTTTGACTCGCTTTCACACCTCAGCTAAAGGGGTCTTCCCGTTAAGTGAAGACACGTATGCCCGCCAAAAAGAGACGCGGGCGTGCTTCGAAATATACCTGAACATAGCCCTAGCCCAACGAAATTCAGTGACAGTGAAATCGTTCGGGCGGCGATTATAGCGCATATAGGCATAACGCTTCTGTTTGAAGGCCGTCTCACACTCGGCTGAACCCATGGGAGTGGTCGGCGCTCAAAATGGCCAGACGTCCTAGGAATAGTAGTCAGACCCACGGCGATGAGGTTGCCGGAGAAGAACTCAACGGCCTCATCTACCGACCTAAACTCCTCGACTGAGATAGAGAATTCAGTCATTTCCTGAAATGCAGGCCACCGCGCCCGCTCCAAGCACCACCGAGGTGGTCTCTCAGGCGGCAGTTGCCCTGAAAATGATATTTGAATGGGAAAGTGATCACTACCATGGAGGTCATCGACCACCCCCCAATCAAAATCAGGCTGTGCATCCGAAGAGCACAAAGATAGGTCAAGGCAAGAAAATGAAGCGGTTATCGGACAGTGATGCGTAAACTCATCCACGTTTAGGACACCCATCTCAAGCTCTTCGATCAGATCGGCAAGGAATTGTCCCCTGGGATTTATGGAGTAATCTCCCCAGAGAGGATGCCTGCCGTTCAGATCTCCAAGCTAAAAGAGGGCCTCGGCAACCGTGTCACGACGCGGCGGAAGTCCCCCGCGTCGAAGTCAGCTGACGGTGGAATGTACGCAGAAATGATAGTATACCTCCTATCCAGGTGCAGCTGCACAGCCACCGCCTAAAAGGAGGTATCTAAAGAGAAAGGAAGAACGGAGACATCATGCCGGGTGTAAACCGCACATCCCCCAGCCCGGCCATCCCGCGGTGGTGGGGTCGCAAGACTCTTATACCCCAGGAGGGCGGGCAGGGGGCACGCGCCTAGCATGATCTCTTGCAAAAAGATAGCTAACGGGGAGCGGGACGAGACGAGCTTTCGCAGCTCCTCCCAGTTGGCCCGGAGTCCACGGGAATTCCATTGAGGGAATATGCCCTCCAGGCCTAGCTCGGAGGAGACGCGGGGGCCCTTCTCGAACTGAAGACCCTCACGGGAATGGCCGTACGCTTCCCGGAGGCAGAACCTCAGGCGCTGTCGCCTTCGAGGACTTATTGGGGAAGGTTGGGCTCGCCATGCGAGTCTTTGCCTCCTTCCGCCTCGAAACCTTAGGCGGGCGTTGCGGCTTCGGAGGCGGGGGGCCCTCTTTTCGAGAAACCACTGTCTCCGAGCCACTCGCTTCACCTCGGGGCGTGGGCGAAGGAGCCGAAGCTCCTTTGTTGCTGTCCTCCTTTCAGGGGATAGCTTTAGGAACCCCGGAAGATGGCCTAGCGACCATCTTAAGGGGTGTTGCCTCCTGTGAGTCTAACGACTCGGTGGAGGCGCGTGGCCGTTTCGCCTTGCGGGAAACGGTCACACCGGTGGAAAAGAGGGGAGCCCTGGTTTTAGCCGGGGCTGGGTATGAACCCTTTTTGCCGCCAGCTTTACCAGGGGAGCGCCGGGGTTGGGTAGAGCCCGCAGAAGGGCTCCGAATGGGCGCGGAAACAACCGTGCTCGTTGGCTTAAATGGGCCAGGAGCAGAGGGTGCCTTTCTAACTATTGAGGCAGATGACGTCCCAGGCAGAGCCGTGCGCGCCAGGACCAAGTCCTTAGCCTCGCGGAATGAGAGTCTATCCTGGGCCTGAACGGCCAGGATTTCTTTCTCAAGGAGATATGCACCACATTGCTTCGAAGAAGCAGGGTGCGGCTCTCCGCAATTGACACACTTGGCCACACACGATTTGGACTTATCGTGTGCGACCTTGGAGCAACTTACACAGACTTCGGGTGACCCCGACTTTGCACGTCTACATGAGCGATTCGTATGGCCGAAGTGGTGACAGTTATAGCACCACCGCGGCAGCGGTACCAACCAGCACGCACCGACTCAGGGAGCTTGTCACAGTCGAACGTGACGAAGAGTGTAGGGGTGGGTCTTGAGGCCCCTCCCTGTTTTCTCATCACACGTTCGACCTTGACCGCCCCATGGTCGGCCAGCTCTAGGGTGATGTCCTCAATGGAGTAGTCAACGAGTTCCCTCGCATAAACTACTCCTTTCACAAAGTTCATGGTAGAGTGCGGCGTCACACTCACCGGGGTGCCATGAAGTGTCCGAAGAGCACTTATCTTGGCCGCCTCGGCGGGATTCGCCAGAAGGCTCCCGTCCGAGAAACGGGTTACCTTCGGCTCTCTACCAATTGCACTAGCTAATCCTCTCCTCTGATGGATCATGTTGCTCTTGGACAACATGCTGCCATCAGTGGAGCGAATAACGAGGAAGCGTTTGAAGTCAGCGGGCTCGAAAACACCAGGTAACCTCTGAATCAGGGGCCCCGATGTCATCGAGGCTCCACCCTGTGCATTTTTGGTCTTGGTCAAGGGCTCCGCAACCGGGGAATAGAGGGGCTGGATTTACCGATCTTGGCTTGGTCACTTGCCAGAGTGGCAGCAGACCCATCCGGCCCCGCGGATGGAGAGGAGCCCCGAGTCTTCTTTGTCTTTTTATTCTTCTTTCTAGGAGAGGAGGGCGGGGAATGAACCCGCTTCTCACCTCCACCGGCAGAAGCCCCCATGCCAGATGGACCGGCCTCAGCCAGGTCCCTCCCTGAAATGGATAAGGTCCTGGTAGTCGTAGGGGCACCTGTCGGAGGAGATCCCTCCCCTCCTTGTATTGCCTCGGAGCCCTCAGCCGTTTGAGGAGGACCTTGCATAGGGGCGGATTCGGGTTCGGTGCTTGGCGCCGAGCCCGGATTCTTCCCCATGGAAAAGGCCCTACCGTCTGTGGCTGGGGCTCCTCAAGGACCATGTGTGTCACAGGAGGGGCCTCCAGTTGGCCATCCCCTCCCAAGACATCGCAGGTCCCGTTGGTAGTATTGTCACTAGTCTTTTGTGGGGAGGCACAGGCCTTAACCCCGGCAAGGTTCAATATCCTTGCCAGCAGGTCCTTTGACGGAAGCGACCGAAGGGGCCTGGCTTCCCTCTCCCCTAAGGGGGTTTGCCCTACCGAGCCGCTTACACCAGGGTTGGTCGGCAATGGGCTGCCTGCTGGCTTTCTTGGCAGTCCCCTTAGAAAGCAAAGGAGGGACTGCCGCTGGAGATAGGGAGGTGCCCGAAAGCACCTCCAGAGAAGGGGGTGAGGGGGAGTCCCCTACACCCGTAGGCGTAGGAGAGGAGTAAGCCTCCTCTCCGGTTAAAGAATTATGGAGGGTCCCCTGCGTAAGCACAAGGAGAGGGACCTCCATTTTCTCGGTGGAGCTGCCCGAGGGCGGCTCCGTTGATTTTCTTGGGGAAGCTAGGGGTTGTTTTTTTTTTTTTTTTGTCATACATGGGCATGGTGACCCTCTTTTTAATACGGGACGCAATAGCTCATCACCTCTCGCAGTTGCCCGCACTGCGAGAGGTGCTTACAAGCCCGGCAGAGCCAGGCGCTGCCATTCGGGACCACCCCTCCCGCCTGGTGGCCTGGCAGTCCATCGGCATGGCGGCTTCACCTTGGACACGGCGTAAAATTGATAGAATGTGAAGAGGAGAGGAAAGGGGATGTGAGGAAGGTATGGGTGGGGATGAAGCAGGTTGTTAAAAAATCCCCATCCCGAACCGGACCTCAGGGGTTAGGTAACAATGTCCCCTCTCCCCCCAGCCCCGATCCGGGGTGGTTGGCTTGAGAAAAAGGTCAGCATCTATCCTGTGAAATTAGAGGCTGACCAGAGAAAGTTGTGGGAGAGGTTGTATGAAAAGCGACGAGGTAGGGGAGAAATCGGGCTATCTGAAGGAAATAAAAGAGGCTAAGCTGGGGCCGGACGGAGCGCTGGATCCCGTCAGCACGGCGGCCAGGATGGCAAATCGCCGCGCCCCTTACGGGGGAGGCTGACCAAAGAAAGTTGTGGGAGAGGTTGTATGAAAAGCGAGAAAACCGGGGGAAAACACAAGTGTTTTTAAGGAAGGAAAAGAGGCTAAGCTGGGGTCGGACGGGGTGCTGAATCTCGTTAGCACGGCGGCCAGGATGGCAAATCGCCGCGCCCCTTACGGCGAGTTGACCCTTCACATCACTAAAGGCACGAGCTCCTCCATAGCGAGTCCCAAAACACTGGCTGGGAAGGGGGTACTACTTCAGAACACCTCTTTCACTATAACCTCACAAGGGGACCTCTTGAGAAAACCCCACACAATAGCGACAGCCTTCCTGAGACTGACTAAGTTCAATTGAACCTGGGATGTGAAAGTAATAGAAATGCAGATTTGCTTGAATATATAAATATATATCCTGCTTTATTAAATCTTATAATTCACAAGACAAAAGATCTATATTTGTAAAAATATTATAGGATGTATAATGAAAACTTAACATTTGTGTACATTTCCAAAAACATGCACAAAGCACAGTGAACATAGTTTGCCTCAAGTTACTATATAAAGTTCACCATTTTTAAAGTTAAAAATACAAAACACTTCATAATATAAACGAATGCAAAGCAATTGAACCTGAACAGGTTGGGTTTTTTGTTTTACTTTTACAATATCTAGCAGCCACCAGCAAGGGTACAGCCGCTAACCTGAACGGGGGTATACAAAGGAGATTCTAAATAAAGTGAATCCACAAAAATAAAACTGGTTTTATAAAAGTGATCAAACATACGAATGTTGTATTAAATAGCATTTAACCCTCACTTAAATATGGCTATATTCAACTATAATGACATACAAATATGAAAGCACCGAAGAAAAACATTTCCAGCTCAAGATGTTCTCTAGGCTATAATTCTATTTACACTGCAACTCTAATCCTACAGCTCTCCCACCCCATGCGATTTTATTCTTTTTATTTAAATCACAGACCAGCAGGGAGTCACTTCCTAATCCCAATACCCTACTGGGATTTTTGCACAACCAGCTTATAAATGCGGTGATTCTTGTAAGGAGATTAACAATTTTACCCATTAAACATGAGAAAGCAGGTACAATGGTTTATCAATGTTACAGTGGAATGTTATGTTAAAATGTGGCTGCCCACATTCCTAGTTTGGAATTCGTTTTTAAATTACAGTTTAGTTGAAATGTGACTCAATCTTACAAAAAGAAAATGATCGAATGCATTTATAAAGAACATAAAACCCGAATGACTAGGCAATAATACAAAAATATAGTTTTAATGAACCACATAACAAAACACTCCCAACAATAAATCTTAGTTTACAATTTTTTTTCTAAATTACACAATTTTAAATTAAAAATTGTGGAAAAAATAAATAGCATTTTTTATAAACTATAAAGCGAAAATGAAAAAAAAAAAAATACTATCCACAAAATCCAACCTTTGAAACTGGGAAAAACTGGGCGACTGTTTAGAAATACACTTGTAAAATTGACTGAGAGCAGCAAGTCTGAAAACCCCCCCAAACTGAACTTATCAACTTTAAGCTTATTTGTGATGCAGTTATCAACTTCCTATTTGTAGGAAATTGATAAATAACGGCAACATTAATTTAATCCAACTATGAATGAGTCTCAATCTTAAAAATATACGCATTTCAATCATTCAAGATGCATCAACACCATTTAATTCCAGCTCTGACCAAGTATACAGTAGCTCAAACTAAGGATTTCTGATTATCAAACTATAAAACCAAGAAAAGTACAATGGTAGTAAACAACAAAACAATGGTACACACCTGGCAGAAGCCATCATCTCCCCCTTCCCCTCCCTCTACGAGAGGTATGGCCCCCTGGAGGGGCTGTCGCTCAGTCCGTGCATTTTATACATTTACCTCTTTTCCAAACCCTCAACACTTTTTCCATCTCAGCCACCAGGTTAATACTTGCTGTGTGCTAGAGACCAACCTCAGTCCCTGCACCAAATGCTACACTCATCACAAGTGAACATTTCTGCCTGATACAACATCTGCACATATCGGATACAACTACAATGCACAAAAGTGAAAATGAATAAAACAGCAGAAGGACACTGAGCAAAATTCCTCCTCTACCTAGTGACCCACACAAACGGGCTAAACATTATACAAATAAACATACATTGCGTTCACAAAACACGAACTAGAGCTTTTCATAAACAATCACAACATATTCCATAACCATTATACAAAAAAAGACTCCTCACCCGAGACATCCACCCCAACAACACTGTAATACACTAATGAAACAATGCTCCAAAGTCAACCATAAACCAACCTTCCCATTTAACAGAATAATATAAACAAGGCCAGAGGACACATATACAGACCTGAAACACCTAGGGCCCAATGCAATTCAAGCCTTCACCAGAATTTTCCATCAGTCCTGGCTCTACAACCAAATTTTGACAATCTGAAAAAAAACAAACAAACATCCCAATTCACAAATCGCAAAAATGCTCCAAACAACCATCATCATACCACCCATCTCCTTCTTATCTACAATATCTAAAACACTTGAATAAGTCATAGAAAAATGCACAATACCACATCCCACTAGCCCCTAATCAAAATGGATTCAGGACAAAACCACTCAATGCACACCCTCCTCATAAACCTGTCACAACACATCCTAGCTGGATTCAACCCTAAGCTGGTTGCCATGAACATCATCAAGTAATTCGACAGTCCCACACCTCATCCTCTCCCAGAAAATTAGAAATACAAGCCAGTTATTCACAGTAAAAATTCTTGAAATAAAAGCCCCCTTTATAATGGTGTCCCTCAAGGTGTAATCCAGTAACACTTTTCAAGGTATTCATGTGTAGATGACCTGACAACACAGTAGCATACACATAGCCCCCAAGAACATGCAAACACTTATCCAATCTGAACGGCACCATGCCAATAATAGAGTAAGTTTCACCTCCCCAAAATCCCCCAAGTTGGTTCACCTTTCAAAAAACATTATTCAATAATCATCCAAACATCACACTAAACGTTTCCACACCAAAATCTTCATCCTCAGCCTCGACACTCATAGACCATCTCACAAAACTTAACAAACGTCTGCATGCATAAAAAAATACACAAAGAGCTATCACAGGAATCAGCTTCGGACAACAAAAAGAAACACTGGTCACAGTGTATGAGACATTTGTCTACAACACACTCAACTACTCCTGTCCAACTTGGCATTTAACACCCGACCCTTCCTTTGTCTATAAACTCTAAATTACACACAAAAAAACTTGTACAATCACAAGATGCACCCAATCCATCCCAATTAATCACCATGCTTGGCATTCACACCCATGCCATAGGCTCAGAACAACCACCCCACCCCCAGCAATGAGGACTACACCCTCCTCAGCCCCAATAGATATATCACATAGCCAAATTGTCGCACAACACCTTCACAATCTCACAAACAACTCGCTACTATGGGGGATAGGCAAAGAAGAGGAATGCCCACACAGACACAGGAGTTCTGCTCGGAACTCTCAGCTGCCTAGTGGATAGGGCGTTGGTTTTCTAACGTCAAGGTGTCGGGTTCAATCCAAATGCGGAAGGACATAAACATTAGACATCTGGACACCAATTGGTGGACGTGCTGCACCGGTTACCCCCATAGGAGTTGGCATATTTCACCAAGGTCATCACACACACAACTAATTACAGCAATGCTATCTTTCCTTCCCTGTCTTCAAAACACAATTCACACTTCTCCTCTGCCCCCCAAAATCCTACTGATGGGTAGTTGTGTGCACATACCCCTGATGCAGAATGGGTCCCCCACTTTCCCCAGGGTGACGAAGGTTCCTACCTGATCGCTACAGTGGTAGCACAAGGATGCGGAATGGCCTGATACCAGCCCTTGCAGCAAAAAAGTAAGTTTTACACTTCAAATCGATCTAAAATTTCAATAGTTTCCTTTAGAAGGCCACAGTTCTAGTTAATTTCCCTTTTCAGACAAGATATGATATAGTTCAAAATAGCATTCATTATGTAGAGTAACATGTACATATAGAAAAATACAAATGAAGGCTGTATACAAAATTAGTGAAAATTTTTATTTCCTTGCATTGGCTTCGATATCTATCAAAATCATAACTAAACTTCAAACAGCTAAATGCTTTAAAATCGCCTCAAATTTTAAATACTATATGGTTGGCCAGAAAGTCCCGACTCACTTAGGAAGCGGAAGCATGTTTACAGTTCTTTGATTCAAAGCCAGTTGACTGGTATCTGGGACAGATTCAGATGCTGGCTGATCGCTGGAAAAAGCTTGCTAGGAATGATGGACTTTACTTTGAAGAATAAATGTTGGTGTTGCTTCATAAAATCTTGTTGTTTTCTTTCGGCTTCCTAAGTGAGTCAGGACTTTCTGGCCAACCTAATAAATAGATCAATAAAACGTTTGGATAACGCATTCCTTGCAAAAATACTAATATTAATAATAGATCTGATCCCTAATAGAAAATAAAATAATTATAAAGATTTACATTTCTTTACAGAATTCTTGTGTAACTCAATTACTATGGCAAATTGCCTACAGTCCCCCATCCCCTTCATGTTTCAATGTACAAGTGTATAAAATTGGATAATCAATATAACATTTCGAAAAGCCTCCATGTTTTCTAAATAGCAAAGAGGAAGAACCATCACTCACAATCATCACCTGGAGTTTTGTATAATTTATAATTTGAAAAACGAGGGCACTGCAAAAAGGGGCGGCCTCAATATAAAAAGGAGAGGTATGGAGATGGGAGAAAAGAAAGTATAAGAGAAACAAGTGATGAAGAGTACTGCTGAAACCGCACCCCCTTTATAGTTTTAAGGTTGATAGTGAAATTAGAAATTTTCTGGAGGTAAGTCAGTAGAGATGAGCATGGACACAGGTGTACAAATATTACATTCGAAGGGACCTTTGCCTCAAAATGAGATTTAACTGCGAGGCAATTCGAATGGAATCATATTTAGTCAAGATGTTATCTTAAAAATAACCCCAAATTTAACTTTCCTTGGAGGACACCAAGATCACCCCTCAATCACATTTTCATATTTTAAATGATGAATCATTGGTACCCAACCAAATATTGCTTGTGATCGTACAGTGATGGCATTTTAATCAAACAATGGTTGTAACAAAGACAATAATAAAGTGGGAAAATATAAAGATGTTGACAATCTGTCAAAATTTAGCCGATACTCAGTTGCAAGATGGTAAGGCTATATAGAGACAGCAGATTCCTGTCCCTCCTGTTAGATGGATGGCAAAAATGGCAGATTTTCAAGGTCCCTCAGAGCATCAGACGATAGGGCTGACATCATCTTCATCATCAGCTACTTCATAAATCTGCCCTCGGGGCGAGCCTCTGGACATGCGTCGGCGAACTCGCTGGATCGAAACCATGATACCATCCAAAATATGATATTGACGGTGCAACATGCCAACCCCAAGAATCAAGAGGACCACAATAATGGTTATTCCCAGACCAATTCCAAGCCCAGAGGAAGGGTGGTAGTCAGGTTGTAGATCTGGAAAGAGAGTTAAAAAGAAAAAAGGAAAAGAAAGAGGTTGGCCAAAGAAATTAATAGGGGTACAAAATACTCCTGAAGGAGGACTTAAGTTATAATGCCCTTCCTTTAGGCCAACCACCTTGATGAAGTCCACCAACTGGAAGAGGTTCTATCAGATGTTTTGGTGACTGCCTACTTGGGCATAAGTCGCCGTACTCACTACAGCTTACGACTAGGCTATATTAAAAAAAAAATAAGGAGCTACCAGCAAAATAAGTACCCTAGAAGACCTTATGATCAATACAAGGAGGGTACTTATGGTGCAATCTTCGAAGGTGCCCGTTGGCAACCTCGAAGATCACTCGCGAGGATCTTAACGGCGATTTCGCAAGACTTTATCTAGTCTTGACTTGAACTGGTTAACAGATTCACTGTTGACAACTTCCGTCGGAAGTGCATTCCAACTACCGCAGATACTATAAGTGAAGAATTTCTCACACAGATCACGGTGGTATCGCTTCAGTTCAAGTTTAAAGCCGTGATTTCTTGTTCTCCCCTCGCTATATCCCCGTAGTCCAGTCTGTCGAAGCCTCGAAGTATTTTAAACACTTCGATAAGCTGACCGCGTAGTTTCCGGGTCTCCAGCGAGAACATATCTAATTCCCTTAATCTATCTTCATAACTTTTGTCTGATAGAGGGAATCAGTTTGGTTGCCCTGGCTTGCACGCGTTCCAATCTCGCGATGTTCTTTCGAAATGAAGGACTCCAAAGTTGTACGGCATACTCCAGGTGCGGTCGGACGAGGGAGTTGTACAGACACAGTACTATCTCCTTGTTCCGATATCCAAACTGTCGCTTTATATACCCTAACATCTTTTGGGCTTTCTTCTCCACCTCAATACACTGTTTTGAGAACTTGTGATTACACCCGTCCTTCTCAGTGTCGGTGGATTCAAGAGCAGTGCCCTTAAGGATATACTGAGGTTGGGGGTTTCTGTGGACAATATGCATCACTTTGCATTTGTTTACGTTGAAAGGCATTTGCCACGTATCAGACCACTCCCCAATATCTTCCTGCAGGCGGGCAGTATTTCCATCCTTTGCAACGTTCATACCAAGCTTGGTATCGTCGGAAAATTTGGAAATCTTGGCAACCATGTCACCGCCCATATCGTTGACGTATATGATGAATAGTAGTGATCCCAGGACAGAACCTTGAGGCACTCCGCTAGTAACGAGCACCCACTCAGAAGCCTGTCCATTCACCACCATAGGCTAAAAACAAAAACAAAAAGCAAAACGGTAACGGCGCAGGAACATCTGACCCACAAAAAACAGTCAAATAAAGTGGAGGAGGTCAGCCTCCTACAAAACTCGTATAGTCCGCAGGTCAATGTGCACGAACCAGTCCCGAGTACAAGGAAAAAGCGGTAGCGGCCCTACTCGTCCCGGTACTGGGACAGGAAACGTGTGCAAAAATCACCCAGACTGGGGCATTCAACAAGAATGTGCCGAACAGTCTGGGGGGACAACGCAGTCGTCGCAGTGAGGCGCAGGCGAGCGCCCCCATCAAATGGCAGTGCGTCCCGCGAGTGTGTCCAATTCGGAGACGACAGAAAGCAAACTGTCGCGGCATTGGGGGAGTAGGTCAATGGGAACAGTCGCGGCGCAATAGCATGTAACCTTTAAGTTCCCCTCGACCATCTCCCATCTTCTTTGCCAAGCCGACCGGAGGGCAGCCCGTATTCCTGCCATGTAGTCTGTGTGAGGAAGAGCGAAACGCTGGTCCGGTCGCTGAGTCCTCTGGGACTCTTTGGCGCCCTCATTCCCCGCAATTCCTACATGTCCAAGAACCCAGCAGAAGATAATCTCGACATCTGTGAGGAAGTAGGGTAGAAAACACAGGCTGTGAG
Source organism: Ceratothoa steindachneri (assembly GCA_963969495.1). Lineage (NCBI taxonomy): Eukaryota > Metazoa > Arthropoda > Malacostraca > Isopoda > Cymothoidae > Ceratothoa > Ceratothoa steindachneri. Next base: position 132,959,964 of record OZ018318.1, on the reverse strand, counting down.
AAAGAAGAAGAGGCTAAGCTGGGGCCAGGCAGTGCGCTGAGTCACGTCAGCACAGCGGCCAGGAAGGCAAATCGCCGCGCCCCTTATAGGAGGGGGTGATATAGGGGACGAGGTTGAAGAATGTGGGAGAGAGTACAGATCCCTGAGAGATACCATTATGAAAGTGATGCACTCATGATACCTTGCATAGTATAATCTTTATGCATGTGAAGTAGTTGGTAAGTGTGGTATTTAGTATTTTGTAGTATTTTGTAGATGGGAATGTGTCTGGGTACCGTGTTATGTTTATGTCTAGTGGGGCCATGACATAAATAATTGGGTATCAAAAATCTGCTCGCCTTTTGAGGTCTTTTATTTTTCATTGGGGACCTACAGGGTAACATGGGATCAGAACCACAGGTATTTTGAGGGTATGGGGGCTAGCAGGAGGTCAACCTGAATGGGGATGTGGTGGATGGCTGCTGTGTGAATGGAGAGTAGATTTGGGAGCCATTCTCCCGATTTTGTCCACTATGGATTTTTCACCACTTTGCCTTAGTCTATCCTTTTCACCCTACTTTTCTTTGTTTATCATAAAAGTGTGTGAATGTTGCTGGGAAGGGAGGTTGGGATAGACTAGGCTGTAAATAAATAGATTAGGGTAGATAGGTATTCGTTCTATTCATTTTTCTATAAGTGGTTTAAGAAGTTCTCTCTCCTTGCAGGAGAAACTTTGAAATAGAATAAGATTTTGGATGTTATAAATTCTCAGAGATAAATTGGAGCCCATTTCATTTTGGAAATCCTGACCCAGCCTTTGGCAGCAGGTTTTCTGGTCGGGTTGGCTGACCTTGCTCCAATATCTTGGCTAATTTTGCAAGTCCCCTGGAGCCCATTCTTGGCTTGCACCCCCAAGATATTTCTGACCATTTAGGTAAATTGGTTCAACCAGCTCCGCCAATTATGTCAGGGGGATGCCCTGATACACTCAAGCGGAAGCCATAGCCAGTTTGGAAGTTCGTCGAAAATATGTCTTACCCTCCCATTTTCCTCCTCTTTCCCAACCCCTTCCCATGGATTGAAGAAGGCCTGATAATTTTGTTGGCGAGTCTGTAACTTGGAGAGTTATTGTAAAGCAGATGTGGCTGTTAGATCTCCATATACTTTTTGTCTTGCCATTAGTCCAACAGCAGTCTCGTGAATTTATTTTTGTACATATTGTAAATTTTTCTTTGGGAAAAGTAAATTTAGTAAATAGGGTAGAGGTTACGTATCTGTCTCCTTTGTTGCCAGAAGTGGACTTTTGCTTTCCCACCCTAGTGAAAGCGTGGGAGGTACATTGTATCCCGCCAGAGCGATGCTATCGGGCAACTAACCACATGTGATGTGGCTTAACTTTGTGATAAACAGGTTTGAACTTGGCTATATCATCGCAATTACTCTTTGGTGGTGCGAGTTAACTGGTCTCCTTGTATTATGAGTGGGGGTATTTTGAAGTTGCAAAAGATAATGGGGGAGGGAGTGATAAAAGTTGCAAGAATGCTTCACGACTGCTTGTAAATACTCACCACAAGGTAGAGTTAGCATACACCAATACCACTAGCTACCTGCCCTGTTCCTTATGCCCCATCCCTTGAATGGGTAGTTACTACAAAAGGATATGTCAAGGTACTTACGGGAATTAGGGGATGAGCAGGTCTTGTTTTCAGGGATATGTATAAAATTGGGTTGACAAATGCAAATGCCTTTTCCATTTTCATTTACAAAGCAGATTTCATTGGCTGGACAAACAAGTTTATTTTTACAATCCTGCAACATACAATGATGTTGATCAAATGATCATAAAAATAATAAAAACAATGCATTTTACTATTTTTTAGAAGAGCATTATTGTTGATAAGGTGTGTGTGTAAGTAGCTTGAAGGACACCCACACTGCTTGCCTTTCAGCCCATAGCATGAAAGAAAAATAAGTAAACAGCCTACAAAGCCACACCACTAAAATATCCAACTTGTGAAAAAAAAATCATGATTCTTACCAGCGATCTACACTCTTTTTGAGGAGTTTTATTTCTCAGTGGTGACCTATATTTTAATGTTGGATTCAAACCACAGGTATTTACAGTGTATAGTAGCTGCCATGAAGTGGATCTGAATCAGGACTCCATCCAGTGTCTTAACATACCCAATGTAGTTTAGCTTTCCTATAATAGGAAGCAGTGTTTTCACTTGGTTAGGCAATAGCCAGAGCAAAATATGAAATTGCAGTAATGGGTGGGACTGTTATGGACTGCATTCACTCAATTTGGTTAACTTTTTGATATGAATTAAGTATGTGCATGGAATGAAAGGAGTATAAGCAGTGAAGGAAAGAGGGAATCATCATCATCTTCATTTTTCATCCTCTTGATCTCACTTCTGCAGGGTTGGATGGTCGTATGACTTCTCCACCAACTTCAGTCCTGAGCATCTTCCTCCGTAAGTCCCAGTCCCCCAATATCTTCCACAACACAGTCCCTCCAAGTCCTCCTGGGTCTTCCTGGTGGCCTTCTGCCTTCCACTTGTATATGCATAGCCTCCCTCAGGTAGCCATCTTCCTCTGAACTCTCCATCTAACAAAACCATCTAAGTCTCCTCAGTCGCAGCTCAGACTCCAGCTCCACTAGTCCACATCTATCCGCCACCTCAGAGCTCCTGATGCGATCATGCCACTTCACACAAGCCATATATCTCAACCTACATCAATCACATCCTCTCAACACACTCCTCAGTCTTTCTGTTAAGGGCCAATTTTCAGCACCATATAATAGAGCTGCTTGTACACAGGCTACATATACCAAGCTTCTCCTTTTCAAGGGAATGCCTCAGTTCACCAGTAATCCTGACACCCCTCTCCATTTATTTCAGGCAATGGTTATTCTTGCACAAACAGATCTTTACACTCAAGCATCACTGGCTAGTATATCTCCAAGGTAGCAGAACTGGTCCACCACCTCCACTCACGAAAGGCCTAGTACTAGGCTAAATTAAAATAACAATATACAAAAAAACAAAAACAAAACAAAACAATAGAAATAAAAAAAATGAAAAATGCAAAAGGCATCAAGCATCATGCACGCTCGGACATTGAGGAGAGGCCATAGAGCAGGAACATGCGATCTAAAAAAAACAACATAAGGTGGAGGAGGCCAGCCTCCTCCAAAAAGTCCACAATTCAGTGTGCACGAATTTGTCCTGAGTAAAAGGGACACGCGGTAGCGACCCCGCTCATCCCGGTACCGGGACAGGTAACATGCGTGAAGATCACCCAGACTGGGACTTTCAATGAGAATGTGTGGAACAGTCTGGGGGAACAAGAAGCAGGCAAGTGCTCCATTGAGTGTGTCCATTCAGAGACGACAGAAAGCAACCTGAAGCTGCAAAGGCATTGGATGGTAGGTCCATGGGAACAGTCGGGCGCAATGGCATGCAACTTTAGGTTCCCTTTGACCGTCTCACATCTTCTTTGCCAAGCAGCGCGGAGAGCTGCCCATATTCCTGCTATGTAATTGGTGTGAGGAAGAGTGAAACGCTGGTCTGGTCGCCCCTGTCATCGTGGACTCTTTGGTGCCCTCATCGGCGCGCTCATTCACTGCAATTCCTACAGGTCCAGGAACCCAGCAGAAGATAATCTCGACATCCACTCGGCTCACCAAAACCGTGACATGAAGGATATAGCATACCAGGGGATGCGGAGATTCCAATGCCGCGAGAGCACTCAGGGCGCTTTGTGAGTCACTATAAATCACAATCCGGTCTCCGAACCGGGCACGTCGCGTAATCTCCCGTACCGAGCGGTATATTGCAACTAGCTCAGCCGTGAAGACAGACGAGCGCCTGGCAGAGCCACGCTAACTAAAACAATGGGGATACGGCGTGGAAACCGACCCCCTCTTGGGACTTGGAGCCATCTGTATACACTGGTACGGTTCCAGAGTGACACGAGGTGTGCTCATAAAGTCTGAACGCAATACTTCCGGCGCCGTAAAAGCTTTGGGAGCAGAGGCGTGGCGACAAATAGCCAAATGTGGTACCCTCCAGGGAGGCGTCCTGGGCAGAACCAGGGGCGCCACCGGCCCGATATCTATACCTAGCTCTCGAAGGAGTTTCATGGCCATAAACCCAAAAGACTTAGGGTATGACTGGCGTCTCTCGGCGGCATAGGCACCGTCGAGATCAGCTGCGAATGCAGAGCTGTTGGCGATTGAGAGAGGCGACGGGCTCGCGCGTACAGGCGAGAAATGCACTGTACACGGCGCAGAGGGTGTGGTATCTCCCCAGAATCGACAAGTAGGCTCTCAATGTGGAAAGTGCGGAAGGCATCGGTCGCCAGGCGAAGGCGGATGTGGTGTATCGAGTCAACCTTCCGCAGCACAGATTCAGCTGCGGATGCATAAAACTCGCATCCGTAGTCGAGCTTCGAACGAACAAAGGATCAATAAAAAAGTAAGGTAGTAGCTCTATCAGCGCCCCAAGCGCTGAACGTCACGAAACAAGGAATATCCAAGGCGCGGGAGAAGAGAACCTAAGGCTGCGAATATGAGCCTCACAGGTGAGGCATCGGTCAAATACAAGACCAAGGAAGCGGTGCGAGTCCACCACTTCCAGGCGCACCCCATTTAGTAACAAGTCTTGGTCAGGGTGGAGTCGTAGAGGGCGGCAGAAGTGCACCACCTTAGTTTTGGCCAAGGAAAACCGAAGCCTGTGCACTTCGTCGTAACAAGAGACGCGGTTCAATGCCTGTTGGAGTCGACGCTCCAGAGTTGGCATCTGGGCTGCCCCAAAAGAGATCTAAAAATCATCCACGTAGAGCCCAGCAAGAACATCTTCAGCAACACCAAGGTGATGCCGTTGATGTTCAGGGCAAAGAGTGTGACAATTAGGACACTTCACTGCGGGACACTCTTCCTACACCATTGGGCCGGAGAGGGCTCCCCCAACCCGTACGCGGAATCGAAGATCTCGCAAAAATTCAGATATAAACATTGGGAGGCGTCCCCACACCCACATCGTGAGGAGAGTCTCCATGATACCGTATCGCCATGCAGTATTATAGGCCTTCTCCACATCGAAAAACACCGTAGCCTAGTGCTGTCTACGAAGGAAGGCCTCGCAAACGGCATTTTCCAGTCGGAGCAGAGCATCCGACGTGCAGTGGAACTTAAGGAAGCCACACTATGCACAAGACAGATGGCCTCCGCTGTCCAGAGAAAAAGCTTATCTAACATTTACCAATTTCTCCATCTGCTTGCACACGCAGGAGGTTAGAGAAATTGGGCGGAAACCGACTGGGGTAGAGCGATCTCTGCCCAGTTTGCGAAAAGGGAGGACAGTGGGGATTCGCCAGGGATCTGGGAGGATACCCTCTAACCAGATCCTGTGGAACAAATCTAACAGAAAGGCCATGCCTCACTCACCCAAGTGTCAAGCATGGCGCACGGGACACCGTCCGGACTAGGGGCGGTGTCTGCGCACGAAGCGAGAGCGGAGCGCAACTCACTCAGAGTAAACCTGTCATTGAAGGGTTCTCCGCCTCTGGAGGTAAAGTCCAGTTGGCGGCCTTCCGCGACATTACGACGCGCATTTAATCCTAGCGGAACAGCATTCCGAATAGAGAATGTGGAGAAAGCGGTCGCGAAGGATTCCACCATGGACGCGGGGTCCGAGATTGCAGTCCCATTCTCCTGGAGAACGGAGGGGGGTCCTGCGAGAACTTGCCACGAATCCTTTGACTCTCTTCCACACCACTGCTAGAGGTGTTTTCCCGTTAAGTGAAGACACATATGCCCGCCAAGAAGAGCTGCGGGAGTGCTTCGAAATATACCGAAACCTAGCCCTTGCTAGACGAAATTCACCGAGAGTGAAGATGTTCGGGCGGCGCTTATATCGCATGTAGGGATAACACTTCTGTTTGAGGGCCGTCTCACACTCGGCTGACCACCACGGGAGTGGTCGACGTGCAAAATGGCCAGACGTTCTAGGAATAGTAGTCAGGCCCAAGGCGATGAGGTTCCGAAAAAGAACTCAACGCCCTCATCAACTGACCTAAACTCTTCGACTGAGATAGAGAAATCAGTCATTCCCTGAAATGCAGGACACCATGCTCGCGCCAAGCACCACCGGGGCGGGCTCTCGGGCGGCAGCAACCCAGGAAAAATTTGAATGTGAAGGTGATAACTACCATGGAGGTCATCTACTACCCCCACCCAAAATCAGGCTGTGCATCCAAAGAGCATAAAGATAGATCAAGGCAAGAAAATGAGACGGTTCTCAGGGAGTGATGCATACTCATCCACATTTAAGACACCTATCTCCAGCACGTCGATAAGGTTGGCAAGGACTTGGCACCATGGATTAATTGGGAAGTCGAAGTTGGCTGACGGTGGAATATACGCAGAAATAACTTTCTTTTTTTTTTTAAGAGCTCATCTGGCGACTGCCTACTTGGGCATTAGTCGCCGTATTAAAACTGGCCTAGTTCTAGGCTACTTTAAAATTAAATTAAAGAGAAAAAAAAAAAACACCCCAAAAAGGGGGAGAGGTCCCCCCGGAGCAGGAGTGTGCAACTAAAGGAAAAAAAAACAAACAAAAAAAACAAATGCAAAAAACGAAACAAAACAAAAAAAACAAACCTTGCTTAAATAATGGGGAGAAGGCCGGCCTCCCCCAAGAAGTCAACAAGTCCACAAGTCAATGTGCACGAATCTGTCCCGAGTACAAGGGACAGGCGGTAGCGACCCCGCCGATCCCGGTACCAGGACAGGTATCGTGCGCGAAGATCACCCAGAATGTAACATTCGAAGAGAATGTGCCGAACAGTCTGGGGGACGACGCAGTCGTTGCAATAGGGCGCAGGCGAGCGCTCCATCAAATAGCGATGCGTCACACGAGTGAGTCCGATTCGGAGACGACAGAAAGCAACCTGAAGCAGCCGCGGCTTGGGGGATAGATCCATGGGAACAGTCGTGGCACAATGGCACGCAACTTTAAGTTCCATTCGACAGTATCCCATCTTCTTTGCCAAGCAGTCCCAAGAGCTGCCCGTATTCCTGCCATGTAGTCGGTGTGAGGAAGAGCGAAACGCTGGTCCGGTCGCAGAGTCCTCGCGGACTCTTTGGCGCCCTCATTCCCTGCAATTCCTACATGTCCAGGAACCCAGCAGAAGATAATCTCGACATCTGCCCGGCTCGCCAAAACCGTGGCCTCACGGATATCGCGAACCAGGGAATGCAGAGATTCCAATGCCCCGTGAGCATTCAGGGCACTTTGTGAGTCGCTATAGATCACAATCCGGTCTCCGAACCGTGCACGTCGCGTAATCTCCCGTACCGAGTGGTGTATTGCCACCAGCTCGTCCGTGAAGACACTACGCAGCGCCTGGTAGAGCCCCGCTGACTTCAAACAGAGGGGATACGGCGTGGAAGCTAACCCCCTCTTGGGACTTGGAGCCATCCGTATACACTGGCACGGTTCCAGCGTGACACGATGTGTGCTCCAAAAAGGTCGAACGCAATATTCCCGGCGCAGTACAAGCTTTGGGAGCAGAGGCATGGCGACAAATAGCCAAATGTGGTACCCCCGGGGGCGGCGTCATAGGCAGAACCAGAGGCGCCACTGGCCTGAGAGCTATATCTACCTCTCGAAGAAGTTTCCTGGCCCTAAACCCAAAGGGCTTAGGGTATGACTGGCGTCTCTCGGCGGCATAGGCACCATCGAGATCAGCTGCGGATGCAGTGAGAGCTGTTGGCGACTGAGGGAGGCGCCGGGCTCGCGCGTACAAGCGATTGATGCACTGCACGCGGCGCAGAGCGAGTGGCATCTCCACAGCATCGACCAACAGGCTCTCAATGGGGGAAGTGCTGAAGGCACTTCCCCCCAAAAATTCAGATATAAACATTGGGAGGCGTCCCCTCGCCCCCATCGTGTGGAGAGTCTCCATGATACCGTATCGCCATGCGGTATCATAGGCCTTCTCCAGATCAAAAAACACCGTGGCGTAGTGCAGTCTACGAAGGAAAGCCTCGCAGACGGCATTTTCCAGTCAGAGCAGAGCATCCGACGTGGAGTGGAACTTACGGAAGTCGCACTGTGCAGAAGACAGATGGCCTCCGCTGTCCAGGAAATAGGCTAATCTAACATTTACCAATTTCTCCATCAACTTGCACACGCAAGAGGTTAGAGAGATTGGGCGGAAACCGGTCGGAGTAGAGTGATCTCTCCCCGGCCTGCAAAAGGCAAGCACAGTAGCGATTCGCCAGGAGTCTGGGAGAAGACCTTCCACCCAGATCCTGTTGAACAAATCTAACAGAAAGGCCATGACTCACTCACCCAGGTGTCGAAGCATGGCGTACGGGATATCGTCCGGACCATGGGCGGTGTCCGCTCACGAAGCGAGAGCGGAATGCAACTCACTCACAGTAAACTTGTCGTTGAAGGGTTCTCCGCCTCTGAAGGTAAAGTCCAGTCGGCGGCCTTCCGCGACATCACGACGTGCATTGAATGCTGGTGGAGCAGCATCACGGCAAGAGAATGCGAAAAAAAACGGTCGCTAAGGATTCCGCCACGGACGCGGGGTCCGAGATTGCGGTCCCATTCTCCTGGAGAACGGGAGGGGGGTCTTGCGAGAACTTGCCCCAAATCCTTTTGACTCGCTTCCACACCTCAGCTAAAGGGGTCTTCCCGTTAAGTGAAGACACGTATGCCCGCCAAGAAGAGCGGCGGGCGTGCTTCGAAATATACCGGAACCTAGCCCTAGCCCGACGAAATTCAGCGACAGTGAAATCGTTCGGGCGGCACTTATAGCGCATGTATGCATAACGCTTCTGTTTGAGGGCCGTCTCACACTCGGTCGACCACCATGGGAGTGGTCGGCGTGCAAAACGGCCAGACGTCCTAGAAATAGTAGTCAGGCCCACGGCGATGAGGTTGCCGGAGAAGAACTCAACGGCCTCATCTACCGACCTAAACTCCTCGACTGAGATAGAGAATTCAGTCATTTCCTGAAATGCAGGCCACCGCGCCCGCGCCAAGCACCACCGAGGTGGTCTCTCAGGCGGCAGTTGCCCTGAAAATGATATTTGAATGGGAAAGTGATCACTACCATGGAGGTCATCGACCACCCCCCAATCAAAATCAGGCTGTGCATCCGAAGAGCACAAAGATAGGTCAAGGCAAGAAAATGAAGCGGTTCTCGGACAGTGATGCGTAAACTCATCCACGTTTAGGACACCCATCTCAAGCTCTTCGATCAGACGGCAAGGACTTGTCCCCTGGGATTTATGGAGTAATCTCCCCAGAGAGGATGCCTGCCGTTCAGATCTCCAAGCAAGAGATAGGGCCTCGGCAACCGTGCAACGACGCGGCGGAAGTCCCCCGCGTCAAAGTCAGCAGATGGTGGAATGTACGCAGAAATGATAGTATACCTCCTATCCAGGTGCAGCTGCACAGCCACTGGCTGAAAGGAGGTATCTAATGAGAAAGGAAGAACGGAGATATCATGGCGGGTGTAAACCGCGCATCCTCCAGCCCGACCATCCCGCGGTGGTGGGGTCGCAAGACCCTTATACCCCGGAAGGGCGGGCAGGGAGCACGCGCCTAGCATGGTCTCCTGCAAAAAGATAGCTAACGGGGAACGGGACGAGACGAGCCTCCGCAGCTCATCCCAGTTAGCCCGGAGTCCACGGCAATTCCATTGAAGGAATATGCCCTCCAGGCCTAGCTCGGAGGAGACGCGTGGGCCCTCTTCGAACTGAAGACCCTCACGGGAATGGCCGTACGCTTCCCGGGGGCAGAACCACGGGCGCTGTTGGCCGGACAAAGCGCTGAAGGCGCTGTCGCCTTCGAGGACTTTTTGGGGGAGGTTGGGCTCGCCATGCGAGTCTTTTCCTCCCTCCGCCTTGAAACCTTAGGCGGGCGTTGCGGCTTCGGAGGCGGGGGGCCCTCTTTTCGAGGAACCACCGTCTCCAAGCAACTCACTACACCTCGGGGTTTGGGCGCAGGAGCCGAAGCTCCTTTGTTGCTGTCCTCCTTTCGGGGGACAGCTTTAGGAACCCCGGAAGATGGCCTAGCGACCATTTTCAGGAGTGTTGCCTCCTGTGAGTCTAACGACTCGGTGGAGGCGCGTGGCCGTTTCGCCTTAAGGGAAACGGTCACGCTGGGGGAAGAGGAGGGAGCCCTGGTTTTAGCCGGGGCTGGGTATGAACCCTTTTTGCCGCCAGCTTTACCAGGGAAGCGCCCGGGTTGGGTAGAGCCCGCAGAAGGGCTCCGAATGGGCGCGGAAACAACCGTGCTCTTTGGCCTGTATGGGCCAGGATCAGAGGGTGCCTTTCTAACTATTGAGGCATATGACGTCCCAGGCAGAGCCTGTGCGCGCCAGGACCAAGTCCTTAGCCTCGCAGAATGAGAGTCGATCTTGGGCCTGAACGGCCAGGATTTCTTTCTCAAGGAGATATGCACCACATTGCTTCGAAGAAGCAGGGTGCGGCTCTCCGCAATTGATACACTTGGCCACACACGATTTGGAATTATCATGTGCGACCTTGGAGCAATTTACACAGACTTCGGGTGACCCCGACTTTGCACGTCTACATGAGCGATTCGTATGGCGGAAGCGGTGACAGTAATAGCACCGCCGCGGCAGTGGCACGAATGCTTTCACGCGGTGGCGGGACCAACCGGCACGCACCGACTCAGGGAGCTTGTCACAGTCGAACGTGACGAAAAGTGTAAGGGTGGGTCTCGAGGCCCCTACCTGTTTTCTCATCACACGTTCCACCTTGACCGCCCCATGGTCGGCCAGCTCTAGGGTGATGTCCTCAATGGAGTAGTCAATGAGTTCCCTCGCATAAACTATTCCTTTCACAAAGTTCATGGTAGAGTGCGGAGTCACACTCACCGGGGTGCCATGAAGTGTGCGAAGAGCACTTATCTTGGCCACCTCGGCGGGATTCGCCAGAAGGCTCCCGTCCGAGAAACGGGTCACCTTCGGCTCTCTACCAATTGCACTAGCTAATCCTCTCCTCTGATGGATCATGTTGCCCTTGGACAACATGGTGCCATCAGTGGAGCGAATAACGAGGATTTTTTTTTTTTTTTTTTTTTAATTCAGGGGCTATCTGGCGACTGCCGACTTAGGCATTAGTCGCCGTAAACAAACAGCCTAGTTCTAGGCTACTTTAAAAATTAAACAGGAAACAATAAAAAGAGATAACAATAACAATAAAAAAGCAATAACAAAAACAACAACAATTAAACTGGGTTAAATGAAAGGGAGAAGGCCAGCCTCCCCCCAAAAGTCAATAAGTCCACTAGTCATGGTGCACGCACTCGTCCCGAGTACAAGGGACAGGCGGTAGCGACCCCGCCCATCCCGGTACCGGGACAGGTATCGTGCGCGAAGATCACCCAGACTGGGACATTCGACAAGAATGTGCCGAACAGTCTGGGGGACGACGCAGTCGTTGCAATAAGGCGCAGGCGAGCGCTCCATCAAGTAGCGATGCGTCACACGAGTGTGTCCGATTCGAAGACGACAGAAAGCAACCTGAAGCCGCCGCGGGATTGGGGGATAGGTCCATGGGAACAGTCGCGGCGCAATGGCACGCAACTTTAAGTTCCCCTCGACCGTCTCCCATCTTCTTTGCCAAGCAGTACGAAGAGCTGCCCGTATTCCTGCCATGTAGTCAGTGTGAGGAAGAACGAAACGCTGGTCCGGTCGCAGAGTCCTCGCGGACTCTTTGGCGCGCTCATTCCCCGCAATTCCTACATGTCCAGGAACCCAGCAGAAGATAATCTCGACATCTGCCCGGCTCGCCAAAACCGTGGCCTCACGGATATCGCGAACCAGGGGATGCGGAGATTCCAATGCCCCGAGAGCACTCAGGGCGCTTTGTGAGTCGCTATAGATCACAATCCGGTCTCCGAACCGGGCACGTCGCGTAATCTCCCGTACCGAGTGGTGTAGTGCCACCAGCTCGGCCGTGAAGACAGACGCAGCGCCTGGTAGAGCTCCGCTGACTTCAAACAGAGGGGATACGGCGTGGAAGCCGACGCCCTCTTGGGACTTGGAGCCATCTGTATACACTGGCACGGTACCAGCGTGACACGATGTGTGCTCCAAAAAGGTCGAACGCAATACTCCCGGCGCAGTACAAGCTTTGGGAGCAGAGGCGTGGCGACAAATAGCCAAATGTGGTACCCTCCAGGGTGGCGTCCTGGCCAGAACCAGGGGCGCCACCGGCCCGAGAGCTATATCTACTTCTCGAAGGAGTTTCCTGGCCCTAAACCCAAAGGGCTTAGAGTATGACTGGCGTCTCTCGGCGGCATAGGCACCATCGAGATCAGCTGCGGATGCAGTGAGAGCTGTTGGCGACTGAGGGAGGCGCCGGGCTCGCGCGTACAGGCGAGTGATGCACTGCACGCGGCGCAGAGCGAGTGGCATCTCCCCAGCATCGACCAACAGGCTCTCAATGGGGGAAGTGCGGAAGGCACCGGTCGCAAGGCGAAGGCCGGTGTGGTGGATCGAATCCACCTTCGGCAATAAACGCTCGGCTGCGGATGCATAAAACTCGCATCCGTAGTCGAGCTTCGAGCGAACAAAGGATCGATAAAAAAGTAAGGCGGTAGCCCTATCAGCGCCCCAAGCGCTGAACGTCACGGAACGGAGAATGTCCATAGCGCGGGTACAAGAGACCCTAAGGCGTCGAATATGAGCCTCCCAGGTGAGGCGTCGGTCGAATACAAGACCAGGGAAACGGTGCGACTCAACCACATCCAGGCGCACCCCATTAAGAAACAAATCTGGGTCGGGGTGAAGCCGTGGATGGGGGCAGAAGTGCACCACCTTAATCTTGGTCAAAGAAAAGCGAAACCTGTGCGCTTCGGCATAGCGAGAGACGCGGTTCAATGCCTGTTGGAGTCGACGCTCCAGAGTTAGCATCTGGGCCGCGCCAAAAGAGATCGAAAGGTCGTCCACGTAGAGCGTAGCGAGAACATCTTCCGGCAGCACCGAGGTAATGCCGTTGATGCTCAGGGCAAAGAGTGTGACACTGAGGACACTTCCCTGCGGGACACCCTCTTCCTGCTCCTTTGGGCCGGAGAGGGCTCCCCCCACCTGTACGCGGAATCGACGATCTCGCAAAAATTCAGATATAAACATTGGGAGGCGTCCCCTCGCCCCCATCGTGTGGAGAGTCTCCATGATACCGTGTCGCCATGCGGTATCATAGGCCTTCTCCAGATCAAAAAACACCGTGGCGTAGTGCTGTCTACGAAGGAAAGCCTCGCAGACAGCACTTTCCAGTCTGAGCAGAGCATCCGACGTGGAGTGGAACTTACGGAAGCCGCACTGTGCAGAAGACAGATGGCCTCCGCTGTCCAGGAAATAGGCTAATCTAACATTTACCAATTTCTCCATCAACTTGCACACGCAAGAGGTTAGAGAGATTGGGCGGAAACCGGTCGGAGTAGAGTGATCTCTCCCCGGCTTGCGAAAGGCGAGCACAGTAGCGATTCGCCAGGAGTCTGGGAGAAGACCTTCCACCCAGATCCTGTTGAACAAATCTAACAGAAAGGCCATGCCTCGCTCACCCAGGTGTCGAAGCATGGCGTACGGGACATCGTCCGGACCATGGGCGGTGTCCGCGCACGAAGCGAGAGCGGAACGCAACTCACTCACAGTAAACTTGTCGTTGAAGGGTTCTCCGCCTCTGGAGGTAAAGTCAAGCCGGCGGCCTTCCGCGACATCACGACGTGCATTGAATGCTGGCGGAGCAGCATCACGGCTAGAGAATGCGGAAAAAGCGGTCGCTAAGGATTCCGCCACGGACGCGGGGTCCGAGATTGCGGTCCCATTCTCCTGGAGAACGGGAGGGGGGTCCTGCGAGAACTTGCCCCGAATCCTTTTGACTCGCTTCCACACCTCATCTAAAGGGGTCTTCCCGTTAAGTGAAGACACGTATGCACGCCAAGAAGAGCGACGGGCGTGCTTCGAAATATACCGGAACCTAGCCCTAGCCCGACGAAATTCAGCGACAGTGAAATCGTTCGGGCGGCGCTTATAGCGCATGTAGGCATAACGCTTCTGTTTGAGGGCCCTCTCACACTCGGCCGACCACCAGGGGAGTGGTCGGCGTGCAAAACGGCCAGACGTCCTAGGAATAGTAGTCAGGCCCACGGCGATGAGGTTGCCGGAGAAGAACTCAACGGCCTCATCTACCGACCTAAACTCCTCAACTGAGATAGAGAATTCAGTCATTTCCTGAAATGCAGGCCACCGCGCTCGCGCCAAGCACCACCGAGGTGGTCTCTCAGGCGGCAGTTGCCCTGAAAAGGATATTTGAATGGGAAAGTGATCACTACCATGGAGGTCATCGACCACCCCCCAATCAAAATCAGGCTGTGCATCCGAAGAGCACAAAGATAGGTCAAGGCAAGAAAATGAAGCGGTTCTCGGACAGTGATGCTTAAACTCATCCACGTTTAGGACACCCATCTCAAGCTCTTCGATCAGATCGGCAAGGACTTGTCCCCTGGGATTTATGGAGTAATCTCCCCAGAGAGGATGCCTGCCGTTCAGATCTCCAAGCAAGAGATAGGGCCTCGGCAACCGTGCAACGACGCGGCGGAAGTCCCCGGCGTCGAAGTCAGCTGACGGTGGAATGTACGCAGAAATGATAGTATACCTCCTATCCAGGTGCAGCTGCACAGCCACTGCCTGAAAGGAGGTATCTAAAGAGAAAGGAAGAACGGAGACATCATGCCGGGTGTAAACCGCGCATCCCCCAGCCCGGCCATCCCGCGGTGGTGGGGTCGCAAGTCCCTTATACCCCGGGAGGGCAGGCAGGGGGCACGCGCCTAGCATGGTCTCCTGCAAAAAAATAGCTAACGGGGAACGGGACGAGGCGAGCCTCCGCAGCTCCTCCCAGTTGGCCCGGAGTCCACGGCAATTCCATTGAAGGAATATGCCCTCCAGGCCTAGCTCGGAGGAGACGCGGGGGCCCTCCTCGAATTGAAGACCCTCACGGGAATGGCCGTACGCTTCCCGGGGGCAGAACCCCGGGCACTGTTGGCCGGACAAAGCGCTGGAGGCGCTGTCGCCTTCGAGGACTTATTGGGGGAGGTTGGGCTCGCCATGCGAGTCTTTTCCTCCCTCCGCCTCGAAACCTTAGGCGGGCGCTGCGGCTTCGGAGGCGGGGGGGCCTCTTTTCGAGGAACCACCGTCTCCGAGCCACTCGCTCCACCTCGGGGCGTGGGCGAAGGAGCCGAAGCTCCTTTGTTGCTGTCCTCCTTTCGGGGGACAGCTTTAGGAACCCCTGAGGATGGCCTAGCGACCATCTTCAGGGGTGTTGCCTCCTATGAGTCTAACGACTCGGTGGAGGCGCGTGGCCGTTTCGCCTTAAGGGAAACGGTCACGCTGGGGGAAGAGGGGGGAGCCCTGGTTTTAGCCGGGGCTGGGTATGAACCCTTTTTGCCGCCAGCTTTACCAGGGGAGCGCCCGGGTTGGGTAGAGACCGCAGAAGGGCTCCTTAGGCGCGGAAACAACCGTGCTCGTTGGCCTGGATGGGCCAGGAGCAGAGGGTGCCTTTCGAACTACTGAGGCATATGACGTCCCAGGCAGAGCTGGGCGCACCAGGACCAAGTCCTTAGCCTCGCGGAATGAGAGTCTATCCTGGGCCTGAACGGCCAGGATTTCTTTCTCCAGGAGATATGCACCACATTGCTTCGAAGAAGCAGGGTGCGGCTCTCCGCAATTGACACACTTGGCCACACACGATTTGGACTTATCGTGTGCGACCTTGGAGCAATTTACACAGACTTCGGGTGACCCCGACTTTGCACGTCTACATGAGCGATTCGTATGGCCAAAGCGGTGACATTAATAGCACCGCCGCGGCAGTGGCACGAATGCCTTCACGCGGTAGCGGTACCAACCGGCACGCACCGACTCAGGGAGCTTGTCACTGTCGAACGTGACGAAGAGTGTCCGAAGAGCACTTATCTTGGCCGCCTCGGCGGGATTCGCCGCATTCGCCAGAAGGCTGCCGTCCGAGAAACGGGTCACCTTCGACTCTCTACCAATTGCACTAGCTAATCCTCTCCTCTGATGGATCATGTTGCCCTTGGACAACATGGTGCCATCAGTGGAGCGAATAACGAGGAAGCGTTTGAAGCCAGCGGGCTCGAAAACGCCAGGTTACCTCTGAATGAGGGGCCCCGATGTCATCGAGGCTCCGCCCTGTGCACTCTTGGTGTTAGTCTTGGTCAGGGGCTCTGCACACGAGGGGGTAGAGGGGCCGGATGTGCTGATCTTGGCTTGGTCGCCTACCAAAGTGGTAGCAGACCCATCCGTCCCCGCAGCCCCCGTAGATGGAGAGGAGCCCCGAGTCTTTTTCATCTTTTTCTTTTTTGGAGAGGAGGGCGGGGAATGAACCCACTTTTCACCTCCGCCGGCAGAAGCCCCCAGGCCAGATGGACTGGCCTCAGCCAGGTCCCTCTCCGAAATGGAGAAGGTCCTGGTTGTCGTAGGGGCACCTGTCGGAGGAGATCCCTCCCCTCCTTTTACTGCCTCGGAGCCCTCAGCCATTTGAGGAGGACCTTGCATAGGGGCGGATTCGGGTTCGGTGCTTGGCGCCGAGCCCGAATTCCCCCCCATGGAAGGCCCTACCGTCTGAGGCTGGGTCTCCTCAAGGACCATGTTTATCACAGGAGGGGCCTCCAGTTGGCCATCCCCTCCCAGGACATCACAGGTCCCCTTGGCAGTGTCGCCAGTCTTGTGTGGGGAGGCACAGGCCTTGACCCCAGCAAGGTTTAAAATTCTTGCCAGCAGGTCTTTTGAGGGAAGCGACCGAAGGGGCCTGGCTTCCCTCTCCCCCCTAAGGGGGTTTGCCCTACCGAGCCGCTTTGATGCGGAGCGGCTGGCTAAGGGCTGCCTGCTGGCTTTCTTGGCAGTCCCCTTGGAAAGAAAAGAGGGGACTGCCGCTGGGAAAAGGGAGGTGCCCGAAAGCACCTCCAGAGAAGGGGGTGAGGGGGAGTCCCCTGCACCCGTAGGTGAAGGAGAGGAGTAAGCCTCCTCTCCGGTTAGAGAAATATGGAGGGTTCCTTGTGCAAGCACAGGGGGGATATACCTCCATTTTTTTGCTGGAGCTGCCCGAGGGCGGCTCCGTCGATGAGCAAGGGAGAGTTAAAGGGGTTTGGTGTTTTGAAAATTCATCTATGGGCATGGTGACCCTATTTTTGCCACGGGACGCAATAGCTCATCACCTCTTGCAGTTGCCCGCACAGCAAGAGGTGCTTACAAGCCCGGCAGGGCCAGGCGCCGCCATTTGGGACCACCCCTCCCGCCTGGTGGCCTGGCAGTCCATCGGCATGGCGGCTCCACCTTAGACACGGCGTATAAATGATAGATTTTGAAGACGAGAGGAAAAGGGATGTGAGGAAGGTATGGGTGGGGATGAAGCAGGTAGTTAAAAACCAGCCACCCCAGACCGGAGCTCAGGGGTTAGGGAACATTGTCCCCCACCCCCTCAGCCCCGATGCGGGATGGTTGGCTGAAAGGAAGGTCAGCATCTACCCTGTGAAATTAGAGGCTGACCAGAGAAAGTTGTGGGAGAGGTTGTGTGAAAAGAGAGGAAACAAGTGTTTTGAAGGAAGGAAGAGAGGCTAAGCTGGGGCCGGACGGAGTGCTGAGTCCCGTCAGCACGGCGGCCAGGATGGCAAATCGCCGCGCCCCTTACGGGGGAATAACGAGGAAGCGTTTGAAGCCAGCGGGCTCGAAAACGCCAGGTAACCTCTGATTGAGGGGCCCCGATGTCATCGAGGCTCCGCACACGGGGGGGGGGGATGTGCCGTTCTTGGTTTGGTCGCCTACCAAAGTGGCAGTAGAACCATCCATCCCCGCAGCCCCCACAGATGGAGAGGAGCCCCGAGTCTTCTTTGTCTTTTTAGTCTTTTTCTTTTTTGGAGAGGAGGGCGGGTTATGAACCCGCTTCTCACCTCCGCCGGCAGAAGCCCCCATGCCAGATGGGCCAGCCTCAGCCAGGTCCCTCTCCGAAATGGAGAAGTTCCTGGTAGTCGTGGGGGCACCTGTTGGAGGAGATCCCTCCCCTCCTTGTACTGCCTCGGAGCCCTCAGCCGTTTGAGGGGGACCTTGCATAGGGGCGGATTCAGGTTCGGTGCTTGGCGCCGAGCCCGGATTCCCCCCCATGGAAGGCCCTACCATCTGTGGCTGGGTCTCCTCAAGGACCATGTCTATCACAGGAGGGGCCTCCAGTTGGCCATCCCCTCCCAGGACATCGCAGGTCCCCTTGGCAGCATCAAGAGTCTTTTGTGGGGAGGCACAGGCCTTAACCCCGGCAAGGTTTAATTTCCTTGCCAGCAGGTCTTTTGAGGTTAGCGACTGAAGGGGCCTGGCTTCCCTCTCCCCCCTAAGGGGGTTTGCCCTACCGAGCCGCTTCGATGGGGAGCGGCTAGCTAAGGGCTGCCTGCTGGCTTTCTTGGCAGCCCCCATGGAAAGAAAAGGGGGGACTGCCGCTTGAAAAAGCGAGGTGCCCGAAAGCACCTTCAGACAAGGGGGTGAGGGAAGGTCCCCTACACCCATAGGAAAGGGTCCCCTGCGCAAGCACAGGGGGGGACCTCCATCTTTTCTGTGGAGCTGCACGAGGGCGGCTCCGTTGTTTTAGGGGGAATTAAGGGGAGATGTTTTTTTTTTGCATCATTGGGCATGGTGACCCTCTTTGTTTTACGGGACGCAATCGCTCACCACCTCTTGCAGTAGCCCACACTGCAAGAGGTGCTTACAGGCCCGGCAGAGCCAGGCGCCGCCATTTGGGACCACCCCTCGCGCCTGGTGGCCTGGCAGTCCATCGGCATGGCGGCTCCACCTTGAACACGGCGTAAAATAGATAGATTTTGAAGACGAGAGGAAAAGGGATGTGAGGAAGGTATGGGTGGGGATGAAGCAGGTTGTTAAAAGCCAACCACCCCAGACCGGAGCTCAGGGGTTAGGGGACATTGTCTCCTCCCCCCTCAGCCCCGATCCGGGACGATTGGCTGAGAAGAAGGTCAGCTTCTACCCTGTGAAATTAGAGGCTGACCAGAGAAAGTTGTGGAAGAGGTTGTATGAAAAGCGACGAGGTAGGATAGAAATACAGGCTATCTGAAGGAAGGAAGAGAGGCTAAGCTGGGGCCGGACGGGGCGCTGGATCCCGTCAGCACGGCGGCCAGGATGGCAAATCGCCACGCTCCTTACGGGGCGCAGAAATAACAGTATGCCTCCTATCCAGATGCAACTGCACAGCTACTGACTGAAAGGAAGTATCTAATGCAAAGAGAAGAACGGAGACATCATGCCGGGTGTAAATGGTGCATCTCCCTGCCCGGCCCCCATCCTGTGGTGGTGAGGTAGCAAAACCCTTATACCCCGGGAGAGTGGACAGGGGGGACATGCCCATCATCTTCTCCTGCAAAAAGATAGCTAACGGGGAACGGGATGAGACGAGCCTTCGCAGCTCCTCCCAGTTGGCCCGGAGTCCACAGGAATTCCATTGAAGTAATATGCAACAGCAGGCCTAGCTCGGAGGAGATGCGTGGGCCCTCTTTGAAGAGAAGACCCTCACAGAAATGGCCGTATGCTTCCTGTAGGCAGAACTCCGGGCGCTGTTGGCCGACATTTTCCTAGCTGCATTCCATTTATTATTCTCATTTGGTCTTGTGCAGCACCCAGGGCATAAAAAATTTCTCACTCCCACATTTTCAAGTCCAGAGCACTTCTTATGACACCACTTCCCACAGTGAGTTCAGAGAATAGAATTGCTTCCCACTCCTCTGCCACACACTCCATTTGGCCAACTCCTATACTCCACTCTTCTTCCTGGCTTTCCTCCTATCATCATTCCTTTAGTCCCCTTCTTACCAAGTCTCTCATCCACCTCTCAAACATGTCAATCACTTCCTCGTTTGAGCTTGCAGTAAGCACAAGGTCATCGGCATACAGTAGCTCACACAATCCTCGTCCTCTGCACTCCTTTGTCACCTCATCCAGAATGGTAATGAATAGCAGGAAGCTCAAATTTGAGCCTTGATGAGAACACCAACTGTGATGTCAAATTTCCCTGATATGCCTACCACCATCCTCACCTGAGAGTATGATTTTTCATATAGGGACATAACAGACATGATTAGCCTCTCGGGCACTCCCTGTCTCCCGAGTGCGCACACTATCACCTCTTCCTGGTACTCTATCAAAAGCCTTTTCCAAATCCACAAAAATGTGGTAGTTTCCTTTTCTTTTGTGTAAATTTTTCCTGGATCTGCCTCATAATAAATAATTAGCATCATTAGTAGACCTTCCCGCAACAAAACCAAACTGTCTGCCATCAACTTTTACTAAATTCTTCAATTTTCCCTCCAACACCCTCTCAAATATTTTCATGCAATGTTCAAGAAGCCTGAATGCCCAAGTGGGCAGTCGCCAGATAGGCTCCTAAAAATTTTTTTTTTAAATCTAGAAGCCTGATTCCTCTATAATTTTTGCACCCGAGATCATCCTCCTTTCCTTTATATATTGGAAGAATCAAACTAGTCTTCCAATCTTCAGGGCTTCTCTCCTCCTTCCCTATCTCTCAAAAAACTCTTGTCAGTTCATCAATTCCATCTCCTCTCAGTCTCTCCAACATATACCTTGTTATTCCTGTCAAACCAGGCACTTTGTTCCTCTTCATTGCTTTCAAAGCAGCTGCAACCTCTTCCTTTGATATGTCCTCTATTGCACCCTCCACTATATTGTCCTTTTACACATTAAACTCATTTGTTTCATTCAATAATAAATGAAAATTCTCTCTCCATTATTTGCTGTTCTTTAACCTGTATGTTGTCCTGCTCATCTTTTATGAACTTTGCTCCAGTTATATCTTGCCTATGTTTCCTCATCTGCTTTACCTTAAACAGCTTTGCTGCTCCACCAGGTCCAACTAAATCTTCTCTCCACTCCCCCCATGCCCTTCTCTTAGATCTGGCCACTGCTCATTTGGCTTCTCTCTTCTTATTCTGGTATTATCTCCTACAGATCCTCCCTTCACAACCTCTGCCATAATTTAGAAAAGTTTCTTCTCAGTGATCACCTGCTTGATAGCTCCATTCCACCACCATGTCTCCCTCTCCACATGCTGGTGCCTGGTTCTTTTTCCACAGACTTCCTTCACTGCTGCCACCACACTCCTCTTCAAGGTCTCTCATCCTCTCTCCTCTGCATGCGTTATTGTTATCTTCCTCCTAAAGGTCTCCACAAACTTCCCTTTTCTCCTCATCTTTCAACTCCCACTCCTTGATCTTCTGGCTTCCTTTAAACCTTTTTTTCCTCTGCATATTTTTCACAAGGGTTACCACTAACAGAAGCTTATTCTGCAACAAACACGCCTCTCCTGAGATTACCTTACTGTCTCTTGCTGTCATATGACTGTCTCTCCTCATAGATACAAAATCAATCTTTGTTGCTGTCCCTCCACTCTTATAAGTAATCTTTTTTCCTCATCCTTCTTGAACATTGTATTAATAATCTTACAATTTCTTGCCTGACAGAATTCAAGAATCCTCTCGCCCTCTCTTTCGCATTCCATGGCCATATATCCCCATAACTTCATCAAAACCATCCCTATTGGATCCAACATGTCCATTTAGGTCTCCAGTGATGAACAACAACTCACTCCCTCTGACCACTGCCACCTCATCATCTAGTCTTTCCCAGAATGCCTCCTTTTGCTCCTCATGTCTGCCAGTCTGTGGCCCATAAATGGAAAATATATGCACAACTCTGCCTCCCAAAACCATTTTGATCTTCATAATCCTTGATGTATGTCTTTCCACCACCATCACATCTTCCACCAACTCTTCCCTCACCAGCATCCCAACTCCAACTGCTCCATCTACTCCCCCAGGCCACCAAAACTTATATTTCTCTCTGGCATCTCCCAAAACTCTGCAAATCCACAAAAATGTGGAATATTTAATATATTAAAAAGAGGGAGTGTAGATGCTCACATTAAGAGAGAAGTACATACATGAAGGAGAATGAGGAATTTGTGTGGGATAGTGAATGGAGCGCCATTAGATAAGTTGCAGTAGGGGTAAAAAGGGGGTGGTTGCACTATGGAAGAGTGGCAGAATGCAATGGTTGGCTATGAATAAGATTGAGAATTATATGGGTGAAATTGAGATTTGCAAAGAAGAAAACTGCATGGTTTTAGTGTATGGACCCTAGAATAATAGAAGATAGTTTAAGAATTTTTTTATATATCCTGATGACTGTCTACACAGGTATAAGTGTCATAAAGAACAGCAAAAAGAAAGAACCACAAGTTCAAAGCATAAACTGACAAAAAACCCAAACAAGATAAAAGGAACACTACCCTAGTCCATAGAATCTTAAGAATTCTCCTCTTTTTAGATACAGTTGCTTCAAAATATTCACTTCAGTAACTTCTCCACTTTATTAACTTATATAAAATATTCCGGCACAGAAAAGTAAAGCAGTCCAATATACAGAAACCTATCCCAAGCATAAGAGAGAACATTACCAACCAAGTGCATCCTGGACTGTAAAGCGGGTCAATGATAAAAATATCAATGTGATGAACAGGCCTGCCTAGAGCCCTGATTTAACCCTTTTGCTGCAGACACAAACTGATTGTCAGTGATGGAAGCACCTGCGCAAAAATCCGGGAAAACCATGGAACAAAGTTTTACTATTTCAGTTGAAGCATAAATGCACCATTATCAATATATTTACAACAGGTAGTGTTTGTTCATTGAGAGAATAAAATAAAACCTTTTCATAAAGAAAATAATAAGAGATATCAAACTTTGCCTTTAATAATTAAGTTGAATATGATACATTTTAGAGCAGGGTACAATACAAAGACATGGTTTATCTGCACAAGTTTCACAGACATCTCTCATATCTTTTTTAATGGAAATAGCATACATGGCAGCGCTTTGAAGTATTTTTTTCTGTTCTGTCTGATGAAGAACAATAAAATGCCTTCCTGTCACTCTTGGGACAATTGCAGTCATTGAAGGGTGTTCATGACTCACTGTAAGCTAAAATCACCCAGGGCAGTATTTTCAATGTTTATAATATCTTCAGTAAAGTTATCATCATCACTGTCACTGAATATTTCCAGATCACAATCCTTATCCTCATCAGAAGAGTCATCTTTCTTATAACTTTTTTATTTCGCTCAGCATAACTTTCCTCTTTCACCATTTTGAAGGGCACTGTGATATATCTCTAATAATGGAGTCTTTTGGGCAATGAGCCTTAAAAAGTTACCAGATACTTCAAGATAAACATCTAAGGTTGCTACAATTATGAATTAAAATGCTACTTGATAATGGGATATAACTTGAAGCAGTTAAATATATGACGGCTCCACGGCATCACTGGTGGGAGTTTTCACTGCTGGCTCAGATACATCATACGGTGCAAAAGGGTTAAATCAGATATAAAATCTATCCAAGATATTTAGTAGGTAAGTTGACCCAGAAACTGATGGATGGAGAAGATCTTTGGCAGAGATTGTAAGAATAATGGAATAAGTCATGGCAGAATAATACAAGAAATCAGTCAAGTCTTGGGATGAAGATGTGCTCAAGTCATTTAGGAGAAGGGTGTCTTTTTTTTCTTTTTTTCAACAACTCCATCTGGCAATTACCACCAATACCAATAGAACAATACCAATATAAAATTCCTAAAAAACATACCAAACAACAAAAAAAACAGAAACCAAACAAAAATGAAAAAAATAAGAAACAACAAAGGCATGAAGGAAGCACACTCCAGTGTCAGAGGGTGGGGGTAGTGTCTCTCCAGAATGGACTCATGCAACCAACACCAAAGAGAGTCAAATAAAATAGAGGAGGTCAGTTTCTCCCCAAAAGTTTTCAAATAGTCCACAAGTCTGTACACAAATTTGCCCTGAGTAGAATGGAAAAGCACTGATGAACCTGTTCTCATCCTGGGACAGGTAACTGGCAGAGAGATCACCCATAGAGGGACATTAAACAAGAATGTACTGAAGACTGGGGAAGAATGCAGTCATCAGACTATGGTGCAGTTGAATGCCCCACTCCATTGAATGGAGGTGCCAAATTTGGAGACAACAGAAAGTGCCCTGAAGCCCTTGTGGTGTAGGGCTATGGCAACAGTCATGGTGCAATCGCATGTAATTTTAGGTTGCACTTAGCCATCTCCCATCATCTTTGTGATTCAGCTCAGAGGGTGGTCCTGATTTGTACCATGTAGTCAGTGTGATGAAGAGCAAAACGCTAGTCTGGTCACCCAGTCTTTGCAGACTCTTTGGCGCGCTGATGCCCAATATCCCCACATGTCCAGGAACCCAGCACAAGATAATCTTAAAATACTGTGAACCAGGGTGTATGGAGTACTCAAGGGGGCTTTGCGAGTCAATAAAGATCACAATCCAGTCTCAGAACCTGGAGCGACATGTCTCGCATACCAAAGTATATTGCAACCAGCTCAGCAGTGAAGACATGCAGTGTGTGGTAGAGCCCTGCTGACTTCAAACAGAGGGAATACAGTGTGGAAGCCGACCCCTTCCTGGGACTTGCAGCCATCTATATACACTCCTGATGCTTTTGGAGCAGAGGCATGGCAACAAATACTCAAAGGTGGTATCGTCTAGGGTGGTGTCCTGGGCAGAGCACTACATCAAGCTCTCTAAAAAGTTTCCTAGTCCTAAACCCAAAGAGTATGACTGGCATCTTTTGGCAGAATAGGCATCATCAAGATTGACTGTAGATGCAGTGAGAGACTTGGCAGCATTGAGGGGTAAGCTCCCAATGTGGCATGGCACCAGGGTTGGCATTAAAACAAGGTCTGCAGACCAAAAGTCACATGCTCTCACTTATTCTGATTTATGACCTTAAGACCTTCAAAACTTTCAATAATTCCTCGACTAACCTTGGCAATTGTATCATCTCAAAGAGAATGTAAATCAACATAAGGTTTTCAAATTTCATTAGAATCAGCCAAATAGTTATGATGTTATTGCCAAAACAAAATAATTCCCGGGCTAATATTGGAAGGACCTTAGCCATTATCATTTAAAAGAGAATATAAAACAACATAAAGGTTTCAAATTTAGTTAGAATTGACTGAAGTTACCTACTTCATTACTCCCCCCCGCCCCAAAAAGCAAAACGAGGACAGACTGACATAGTGAGATATAGTCACCCATGACTAAATGCCCCTTCCCCAAACACTAAAAAAAACCCAACCAAAGTAGATTTTTTTAGGGGGGGGGGGGGTATTTTTTGTTTATTTTTTTATAAATATTTTACATAGAAAAATTTAGTTTTATATCCTATTGATAAATAAGGTTTATATATGTACATAAAGTAAAAAATTAAAATCTATAAGAATCTTCCTAAAATATATATAAATAAATATCAAACAGGGGTTTTCTATTGATCTTGATCGAAAGTTCTTTGTCTCATTTGTTGGTGTTTTAGTTTTTGCTTTGATATAAAGGATAATGATACAACACATTAAATTTTAATCTGGCCAAACTTTTTAATTCTTTATATTAAATAAATAAACACTTTTCCTACATAATTATATAAAGGGGAAAAAAACTAAGAAACTTACCTCAGTTAATACAAAAAGAACCCTTCTTAATTTTTACTATCAGACATCACCATTTACCATTCTGTATCTTGCTCTTCTTTTAAGTGTTTGTAGATTTTCACTAGTTTCTCCACTTTTTCACTCCCAAACTGTTTCTCATTCTATTCCATATAAGTCCAAAGGAGAAAAATAACTGCTCGATTGTAGCTGAACTAGCTGGACTTGAATGTATGGACCCTAAAAATGAACAAAATCCATCTGGCAATTTCTTCCCACTTGTGATTTCTTGCGCTTCATATTCATTATATGCCACCACTTGTTTCAAAAAAGGCTGAATTTAACTGATTCAGAAAACATATTGGGTGGGAAAATTTGACTATCATTGAGCTGAAATTTATACAATCCAACTGCAAAATCAGGATGGATTTCATTGAGCCAGTTCTCAGCTCGTTCTTTAGCTTCCATCTCTAGATTTTCTCCTGGAATTTTAAATATAGCAAATTAAAACCGTGGCATTCAGGCATTGGCAACATTTTACTTTCAGTTTCAGAATGTAAAAATTGCTTTTAGCATGTAATTCTTCTGCAATACTAAATTAGCAGAATTACAACTTCTTACCTAAGTAACGAGGATCAGTCATGTAAGCAAAGTAATGAACAGGCTTCATGGCTTTCTTGAACCTATTCTTGATACTTTGATTATCTTGCTGCAAATCAGAATTATTCATTAAAGATATCCAGATGAGGACAGCATCTACGAGCCTTGTTCTGTCAGCTTAGAACTGGCTTAAAAACAAAAGTAACATAAATTATGTACTGTATATACTAGTATTGTATTGATTTTATTGATAATTATATTAGGATTATTGACAGACTAACATTGCCATTATTATTATTATTACTAATATTAATATCATACCTTGTCTAGAGCAGTTCCAAAGTGTTTTAGTTGGGTCAGGAGATGCTAAGCTTCCAGATATATGCCAAGTGTCAATAATTTATTGCCCCCTTATTAAAAAAAAAAAACTATAAAGTCCACCCCAAGAACCCCAGTGGGTTTTTTCCAACCTTGTGTGGCACACACAGAAGGGACCAGGCATATAAAAGTGTGGTAGATAAAGCCAGACTTCCACAATACACATTTGGCTCCAGATGCGTAAAACTCTCATCAATAGTCAAACTTTGAACAAACAAAGGATCAATAGGAAAATAAGGGTAGCCCTATTTGCAGCCCAAGTGGAAAACATCATGGAATAAAAAATATGAGCCTCCCAGGTGGAAAATCAACCAATTCTGCATGAACCTTGTTTAAGAACAAGTCCAGGACGGAATGGAACTATGGATGGCAGCCGAAGTGTGCAACTTTAGTTTTGGCTAGGGTAAACTGAAACCTGTGTGCTTCAGCATAGCGAGAGATACAGTTCAATGCCTATTGAGGTTGACACTCCCGAGTTGGCATCTGGGCTGCACCATAAGAAATCTAAAGGTTATCCAAGAATATCTTCCAGCAGCACCAAGGTGATACAATTGATTCTCAGAGCAAAGAATGCGAGACTGAAGACACTCCCCAGAGGGGCCCCTCAACACATATGGGAAATTGACAATCTTACACACTAACAAATAAATATTTAGAGACATCCACTCACCTACATCATGTGGAGAGTCTCTATGTTAGACCTTCTCCAGTTCAAAAAACACCATGGCATAGTGCTGTCTAGGAAGGAAGTCCTT
Organism: Ceratothoa steindachneri; assembly: GCA_963969495.1. Classification (NCBI taxonomy): domain Eukaryota; kingdom Metazoa; phylum Arthropoda; class Malacostraca; order Isopoda; family Cymothoidae; genus Ceratothoa; species Ceratothoa steindachneri. Next base: position 132,932,578 of record OZ018318.1, on the reverse strand, counting down.
GCAGACAGCATTTTCCAGTTGGGGCAGAGCATCCAACATGGCAAGGAAGTTGCAGAAGCTACACTGTTAAGAAGACAGGTGGCCTCCGCTGTCCAGGAAAATGGCTAATTTAACATTTGCCAATGTCTCCATCAACTTGCACAGGCAAGAGGTTAGGCAGAAACCAGTGGGGCCAGAAAGATCTTTCCCTGGTTTGTGAAAAATGAGCACAGTAGCCATTCATCAGGAGTTGGGGGGGGTACCTTATGCCCAGATCCTATTTAACAAATCTAACAGAAAGGCACTGCCTCACTCACCTAGGTGTCGCAGCATGGCATATGAGACATCATCCTGACAGGGGCAGTGTCCATGCATGCACAAAGTGAGAACAGAATGCAACTCATTCAATGGTTCTCTGCCTCTAGAGGTAAAGTCCAATCAGTGGACTTCAGCAATATCACAAAGTGTAATGAATGCTGGTGGAGCAGCATCCCGGCTAGGGAATGCAGTCTCATTCTCCTGGAGAATGGGAGCGGGGTTCTGCAAGAACTTGCCCAAAATCCTTTTGACTCACTTCTATACCTCTGCTAGAGCAGTCTTTCCCATTAAGTGAAGACACATATGACTGACAAGAAGATTGGTGGGTGAGCTTCGAAGAGACGACCCTGGTGGGAATGGCTGTATGGTTCCTACAGGCAAAAATAACTCACGCGCTGCTAGCCGAACAATGCACTGAAGGGCAGTCACCTTTGAGGACTTATCGGGGGAGGTTAGGCTCGCCATAGATCTTTTCCTCTCTTATCCTCAAAACCTTAGGTGGGTGGGGTGAGGCACCTTTGGAGTCATGGGTCACTCCTTTGGAGAATCCACCATCTCCAAGACACCCAGCCTAGCCCTGTGTGTGGTGCTGTACTCCTTTTGGGGCCAGTTTTAGGAACCCTGGAAGATGGCCTAACAACCATCTTCAGGTGTGTTGCCTCATGTGAGTCTAACAACTCAGTGGAAGTGCAGTTATTTCGCCTTACAAGAAATGATTATGCTGGTAGAGAGGTGGGTTGGGAGCCCTGGTATTAGCCAAGGCTGGGTGTGAACCCATTGTGCCGCCAGCTCTACTAGGAGACTGCCAGGAAGGGAGGGGTGGTAGAACCTGCAGAAGGGTTCTGAAAATAATGGGGAAATGACTGTGCTCATAGGCCTGGATCAGCTAGGAGCAAAGGGTGCCCTTTTTAATATTGAGGTATAAGACATCCCAGGGGCCATGTCCTGTGGTGGTAAGGTTGCAAAATCCTTATATCCCCAGAGGGTGGCCTGGGAATACATTTCCAGCATTTTTTCCTGTAAGCATAGCCAATTGATAATGTGAGGACATGATCCTCTAAGGCTCCATTCCCAGTTGGCCTGTAGTCCATTGCAAATGCATTGACAGAATATGCCCTTCTGGCCTAGCTCTGAGGAGATGCGGATCCCCTTTTGATGTGAAGACCTCATAGGAATGGCTGTAAACTTCCTGGAGGCAGGAATCAAGAAGCTGTTGGCCATATTAGGTGGTCTCTCTTTCAAGGACACACTGGGGGAGGTTGGGCTTGCTACACAACTTTTCCTCCCTTTGCCTTGGGAAGCTTTGGTGGGTGGGGTGGTGCTGGGATTTCTTCTTTATGAGGAACTTGTGTCTCTGAGTTGCCCTATCCAGTTTTGGGTGGAGGTGTAGGAGCCGAGGTTTCCCTAGAGCTGTCCTCATTTAGGGGGGCAGCCAGTGAGTCTAATGACTCAATGGAAGTATGCAGCCCTTTTGCTTTACATGATATGATCACATGGGGTGAAGGTGCCTATAGAGCCACCAACTCTAACAGGGGAGCACCCATGGACCACAGGTTGGGATAATCTACAGAAGGGTTCCAAATGGGCGCAAAAGCAACCATGCTTTTAGGCCTGGGGATGGGGGGGGGGGGAAGGCAGGAACAAATCGTGCCTGTTTAGCTTTTTAACTTTTGAGGCATAGGATGTTCCAGGTTGACAGATGTTTTGCACTAGTGTATCAATGCACACTGACCAGAAATTTCCCAGTGGTCAGTCAATCCACAAAGGCAACAGCTTCCAACTGAGCAGCCTTAGAGTTGTTTTTTTTAAAGGAGCTCATCTGGCGATTGCCTACTAGGGCAGAAGTTCTGTACATGCACAAAAGCCTACTAATAGGCTATATTAAAAAAACAAACAGATAATATGTAAATAACAATGATAAAAGTATAAAAGCTAAACAAAACAACAAAAGAAAACAAAGCAAGAAGGCAACAAGAAGGAAGCTTGCTCCAGCTTCAGGGATAAGCCTGCCTCGTCCCATCACAGGAAGAAGGGGCCTACAAAAAAAAAGAAGTCTCAAATAAGGTGGAGGCGACCAGCCTACTCCAAAAAGTCATATAGCCCACAAGTCTCAGTGCATGAACCAGTCCTGAGTACATGGGAGCAGCATAAGTGACCCCACTCAGGTAATGTGCGTGAAGATCACACAGATTGGGACATTCAATAAGAATGTGCCGAACGGTCTGGGGAACAATGTAGTCGTTGCAATAAGGCGCAGGCGAGTGCTCCATCAAATGGCAGTGCATCCTGCAAGTGTGTCCAATTCGGAGATGAAAGAAAGCTACCTGAAGCCATCACAGCATTGGGAGGTAAGTCCATGTGAACAGTCACTGTGCAATGGCACATAACTTTAAGTTCCCCTTAACCATCTCCGATCTTCTTTGCGGGGAAGCCCCAAGAGCTGCCTGTATTCTTGCCATGTAATTGGTGTGAGGAAGAGTGAAATGCTGGTCTGGTCGCCCAGTCCTCGTGGACTCTTTGGCACCCCCCTTCCCTGCAATTCCTCCATGTCCAGGAACCCAGCATAAAATAATCTTGACATCCGACCGGCTCACCAAAACCGTTGCATCACGATATCGCAAACCAGGAAATGTAGAGATTCCAATGCCCCGAGAGCACTCAGGGCACTTTGTGAGTCGCTATGTGGTGGATGGCTGATGTGTGAATGGAGAGTATATTTGTGAGCCGTTCTCCCCATTTTGTCCGCTATGGATTTCACCACTTTGCCTTAGTCTGTCCTTTTACTCTACTTTTCTTTGTTTATGGGAGAAGAGTGTGAGTGTTGCTAGGATTAGGGATTGGGATAGACTAGGCTGTAAATAGAAATTGGTAGTATAGATTGTTTTGTTTTTTAATTTTTTTATGTGGTTTAAAAATTTTCTCTTGTTGCAGGCTATATATTTTGCCTATAAAATTCTTGCAAAAAAAGGTCAGCCCACCTTTCAGTTGCTAAAATCTTTTGTCAAAGACTTACTTTTTACTTTCAAAAGTCTTAACTCATTTGCCACCAGTCGCAATATTTATTGTTTGGCATCCGAACAAGTCTTTGGCAGCAGTTTTTTTTTCTAAAGGGTTGATTGTGCCAGGCCTCACTCCATCGTGATTTGGAGTGCTACTGCTGCTGACTATTGGGGTCAATTTTGCTCTGCCACCAGCTTAGCCAATTGTGTAAGAGGGATGCCCTGATACACTCAAGTGGAAACTAGAGTCAGTTTGTTAGTTTGTCCAAAAGATGTCTTATCTTCCCATTCCCCTCCCCTTTCCCACTCCCTTCTGTGGATTGAAGAAGACCTAAAGATAATTTTTTGTACAGTCTGTAACTTGGAGTTATTGTAATCCCGATGTGGCCATTAGATCTCCAATATTTTCTTTTTGTTTGCCAATAAGTCTGACAGCACTGTCTCACAATTTATACATTATGTAAATATTTATATATACACATCATTTTCATTGTAAATTTTCTTGGGAAAATAAATTTAAAAGATAAAGGAAGAGGTTGCATATCTGTCTCCTTTGCTGCCAGAAGTGGACTTTAATTCCCAATCATTCAGGTCCCAAACACTAGTGAAAAAGGTGTGGAAGGTACATTGTATACGCCACATAAAATTGGCACCTGAATAGGGACTCGAAGGTTGGGAATTTGCAGAAAAGCAGGAGCACAATTGTTTTATTTTCCTTCTACTCTTACTAGCAGAGAATGGTGACTGAGCATGAGATGAAAGAGGATATTATAAGATTGAGGATGGAGTTAAGAAAGGAGGAGGAAGAATGCAAGTTGCAAGGATTAAAGAAAGGATTTAAGGACAGAACAGAGCAATTGGAAGCAAGAATGGAGGACAAAATAACAGAACTCTACAAAAGACTGGGAATGGCAAGGACAATGGATTTAAGGACAGAACAGAGCAATTGGAAGCAAGAATGGAGGACAAAATAACAGAACTCTACACAAGAAGGGGAATGGCAAGGACAATGGATGAGATGAGTAGGACTTATAAGATTGCCAAGACGACAGATATGACTGACCGGACAGACACACAACGGTGGAAAAAGACAAAAAAGGATGGAAAAAGAATGAGCCTGATGAAGCAGCCAAAGACTTTGCCCCTGGATACGCATATGACTGAGGGTGTACAAAAGAGGGAAAATATGATTGCAGGAGTGTTTGCATGTGAAGTTCTTTTATGACATGTATCAACATACCCAAAAATGAAGAAAATCCAAGATGGTTACCGGTTTGGCATTGCCTGATTTCATGCAGAATGACTGGGTTAAGATAAATGTTGGATTGAAGTATGTTATGAATTTTAGTGAGATGATTCAATTGGAAATGGTGGATGAAAGTGAAGTTTTTACTGATGATGATATTTTGGAAATACAAGAGATGTGTCCAATAATTCAAGAGCTAAGGGTATGTATTGAGAAGAGGATTGGTTAGAATGAATGGCCTGAATACTTGAGTGGGTTTAAGAGGTATGCAAGGGATTTTGTGATATGTATGGATGTGGTATATTATGTAAGACACCTTAAGAATGGAGATGATGTTCTTGTGCCTGTGATGTCTTTAGTTGGTATGATGGGGCTAGTGAAAGTTATGTATGATAGTCTTGGACACATGGGTAAGTTTAAGTTATGGGAGTGTATGAAAGAAAAGGTATTTCATCCCTGTCTGTTGACTGTTGTGAATGATGTTGCTACCACATGTGACAGTTGTCCGAGGCAAAAAATTCAGTGTGTGCAGGCTCAACCCTCATTGTTGAAAATTGATGTAAATGAGCCATATGAGATGGTAGTGGTTAACTGAGTGTCTTTGCCAAGAACTAGTGCTGGGAATATTGGTATGATTGTGACGCTGGACCATATGAGTAAGTTTGCATATGCAGCACCTGTGAAGGATAAGAGGAGTGTGACTGTTGCACGAGTGGTGGAGCAGTTGTTTTTTTCCGATGTGTATAAGGAAGCCGAATAAGTGTTGAGTGATAATGGTCCGGAGTTTGTAGGGGAAGCATTTGAGCCAATGTTGCGAGAGAATGGGGTTGAGCATATAAGAACAACTACATATATGCCCTCCTCAAATGAGTTAGCAGATAGGATGGTACGAACGTTATGTGAGATGTTGCAAATGATGGGCGGGTATGATTGAGATGTATGGCTAGGAAGTGTGTTATGGGCATACAACTCAACAGTACATAGTGTAATAGGTATGTCACCATGTCAGCATATATTGAGCTATGAAAGAAGAGAGAGAGAATGTTTACATCTTGGAAATAAAGATTATGATGTATGGCATGAGGTGAATGAAAGGTTTTGGTCATTTGACGTGAATGACAAAGTTTTGAAAGCGAGAGTAGAAAAGGGAAGATTGAATGTTGAGGGTCCTTATGTGGTTAAGAATGTGTGGGAGAATGGGGTGATGTAAGTGATAGAAAGAGAGGGTGTAAATGGGAATGAAGAGGAATGAACACACCAAAGTAATTGAGAAAATGGAGAGAGCCTCCTGAATACTTGGTGTTACATCCAGTGGATGAATGGTATAAGAATAGAAGTAGTGTGGTTGAAGAAAGGAACGAAGATGGAATGATTGACTTTGCCTTAGTCCGTCCTTTTACCATACTTTTTATTGTTTAGGGTAGAAGAGTGTGAGTGTTGCTAGGAATGGGCATTGGGATAGACTAGGCTATAAATAGAAATTGGTAGTGTAGATGTTTTTTTTCTAATTTTTTTTATGTGGTTTAAAAATTTTCTATTGTTGCAGGCTATCTATTTTGCCTATAAAATTCTTGCATAAAAGTCAGCCCGCCTTTTGGTTGCTAAAATCTTTTGTCAAAACTTACTTTTTATTTTTAAAAGTCTTAACTCATTTGCCTCCAGCCACAATATTTATTGTTTGGCATCCCGACCCAGTCTTTGGCAGCAGGTTTTTTTTTCTAACGGGTCAATTGAGCCAGCTTCCTTTCATTGTAATTTTGAGTGCTACCACTGCTGACCATTGAGGTCAATTTTGCTCAGCCAGCACAGCCAATTGTGTAAGGGGGATGCCCCGATACACTCAAGCAGAAGCCAGAGCAAGTTTGCAGTTTGTCCGAAAGACGCCTTATCTTTGCATTCCCCTTTCCTTTCCCACTCACTTGTGAGGATTAAAGAAGGCCTGCAGGTAATTTTTTGTACAGTCTGTAACTTCGAGTTATAGTAAGGCTGACGTGCCCATATTTTTCTTTTTGGTTGCCATAAGTCTGACAGCACTGTCTCACAATTTATCCATTCTGTAAATATTTGTATATACACATAATTTTTATTGTAAATTTTCTTGGGGAAATAAATTTAGAAGATAACAGTATAGGTTGCGTATCTGTCTCCTTTGCTGCCAGAAGTGGACTTTATTTCCAAATCATCTAAGTCACAAACCCTAGCAAAAAAGGTGTGGAAGGTACATTGTATCCAGACAAAGTTATAACAATCTGGTCTCTGAAACAGGTACATCACATTATCTCCCATACCAAACAGTGTATTGCAACCAGCTCAGCCATGAAGACAGGCAGAGTGCCTGGCAGAGTCCAGATAACTTCAAACACAGGAAACACAGCAAGGAAACCGACCCCCTCTTGGCAATTGGAGCCATCCATATACACTGGCACAATACAAGGTCAGCTGCGGATACATAAAACATGCATCCATAGTCAACCTTCAAACGAACAAAGGATCGCTAAAGAAGTAAAGCAGTAGATCATGGAGCGAGAATATCCATGTCACAGGTACAAGAGACCCTAAGACTGCGTATATGAGCCTCCTGGGTGAGGCGTTGGTCAAATACAAGACCAAGGATCAGTGCGCTTCCATCACTTCCAGAAGAACCCCATTTTGAAACAAGTCTGGGTTAGGGTGGAGCCATGGATGGTGGCAGAAGCACACCACCTTAATCTTAGCTAAGGAAAACCGAAACCCAAAGCCTGGGTGCTTTGGGATATTGAGAGACGCGGTTTAATGCCTATTGTAGTCTATATTTCAGAGTTGGCAACTGGGTCACGGCAAAAGAGATCGAAAGGTCATCCACATAGAGTGTAGCGGGAACATCTTCCGGCAGCACCGAGGTGATGCCGTTGATGCTCAAGGCAAAGGGTGTGACATTTTCCTGCGGGACACCCTTTTCCTACTCTAGTGGGCTCCCCCACACCTGTAGACAAATCGACAATCTCACAAAAATTTAGATATACAGATTGGTAGGTGCTGTCCAGAAAAAAGGCTAATCTAGCATTTACCAACTTCTCCATCACCCTGCACACACAGGAGGTTAGAGATTGGGCAGAAACTGGCTGGGATAGAGTGATCTCTCCCTGGTTTGCAAAAAGCAAGCACAGTAGCAATTCGCCAGGAGTCTGGGAGGATAACCTCTACCCAGATCCTGTTTAACAAATCTAATAGAAAGGCCATGCTTCGCTCACCTATGTGTCAAAGCATGGCATATTGAACATCATCGGGACCAATGACAGTGTCTGCGCACAAAGTGAGAGCGGAACGCAACTCAATCAAAGTAAACCTGTTGTTGAAGGGTTCTCTGCCTCTGGAGGTAAAGTCCAGTTGGCAGCCTTCCGCGGCATCACAATGAGGATTGAATGCTGGCGGAGCAGCATCCCGGCTAGAGAAGAGAATGCGGTCGCGAAGGATTCCGTAACAGACGCGGGGTCCCATCCTCCTGGAAAACACGAGAGGGGTCCTGCGAGAACAAGGCCGAATACTTTTGACTAGTTTCCACACCTCTGCTAGAGGGGTCTTGCCGTTAAGTGAAGACACGTATGCCCAGCAAGAAAAGCGGCACGCATGCTTCGAAACATACCGGAACCTAGCCCTAGCTCAGCGAAATTTACCGACAGTTAAATGGTTCAGGCGGCGCCTATAGTGCATGTAGGTTTAACACTTCTGTTTTGAGGGCCGCCTCACATTCGGCTAACTACCTGGGAAGCCGTCAGCATGAAAAACTGCCAGGCATTCTAGGAATAGTAGTTAGGCCTACAACGATGAGGTTGCGGGAGAACTCACCGGCCTCATCTACCGACCTAAACTCCTCAACTGAGACAGAGGAATCAGCCATTTCCTGAAATGTGGACCACTGCACCAAGCACCACCAGAGCAGGCTCTCAGGTGGCAGTTGCCCCCAAAATGATATTTGAATGGGAAAATGATCACTACCATGGAGGTCATCGACCACCTCACACACAAAATCAGGCTGTGCATCCGGAGGGGACAAAGAAAATGATGACAAGAAAATGAAGAGGTTCTCGGGGAGTGATGCATAAACTCATCCAGATTTACGAAACCTATCTCCAGCTCATTGATCAGGTCATTGAGGACCTGACCACTGGGATTGATCAAGTAATCTACCCAAAGGGGTGTCTACTGTTTAGATCCCCCAACAATACAGAGGGCCTCTGCCGAAGTCCCCGACGTCAAAGTCAGCTGAAGGTGGAATGTACATAAAAATAACAGTATACCTCCTATCCAGGCGAAGAGAAGAACAGAGACATCATGCCAAGTGTAAATGATGTATCATCTTGCCTGGCCTCCATTCCATAGTGGTGGGGTTGCAAAACCCTTACCCCCCCCGTGGAGTGTGGTCAGGGGGTGCACACGCCCAGCATGGTCTGCAAAAAGATAGCTAAGGGAAAATACAAAAGTCTCCACAGCTCCTCCCAGCTTTCCCGGAGTTCAAGTTAATTCCATTGGAGGAATATGCCCTCCAGGCCTAGCTTGGAGATGTGGGGGCCCTCTTCGAAGAGAAGACCCTCACAGAAATGGCCATCCCTTCCTTGAGGTAGAACTCTGCTGAGTCCCATCCACATGGTGGCCAGGAAAACACATTACCATGCCCCTTACCAGGTAGGGAAAATAGAAGGAGAAAAGGGAGGGAAGAATGCAGGCAACTAGTGGAGCCAACAGGTAGGGGTGGGCAAGAGCCCCACCCACCAGCCCTACCTCCCAGGGATGAATAGACTAAAGCTTATCCATGACTAGCCAGCTGCCAAGAATATAAGAGAGAAGAGAGTTGTAAAGAAAGTGGCCAAAAATGGGTAAATTTTAAATGTCTAGAAGGAATGAAGCCCAGGCAGACTCAATTTAGTTTGAGACTGCCATGGGGACTAAGGGTGGGAGGGTGTGCTGCTCCCCCAGATGCCAAGTATAACAATAGGCATCACCTTAGGAGATAATTAATAAAAAAAATGCTCATTATGATGACCCAAAGGAAACAGATTCACTCAAGATGCCATTCATCATATTAGAGATAGCCATATAGCCACAGAGAATGGCATTCAAGACTGTATACTAGTGTGAAAATTAATTCAGACATGGAGAGGTTGTGTCATTATTTCTTTTCAGAATAGTGTAATAGTCCTTTTTGGCAGTTATCTGACTAGTAATAGTCACTTTTGGGGACTATCCAATTCAATCTTAAAAGCTGAGTGCAGTCAGTGCTAAGCCAACAGGTATCTTATAAGGCTGTTTGTGCCTGTTCATATTGATTACTGTTTAATTTCATAATTGATGTTATACCTAGAAAGTGTCAAAGTCAACTATTAGGAATATTGAGAAAAGAGAGAGCTAACAACAGTAATAAGTATGAAAGCATAGCTTCAGGAAGATGTGGTAGAAAATCCAACACTTCATGATAAAGAAATATATGAAGGATCCCAAGAAAACAAAGACCTTCAGAGAGATGTGGCTTAAGCCAGTATAAATATTGATTCTTCAACTGCTCGAAGAAGGCTTCTTGATTAAAAGTGACAAAATATGTTATTACAATTCAGATATGAGTAATATTAGAACACAGTATCTAAGATTTCTTTTTTCAGTATCAGTTCTAATATCACTAAACCATGTAGTTTATTATACTTAATTAAAAATATGAAAGCATCACTCCCCACTCCTATTATTCTTAATAAAATAAAACTACTATCAAGATTTTATATTTTTTTTAGAGGGCTATCTGGCTCTGCCCACTTAGGCATAAGTTGCCGTAAACAAACAGCCTAGTTCTAGGCTATTTTAAAAAATTTGAAAAGAAACAACAATAAAAAGAAATAACAATTAGGAAGCAATAACAATAACAAAACAATAACAGAAACTACAACTAAACCTAGTTAAATGAAAGGGAGAAGGCCGGCCTCCCCCCAAAAGTCAACACGTCCACCAGTCAATGTGCACGCACTCGTCCCAAGTACAAAGGACAGGCGGTAGCGACCCCGCCAATCCTGGTACCGGGACAGGTAATGTGCACGAAGACCACCCAGACTGGGACATTCGACAAGAATGTGCCGAACAGTCTGGGGGACAACGCAGTCGTCGCAGGCGATTGCTCCATGAAATAGCGATGCGTCACACGAGTGTGTCCGATTCGGAGACGACAGAAAGCGACCTGAAGCCGTCGCGGCATTGGGGGATAGGTCCATTGGAACAGTCGCGGCGAAATAGCACGCAACTTTAAGTTCCCTTTGACCGTCTACCATCTTCTTTGCCAAGCAGCACGAAGGGCTGCCATGATTCATGAAAATGTAGTCGGAGTGAGGAAGAGCGAAACGCTGGTGCGGTCGCAGAGTCCTCGCGGACTCTTTGGCGCCCTCATCGGCGCGCTCATTCCTCGCAATTCCTACATGTCCAGGAACCCAGCAGAAGATAATCTCGACATCTGCCCGGCTCGCCAAAACCGTGGCGTCACGGATATCGCGAACCAGGGGATGCGGAGATTCCAATGCCCCGAGAGCACTCAGGGCACTTTGTGAGTCGCTATAGATCACAATCCGGTCTCCGAACCAGGCACGTCACGTAATCTCCCGTACCGAGTGGTGTATAGCCACCAGCTCGGCCGTGAAGACAGACGCAGCGCCTGGTAGAGACCCGCTGACTTCAAACAGAGGGGATACGGCGTGGAAGCTGACCCCCTCTTGGGACTTGGAGCCATCCGTATACACTGGCACGGATGGTTCCAGCGTGACACGATGTGTGCTCCTTAAAGGTCGAACGCAATACTCCCGGCGCCGTAAAAGCTTTGGGAGCAGAGGCGTGGCGAAAATAGCCAAATGTGGTACCCTCCAGGGTGGCGTCCTGGGCAGAACCAGGGGCGCCACCGGTCCGAGAACTATATCTACCTCTCGAAGGAGTTTCCTGGCCCTAAACCCAAAGGGCTTAGGGTATGACTGGCGTCTCTCGGCGGCATAGACACCAAAGAGATCAGCTGCGGATGCAGTGAGAGCTGTTGGTGACTGAGGAAGACGCCGGGCAGAGCGAGTGGCATCTCCCCAGCATCGACCAACAGGCTCTCAATGGGGGAAGTGCCGAAGGCACCGGTCGGGTGGCGAAGGCCGGTGTGGTGGATCGAATCCACCTTCCGCAATAAACGCTCGACTGCGGATGCATAAAACTCGCATCCGTAGTCGAGCTTCGAACGAACAAAGGATGGATAAAAAAGTAGGGCAGTAGCCCTATCAGCGCCCCAAGCACTGAACGTCACTGAACGGAGAATGTCCATAGCGCGAAAACAAGAGACCCTAAGGCTGCGAATATGAGCCTCCCAGGTGAGGCGTCGTTCGAATACAAGACCAAGGAAACGGTGCGACTCAACCACATCCAGGTGCACCCCATGAAGAAACAAATCTGGGTCGGGGTGAAGCCGTGGATGGCGGCAGAAGTGCACCACCTTAATCTTGGCCAAAGAAAACCGAAACCTGTGCGCTTCGGCATAGCGAGAGACACGGTTAAATGCCTGTTGGAGTCGACGCTCCAGAGTTGGCATCTGGGCCGCGCCAAAAGAGATCGAAAGGTCGTCCACGAAGAGCGTAGCGAGAACATCTTCCGGCAGCACCGAGGTGATGCCATTGATGCTCAGGGCAAAGAGTGTGAACTGAGGACATTTCCCTGCAGGACACCCTCTTCCTGCTATTTTGGGCCGGAGAGGGCTCCTCCCACCCGTACGCGGAATCGAAGATCTCGCAAAAATTCAGATATAAACATTGGGAGGCGTCCCCTCGCTCCCATCGTGTGTAGAGTCTCCATGATACCGTATCGCCAGCGGTATCATAGGCCTACTCCAGATCGAAACACACCGTGGCGTAGTGCTGTCTACGAAGGAAAGCCTCGCAGACGGCATTTTCCAGTCGGAGCAGAGCATCCGATGTGGAGTGGAACTTGCGGAAGCCGCAGTGTGCACAAGACAGATGGCCTCCGCTTTCCAGGAAAAAGGCGAGTCTAACATTTACCAATTTCTCCATCAACTTGCACACGCAAGAGGTTAGAGAGATTGGGCGGAAACCGGTCGGAGTAGAATGATCTCTTCCCAGTAGCGATTCGCCACGAGTCTGAGAGAAGACCCTCCACCCAGATCATGTCGAACAAATGTAACAGAAAGGCCATGCCTCGCTCACCCAGGTGTCGAAGCATAGCGTACGGGACATCGTCCGGAACATGGGCGGTGTCCGCGCACGAAGCAAGAGCGGAGCGCAACTCACTCACAGTAAACTTGTCGTTGAAGGGTTCTCCGCCTCTGGAGGTAAAGTCCAGCCGGCGGCCTTCCGCGACATCACGACATGCATTGAATGCTGGCGGAGCAGCATCCAAGCTAGAGAATGCGAAAAAAGCGGTCGGGGATTGCGGTCCCATTCTCCTGGAGAACGGGAGGGGGGTCCTGTGAGAACTTGCCCAGAATCCTTTTGACTCGCTTCCACACCTCTGCCAGAGGGGTCTTCCCGTTAAGTGAAGACACGTATGCCCGCCAAGAAGAGACGCGGGCGTGCTTCGAAATATACCTGAACCTAGCCCGACGAAATTCACCCACAGTGAAATCGTTTGGGCGGCGCTTATAGCGAATGTAGGCATAACGCTTCTGTTTGAGGGCAGTCTCACACTCGGCCGACCACCATGGGCGTGGTCAGCGTGCAAAACGGCCAGACGTCCTGGAAATAGTAGTCAGGCCCAAGGCCTCATCTACCGGCCTAAACTCCTCGACTGAGATAGAGAATTCAGTCATTTCCTGAAATGCAGGCCACCGCGCCCGCGCCAAGCACCACTGAGGTGGTCTCTCAGGCGGCAGTTGCCCTGAAAATGATATTTGAATGGAAAAGTGATCACTACCATGGAGGTCATTGACTACCCCCCAATCAAAATCAGGCTGTGCATCCGAAGAGCACAAAGATAGGTCAAGGCAAGAAAATGAAGCGGTTCTCGGACAGTGATGCGTAAACGCACCCCTGTTTAGGACACCTATCTCAAGCTCTTCGATCAGATTGGCAAGGACTTGTCCCCTGAGATTTATTGAGTAATCTCCCCAGAGAGGATGCCTGCCATTCAGATCTCCAAGCAAGAGAAAGGGCCTCGGCAACCGTGCCACGACGCGGCGGAAGTCCCATGCCTCGAAGTCAGCTGACGGTGGAATGTACGCAGAAATTATAGTATACCTCCTATCTAGGTGCAGCTGCACAGCCACTGCCTGAAAGGAGCCATCTAAAGAGAAAGGAAGAACGGAGACATCCTGCCGAGTGTAAACCGCACATCCACCAGCCCGGCCATCTACGTGGTGGTGCGGTCGAAAGCCCCTTATACCCCGGAAGGGCGGGCAGGGGATACGCGCCTAGCATGGTCTCCTGCAAAAAGATAGCTAACGGGGAACGGGACGAGACGAGACGAGCCTCCGCAGCACCTCCCAGTTGGCCCGGAGTCCACGGCAATTCCATTATAGGAATATGCCCTCCAGGCCTAGCTCGGAGGAGACGCGGGGGCTATCTTCGAACAGAAGACCCTCACGGGAATGGCCGTACGCTTCCCGGAGGCAGAACCCCGGGCGCTGTTGACCGGACAAAGCGCTGAATGCGCTGTTGCCTTCGAGGACTTATTGGGGGAGGTTGGGCTCGACATGCGAGTCTTATCCTCCCTCCGGCTCGAAACCTTAGGCGGGCATTGCGGCTCCTTTGTTGCTGTCCTCTTTTCGGGGGACAGCTTTAGGAACCCCGGAAGATGGCCTGGCGAACAGCTTCAGGGGTATTGCCCCCTGTGAGTCTAACGACTCAGGGGAGGCGCATGGCCGTTTCGCCTTACGGGAAACGATCACGCTGGGGAAAGAGGGGGAAGACCTGGTTTTAGCCGGGGCTTGTTAGGAACCCTTTTGGCCGCCAGCTTTACCAGGGGAGCGCCCGGGTTGAGTAGAGCCTGCAGAAGGGCTCTGAATGGGCGCGGAAACGACCGTGCTCGTTGGCCTGGATGGGCCAGGAGCAGAGGGTGCCTTTCTAACTATTGAGGCATATGACGTCCCAGGCAGAGCCGGGCGCGCCAGGACCAAGTCCTTAGCCTCGCGGAATGAGATTCGATCCTGGGCCTGAACGGCTATGACTTCTTTCTCAAGGAGATATGCACCACATTGCTTCGAAGAAGCGGGGTATGGCTCAACGCAATTGACACACTTGGCCACACATGATTTAGACTTATCATGTGTGGCCTTGGAGCAATTTACACAGACTTCGGGTGACCCCGACTTTGCACGTCTACAAGATTAATTTGTATGACCGAAGCGGTGACAGTAATAGCACAGCCGCGGCAGTGGCACGAATGCCTTGATGCGGTAGCTGTACTAACCAGCCCGCACAGACTCAGGGAGCTTGTCACAGTCGAATGTGACGAAGAGTGTAGGGGTGGGTCTCGAGGCCCCTCCCTGTTTTCTCATCACACGTTCCACCTTGACCGCCCCATGGTCGGCCAGCTCTAGGGTGATGTCCTCAATGGAGTAGTCAACGAGTTCCCTCGCATAAACTACTCCTTTCACAAAGTTCATGGTAGAGTGCGGCATCACACTCACCGGGGTGCCATGAAGTGTTGGAAGAGCACTTATCTTGGCCGCCTCAGCGGGATTCACCGCATTTGCCAGAAGGCTCCCGTCCGAGAAACGGGTCACCTTCGGCTCTCTACCAATTGCACTAGCTAATCCTCTCCTCTGATGGATCATGTTGCCCTTGGACAACATGGTGCCATCAATGGAGCGAATAACGAGGAAGCGTTTGAAGCCAGCAGGCTCGAAAATGCCAGGTAACCTCTGAATGAGGGGCCCCAATGTCATCGAGGCTCCGCCCTGTGAACTTTTAGTTTTAGTTAGGGGCTCCGCAACCAGGGGGGCAGAGAGGCCGGATGTGCTGATCTTGGCTTGGTCAGTTGCTAAAGTGCCAGCAGACCCATCTGTCCCCGTAGCCCTCGCAGGTGGAGAGGAGCCCCGAGTCTTTTTTGTCTTTTTAATCTTTTTCTTTTTTGGAGAGGAGGGCGAGGAATGAATGCGCTTCTCACCTCCGCCGGAAGGAGCCCCCGGGCCAGATGGACCCGCCTCAGCCAGGTCTTTCTCCGAAATGGAGAAGGTCCTGGTGGTCGCAGGTGCACCGGTCACAGGGGATCCCTCCCCTCCTTGTACTGCCTCGAAGGCCCCAGCCGTTTGCGGAGGACCTTGCATAGGGGCAGATTTGGGTTCAGTGCTTGGCACCGAGCCCGGATTCCCCCCTATGGAAGGCCCTACCATCTGAGGTTGGGTTTCCTCAAGGACCATGTCTATCACAGGAGGGGCCTCCAGTTGGCCATCTCCTCCCAACACATTGCAGGTCCCCTTGGCAGCGTCACCAGTCTTGTTTGGGGAGGCACAGGCCTTGACCCCGGCAAGGTTTAAAATTCTTGCCAGCAGGTCTTTTAAAGGAAGCGACCGAAGGGGCCTGGCTTCCCTCTCCCCCCCTAAGGGGGTTTGCCCTACCAAGCCGCTTTGATGTGGACCGGCAGTCCCCTTGGAAAGAACAGAGGAGACTGCCGTTGGAAAGAGAGAGGTGCCTGAAAGCACCTCCAGAGAAGGGGGTGAGCGGGAGTCCCCTACACCCGTAGGCGAAGGAGAGGAGTGAGTCTCCTCTCCGGTTAGAGAGATATGGACGGTCCCCTGCGCAAGCACAGGGGAATGGACCTCTATTTTTTCGGTGGAGCTGCCCGAGGGCAGCTCCGTTGATGTTAAAGAGGAAGTTAAGGGTTAGGTTTTTTTTTATATTCATCATTGGGCATTGTGACCCGATTTGTATCACAGGACGCAATCGCGCATCACCTCTTGCAGTAGCCCGCACTGCAAGAGGTGCTTACAGGCCCGGCAGAGCCAGGCGCTGCCATTTGGGACCACCCCTCCTGCCTGGTGGCCTGGCAGTCCATCGGCATGGCGGCTCCACCTTAGATGCGGCGTAAAAAGGGATAGAATGTGAAGAGGAGAGGAAAAGGGATGTGAGGAAGGTATGGGTGTAGGTGAAGCAGGTTGTTAAAAAAAAAACATCCCGAACCAGAGCTCAGGGGTTAGGGAACATTGTCCCCTCCCCCCTCAGCCCCGATCTGGGACGGTTGGCTTGAGAAGAAGGTCATCATCTACCCTGTGAAATTAGAGGCTGACCAGAGAAAGTTGTGGGAGAGGTTGTATGAAAAGCAAGGAAACAAGTGTTCTGAAGGAAGGAGAAGAGGCTAAGCTGGGGTCGGATGGGGTGCTGAGTCCCGTCAGCACGGCGGCCAGGATGGCAAATCGCCGCGCCCCCTACGGGGTCAAGATTTATTTAATTAACTTAATTATATGAATATCTAAAAAACTAGGAATTACCTGTCCATATCCAAAGGTGAAACCAAACTGCAATTGTAAAATGGTGAATAAATGTAAGATGATTGGAATGAAGTTCATTTGCACGGGAAAGAACTTTTTTGCTGATATATCACCATCAATACTCTTCATTGATACATATAAATATACCATGAGAAAATTTAAACAGACTAAATTATTTGACTTTTAAAAAATTCAATTCTATGAGAGAAAACAATGATGATTTAATAAACACAACAGTTCATCTTATTCTCTCTTTGATTTACTGTGGAGATATACAGCTACAATTATCTGAAACAAAATTAAGTGTTAGCTAGGTTTATGGGGTTAATTCTTATGATGGCTCAAAGTGATACTTTTGAATGCAAGATCAATTGGATTGAATTAAACTTACTAGAGGCTTATAATACACTCTTGATGAGTATTAAAGAATGAAAGGGTTGATTCTGGCAGTCTTTTGTCATTCTTAACTTTTTTCACTTTCATTCTTTCTCCATTGAACAAAAATAATCTCATTACTTACAAGTTTCCTTTGGTTTAGATCAATTTTCTTTCAATTATACTGTTACACATACAAACTCAAAGTACTTTATGGAATATAAAGAAAAGTTTTCAGCTCTTCTCATGTTACTTCAGTATCAAAACTTTAAAATCATCATACAACACAAATTTAGACATTCTAGTTAAAAATTATATGCAGCTTAATCACCATTCTGACACTTTTCCTATCATACTTAGTCAATAAGTAAGAACAGTGTAGGTATGGCTGCAACAATACATTAGGTTTTTAAGAGACTAATTTTTTTTAAAAGGTAAAATAAAAAAAAACAAAAAAACATTATTCAGCAAAGTAGTTTCCATCATTATTGACATTTGCTCTCCCATCATTTAACTAAGCAGAGGCTCTGAAACTTTCATGAAGAACTCATAGTTTTGATGAAATTTATGCTTTGTTATCCTTTTCCACCTCCATATCAGAGTAGGCATTGCCATTTATGTGATGTAATTAGTATTGTGCTAATGAACAAACTGGCTGATTACCGATTAATTGAGCGATTAATGACTATTTTACAAGTTACAATGTCAATTATTATGTAAAATAGGTATATTATTAACATGATTTAATCTGTTTATATTTTTAAATTTTCATTTAATCAATGAAATTGTATATATAAAATTATATATACCCTAAGTAACTTATTATGGCACCAAGTATAACATGGAAATATTTTGTTAAATTAAAGGATATGACTGTTTGTGCATGTGTTTTATGCAATGCTACCATTTCAAGATGAGGAAAGAGCCAAAGCATTTACATTATCTCAAAAGGTTTCATTTTCAAGAGATGGCAAAAGAAACCAGCTTCAGACTTAACCTAAAGCAATTAAAAAGGACAGCTACTGAAACAGGATGTTCAAGAACAAGTTGCCCCTGTAAGAAAAGTAAAGTGAAAGCTACTTTGGAACATATAACAGCAAAGAAAAAGTGATGGGATATCAATGACCATAGAGCTTGGGGTTAATTATTTGATTGAGAGATAATAGCTATTGACCTACAACCCTATTCTGTGACATCTGATGTTGGATTCCAAATATTATTAAAGTGATTTTTCTTAATTACAATATTCCAAGCAGAAAGTACATTGCTGAAAACATTATTCCAGATATATTTCTAAATATAAAACAAAAATACAAACTTCTACTTAAAGTGCCTCACACATTTCTTGAACCATTTATATTTGAACAGCCAATACAAATAATTCTCCATTTATGAGTTGAAATGTACCTGGCTTTCAAATGAGTTGGAACAACAGTTGTCCCAAGAGTTGTTCCTTTTCCATGCTCTCACAAGGAGAATCAGTGGTGTTAAGCCGTGTTCTTGAAGAATATGAGCTCACATAAAATCAAATCTTTCTAGTTTTGAGAGATTCTGGAGCAAAGAGTTTAATTTAGTTTAAGGGAAAGCAAGGTGGCAGCTGCCAAATCCTAATGGATTCTTAATGGCAGCAATGTTAAAACAGGGTCGTCCAAAAAAAGGCAGAAGGGGCGTGGGAGACACTCAATAAAAATGGGGAAAGCAAAGTATTAGAAAAAACAGTGCAAAACACAGAGACATACACTTAAATTACGGGCATACAGCACACATTCTAGAAACACGGGCGACTGGGGCAATAAACAAATGACATGCGCCAGCTGCAGGCAAGGGTACAGGGTATATATATATTTTTTAATTTTAAGAGCTCATCTGGTGATTGCCTACTTGGGCATTAGTTGCCATATTAAAAACTGCCTAGTACTAGGGTACTTTTAAATAAGATTAAAAAAACAACCCCCCCCCCCAAAAAAAAACAACATTAAAAATAAAACAAGGAAAAGGGTAATGAGCAGGAAGCAAGCTCTGGCGTTGGGGGGAGGTCCGCCTCCCCCTGGTGCAGGCACGTGCAGACTACTAAAATAACAAAAAAACAACTAGTTAAATAAAGAGGAGAAGGCCAGCCTCCCTCCAAAAGTTTATAAGTCCACCAGTCAATGTGCACAAACTTGTCCCGAGTACAAGGGACAGGCATTAGTGACCCCGTCCATCCCGGTACCAGGACAGGTAACGTGCACGGAGATCGCCCAGACTGGGACATTCAACGAGAATGTGCCTAACAGCCTGGAGGACAACGCAGTCTTCAGGGTAGGGCACTGGCAAGCGCTCCATCAAATGGCGGTGTGTCCCACGAGTGTGTCCGATTCAGAGATGACAGAGAGCAACCTGAAGCCTTTGTAGCATTGGGGGGGTAGGTCCATGGGAACAGTCGCGCACAGCACAATGGCATGCAACTTTAAGTTGCCTTCAACCAACTCCCACCTTCTTTGCCAAGCAGCCCAAAGAGCTGCCCATATTCCTGCCATGTGGTCGGGGTGAGGAAGAGCGAAACGCTGATCTAGTTGCAGAGTCCTAACAGCCTCTTTGGCGCACTCATTTCCCACAATTCCTACATGTCCAGGAACCCAGTAGAAGATAATCTCAACAGCTACCTGGCTTGCCAAAACTGTGGCATCACAGATATCACAAACCAGAGGATGCAGAGATTCCAATGCCCCGAGAGCACTCAGGACGTTTTGTGAGTTGCTATCGATCACAATCCGGTCTCCAAACAGTGCACGTTGCGTAATGACCAGTAATGAGTGGTGTATTGCCACCAGCTCAGACATGAAGACAGACGCAGAGCCCCGCTGACTTCAAACAGAGGGGATACAGCGTGGAAGCCTACTCCCTCTTCAGACTTGGAGCCATCTGTATGCACTGGCACAGTTCCAGCCTGACATGAGGTGTGCTCTAAAAAGGTTGAACGCAATACTCCTGGCGCTCTACAAGCTTTGGGAGCAGAGGCGTGGCAACAAATAGCCAAATATGGAACCCTCCAGGGTGGCATCCTGGGCAGAACCAGGGGCGCCACCTAGCTGTTGAAGGAGTTACCTAGCCAGTCATACCCAAAGGGCTTAGGGTATGACTAGCATCTCTCAGCAGCATAGACACCGTCGAAATCAGCTGCGGATGCAGTGAAAGCTGTTGGCGACTGAGGGAAGCGCCGTGCTCGCGCGTACAGGCGAATAATGCACTCTGCACGGTGTAAAGCGAGTAACATCTCCCCAGCATCGACTAGTAGGCTCTCAATGTGGGAAGTGAGGAAGGCACCGGTCACCAGGCGAAGGCCGGTGGTGGATCGAATCCACCTTCCACAATACATGCTCAGTTTTGGATACATAAAACTGGCATCTGTAGTCGAGCTTCAAACCAACAAAGGATCGGTAAAAAAGTAAGGCTGTAGCCCCTTCAGCGCCTCAAGTGCTGAATGTCACGGAACGGAGAATATCCATAGTGCGAGTACAAGAGACCCTAAGGCTGCGAATATGAGCCTCCCAGCACGGTGGACAGGAAGGCAAATCATTGCGCCCCTTATGGGGGGCACAGGATAAAAAATAAAACAATAAACCAAACAAAAATGAAAAGAAGGGAGTCATCTGATAAAATAAAGCAAAGTCGAGCAGGAAAGGCGATGACAGAGAGGGTAGAGAAGCAGGAATTTTGAAGAGAAGCAAGGTGGGGACAAACTACTAAAATGTGAGCCACAGACAGCTCCCCACCTCAAAAGGAAAAACCAGGGGCAACTCAGCCTCCACCCAAAACTAAATAGCCATGGGTGAGTCACATGTGCCCAATTCGCAACCTGCAACTGCAAAGAGCAACCTCCCAAGACCAGAGTCGCTGAGAGCTAGAGGACCAGAAACGGTCAGACCGCTTAATAAGGGACAGCTTAAAAGAGGGGAACGAATCCCATTCTATCTGCCACAAACAAAAGACATACACCCTGTTTATGGGGTAGGAATCCCTAAAGGGCAGAGGGGCTGCATCCAGCACCTCTGGTGAGCATGAGAACACACATGTTCAAGAAACAGGTACTTTAATAGATGAGGGTCAGTAGACCCTTTCTCAAAGTGCCAAAAAGCTGTACAGATATCAGGAGGGTAGACGCCCCAACACGGAGCCAGTGGGAATGGGAGGTCCAACACTCCAGGAGGAGAGATGGTCCCCAACCCAGAGCCCCAGAGGCCGGGGTAGAGATGGCCGCTGATCAAAAGATGCCAAAGAGTAAGGGGCAAAAAGGCACTCATGGGCTGGGGATGAAAGGTATTGCTGAGCATGAAACACGAATCGTAGGCACACCTGCAGCCGGTGGTATCGCAAGGGAAGCACGACACCCTCAACAAAGAGGCTAGGGATAAGTGAGGTGCAAAAGGCTCCACTACTAAAATGAGCCACAAGCAAACTATCAAGATCAAGTATCTTCAAAGCTGAATGAGACGCTGAAGAATACACCTGGCAACTGTAGTCCAGCTGGGATTGGACCAATGCCAAATAAAGCGACCAAAAGGTGCACTCATCACCACCCCAAGTGGTGTGGGATAAAACCCTAAGCAAATCCATAGCCTTCAAAAAGGACGCCCTCAAGCGACGTAAATGGGGTACCCAAGTGGGCTTACTATCAAGAGTTAAACCCAAGAACTTAAAAACGGAGACATATTCAATTGCTGTGCCATCCAAGAAGAGGGGAGGGGGACCAAGGACACCATGACCCAGATAAAAATGCATGGCCTTCATTTTGGTGAATGAAAAATGGAAACCCTGTGAGACAGCACGACCCGACACGGCATCAATTGCCAGCTGTAATCGACCGGCAGCAGAAGGCAAGTAGGGAGATGAACAAAACCCCCTCCGTAAGAGTGGATACCAGACTATTAATAGCAACGACAAAACATGTAACACTCAAAACACACCATGGGAAACACCTTCTTCTTGAATCCACAAGCCCGAGAAAGCATCCCCAGTGCTTCTATTCATGGAAGACTATTTTATATCTTAAATTTTATGAAAATTTTGCTCAGGGCCTATTTTTAACCTATAGAGCTGTATTTTCCAGACAAAGTAGGCTTGCTGCTTTGTGTTCTTTCAATAACATTAACGTAAGACATTTTCTCATTTTAATTAGATGAAAAATGAAAAACATAAGTGTATTTAACCCCTCAAAAATGGGGTGTTACACAGATGTGAGTAATAAATCAGGCTCTTTTTGGTGGTTGCATTGTGGTGTGGCCTAGAACCAAGTCAAGTTACTCTCATTCATAAATCTCAGTTTACAAACAAAGAAGGACTGATTTATGCCATTAATGTATTTTAATTAGATTCTTAATCACGAACATAAGAGTTTGAAAATTATCATAATTATCAGGGTGAATACGAGTCTATACGTGAAAGGCCATAAAAGGTCCTCGGGTGATTACATAGCACTGAATCAAGGATATATAAAGGCCCTTGGGCAACTAATGGGTTAATTGATCTACACCAAGCTTTGGTCATATTAAAAAAAGGATAAAGTATTTTACCCTGACTGAGAGGTTTGTTTAAGCCAATAGCCATTGAAACTAGTGGGGCATTTGGCCCTTCAAGTCCATGCATAATTAAAGAAATAGGTTCTCTTCTCAGGGAGACTCATGACAAAATATGGAGGCTGGATGATTCAAGCAGAGAGTAAGTATTGCTGTTCAGTGGAGCAATGCAATTAGTATATACAATGGGGTCAGAGTTGCTCAAGGTGCGGGCCTGGACTTTGACCCATGATTTTTATCTATTCCTTTGTCTCTGTTTTTCTCTAGCCAATAAAGGTCCTTTGACCCGAGCTTTTCTTAGCCATACCCCATCCAGGGATGTGACACTGGGCCACTTCACCTAGTATTTGTGAGCCAACTTCATATTCTTATCCAGCTATTTCCAGTAGGGGAGTTTTAAACATTAAAAAAAAAAAAACACCCAGCCCAATCAACACTACCACGCTGGAAGCGTAGAACAGTGCACTTGCTGCTATTAAGCTGGAGGCCCCAAGAAGCGGCAGCAGCAAAAATTGCACTTATGTCTCTTTAGAAAAATGAAAGGTCCAATGCTATATTCAGATTTGTATAATACCTAATGCTGAGGTACAGTTTTAGGTCATCTGCAAAAAACTTATTTAGATTGGGTAATTATTCAGTTTAGGGGCGCTGTTTCTGGGCTACAATCTAGGCCTTATGACATCACACAGTAGCTTTTCATGTGGTCAATCAGGGCATTGTATTCAATGTTATTTTTTTTTTGTTTTCTTTATTATTTAGTAAATGCTTGCACTTCTACTCAATTATATTATTTAGTAATGCATTGATTTCTTTTATAATTACTAATGTATTAAATTTTGTATTTTTCATTTATCTTTTTCTTCTTCTTGGGGATTTGGGGCCTTTCTGGTTATGGTTCCACAGCCTCTGGTGCCTTGAAGTGCTGGTATTAGGCAGTTATGCATTTAAATTCTGTCGAACTGTCCAGTCCTCTGCAGGAACACACTGGTGTACTTAATTGTCTTGGGAGCCACAAAGGTCTGCTACTGTTGGCCTGCGGATGTGGAGTGATTGATACCAATGATTGCAGGAGAGCAGTGCTGTGGGAGTGGTGGCGGGGACAATCAAGTAGCAGATGGTCTAGAGTGTCTGGTTGTGTGGGGCAGCAGGGGCAGTGTGGGGAGTCAGTCAGGCCCAGCCTGTGCATGTGGGCATTGAGGCGACTGTGTCCTATCCTGAGTCTGGTAGTGGCAGTGTCTAGGGCACGGGTCGGGGAGTGAGTCCACCAATGGTGGTATGTGTCCTGTCTGATACGTCCAAGTGTCATATATTGTAAGGCATCTGTCAGGTGTCTTTTCCAGTGAAGGTTGCAGTCCTTTTTGTATGTTGCTCAGTAGGTCTGTCTGGTCTGTGGGGAGGTCTATGAGAGAGGGATAAGAGTGGGCCCTATTTGCCACTCTATCAGCCACAGTGTTACCCGCAATGCTGATGTGGGAGGTGATCCACTGAAGGTGGATATCAATATTTGAAGTTGACAGTTGATGTAGTAGGTGGTGTATTTGGAGGCAGATGGAGTGGTGTGATTTGGGGGAGTGGCATTGAATGAGTTGGAGGGCTGTGAGGGAATCTGTGAAAA
Organism: Ceratothoa steindachneri; assembly: GCA_963969495.1. NCBI lineage: Eukaryota > Metazoa > Arthropoda > Malacostraca > Isopoda > Cymothoidae > Ceratothoa > Ceratothoa steindachneri. The sequence continues at coordinate 132,908,073 of OZ018318.1, read as the reverse complement.
GTGTTATGGAGGAGAGAGTGTGGCTTTTAGCAGCCTTGAGTCCCTCCTTAATGGTGAAGAGTTCTCTCTAAGGATAGATGCAGTGTTCAGCAATCTCCAGGCAGTGGCGATGGAGAGTGATGGCATGAATATAGCTGCTCCAACTGATGGGTGCGATGGAAGGTGTGAACCATCAGTATATATGTATAGGGAGTGTCTGTACTGTGTGTGTGGGAGATTCAGGAATAAGTTCCTGCCCAGTGCCAGGCAGTCATCCTTGGACCATGTTATCTGTGTGTGAAATCTCTGAGAGACTATTGAGGAAAGAGGGAACCAAGGAGTCAGTGGGGAGGTTTTTTCTAGTGTGGAAGGAGGGTGGGGTGGTCCGGAGGGTAGCAAAGAAGGAGAGGGCTCTGATACGGTAGGGGGACGTTTGTGATTTCCTACGCTGTTGGAGGAGAAGAGAATGGAGGGCATATCTATTTGGGGTGGCTGCAAGTTTGGGGTAGGTACGGACAAGGAGGGTGGAGCATCGGTGTGATAGCGAGGGTAAGGAGGACTCTTCCTGAAGAGCTGTAACTGGGGAGGATCTGAAAGCCCCAAAGCTATACAGAGTGCTGAATTTTGGATTACCTCAATTTTTTGAGTAGGGATGGTGAGGCTGCTCCATAGACCTCACATCCATAGTCCAAGCGGCTCTACATGTAAGAACAATAAAAGCGGAAGAGCATATTCTTGTCCATACCTCACTTGACACTTGCAAGGGACTTCATGAGGTTAAGCCTCTTGAGGGATGAGGTCTTCAGGTAAAGTATATGGTGGCCCCAAGTTAGGCGGGGGGCCATCTAATATTAAACCAAGGAATTTGTGGTGAGTTTTGAAGGGGATTGGGGTCCCATTGATGGTGACCACTGGGATGTTGGGGATGCATCTTCAGGAGAAGCACAGGAGGCTAGATTTCTGGGCATTTACTGTTAGGCCCCAGCGCATTGTCCAGGAGTGGACATCATCAAGCCTATGCTGAAGATTGAGCAGAGAGATGTCATCAGCATAGAGTGCTTGTGCGTGTAGCGAGGAAGGAAAATCAGAGTAAGACATTGAAGAGGAGAGGGCTGAGGGTAACCTTGTGGGACACCTCTGGTAACAGGGTGATATCTAGAGTAGGTATCACCTATCACCATGGAGAAGGATCTGGAAGACATGAAGAACTTAACCCAGTTAAGGGGGGAACCTCTGAGTCCCAGGCGGGCAAGTTTTGTTATAATAGCATTATATGAAGCAGAGTCAAAAGCTCCTTTAAGGTCAAGGAATGCTCCTAGAGTGAATTTTTTATTGTTAAATCCTTCCTGAATGTGGTGTTCTAGGTGGAGTAGGGCATCCAGTGTGCCCCTATGGGGACAAAACCTGTACATGTGTGTGAGGAGGTGTTTGTGTTCTAGCCACCATGTCAGTCTTTTTTGTATTATGTGTTCTAGTGTTTTCCTGAGGTTGGAAAGGAGGCTAATGGGTCTATATGAGAAAGCCTTTGAGGGGTCCTTGACAGGTTTGGGGATAGGAAGTGTGACTGCTTGTCGCCACACTAAAGAGAATGTCCCCAACAGCAAGCTATCATTAAAGAAGTTCAGAAGGAGGTGAGCCAGAGGGTCTGGGAGGCATCGGAGGAATTGATTTTGGACATTGTCCACCCCGGTGGACTTCCCAAAAAGACAGTGAGTGTAAGGCTGAGGAAAGCTCCTGTGGTGTGATAGCTGTGCTGATTGTGTGGCCCATGTGTGATGGAGGTATGTTTGGGAGGGTACAGGGTCAGGAAGCTAAGTGTGGTATGAATGCGGGGGCAAGACACTACTTTCTGGGCATTTGTGGTGAGGAGGGCACTATTATTAGTTAGCAGGAAGTGAGTTGGGGTTGAAAGTGAACCATCTTTCTGAAGAAAGACCAGGCCCGGGAGACTGAGAAAGTAAAGGATAGGGAGATACAAAATGAAGCCCAGGCAGAACGTTTCTCATCAAGGATAACGCACTTGCACAGGGCCTCTAGGAGATAGAAGCGGGTGCGAAGGGGGAGGATGGGGTTCTTACGCCAAGCTTTAAAGGTGTGGCGTTTGGCCTGAAGCGTTGCTGCACACTTCTGGGACCACCAGGAGACTCTGAAGGTGCAGGTTGGGAGGGGGGGGAGGTGACAAAGTGAAAGTGATGGGACCCCACATCAGCAGGGTGTCTGTGAGATAATGTCATCGAATTCAGGTAGTCCTTCTGAACCCTTTTTGACTTCCTCACCCAAGATGCAGGGAAGGAAAGACAACGGCCCCAATTGGAGGAGACAAGATTTTCCAAGAATTAATTACTCGTGGCTGGTATTGATATTAATTACTAAGGCTTTGGTGGTTGGGGGGATTTAAACAGAACAATTTTTTTTTTTTTTAGAGCTCATCTGGCGACTGCCTACATGGGCATTAGTTGCCGTATTAAAACTGGCCTAGTTCTAGGCTAAATTAAAATAAAATTAAACGAAAAAAAAAAAAACCCAAATGGGGGAAAGGAAGCAAGCTCCTGCATCGGGGGGAGGTCCCCCTGGCGCAGGAGTGTGCAACCTAAAGGAAAAAAACAAAAACAAATGCAAAAAACAAAACAAAACAAAAAAACAAACCCTGCTTAAATAATAGGGAGAAGGCCAGCCTCCCCCCAAAAGTCAATAAGTCCACCAGTCAATGTGCACGCACTCATCCCGAGTACAAGGGACAGACGGTAGCGACCCCGCCCATCCAGGTACCAGGACAGGTGTCGTGCGCGAAAATCACCGAGACTAGGACATTCAACAAGAATGTGGCGAACAGTCTAGGGAAAGACGCAGTCGTCGCAATAGGGCGCTGGCGGGCGCTCCATCAGATAGCGATGCGTCACACGAATATGTCCGATTCGGAGACGACAGAAAGCGACCTGAAGCCGTCGCCCGATTGGGGGATAGGTCCATGGAAACAGTCGCGGCACAATGGCACGCAACTTTAAGTTCCCTTCGACCGTCTCCCATCTTCTTTGCCAAGCAGTCCGAAGAGCTGCCCGTATTCCTGCCATGTAGTCGGTGTGAGGAAGAGACAAACGCTGGTCCGGTCGCAGAGTCCTCGCGGACTCTTTGGCGCCCTCATTCCCCGCAATTCCTACATGTCCAGGAACCCAGCAGAAGATAATCTCGACATCCACCCGGCTCGCCAAAACCGTGGTGTCACGGATATCACGAACCAGGGGATGCGGAGATTCCAATGTCCCAGGAGCACTCAGGGCGCTTTGTGAGTCGCTATAGATCACAATCCGGTCTCCGAACCGGGCACGTCGCGTAATCTCCCGTACCGAGTGGTGTATTGCCACCCGCTCAGCCGTGAAGACAGACGCAGCGCCTGGTAGAGCCCCGCTGACTTCAAACAGAGAGGATACGGCGTGGAAGCCAACCCCCATTCTTGGGACTTGGAGCAATCCGTATACACTAAGACGGTTCCAGCGTGACACGATGTGTGCTCCAAAAAGGTCGAACGCAATACTCCCGGCGCAGTATAAGCTTTGGGAGCAGAGGCGTGGTGACAAATAGCCAAATGTGGTACCCTCCAGGGTGGCTTCCTGGGCAGAACCAGGGGCGCCACCGGCCCGAGAGCTATATCTAGCTCTCGAAGGAGTTTCCTGGCCCTAAACCCCTTTGGGTTTAGGGTATGACTGGCGTCTCTCGGCGGCATAGGCACCATCGAGATCAGCTGCGGATGCAGTGAGAGCTGTTGGCGACTGAGGGGGGCGCCGGGCTCGCGCGTACAGGCGAGTGATGCACTGCACGCGGCACAGAGCGAGTGGCATCTCCCCAGGATCGACCAACAGGCTCTCAATGGGAGATGTGCGGAAGGCACCGGTCGCAAGGCGAAGGCCGGTGTGGTGGATCGAATCCACCTTCCGCAATAAACGCTCGGCTGCGGATACATAAAACTCGAAACCGTAGCCGAGCTTCGAGCGAACAAAGGATCGATAAAAAAGTAAGGCAGTAGCCCTATCAGCGCCCCAAGCGCTGAACGTCACGGAACGGAGAATGTCCATGGCGCGGGTACAAGAGACCCTAAGGCTGCGAATATGAGCCTCCCAGGTGAGGCGTCGGTCGAATACAACACCAAGGAAACGGTGCGACTCAACGACATCCAGGCGTACCCCCATTAAGAAAAATCTGGGTCGAAGTGAAGCCGTGGATGGCGGCAGAAGTGCACCACCTTAGTCTTGGCCAAAGAAAACCGAAACCTGTGTGCTTCGGCATAGCGAGAGACGAGGTTCAATGCCTGTTGGAGTCGACGCTCCAGAGTTGGCCTCTGGGCCGTGCCAAAAGAGATCGAAAGGTCGTCCACGTAGAGCGTAGCGAGGACACTTCCCTGCGGGACACCCTCTTCCTGCTCCTTTGGGCCGGAGAGGGCTCCCCCCACCCGTACGCGGAATCGACGATCTCGCAAAAATTCAGATAGAAACATTGGGAGGCGTCCCCTCGCCCCCATCGTGTGGAGAGTCTCCATGATACCATATCGCCATGCGGTATCATAGGCCTTCTCCAGATCAAAAAACACCGTGGCGTAGTGCAGTCTACGAAGGAAAGCCTCGCAGACGGCATTTTCCAGTCAGAGCAGAGCATCCGACGTGGAGTGGAACTTACGGAAGTCGCACTGTGCAGAAGACAGATGGCCTCCGCTGTCCAGGAAATAGGCTAATCTAACATTTACCAATTTCTCCATCAACTTGCACACGCAAGAGGTTAGAGAGATTGGGCGGAAACCGGTCGGAGTAGAGTGATCTCTCCTCGGCCTGCAAAAGGCAAGCACAGTAGCGATTCGCCAGGAGTCTGGGAGAAGACCTTCCACCCAGATCCTGTTTTACAAATCTAAGAGAAAGGCCATGACTCACTCACCCAGGTGTCGAAGCATGGCGTACGGGATATCGTCCGGACCATGGGCGGTGTCCGCTCACGAAGCGAGAGCGGAATGCAACTCACTCACAGTAAACTTGTCATTGAAGGGTTCTCCGCCTCTGAAGGTAAAGTCCAGTCGGCGGCCTTCCGCGACATCACGACGTGCATTGAATGCTGGTGGAGCAGCATCACGGCTAGAGAATGCGAAAAAAAGCGGTCGCTAAGGATTCCGCCACGGACGCGGGGTCCGAGATTGCGGTCCCATTCTCGTGGAGAACGGGAGGGGGGTCCTGCGAGAACTTGCCCCAAATCCTTTTGACTCGCTTCCACACCTCAGCTAAAGGGGTCTTCCCGTTAAGTGAAGACACGTATGCCCGCCAAGAAGAGCGGCGGGCGTGCTTCGAAATATACCGGAACCTAGCCCTAGCCCGACGAAATTCAGCGACAGTGAAATCGTTCGGGCGGCACTTATAGCGCATGTATGCATAACGCTTCTGTTTGAGGGCCGTCTCACACTCGGTCGACCACCATGGGAGTGGTCGGCGTGCAAAACGGCCAGACGTCCTAGAAATAGTAGTCAGGCCCACGGCGATGAGGTTGCCGGATAAGAACTCAACGGCCTCATCTACCGACCTAAACTCCTCGACTGAGATAGAGAATTCAGTCATTTCCTGAAATGCAGGCCACCGCGCCCGCTCCAAGCACCACCGAGGTGGTCTCTCAGGCGGCAGTTGCCCTGAAAATGATATTTGAATGGGAAAGTGATCACTACCATGGAGGTCATCGACCACCCCCCAATCAAAATCAGGCTGTGCATCCGAAGAGCACAAAGATAGGTCAAGGCAAGAAAATGAAGCGGTTCTCGGACAGTGATGCGTAAACTCATCCACGTTTAGGACACCCATCTCAAGCTCTTCGATCAGATCGGCAAGGACTTGTCCCCTGGGATTTATGGAGTAATCTCCCCAGAGAGGATGCATGCCGTTCAGATCTCCAAGCAAGAGATAGGGCATCGGCAACCGTGCCACGACACGGCGGAAGTCTCCCGCGTCGAAGTCAGCTGACGGTGGAATGTACGCAGAAATGATAGTATACCTCCTATCCAGGTGCAGCTGCACAGCCACCGCCTAAAAGGAGGTATCTAAAGAGAAAGGAAGAACGGAGACATCCTGCCGGGTGTAAACCGTGCATCCGCCAGCCCGGCCATCTCGCGGTGTTGGGGTTGCAAGACCCTTATACCCCGGGAGGGCAGGCAGGGGGCACGCGCCTAGCATGGTCTCCTGCAAAAAAATAGCTACCGGGAACGGGACGAGACGAGCCTCCGCAGCTCCTCCCAGTTGGCCCGAAGTCCACGGCAATTCCATTGAAGGAATATGCCCTCCAGGCCTAGCTCGGAGGAGACGCGGGGGCCCTTCTCGAATTGAAGACCCTCACGGGAATGGCCGTACGCTTCCCGGGGGCAGAACCCCGGGCGCTGTTGGCCGGACAAAGCGCTGTCGCCTTCGAGGACTTATTGGGGAAGGTTGGGCTCGCCATGCGAGTCTTTTCCTCCCTCCGCCTCGAAACCTTAGGCGGGCGTTGCGGCTTCGGAGGCGGGGGGCCCTCCTTTCGAGGAACCACCGTCTCCGAGCCACTCGCTCCACCTCGGGGCGTGGGCGAAGGGGCCGAAGCTCCTTTGTTGCTGTCCTCCTTTCGGGGAACAGCTTTAGGAACCCCGGAAGATGGCCTAGCGACCATCTTCAGGGGTGTTGCTGCCTCCTGTGAGTCTAACGACTCGGTGGAGGCGCGTGGCCGTTTCGCCTTACGGGAAACGGTCACGCTGGGGAAAGAGGGGGGAGCCCTGGTTTTAGCCGGGGCTGGGTATGAACCCTTTTTGCCGCCAGCTTTACCAGGGGAGCGCCAGGGTTGGGTAGAGCCTGCAGAAAGACTCTGAATGGGCGCGGAAACAACCGTGCTCGTTGGCCTGGATGGGCCAGGAGCAGAGGGTGCTTTTCTAACTATTGGACTTATCGTGTGCTATGTGGGAGCAATTTACACATACTTCGGGTGACCCCGACTTTGCACGTCTACATGAGCGATTCGTATGGCCGAAGCAGTGACAGTAATATCACCGCCGCGGCAGTGGCACGAATGCCTTCACGCGGTAGCGGTACCAACCGGCACGCACCGACTCAGAGAGTTTGTCACAGTCGAACGTGACGAAGAGTGTAGGGGTGGGTCTCGAGACCCCTCCCTGTTTTCTCATCACACGTTCGACCTTGACCACCCCATGGTCGGCCAGCTCTAGGGTGATGTCCTCAATGGAGTAGTCAACGAGTTCCCTCGCATAAACTACTCCTTTCACAAAGTTCATGGTAGAGTGCGGCGTCACACTCACCGGGGTGCCATGAAGTGTCTGAAGAGCACTTATCTTGGCCGCCTCAGCGGGATTCGGCGCATTCGCCAGAAGGCTCCCGTCCGAGAAACGGGTTACCTTCGGCTCTCTACCAATTGCACTAGCTAATCCTCTCCTCTGATGGATCATGTTGCCCTTGGACAACATGCTGCCATCAGTGGAGCGAATAACGAGGAAGCGTTTGAAGCCAGCGGGCTCGAAAACGCCAGGTAACCTCTGAATGAGGGGCCCCGATGTCATCGAGGCTCCGCCCTGTGCACTTTGGGTCTTTGTCATCGTCAGGAGCTCCGTACCCGGGTGGGCAGAGGGACCGGATGTGCCGATCTTGGCTTGGTTGCTTGCCAAAGTGGCAGCAGACCCATCCGTCCCCGTAGCCCCCGCGGATGGAGAGGAGCCCCGAGTCTTTTTGGTCTCTTTCGTCCTTTTTGGGGGGGAGAGGAGGGTGGGGAATGAACCCGCTTCTCACCCCCTCCGGTAGAAGCCCCCAGGCCAGATGGACCGGTCCTTCTCCGAAATGGAGAAGGTCCCGGTGGTGGCAGGGGCATCATCCAGAGGAGATCCCTCCCCTCCTTGTACTGCCTGAGAATCCACAGCCGTTTGATGAGGACCTTGCATAGGGGCGGATTCGGGTTTGGTGCTTGACACCGAGCCTGGATTCCCCCCCATGGAAGCCCCTACCGTCTGAGGCTGGTTTTGCTCAAGGACCATGTCTATCACAGGAGGGGCCTCCAGTTGGCCATCCCCTCCCAGGACATCGCAGGTCCCCTTGGCATCATAAGTCTTTAGTGGGGAGGCACAGGCCTTGACCCCGGCAAGGTTTAATATTTTTGCCAGCAGGTCTTTTGAGGGAAGCGACCGAAGGGGCCTGGCTTCCCTCTCCCCCCTAAGGGGGTTTGCCCTACCGAGCCGCTTGCACGAGGGGCGGTCGGCAATGGGCTGCCTGCTAGCTTTCTTGGCAGTCCCCTTAGAAAGCAGAGGGGGGACTGCCGCTGGAGATAGGGAGGTGCCCAAAAGCACCTCCAGAGAAGGGGGTGAGGGGGAGTCCCCAACACCCGTAGGCGTAGGAGAGGAGTAAGCCTCCTCTCCAGTTAAAGAGATATGGAGGGTCCCCTGCGCAAGCACAGGGGGGGAACCTTCATCTTTTCTGTGGAGCTGCCCGAGGGCGGCTCCGTTGTTTTAGGGGGAATTAAGGGGAGATGTGTTTTTTTTTCATCATTGTGCATGGTGACCCTCTTTGTTTTACGGGACGCAATCGCTCACCACCTCTTGCAGTAGCCCGCACTGCAAGAGGTGCTTACAGGCCCGGCGCCGCCATTTGGGACCCCCCCTCCCGCCTGGTGGCCTGGCAGTCCTTCGGCATGGCAGCTCCACCTTGAACGTCGGCATAAAAAAGATAGATTTTGAAGAGGAGAGGAAAAGGGATGTGAGGTAGGTATGGGTGGGGATGAAGCAGGTTGTTAAAAAAAAAACCATCCCGAACTGGAGCTGAGGGGTTAGGGAACAATGTCCCCTCCCCCCTCAGCCCCGATCCGGGGTGGTTGGCTTGAGAAGAAGGTCAGCATCTACCCTGTGAAATTAGAGGCTGACCAGAGAAAATTGTGGGAGAGGTTGTATGAAAAGCGACGAGGTAGGGGAGAAATCGGGCTATCTGAAGGAAGGAAGAGAGGCTAAGCTGGGGCCGGACGGAGCGCTGGATCCCGTCAGCACGGCGGCCAGGATGGCAAATCGCCGCGCCCCTTACTGGGTAAACAAACAAAAATAATCTTTTAATCTTATACAAATAACAATAGATATTTACAGAATAATATACAAGTGATTTAGTTAACACCGTTATTAATTGGATGAAATTCAAATGACAAGTAGGACTCGTCTCAGCCGTACTAGGCTCAATAATTACACTAATTAGCCGAGGGACAATGGGAGGTAACTACTAGGCGAGTCTTAGCCGTATGCAGCTTGATAATTACATTAATTACCTGAGGGAAAGTGGAGGTGACTACAAGGTGTCTTAGCCATAAAAGACTCAATAATTGTTACAATAATTACCCGAGAGGGACCGGGAGGCAATCGTAGGGTGAGTCACTTCATCGAAGAGCGTCACACCTCTTTGACAATGAAGGAAAATGTAAGTCTTACGATTTTCTGGAGAAGACCATGAGTATGGGTACTGGGGGGGAAGATATTCTTCAAGGGGGAGGGTTAAGTGTTATATTCCAGATTTAGTCTTTGTCATTGCGAATATTTATTCCTGCTGCAAGACTGAATAGCACCAGTGTTTGTCACTCGAGGATTGCAAGTCATCAATGAATGATTCCAAAGACCTCTTATGATGCCACGTATTGCATGAGTTTGCTTACTGGGAAGCAACAGGGAGACAGCTTGTGGATCGAAAGCTCAAAGAATACTTCCTGGATTATCTTTGGGGTGGAAAATTTCTATTATCCCATTGGAAGTTCCAATATTTGCCGACGGAAGCATTATCGGTTCGGTCCCACAGCCATGATTGTTTCAGCGGCACTGATTTACAATACAATGTAGAAACAGGCACAATTCTAGCTCCAGTTGCACAATATAATCTAATAAAAAATGGTTTCATAAACTACAGTGGGTGCAAAGGAAATGTTAACCTCTTAAACGCAATGGAAATGTTAACTTGAATTTCGCGGATAACTTTTTTACCGCGTTCCCGCCATATAGGTAGTGGGAGGAGCTTGGTATGATGCATGTACTTCCAGCCAGGGCTCCCTCACAACTTCCTGCCAGGCTCAGTTTGAGTGTGCTCGCAGAGCTCAGACAGTGTACATCTGTGTTACCCTACCCCACAGACTGCATCTTTTTCACCTTTCTGCTGACTTTGACGCCCTACCAGACACCACCATACCATCACAATGGGGCTTAGCAAGCTGACAATGGAGGAGAAGACCCGTGCCCTAACCCTAATGGAGCAGGAAGTGCCAGTAAAGCGTGTAGCTGCCGATAGGAACGTGAGCCGTGTGTCACTCTTTAAGCTAAAAAAGCAGCCATCACACTCCGTCCTGGCACTGCACCACCTCGCAAACCTGGCTCTGGGGGCAAGAAGAAGACAACTGCTCAGACTGACAAGGTTTTGCTATGTGAGGTAAAGCAGGACCCTTCAATAACAGCAGCTGAATTGAAGGGGAAACATCCTGACTTGCTCCACAACGTCGCTATTCGTACGATCCAGCACCGGCTACAAAAAGACCTGGGTTTGCCGTGCCGCCAAGAAACCGCTGCTGACAGAGGGTATGAAGAAAAAACGGCTAGCTTTCGCGAAGAAATATCAAGATTGGACACCAGAGCAGTGGAAGAAAGTCATGTGGAGTGACAAGAGCAGTTTTCAGCTCATCAGGGGTGGCTCGAAAGTGGTGCGGCGGCCCAGTGATGTGAGCAGATATGACCACCGCTACACCGTGAAGCACCCCGATGGCATCATGGTTTGGGGATGCTTCAGTGGGGAGAAGGGCAGGGGTGGTCTCTATTTCCTCCCCAAGAACGTCACCATGAAGGGAAAGAATTACATTGAGGTTTTGGAGGAACATCTGCTCCATTTCTACACTCTCCATGGCTGCGACTTTTTTATGCACGATGGCACCCCTGCACACAAGGCACGAGCTGTCAAAGACTTCCTTAATGAGCAGAACATCAAAGTTTTAGACTAGCCAGGCAACTCACCCGACTTACACCCCATAGAGAATGCCTGGAACCAAATGAAAAATGAAGATGCTAAGTCCCGGCCCACCTCAATCCCCGCACTGAAGGAGACACTCATTAAGCTGTGGGTGGCAATGGGCGGCTCCTACTTCGAGAATCTTGCAACATCCATGCCTAAGAGGATCCAGGAGGTGTTGAAGACCCGTGGGAACATGGAAAAGTACTAAATATTAAGAAATGTAAGTAAAAGGACCCACTGTATAATCAAGCAATATAGTTTTTGTAGGTTGGTCATATGCCAAGAGAAAAAGATGAGTTTTCAGCCTCTTTTTAAAGATATCAACTGAGGAAGCATTATATAAAATGGCAATTCATTGTAATATTTAGGAGCAATATAAGAAAAAGCTTTATAACAGCAGAAGTTGCCCCTCTCTACATGAGGAACAGTCAGATAGTTTAGTTTAGTTTAAGGGAAAGCAAGGTGGGAGCTGCCAGATCCTAATGGATTCTTAATGGCAGCACTGTTAAAACAGGGTTGCCTGAAAAAAGTCAGAAGAAGCATGAGGAGATACTCAAAATAAAAATGGGGAAAAGCAAAGGATTAGAAAAAGTGCATTCTAAAAACAAGGGCGGCTGGGGCAATAAACAAATGACATACGCCAGCCGCAAGGAAGGGCACAGGATAAAAGATAAAACAATAAACCTAAACACAAAAATGGAAAGAATTTATAAAAGGGATAAAATGCCACTGTGATAGAAATGGATAGAAATGTAAGAAGTAAGGAGGGAGGACAACAGAAGGGAATCCTCTAATAAAATAAAGCGAAGTCGAGCAGGGAAGGTGATGCCAGAAAGGGTAGGGAAGCAAGAATTTCAAAGAGAGGCAAGGAGGGAAAAAACTACTAAAATGTGAGCCACAGACAGCTCACCACCGCAAAAGGGACAACCAGGGGCAACTCAGCCTCCACCCGAAACTAAATAGCCATGCGTGAGTCACATGTGCCCAATTCGCAACCTGCAACTGCAAAGAGCAACCTCCAAAGACCAGAGTTGCTGAGAGCTAGAGGACCAGGAACAGACAGACCATTTAATAAGGGACAGCTTAGAAGAGAGGAGTGAATCCCATTCTCTCTGCCACAAACAAAAGATATTCACCCTGATTATGGGGTAGGAATCCCTAAAAGGCAGAGGGGCTGCATCCAGCACCTCGAGGGTGGCCGAGCAGGCCAGCTGATCAGCCGCCTGGTTGCCCGGGACCCCAACAGAACGCCACCCTGTAACAGGAGGCATTTCTGAACACAGCCAGTAGTGAATCCATAAAACCAAAGGGTGTGTGGATGTAAAAGAGAGAACTGCCTCCAAAGCAGGCAGGGAATCGCTAAAAATAATAAAATCTGAAGAATTGAGGGATAAAATCAAATTAAAGGCCAAAAGAATGGCCGTCAACTCTGTGGTAAAAATGGATGCTACAGGAGGGAGGGGAGACCGAAGAGACTCTGTAGAGGACACTGCGACTGCCCCAGCACCGAGATCCGACTTCGAGCAGTCAGTATAGATGGGAGGCTGGCGAACATGAGAACACACATGTTCAAGAAACAGGAACTTTGATAGATGAGGGTCAGTAGACCCTTCCTCAAAATGCCAAAAAGCAGTACAGACCTCAGGAGGGCGGACGCCCCAGCACGGAACCGGCGGAAATGGGAGGGCCAACACCCCGGGAACACTCAGAGAGGAACCCAACCCAGAGCTCAGGGTAGAGATGGTGGCCAATCAAAAGATGCTGAAGAGGATGAGGCAAAAAGGCACTCATGGACTGGGGATGAAGGGTATTGCTGAACACGAAACACAAATCGTAGGCACACCTGCAGCCAGTGATATTGCAAGGGAAGCACGGCACCCTCAACAAAGAGGCTAGGGATAGGCAAGGTGCGAAAGGCTCCACTACTAAGACAGGTCCCAAGCGAATGAACAGGGTCAAGTATCTTCAAGGCTGAAGGAGATGCTGAAGAATACACCTGGCAACCCTAGTCCAGCTGGGATTGGACCAATGCTGAAGAAAGCGACCACAAGGTGCACCTATCACCACCCTAAGTGGTGTGGGATAAACCTAAGCAAATCCATAGCCTTCAAACAGGACACCCTCAAGAGGCGCAAATTGGGTACCCAAGTGAGCTTGCTATCAAGCATTAAACCCAAGAACTTAAAAACAGGGACATATTCAATCATCGTGCCATCCAAGAAGAGGGGAGGGGGACCAAGGACACCACAACCCTGATAAAAATGCATGGCCTTCATTTTGGTAACCGAAAAATGGAAGCCCTTTGAGAAAGAATAACCTGACACGGCATCAATTGCCAGCTGTAATTGACCGGCAGCAGAAGGCAAGCAGAAAAATGAACAAAACAATCCAAGTCATACACCAAGAGGGAAGCCAAAACCCGATCCGGAAGAGTGGACACCAGACTATTAATATAAATGGCGAAACATGTCACACTCAAAACACACCCTTGGGAAACACCCTCCTCTTGAATCTGCAAGCCTGAGAAATCATCCCTAATACAGACCTTAAAATTACAGGATGATAAAAATTCTGGAATAAAAAACCAGTAAAAAGCCCCTCATACCCATTCATATAACTGACATAAAACACCATATCTCCAGGTGGTATTGTAGGCCTTCTGAATGTCGAAGAACACCGCTAACACCTGATGCCTGGAGGAAAAGGCCCGTAAAATGGAGTCTTCCAAACAAATGAGGTGGTTAGAAGTACTATGACAGCTGCAAAAACTGCCCTAAAATGGACTCCAAAAACCAAGTGAGGCGAACTTGGACCATCTTCTCAAACAACTTACTGAGGCAGCTCGGGCAATAGTGACTGGGGTCCAAACCATCCCTACCAGACTTGAGAAAGGGTAGAACAACCCGCACACGCCAGGAGGACAGATAGGTTACTTTGACCCAAAGCAGGTTGGAGGTCAACCAAAAATAACTGAGTGGGGATGGAGATGACGGAGAAAGTCATAGTGGATGCAATCATCACCGGGAGAGGTGGAGCCACAGTGAGACAAAGCATCCCGCAACTCATAGATGGAAAAGAGAGCATTATAAGAGTAGGTGGCGCATGTGGTAAAATCTAAAAGGCGAGATTCTATGGCGACCTTATGATCAAGAAACCATCAAGGATAGCTACCGGCGCTACTCACCAAAGCAAAATGGTCAGCTAGAGCTTCACTGACCAACCGCCCATCGGACACAAGCGAGCCTCCGATGTTCAGCGTGGAAATGGCATGACCAGCATAGCGACTACGGATCTTATTGACCTGCCTCCAAACCCGAGTCAATGGAAGATATGTACCAGTGCCAAGACTCACGGCGGGCATGATGGAGGGTCCTTTGGCGGATGGCAAGAGTCCGGTTCCGATCGACCCTATTCGAGACGGTCGCGTTCCGCTTATAACGGGAATGGGACAACTGATAGGCAGAAATAGCCGACGCGCAACCCTTCGACCACCAGGGGATGGTGGAGCACCCTGCAACAGGGCACCTCCGGGAAACGAAGCGCTCAGCAACCTTTAAAATATGAGACCGCTGAATCTATGGTATTGAATGAAACCCGGGAGGCATCAATAAAGGAAGCCTCCCAGAACCCAACCCAATTTGCTCAGAGCAGATCCTATCCCAACAAGGCGGGAGGGAAAGACGCAGGCCAGAAAGGGCGGCCGACAGGATTATCGGGAAGTTATCACTCACGGAAAGGTCATCCCGAATCGGGCGAACATAAGGACAAGTCTACAGCACTAAACGAATCGGTTTGAATATGGTAATTAGTAAAGTCACCAGAATTTAAAAGACAAAGGAAATCGGATAATAAGAGGGACTCAACCACTCTGCCCTGGGCATGGAAGATGGGTGGTGAGCATTAAAATCACCAAGAAATAAAAACAGGGTAGGTAACTGACTTGTGAGCTATAAAAGGTCAGATTGACTTGAACTAAAATCCGGGAAGATGTATACATAACAAATGGTTAAAAGCTCGGAAGTAAAAACCCTCGCAGCAACAGCCTGCAAGGTAGTACGGACTTTAGAGAAGTGGAATGTGAGACAGACTGGCCTGTAGTTTGCTGCAAGGCCTCGTGAGCCACTTTTAAATATTCAAGTGATCAGTCCCTCCTTCAAGTTTGTTGGTATGTCCCCATTGTCCAGAGATTTTCTCCATATTAGGCTGATAGGGGTAGATAGTGCATATTGACACTTTTTCAGGAGTATTGCTGGTAAGTTGTCTGGTCTAGCTGATGAATTTGTTTTAATTTCTCTGATCGCTTCTACAATATCTTTAGGTGTAAAATTTATATCACTGATAGTGTGTTCAGTTTCTTCTTCTGTTTTAAAGAAAGCACTTGGATTTTTTATTACTTTTTCTTGTATCGGCTCACTGTATACAGTCTTGTATTGTTCTTCTAGAATGTTTGCTATATTGAGGGTCCTCTACTAGTTCCCCATCTTTTCCTTCCAGTGGTCCAACCTTTACTTGCATTTTCAGTCTCTTCTGTGGCTAGTAGGGCTTTATTTTCTTTGTGCTGTCTTTCTCTCTCGTATGATTCCTTCAGTTTGAATTTCATTTCCTTTACTTTTGTTTCTATATTTTCTCTTTCCCTATCTGATTTTGGTTTTGTTAGTAGTTTCAGTAGTTTAGTTCTGTTTCTCATGAAAATTTTCCTATCTCTAGGTATTCTGTTTCTGTGTTTGGTTGTTTTTTTGGGAGGGATATATTTTGCACACAGTTCTTCACATATTGTCATGAAGGTCCTTAGCATTTCCTCCACCGATTGAGATTGGTTTAACTCAGCCCATTCTATCTTGGCTAATTCCTTATTTATGGATTCCCAGTTTGCATCATCACTAAAAACGTTTAAGTTCTTCAAACTGTATTCTATGATCCTAGTATTACAGTATTTTTTTGTTTTGGCCTTATCACATTTGTGCTTATTTCCACTATATTGTGATCAGTTATGATGGTTTTGATCACCTTTGTACTGTGTATTAGCTCAGTATCATTTGTATGTAAAGAGTAAATCTAAGATGTTTTCCTGGCGTGTTGGCTCTGTGATAATCTCTTCTAAAAAAATTACTATCTGCAAGTCTGAGAAGATCACTAACTTGTCTTTGTTCACTCACTGTTCCACCATTTATAATTCCAGAGGGTCAGCTTATTTTAGGTAAATTGAAATCTCCAAGCAATATTATTTTGATATCACTTTCCGAGAAAGAACATAGCACTCTTGAACTTGAGGCCATATCATCTCGGAGGTAAAGCAATACTCCACCATGGGTTCTTCCTTTTCTATCTGTGCAGTACAGGGTGTAATTATCAATTTTTACTTCCGCATCTTTTATATCCTCCCTTAGATGAGATTCTGATAGACTCATAAAAAGATAAGTTGTTTTCCTTAGAGACTCATTTAGGTAACTCACTTTTGTTTGGTTTTTGGTGGGATACAAACCCTGTATGTTGACCCTGTATGTTGCATAGCATTATTTTTTTCAATTACAACTTTTATGTTTCCTAGGCTTGGTTTTTTTCTGTAGAGCCCATCTGGCAACTGCCCACTAGGGCATAAGACGCCGGAAACACAACAGCCTAGAACGAGGCTACTTTAAAATAAAAATATGAAAACATAATGATAAAAATGTGAAAAACTTAACAATTAGCAAGCAATCTCCGGCATCGAGGAGAGGTCCCCCTCAACCCGGTGCAGGAGCATGCAACCTACAAAGAAAACAATAACAAAGCAAAAAAAATAACCTTCTTAAGGTCAACAAGTCCAGAAGTCAATGTGCACGAACTCATCCCAAGTAAAAGGGACAGGCGGTAGCGAGCCCGCCCATCCTGGTACCGGGACAGGTGTCATGCGCGAAGATCACCCAGACTGGGACATTCGACAATAATGTGCCGAACAGTCTGGGGGACGACGCAGTCGTCGCCATAGGGCGCTAAGGAGCGCTCCATCAGATAGCAATACATCACACGAGTGTGCCCGATTCGGAGACGACAGAAAGCGACCTGAAGCCATCACGGCATTGGGGGATAGGTCCATGGGAACAGTCGCGGGCGCAATGGCACGCAACTTTAAGTTCCCTTCGACTGTCTCCCATTTTCTTTGACAAGCAGTCCAAAGAGCTGCCCAAATTCCTGCCATGTAGTCGGTGTGAGTAAGAGCGAAACGCTGGTCCGAGTGGTGTATTGCCACCAGCTCGGCCGTGAAGACAGACGCAGCGACTGGTAGAGCCCCGCTAACTTCAAACAGAGGGGATACGGCGTGGAAGCCGACCCCCTCCATATACACTGGCACGGTTCCAGTGTGACACGAGGTGTGCTCTAAAAAGGCCGAACGCAATACTCCCGGCGCCGTAAAAGCTTTGGGAGCCGAGGCGTGGCGACAAATAGCCAAATGTGGTACCCTCCAGGGTGGCGTCCTGGGCAGAACCAGGGGCGCCACCGTCCCGAAAGCTATATCTAGCTCTTGAAGGAGTTTCCTGGCCATAAACCCAAAGGGCTTAGGGTATGACTGGCGTCTCTCGGCGGTATAGGCACCGTCGAGATCAGCTGCGGATGCAGTGAAAGCTGTTGGCGACTGAGGGAGGCGCCGGGCTCGCGCGTACAGGCGAGTGAGGCACTGCACGCGGCGCAGAGCGAGTGGCATCTCCCCAGCATCGACCAACAGGCTCTCAATGGGGGAAGTGCGGAAGGCACCGGTCGCAAGGCGAAGGCCGGTGTGGTGGATCGAATCCACCTTCCGAAATAAACGCTCGGCTACGGATGCATAAAACTCGCATCCGTAGTCGAGCTTCGAACGAACAAAGGATCGATAAAAGAGTAAGGCGGTAGCCCTAACAGCGCCCCAAGCGCTAAACGTCACGGAACGAAGAATATCCATGGCGCGGGTACAAGAGACCCTAAGGCTGCGAATATGAGCCTCCCAGGTGAGGCGTCGGTCGAATACAAGACCAAGGAAACGGTGCGAGTCAACCACATCCAGGTGCACCCCATTAAGAAACAAATCTGGGTCGGGGTGGAGCCGTGGATGGCAGCAGAAGTGCACCACCATAGTCTTGGCCAAAGAAAACCGAAACCTGTGCGATTCGGAATAGAGAGAGACGCGGTTCAATGCCTGTTGGAGTCAACCCTCCAGAGTTGGCATCTGGGCCGCGCAAAGGAGATCGAAAGGTCGTCCACGTAGAGCGTAGCGAGAACATCTTCCGGCAGCACCGAGGTGATGCCGTTGATGCTCAGGGCAAAGAGTGTGACACTGAGGACACTTCCCTGCAGGACACCCTTTCCTGCTCCTTTGGGCCGGAGAGAGCTCCCCCCCCCCGTACGCGGAATCGACGATCTCGCAAAAATTCAGATATAAACATTGGGAGGCGTCCCATCGCCCCCATCGTGTGGAGTCTCCATGATACCGTATCGCCATGAGGTATCATAGGCCTTCTCCAATGGCGTAGTGCTGTCTACGAAGGAAAGCCTCGCAGACGGCATTTTCCAGTCGGAGCAGAGCATCCGACGTGGAGTGGAACTTGCGGAAGCCGCATTGTGAGGAAGACAGATGACCTCCGCTGTCCAAGAAAAAGGCTAGTCTAACATTTACCAATTTCTCCATCAACTTGCACACGCAAGAGGTTAGAGAGATTGGGCGGAAACCGGTCGGAGTAGTGTGATCTCTCCCTGGCTTGCGAAAGGCGAAAGGCGAGCGCAGTAGCGATTCGCCAGGAATCTAGGAGAAGACCCTCCACCCAGATCTTCTTGAACAAATCTAACAGAAAGGACATGCCTCGCTCACCTAGGTTTCGAAGCATGGCGTACGGGACGGCGTACGGGACATCGTCCGGACCATGGGCGGTGTCCGCGCGCGAAGCGAGAGCGGAGCGCAACTCACTCACAGTAAACCTGTCATTGAAGGGTTCTCCGCCTCTGTAGGTAAAGTCCAGCCGGCGGCCTTCCGCGACATCACGACGTGCATTAAATGCTGGTGGAGCCCTAGCTGGACGAAATTCACCGACAGTGAAATCGTTCGGGCGGCGCTTATAGCGCATGTAGGCATAACGCTTCTGTTTGAGGGACGACCACCATAGGAGTGGACGCCGTGCAAAACGGCCAGACATCCTAGGAATAGTAAGCAGGCCCACGGCGATGAGGTTGCCGGAGAAGAACTCAACGGCCTAATCTACCGACCTAAACTCCTCGACTGAGATAGAGAATTCAGTCATTTCCTGAAATGCAGACCACCGCGCCCACGCCATGCACCACCGAGGTGGGTTCTCAGGCCGCAGTTGCCCTGAAAATGATATTTGAATGGGAAAGTGATCACTAACATGGAGGTCATCGACCACCCCCCAATCAAAATCAGGCTGTGCATCTGAAGAGCACAAAGATAGGTCAAGGTAAGAAAATGAAGCGGTTCTCAGACAGTGATGCGTAAACTCATCCACGTTTAGGACACCTATCTCAAGCTCTTCGATCAGATCGACAAGGACTTGTCCCCTGAGATTTATTGAGTAATCTCCCCAGAGAGGATGCCTGCCGTTCAGATCTCCAAGCAAGTGAAAGGGACTCAGCAACCGTGTGACAATGCGGCGAAAGTCCCCCGCGTCGAAGTCAGCTGACGGTGGAATGTATGCAGAAATGATAGTATACCTCCTATCCAGGTGCAGCTGCACAGCCACTGCCTGAAAGGCAATTCCATTGAAGAAATATGCCCTCCAGGCCTAGCTCGTAGGAGACGCGGGGGCCCCTCCTCTAACAGAAGACCCTCACAGGAATGGCCGTACGCTTCCCGGAGGCAGAACCCCGGGTGCTGTTGGCCAAACAAAGCACTGAAGGCGCTGTCGCCTTGAGGACTTATTGTGGGAGGTTGGGCTTGCCATATGAGTCTTTTCCTCCCTCCACCTCAAAACCTTAGGTGGGGGGTTGCAGCTTCGGAGGCGGGGGACCCTCTTTTTGAGGAACCACCGTCCCCGAGCCACTCGCTCCACCACTAGGCGTGGGGGAAGGAGCTGAAGCTCCTTTGTTGCTGTCCTCCTTTCGGGGGACAGCTTTAGGAACCCCAGTAGATGGCCTGGTGACCAACTTCAGGGATGTTGACCCCTGTGAGTCTAACGACTCGGTGGAGGCGCGTGGCTGTTTCGCCTTACGGGAAACAGTCACGCTGGGCGAAGAGTGGGGAGCCCTGGTTTTAGCCGGGGGTAGGTATGTACCCGTTTTGCCGCCAGCTTTACCAGGGGAGCGCCCAGGTTGAGTAGAGCCCACAGAAGGGCTCCGAATGGGCGCGGAAACAACCACGCTCATTGGCCTGGATGGGCCAGGAGCAGAGAGTGCCTTTTTAACTATTGAGGCATATGATGTCCCAGGCAGAGCTGGGCGTGCCAGAACCAAGTCCTTAGCCTCGCAGAATGAGAGTCGATCCTGGGCCTGAATGGCCAGGATTTCTTTCTCAAGGAGATATGCACCACATTGCTTGGAAGAAGCGGGGTGCGGCTCTCCGCAATTGACACACTTGGCCACACATGATTTAGACTTATCGTGTGCGACCTTGGAGCAATTTACACAGACTTCGGGTGACCCCGACTTTGCACGTCTACAAGATCGATTCATATGGCCAAAGCAGTGACAGTAATAGCACCGCCGCGGCAGTGGCACAAATAGGGAAATAGGGAGGTGCCCGAAAGCTCCTCCAGAGAAGGGGGTGAGGGGGAGTCCCCTACACCCATAGGCGAAGGAGAGGAGTGAGCCTCCTCTCCGGTTAGAGAGATATGGAGGGTCCCCTGCTAAAGCACAGAGGGGGGGACCTCCTTTTTTTCGGTGGAGCTGCCTGAGGGCGGCTCCGTTGATGATACAGGGGAAGTTGAGGGTTGGGTGTTTTTTACATTCATTCGCCGCCCTTTGGAACCACCCCTCCTGCCTGGTGGCCTGGCAGTCCATCGGCATGCCGGCTCCACCTTGGACACGGCGTAAAAAAGATAGATTGTGAAGAGGAGAGGAAAAGGGATGTGAGGAAGGTATGGGTGGGGATGAAGCAGGTTATTAAAAACCAACCACCCCAGACCGGAGCTCAGGGGTTAGGGAACATTGTCCCCTCCCCCCTCAGCCCCGATCCAGGAGGGTTGGCTGAGAAGGTCAGCATCTAACCTGTGAAATTAGAGGCTGACCAGAGAAAGTTGTGGGAGAGGTTGTATGAAAAGCAAGGAAACAAGTGTTTTGAAGGAAGGAGAAGAGGCTAAGCTGGGGTCGGACCGGGTGCTGAGTCCCGTCAGCACGGCGTCAGGATGGCAAATCACCGCGCCCCTTACGGGGTTCCTAGGCTTGGGCTTGAGCTTGAGCTGCCCAGTGTCAGTTCGGATACCATTGTTGTGGCACTACATTCATTACCGGTTGCACTTGATAAGTCATGGATGCCACTGGTTGCTGAGGTGCAAATCTGCCTTGGTTCTGTAAGAGATATCAGAAAGTTTCTGATTAAAATCTGAAACTAAATTATGAATAGTAAGATCATCACTTTGAGATAGGGTTATGGCAGAGAAATCATTCTGCAATTGATTCACTTCAACATTGGCATAAGATCTAAATTTAATTAATTTAACTTTTGATTTAATTTTGGGAGGAATGGAAAAACAAAATGTGATAAACGCATGATCAGTAAACAGTGTGTTTATTGGATGAATTGACATATTTAGAATTTTGCTTGAACAGTTCTGAACTACTAGATCAAGCACATGGCCCCCAATGTGAGTTGGAGTTTCCACTACATTATAACAATTATTAGAATTTAAGATTTCAATAAGCTGGTTTGAGTAGAGTTTGCCATTGGGATGATCCATCCAATAATTAAAGTCTCCACACAGAATAAGGTTGGGAAGACTGCTCAGATCACCTAAATAATCATTAAATTGATCTAAAAATTGTGAATTTGTTCCATAGTTATCTGAACGGTACATTACAGCCACATTAAGATTTGGTATGAATCAGTATTGCAAAAGTTTTTTAGGATTATGGAGACATTTTGGAAAAATAAGTACAACACCACCACCATAATCATTTGCATTCTCTGACCAAGGAGAATGTACAAAAGTATAATTGGGAACTAAGGCAGCATTGCATAACATAACATAATTTTACGGATGACAAAAGCCACAAGGGCCTATCAAAGGTCATCCGCTTCATGTATCCAAGATTCAGAGATCAGGAGGAGATCAAGGGAGTGTTCCATTAATAGTTCACAACATGACATTTTATTCCAGAATGACCTGATGGTAAACATGAAGATCAGCGGCGCGCAGAAAAAGTAAGGGGGGTTTTGCATCTATGATTTGTTCACCCACGCATGCATATTCATATGCGTTAGAACATAATTCTATAAAAAATTATTATATACTGGGGGAGACCCCCCCCCCAATTGATTGAAACTCAGGATCATCGTAGGGGGATACCCCCCACGAGCAGTCCCTTTGAATTTACTCCACAAAGGTGAAACATATTGGAATATGGAAGAAATATTTTGCATCCCATCATTCGCGCTGCCGATCTTCATGTTTACCAACCTGATATTTATATTGCCACAATTTAACATATATAGAGATTTAAAATTAATGTTTGGGTTTTTATACTGAGTAGCATGGTAAGGAGAATTAGTCTTCTTACCATGTCTTCTTACTAGTCATTTTAATGACTGACTAACAGACTCCTTACTAGCTTGTTGAAAAACTTTAATTCGAAGGTCAGTCGAAGACTGACCTTCGAGCATAACATAACATAACATAATTTTACGGATGACAAAAGCCACAAGGGCCTATCAAAGGTGATCCACATCCGTCGAAACCCACCCACAAAAAGCACCATCACCAGGGAAAGACAAAATCAAAGTCCCCCACAATATAATATAACAGATGACAAAAGCGACAAGGGCTCATCATAGGTCACCCGAGTCAAACAGCCTCTTTTTTAAGACACCCAAACTCCCAAGAAAACTACATCCAGAGGATTGCGTCCAGAAACAAGGGTATCACAAATCAAAGCTTGTCACGACCTAAATCATACAGCTATAGATATACAGTGGCGGCAACAAAAAAAGTGACATTGAATATTGGCAACAGAAATCGATACACAAAATCGCTTTCACTATTTTACTTGCCAACAATCCAATGAAAATGTGCGGAGCTTATGCCGCAAGTGGACGACTCTCCTGGGCTAAGACAACAGAACTGCGCTCTATTGGAACTCACTGTCTCGTTTGAGCTCGTACAACGAGGTTTTAGTATATGGCACTCCAGCGTGCTGATTATCTGCATTCGTGCCAACATTTGACGTGCTATAACTTCTGTGCAAGTGGATACAATGGGGTGGAAAAAGCTTTCTATGACAGAGAAAAGCCGTGCCTTGACCCTATTAGAGCAGGAAAAGTCTTTTATTGATGTAGCAGCAGATTTAGTAACCTCAAAAATACGATTCATCGCCTAAAACGTGCAGCTGAGTTATTGCCACCAGGTACCATACCAAAGAGGAAGGAGGGCATTGGTGCAGCTAGGAAGACATCTCCAAGGACTGATAATATCCTAAGGCGTAAAGTGATGTCAGACCCTTCTGTAACCTTCGCTTCAATCAAGAAAAAACACCCAGACCTCCTCCAGAACGTTGCCCTCAGGACCATCAGTCATCGCTTACAGAAGGACTTAGGCCTACCGTCTCGCCGCGCTGCCAAGAAGCCACTTCTTACCAAGGCTATGAAGATGGAAAGGCTCAATTTTTGCGAGACCTATAAACATTGGACAGCTGCCCATTGGAAGAAGGTCATGTTCAGTGATGAGAGCACCTTTAGGCTGGTCAGAGGAGAGTCAAAGATCGTGCGTCGTCCCAGCACTGTGTCTCGGGATAACCCGAAATATACCGTGAAAACTGTGAAGCACCCTGATAGTGTGATGGTGTGGGGTGCCTTTAGTGGAAAAAAGGGCAGAGGAGGTCTGTACTTCCTTGCCAAGAATGTAGCCATGAGGGGGACTAACTATCTTGAAGTTTTGAGGCAGCACATGCTGCCATTTTGGGAAATTCATCAGTGTGAATTTTTCATGTATGATGGTGCCCCTGCTCACAGGTCCCAGTTAGTAAAAAGGTTCTTCAATGATAATAATATTAGTGTTTTGGAGTGGCCTGGTAATTTCCTGGACCTAAATCCTATTGAGAATGCTTGGAATCTGATGAAATCCAAAGTTCAAGAGACAGCACCCGGCAGCATCAAGGACCTGATAGAATCACTGAAGCAGATCTGGGTTACGATCGACCCCACCTACTTCGCAAACCTCACTGAATCAATGCCCAATCGACTCAGGATGGTCATCAAGTGCAAGGGCAACATGACCAAGTAATAACTTTCATGAAATATTCATAATAAAATATGTAAGTTACATTTTTCTGTTTTATTTTCCCCGAATTGTCACATGTCACTTTTTTTGTTGCCGCCACTGTATAAAAACAATATTAATAGGAACCATCACAACTTTCCCTCCCAAAAAACTCATCCAACCTACTCTTAAATACATTTAAATTTGGACTACCTACTACCCTCCGCGGCAATTTGTTCCAGAGGTCTACCACTCTATTGGTGAAAAAATATTTTCTTAAATCCAACCTACACCCTTGCTTTTTAATTTTCAAGTGGTGACCTCTAGTCCAATTTCCATCATCTAACTCAAAAAACTTGCTAACATCCAATTTATCTATCACAGAAAAAATTTTAAAGAGCTCAATCATATCCCCTCTCACACACCTCCTTTCGAACGAGAACATATTTAATACCCTCAGTCTATCTATATATTCAAGGTGCCTCAGGGAAGGAATAATCTTTGTTGCCCTCCATTGCACTGACTCAAGAAGGTTAATATCGTGTCTAAAATGTGGGGACCATGCCTGTATACAGTACTCTAGATGTGGCCTAACATAAGAGTTATAGAGTTTAAGAATAACCTCCTTACTTTTGTAACTGACATTTCTCTTAATAAAACCCAGCACTCTATTTGCCCTATTTCTTGCTTCAATACACTGCTTAGAAAACCTTAATGACTTATCTATTACTACTCCTAGATCTTTCTCATCCTCTACTGAGCTCAGCCAATGCCCATCCATTTCATAGTTAAATTCTCTATTATCTTTTCCCATGTTAATAACTTTGCACTTATCAAGGTTGAAAGTCATTTGCCACTTATGTGCCCAGGATAACAATTTATTTAAATCCCCCTGCACTTTAAAATTATCATTAATATCTTTAACTACAGCTGCTAATTTGGTATCATCCGCAAAAATTGACACCTTATTATTAACTGCCTCCCCAAGATCGTTTATATAGATTACAAATAATAATGGGCCGAGAACTGATCCCTGAGGAACCCCACTGATAACATCCCTCCACTCTGACTTTACACCATTTAGCACTACCCTATGCTTCCTGTCTTTCAGCCACTCAGCTATCCAATTTGAAACACCCCCACATATCCCAATCATTTTTAATTTATGAACTAGTCTCCTATGTGGTACCTTATCAAATGCTTTACTAAAATCTAAGTAAATTATATCTACATTCTCTCCCTTATCTACTTGATCTGTTACAAACTCCAGAAAGTCTAGTAAATTAGTCAAACATGATCTACCTGATCTAAACCCATGCTGAGCATCGCTGATTAACCCCTCCCTCTCTAGATGTTGGCAAATCCCTTTTTTAACTATTTTCTCAAGAATTTTACAGACTACAGGAGTTAGGCTAACTGGTCTAAAGTTATTTGGATCCTCTTTACTAACCTTCTTGAAAATGGAGACTACATTCGCTCTCTTCCAATCATCGGGTATTTCTCCATATTCCAGTGACCTAGTATACAACTTCTCCAGAGCTATTGAGATACTTTCTACCCCTTCTTTAAGTATCCTAGAGTGAATATTATCAGGGCTGGAGGCCTTGGTAGTATCTAACTCACCTATTAGTTCTTTCATCGTCCTCCAATCCATACTAATGGTAGTAAACACCTCTTTCCCTGACCCATGAGTACTATACTGTACTATGAGTACTATTTCCTCATCAGTTTCTCTCACAACCCCTTCATATTTGATAGGTCCTATTTTAACTCTGCCAGACTTGTTATTAATTTTATAGTAACTAAAGAACTTTCTAGGATCTTTGTTGCTATCCTGAGCTAATTTAATTTCTGACACCCTTTTGTTCTTCTTTATAATTTTATTTAACTCATTCCTAGCCATTCTATAATCACTTAAATTTTTAATATTATTTTCTACCTGTAATTTTTTATATGCCCTTTTCTTCTCTGAAATTTTTTTAGCTATCTCCTGATTCCACCAAAATGGTTTCCTACTTTTGTTCCTAATGGCCTTCATTGGGATACATTGTTCTTGGACTACATTTATTATATGCTTGAAAGTATCCCACATCCCATAGGCATTTTTACCTCTGAATTCTACATCCCAGTCTACAAAATTTAGCAAGCTCCGGAGTTTTACATAATCTCCCTTATGAAAATTTGGAACTTTTACAGCATTCTCAGTTATTTTACCATCTGATGGTCACTATTTCCCAATGCTTCCCCAACAGTCAATTCTTGAACTAAATGATCACTGTTAGAAAGTACTAAATCTAATATATTGTCCCCCCTCGTTGGCTCATTAACAAATTGATTCAAAAAATTATCCTCAAAGCATTCTATGAACCTGCCACTTGTTCTATCCCTACCTATCATATTTTCCCAGTCCACAGAGTTTAAGTTGAAGTCCCCAATAATAACTGCATCTGTTTCACATCCCTTACTTATTTCCCTTATCATTAGTTCATCCATATCATCAGTCTGCCCAGGTGGCCTGTAAAAAGCTCCCAAATGCACCATTCTATTTTTAATGAACCTAATATCTATCCAAAGTGACTCAACTTCATCCTGCTTTATTGAAGTATTTAAACTTGAAACAATGTTGTTTTTTATATAGATAATTATTCCTCCACCAATCCTACCTGTCCTTTGACTAATGTACATATTATAGCCCTGTAAATCAAATTCACTTATAGTGTCACTAAATTCTATTTCATTAACCCATGATTCAGTAACACATAATATATCTATATCCTCATTGCTAATATACCTAAATAGCTCATCCTTCTTGTTTCTAAGACTACGAGCATTTGTATAGAAACAATTTAACCCCCTATCCCTGAAGCACCTCTTGAAACCTGAATGACCTCACCTCTATTGCCTTGGAACCTATTTCTGTTATAACATAACATAACATAATTTCACGGATGACAAAAGCCACAAGGGCCTATCAAAGGTCATCTGTATCCATCAAATCCCACCCATATAATGCATCCATAGGATTTTATCAGATCATGCTGCAATATACAATTTAACAATCCATAGGAATGTCCAACCATGCATCTACAATATATAATTTAAAGCCTCCATAGGAGTCTGTCAAAAAAAAAATCAAAGTCCCCAAAATATACAATAAAAAGAAACTGCATCCACAGGAATGAGTCAAGAAACATATCCACATACCAAAAGTAAGAAATTAACCCTCCATCCCCATATAATCATCCAATCTGCGCTTGAAAACATTCAAGTTTGGGCTGTCTACAGTCTCAGGTGGCAAACTATTCCAATAATCCACTACTCTGTTAGTGAAAAAATATTTTCTAACATCCAGTCTGCACCTGTTTTTTAATCTTTAAGTGGTGGCCTCTAGTTCTATTACTACCTTCTAACTCAAATAACTTGCTGAAATCCAATTTATCCATCCCAGAAAAGATTTTAAAAAGCTTAATCATATCTCCCCTCACACACCTTCTTTCAAATGAAAACATATTTAATACCCTCAGTCTATCTTCATATTCAAGGGGCTTCAGGGATGGTATTAATTTTGTTGCCCTCCTTTGTACTGACTCTAATAAGTTTATATCATGTCTAAAATGTGGTGACCATGCCTGTATACAGTACTGTAAATGTGGCCTGACATAAGAGTTGTATAGTTTAAGGATGACCTCCTTACTCTTCTTGTAGCTAACATTTCTTTTAATGTAACCTAGCACCCTATTTGCTCTATTTTTGGCCTCAATACACTGCTTTGAAAATTTCAGTGACCTATCTACTACTACTCCTAAGTCCTTCTCATCTTCAACTCAATTAAGCCAATACCCATCCATCTCATAGCTAAATTCCCTATTATCTCTCCCCATGTTAATAACTTTGCATTTATTAAGGTTAAAAGTCATCTGCCACTTCTGAGCACAAGCTAACAACTTAATTAAGTCACCCTGCACTTTAAAGCTACCCTCAACCTCTTTGACTACAGCTGCCAATTTAGTGTCATCAGCAAAAATTGATACTTTGCTATTCACACCTTGCCCAAGATCATTTACATAGATTATAAATAATAAAGGGCCTAAAACTGATCCCTGAGGTATGCCACTAATAACATTCATCCACTCTGACATCACTCCATTCAGTACAACTCTCTGTTTCCTATTTTTCAGCCATTCAGTTATCCAATTTAAAACATTCCCACATATCCCATGCAGCTTTAATTTATGAACACGTCTTCTATGTGGAACCTTATCAAAAGCTTTGCTGAAATCTAAGTGGATCACATCAATTTTCTCACCCCTATCTAATTCTTTAGTTACATAATCCATAAAATCCAGTAAATTAGTTAAACACAATCTACCTTTTCTAAAACCATGCTGAGCATCATTAATTAACCTGCTACTCTCTAGATGATCAGAAATTCCCTTCTTAACAATCTTCTCAAGAATTTTACAGACTATAGAAGTTAAGCTTATTGGTGTAAAGTTATTTGGGTCCTCTTTGCTTCCCTTTTTAAAAATTGGCACTACATTTGCCAATTTCCAATCATTTGGTATTTCTCCAGACTCTAGTGATCTAATAAATATCTTCTCAAGAGCTACTGCAATACTTTCTACACCTTCTTTGCGTATCCTAGAATGAATGTTGTCAGGGCCAGATGCCTTACTAGTATTTAAATGCATTATAAGCCCTTTAATTTCTTCTCTGTCTATATTAATAGAATTTATCACTACTTCCCTTGACCTAGAATTATCATCAATTAATCTAACTGGTTTCTCTTCTGTGAATACTGAAGCAAAATGATCATTAAGGACCTCTACTATTTCCTCATCAGATTCTTTCAAAACCCCTTCATATTTAATAGGCCCTATTTTATCACTGTTAGATTTATTATTGATTCTATAAAAGCTAAAGAATTTTTTAGGATCTTTATTATTATTTTTAGCTAAATTAATTTATGCTGTCCTTTTGGTCTTCATAATAATCTTATTTAGTTCATTTCTGGTTGACCTATAATGGTTTAAATTATCTAAACTACTCTCACTTTGTAATCTTTGGTATGCCCTTTTTTCTCTGAAACTTTATTAGCTATTTCTTGATTCCACCATAATGGTTCCCTACATTTCTTCCTAATAGACTTCATCGGAATACACTGTTCCTGAACCATGTTTAATATAGTCTTAAAAATATCCCACATCTCATAAGTATTCTTTCCATGGTTGAGGGTAGCTTTAAAATCCAGGGTGACTTAATTAAGTTGTTAGCTTAGGCTCAGAAGTGGCAGATGACTTTTAACCTTAATAAATGCAAAGTTATTTACATGGGAAGAGATAATAGGGAATTTAGCTATGAGATGGATGGGTATTGGCTTAATTGAGTTGAAGATGAGAAGGACTTAGGAGTAGTAGTAGATAGGTCACTGAAATTTTCAAAGCAGTGTATTGAGGCAAAAAATAGAGCAAATAGGGTGCTAGGTTACATTAAAAGAAATGTTAGCTACAAGAGTAAGGAAGTCATCCTTAAACTATACAACTCTTATGTCAGGCCACATTTACAGTACTGTATATAGGCATGGTCACCACATTTCAGACATGATATAAACTTATTAGAGTCAGTACAAAGGAGGGCAACAAAAATAATACCATCCCTGAAGCACCTTGAATAGGAAGATAGACTGAGTGTATTAAATGTGTTTTCATTTACAGATACTTACAGAAGACTTCATGGAAGAGGCTTATGCCTGTGACTCCAGATCTATATTATCAACCTGCGGCAGCGTGTGGTGGATTATCTTTGCCTTGTAATTGTATTTCAATTTTTGATTAAACCAAAATTGATCAAACTGGTTGACTGATGCTGCTGCAATCACCCACTCAGGCAACTGATTCCAGTTATTTATCACCCTACACGGGAAAGCATACTTCCTTATATCCAGCCGTGACCTTGTCTTAAAAAGCTTCAGTGAATTTCCCCTGCTGATGTTTTCTTCTCGAAGTTTCAATATGCCTTGACTACATTCCCCATCAGATTTTCCAGTGAGTATCTTGTAGGTCTCTATTAAGTCTCCCCGTGCTCTTCTGTATGCCAGTGTTGGTAGGTTCAGCTTCCTTAGTCTCTCTTCATAATTAAGTCCTTTAAGTTCCGGCACCATCCTTGTAGCCCTTCGTTGCACGTTCTCTACCATCTCAATGTCTTTAACCAGGTGAGGACTCCATACCTGATTAGCATACTCTATATGCGGTCTTACTAAAGCTACAAACAAAGCTTTAAATATCGTTGCATCCAATGTAACAAAGGTCCTTCTGATTATTCCCACTAATTTGTTGGCTTTATTTACTTTCTCTGCCAGGTGATCTACACAACTCAATTTATCATTGATTATTACTCCCACATCCTTCTCAGAAGTAATCTTTTTCAGCTGCTTCTCCCTTTGGTAGCCTTGATCTTCAATAGTCGTTCTTCCTATTCTCATATAACTACACTTATCCGGATGAAAACTCAACAACCATTTTTCACTCCATGAGTATACCTCCTGCACATCCTGCTGCAGCTTTTGACAATCCTCTAGATCTTTTATGCATCTAAATATCTTTGTGTCGTCTGCATACAGGTATACTTCGCTGTCATTTACTATACTATCGGGGAGGTCATTGATAAACAAAACAAACAACAATGGTCCGAGAACAGTGCCCTGCAGCACTCCACTTGTCACTGGCTTCCATCTTGACATTTCCCCCTTCACCACCACTCTTTGTTGTCTTTGTGTTAGGAATGCTGCAATCCATTCTTGGTACTCCTTTCCAATTCCATAACCACTAATTTTACTGAATAGTCTTCTATGTGCAACTCTATCGAAAGCCTTCATAAAATCACAATATATTACATCCACTGCATGTCCATCATCAATAATTTCAGTCCATCTGTCCAGAACCTTTATGAGCTGTAGCACTGCACTGTTGATCGTCCTGAGATAAAGCCATATTGCTTGTCACTAAATAAACTATTAGTTCTCATGTGTGCCATTATCTCCTCCCTTATCATTGTCTCAAATATCTTACAGATTATACTTGTTAAACTGACTGGCCTATAATTCTCTGGATCACACTTGGAACCCTTTTTAAATATAGGAGTAATATGAGCAATTAGCCAATCTTGAGGGAGTTCCTTATGTTTAAAAGAGGACTGATAAAGTATTTCTAAAGGCACTACTAATTGTTCCATAGCTTCTTTTATAATCCTAGAGTGGATTCCGTCAGGTCCTGGGGATTTATGCCTCTTTCGATTTTTAATGATCTTCTTAATTTTTTCCTTATTAATTTCCAGGTGATTCAGTGTTGGTACATTTTTCATCACACAATATGGTACCTCATCTTCTGGCTCCATGACAAACACCTTCGAAAATTGCTTTGCTAAAACTTCAACTTTTTCCAGATCACTTTCAGTTTTTCCATCTTCAGCAGTGCCCTTGTATAAGTCAGGAATCCTTGGTTTCCTTTTTGTCTTAGTCTGCACATATTTCCAAAATATTTTAGGATTATCCTTCACATTTTTTGCAATCTCCCTTTCTTTTAGTTTTACAGCATTTCAGGTTTCTTTTCTAATTTGATTATTCAGTTTTCTGTACTCCTTCTCAGTCTCTAAATACTCGTTCTTAGTAGATACATTCAGATTACTCAAGGATTTCATTCTCATCCACAACCTCTGTTTCTTCTTTATCTTAGACCATAATTTCTTATTCATTGGTAGATTGCTATTCGTCCTTTTCCTGGATTGATTTAAATTCCCCATCTTTCTTGGGGTACACTCTTATCTATTGCAACATACAATTTTGACTTGAATCTGCTCCACATTTCCTCAATATTGGTAGCCTCGGATAGGTATTTCACCCAGTCAATATTAATACTAAGTTCCCTTCTCAGCAACCCATAATCTGCTTTTTCATACAAATACATAGTTTTTCTATCATGAGCCACGATCTCCTCCATATTACATGTAACTTGTATCACAGCATGATCACTTCTCCCCAGTGGATTTCCAATCATGACCTCTTCAACTATTGATTCTTCATTTGTGAAAAATAAATCTAGGGTATTACCCACATTTTCACCCCTTATTCTTGTAATTTCCTCCACATGCTGGGTCAAAAAGCAATCGTGCACCTTTTCCACAAATTTTGTTCCAAAATCATTCATTACAGTGTTAGTCGTGCAATTTTTCCAATTTATTTGTGGCAAATTAAAGTCTCCCATCAAAATCTTAAATGTAGCCTTCATCTCAGTTACCTCTTGCAATAAATCCAGCAACAGTTGGTCATTTTCCTCCTGGCTATTTGGACTCCGATATACTAGAGTTAGGTTAAGTTTCTCTCCTTAAAGCATAATTTCCAGACAGCAATACTCACAGAAACATGAAACCAAATCCCCCTTACTATACTTAATGCCACTTTTCACGTATATCAAGAGACCTCTACCTTCATTACCCAAAACATTACTTTCCTCTATCTCATACCCTTCGATGTTGTATTCTTCAAGTTCCCTTCGATATCTAAAGTGCTTAGGTTCAACTTCAGAGAGGGCAATAATGCTTGGCTTATCACTTAATGTATCAAGTAACGACCTTAATTCTAAAAAGTAATCAAAAGTATATACATCTACATTTGTAAATATAATGCTAAACTTTCTATTTACATTATTTACATTCTCAGCACATGATGTACTTGAGTCAATTTCTACTGTGGCTGTGGTCTTTGATCCTCCACCCTGATGACCCTTCGGTTCCAGGGTGGACCTCTGACTACATGCTTCCCCTCTCCAATATCTGTTAGGTTTTTTGCCTTCTTTAACAGTTCTTTGTCCATTTCTCTCTCTCTCTTGGTTAAATCATAGGCCACTCTAAAATTTTTCAAGTTTTCATCCTTGCCCAATTCTTTTATTTTTCTGAATATATCATTTCTCACTTCTGAGTCAGTGAGTGCAGCCAGTATTGGGCGATCTCGGCCTTCTACCTTTTTCCCAAGCCTTATCACTCTCATCATCTTATCCTCATGAACCTCACATATATTCAGAATTTTCTTAACAATCTGTCTGTCATAATTAATTCTTTCCTGGAACATGTTTGAATTGCTTTCAGGGACATTTTACACCACGATGTTGTTTTCTCTCTTCTTCTTATCATTTAGTTCTTCCAAAACTGTAGTCATATCCATTACCTCCTGTTTTTTCTGAGATGCCTGATGTCCTCCAATTGCCCCATGTACTAGATTTACTTCATCAGTACTTGATTTCTTTATTTCAAGTATATTGATTTCAGCTCTGTCCATCCATGAACTCAATTCTTGTACAGTCTCCCTGTCCCCATTCATATGTTCATTAGTATCCACTGATCTAGCCTCCAGTACTGCTACTCTAGCAGTAATGTTGTTAAAATCTTCTTTATCCATTTTGACTGTCTCTCGTATCTCCTTAACCTCTTAACATAACATAACATAACATAATTTAACGGATGACAAAAGCCACAAGGGCCTATCAAAGGTCATCCGTATCCATCAAATCCCACCCATATAATGCATCCATAGGATTTTGTCAGATCATGCAGCTACAATATACAATTTAACAATCCATAGGAATGTCCAACCATGCATCTACAATATATAATTTAAAGCCTCCATAGGAGTCTGTCAAAAACAAAATCAAAATCCCCCAAAATATACAATAAAAAGAAACTGCATCCACAGGAATGAGTCAAGAAACATATCCACATACCAAAAAGTAAGAAATTAACCCTCCATCCCCATATAATCATCCAATCTGCGCTTGAAAACATTCAGGTTTGGGCTGTCTACAGTCTCAGGTGGCAAACTATTCCAATAATCTACCACTCTGTTAGTGAAAAAATATTTTCTAACATCCAGTCTGCACCTCTGTTTTTTAATCTTTAAGTGGTGGCCTCTAGTTCTATTACTACCTTCTAACTCAAATAACTTGCTGAAATCTAATTTATCCATCCCAGAAAAGATTTTAAAAAGCTCAATCATATCTCCCCTCACACACCTTCTTTCAAATGAAAACATATTTAATACCCTCAGTCTATCTTCATATTCAAGGTGCTTCAGGGATGGTATTATTTTTGTTGCCCTCCTTTGTACTGACTCTAATAAGTTTATATCATGTCTAAAATGTGGTGACCATGCCTGTATACAGTACTCTAAATGTGGCCTGACATAAGAGTTGTATAGTTTAAGGATGACCTCCTTACTCTTGTAGCTAACATTTCTTTTAATGTAACCTAGCACCCTATTTGCTCTATTTTTTGCCTCAATACACTGCTTTGAAAATTTCAGTGACCTATCTACTACCACTCCTAAGTCTTTCTCATCTTCAACTGAATTAAGCCAATATCCATCCATCTCATAGCTAAATTCCCTATTATCTCTCCCCATGTTAATAACTTTGCATTTATTAAGGTTAAAAGTCATCTGCCACTTCTGAGCCCAAGCTAACAGCTTATCTAAGTCACCCTGCACTTTAAAGCTACCCTCAACCTCTTTGACTACAGCTGCCAATTTAGTGTCATCAGCAAAAATTGACACTTTGCTATTTACACCTTGCCCAAGATCATTTACATAGATTATAAATAATAAAGGGCCTAAAACTGATCCCTGAGGTACGCCACTAATAACATTCCTCCACTCTGACCTCACTCCATTCAGTACAACTCTCTGTTTCCTATTTTTCAGCCATTCAGTTATCCAATTTAAAACGTTCCCACATATCCCATGCAGCTTTAATTTATGAACTAGTCTTCTATGTGGAACCTTATCAAAAGCTTTGCTGAAATCTAAGTAGATCACATCAACTTTCTCACCCCTATCTAATTCTTTAGTTACATAATCCATAAAATCCAGTAAATTAGTTAAACACGATCTATCTTTTCTAAAACCATGCTGAGCATCATTAATTAACCTGCTACTCTCTAGATGATCAGAAATTCCCTTCTTAACCATCTTCTCAAGAATTTTACAGACTATAGAAGTTAAGCTTACTGGTCTAAAGTTATTTGGGTCCTCTTTGCTTCCCTTTTTAAAAATTGGCACTACATTTGCCAATTTCCAATCATTTGGTATTTCTCCAGACTCTAGTGATCTAATAAATATCTTCTCGAGAGCTACTGCAATACTTTCTACACCTTCTTTGAGTATCCTAGAATGAATGTTGTCAGGGCCAGATGCCTTACTAGTATTTAACTGAATTATAAGCCCTTTAATTTCTTCTCTGTCTATATTAATAGAATTTATCACTACTTCCCTTGACCTAGAATTATCATCAATTAATCTAACTGGTTTCTCTTCTGTGAATACTGAAGCAGTACATCTTGTTTCTCAATTAAGTCTGCTTGTATCTTCTCCAGTTTCTCAATATGAGATTTTAATTTTGCACATCCTTTCTTACAGGAGACGCAGTGCCATGTAAACTGGGATCCTGCCTCTTCTTCCACCATAAACTTATAAACATCCTCAGGTATCCTCTCACATTTGGCATGATACCAAGTCACACAGATATCACATAAGAGTGCCATATCATTATCTCTTACCAGTCCACTGCATCTCCCACAGCAATCTGTTTCCCTTGAAGACGCTTCCGTTGTTGTTCTACTTACTTTTCGTCTTCCTCCACCAGAGTCCATCTGTTTACTCGCCATATTTCGCTAGATCACCAATATAAATGCAAATTTAAAGTATACCTTGTGTTCAAATATATCTCAAGCAAGCTTATGGCATCTAAAGATGATACTGTATAGCAGCAAACAACCTCAAAGGCATGAATTCAAGAGAGCACAAGCAACACATCCGCCACCGCCTAGAAGGGGTGTGAGGAAAAATATGATTGGGCTTTTTAAAATCTTTTCTGAGATGGATAAATTGGATTTCAGCAAGTTATTTGAGTTAGAAGGTAGTAATAGAACTAGAGGCCACCACTTAAAGATTAAAAAACAGAGGTGCAGACTGGATGTTAGAAAATGGTGAGTGGTGGATTATTGGAATGGTTTGCCACCTGAGATTGTAGACAACCCAAGCTTAAATGTTTTCAAGCGCAGATTGGATGATTATATGGGGCTGGAGGGTTAATTTCTTACTTTTTGGTATGGGAATATGTTTCTTAACTCATTCCTGTGGATGCAGTTTCTTTTTATTGTATATTTTGGGGGACTTTGTTTTTGACAGACTCCTATGGAGGCTTTAAATTATATATTGTAGATGCATAGTTGGACATAATCTTATGGATTGTTAAATTTTATATTGTAGATGCATGATCTGACAAAATCCTATGGATGCATTATGTGGGTGGGATTTGATGGATACGGATGACCTTTGATAGGCCCTTGTGGCTTTTGTCATTCGTGAAATTATGTTATGTTATGTTTGCATGGTAGGTGGTGCTGTTAGTAGGCTACAATTTTGGGATACAATATATATCTTATGATGTCAGATGGTAGCTTCAGATGTGATCAATCCCGGCGTTATATTTTTTTTTTTTTGGTATTTGTAACTTTTTGTCTGTATTATTTACTAAATATCTGCGCCTCTGCTCGTTAATAGTTTTTTCTAAGTTAGGTAAGGTTTCTTGATCTCTTTTATTGATTTTGGGGGTTTTCATATTTTTTGTTTCGCAGTGAACGATAACAGCTACTTACTGGCAATGTCATAGCTATAAATAGAACCCGCTTAGCATTTGTTTCTCTTTCATTATGGCTTTTTTGTGCTCTAGTTGTGCTTCTTCGTTATTTGAATTCAGGTTTATTTTGCATGACCGCAAAAAACTTTTAGATTATTTAGAAGCGCATAAACTAATCAAGAAACCTATAAAAGTAAGTATTGTTTGTCATTAGGTTAGGTTTTTCTGCCAGTGAAAAGCTGTTAGGGAAAAAAAAAGGTAAATTCACGGGACTGCTCATGGGGGAGATATCACTGCAGGGGGGGGCACCCTGCAATGATCCTGAGTTTCAATCAATTGGGGAGGTCTGGGGGGGGTGCAGCCTCCCAGTATATACTCATATACAAAAAATATAACGCCATAATTGTTCACATCTGACGCTATCATCCGATGTCATAAGACATATATTGTAGCCTAAAATTGTAGCCTATAAACAGCGCCGCCTACCATGCACCCCAAAACTGAAGTGTTACCCCCCCCCATTTATTTAGATGAACACCATCTTTGTTAAATAGTTTATTCCTATAAAGAAATCTAGCCCATAAATGTATGTAGGTTATACCAAACTCCTTGAGGAAATAATGTAATTGAAGGTTGATATCACAAGCAGAAGAAGACCAGGAATTATTTTAGTATAGTCTAGGGATGCTTACCTTAGAATACTAGTAATAAAAGGGGGCTTATCACTTTTTTCAACAGTGAGAATATATCCTTATAATTATTAATTGAATCACTAGATGATTTGTGAAAAATATCATTCTCTCCAATATGTACTATAGCAACTTTTATAGTCATTCAAAGTACTAGAATTTGAGTTCTTCAGAACTTTTAGAATTTGATCAGAGTCATTAGAGGACACCCAAATCTTTTTCCCATTCTACCCTTCCTAAAACTCTCCCGGTTTTTTTCTAATTATTCAGTGGATTACACCTACCTAAACTAAGTACCGCCCTGTACTCAATTAAGAAGTCATGGCCCATATCATAGCCAATATAACAACTTCAAACTCACAATGAGATCACCGCTAACCACAATTTAAATATTAACCTTATCACAAAGTGACGTCCATCACAGGAAGTTTAGTTTAATGAATTCATCCTGGAAGTAAATATTTGAAGGGCATAAATTTCGTTTAATTGTTAACTCTCAGGAATTAAATAGAAGGCAAACATGGACGCATATTGATAAACTCAAGCTTCTAAACTATGTATCTTTCAAAAGTCGAAGTAGTACTTTGGACCTTGATTGGAAAAATGAATATCATGATCTAATATCCAAATACATATGGAAAAATTAATCATTGCAAGATTTCTAGAGATGGTAAAATTTGAAATAGATGGACTACCTAGAATCTTAAACATACTCGGTAAGAAGACACTATTGAGTCATGTTGAGGAAAGTAAGAAAACTTGCAGTAAAGCCTTTCTAATATAAATGTGGAAAGCGAGGAAAAAATAAGATAAATTTACTTATGATTTTAAGTAGAGGGAAAAACACCGTAAAATAATTTACTAATAAGAATAAAAAAATAGAAACAAATTTTTGTTTTAAAACAATCAAGATTTGACATTCTTCGTTTAACCACTATCATGTTACTTCGCATTGGTTCATTTTCGGTTCGTTTTAATAACCTAGCAATTTAACCGATGACAAAAGCGAGCAAGGTTTCTCACGGGTCATTCGCATCTGTCAAAACTCTCCGACCAAACGTACCCATAGGCTTGTGTCATATCATGCATCTATAATATACAATTTCAACCATCCACAGGAATGCGTCAAGAACTTGCTTTTCCTTATTCTTTCATAATTTGGTGATTGTTATTGAGTTGTTTTCCTTTCGTTTGAAACTACGTTTAACGTGGACAACCAACACCTGATTCATATTTTGCCCTCCAAAGTTAAGTGATAGCGATAGAAGTGACGTGTTCTAAACGAGCACTCTTTTCAATGACGTTTTTCGGTGTAATATACATAATTAATTTCGGGAATATATTTAACATTGAGGGTGAAACTTTAGAAGACCAACACCGTTATTGTTTTTTTTAGTAAAAACAGTAGCAAAGTTATTAACATGGGAGAGATAATAGGGAATTTAGCTATGAGATGGATGGGTATTGGCCTAATTCAGTTGAAGATGAGAAGGACTTAGTAGTAGTAGATAAGTCACTGAAATTTTCAAAACGGTGTATTGAGGCAAAAAATAGAGCAAATAGGGTGCTAGGTTACATTAAAAGAATGTTAGCTACAAGAGTAAGGAGGTCATCCTTAAACTATACAACTCTTATGTCAGGCCACATTTACAGTACTGTATACAGGCATGGTCACCACATTTTAGACATGATATAAACTTATTAGAGTCAGTACAAAGGAGGGCAACAAAAATAATACCATCCCTGAAGCACCTTGAATATGAAGATAGACTGAGGGTATTAAATATGTTTTCATTTGAAAGAAGGTGTGTGAGGGGAGATATGATTAAGCTTTTTAAAATCTTTTCTGGGATGGATAAATTGGATTTCAGCAAGTTATTTGAGTTAGAAGGTAGTAATAGAACTAGAGGCCACCACTTAAAGATTAAAAAACAGGTGCAGACTGGATGTTAGAAAATATTTTTTCACTAACAGAGTAGTGGATTATTGGAATAGTTTGCCACCTGAGACTGTAGACAGGCCAAACTTGAATGTTTTCAAGCGCAGATTGGATGATTATATGGGGATGGAGGGTTAATTTCTTACTTTTGGTATGTGGATATGTTTCTTACTCATTCCTGTGGATGCAGTTTCTTTTTATTGTATATTTTGGGGGACTGATTTTTTTTTTTACAGACTCGTATGGAGGCTTTAAATTATATATTGTAGATGCATGGTTGGACATAATCCTATGGATTGTTAAATTGTATATTGTAGATGCATAATCTGACAAAATCCTATGGATGCTTTATGTGGGTGGATTTGATGGATACGGATGACCTTTGATAAGCCCTTGTGGCTTTTGTTATCCGTGAAAAAAATATTTTCTAACATCAAATCCTGCACCTCGGTTTTTTAATTTTTAAGTGGTGACGCCTAGTCCTATTACTATCTTCCAACTCAAATAACTTTCTAAAATCCAACTTATCCATCCCAGAACAGATTTTAAAAAGCTCAATCATATCTCCCCTCATAATTAGAAATTTGCCCAAATTAATTACATAGTGAAAGTCTTACTTAGCATAAGCTAAGTAAGTATTTGCATATTTTTAGAAATAGAGATATTTATAACAAAGCACCTAAAAAATTCGCAGGTTAGCATAAACCCAACAATAACTACATTTGGTTACTTGAAGCTGTTATTGAGTCGCGCCATGGGTTGTCATTATACTTTCTCAAAAATAACTGCTTTCTGAGCCAAAACTAAGCTGTAAATGATTACTGAAATGACTAAAAATACCATTTGTACTGTTTTTTACTATTAAAAACATAGCGTTTGATTACTGAAATCCATTATCGAGCAAAGGTATGGGTTGCCCTAATGGGGAGATCCACTCCCCCATACCAAGCCTCCACTCACTTCACTTGGCAACCCACTTAAACTCTGTGGACTGGGAAAATATGATAGGTAGGGATAGAACAAATGGCAGGTTCATAGAATGCTTTGAGGATAATTTTTTGAATCAATTTGTTAATGAGCCAACGAGGGGGGACAATATATAAGATTTAGTACTTTCTAACAGTGATCATTTAGTTCAAGAATTGAATGTTGGGGAAGCATTGGGAAATAGTGACCATCAGATAGTTTGTTTTAACTTGGGAATTGAGAAGGGTAAAATAACTGAGAATGCTGAAAAAGTTCCAAATTTTCATAAGGGAGATTATGTAAAACTTCAAAGCTTGCTAAATTTGGTAGACTGGGATGTAGAATTCAGAGGTAAAAATGCTTATGGGATGTGGGATACTTTCAAGCATATAATAAATGTAGTCCAAGAACAATGTATCCCAATGAAGGCCATTAGGAACAAAAGTAGGAAACCATTATGGTGGAATCAGGAGATAGCTAGAAAAATTTCAGAGAAGAAAAGGGCATACAAAAAATTACAGGTACAAAATAATATTCAAAATTTAAGTGATTATAGAATGGCTAGCAATGAGTTAAATAAGATTATAAAGAAGAACAAAAGGGTGTCAGAAATTAAATTAGCTCAGGATAGTAACAAAGATCCTAGAAAGTTCTTTAGTTACTATAAAATTAATAACAAGTCTGGCAGAGTTAAAATAGGACCTATCAAATATGAAGGGGTTGTGAGAGAAACTGATGAGGAAATAGTTGAGGTACTAAATAGTCATTTTGCATCAGTATTTACAAAGGAGAAACCAGTTAGATTAATTGATGATAATTCTAGGTTAAGGGAAGTAGTGATAAATTCTATTAATATAGACAGAAGAAATTAAAGGGCTTATAATGCAGTTAAATACTAGTAAGGCATCTGGCCCTGACAACATTCATTCTAGGATACTCAAAGAAGGTGTAGAAAGTATTGCAGTAGCTCTTGAGAAGATTTTTATTAGATCACTAGAGTCTGGAGAAATACCAAATTATTGGAAATTGGCAAATGTAGTGCCAATTTTTAAAAAGGGAAGCAAAGAGGATCCAAATAACTTTAGACCGGTAAACTTAACTTCTATAGTCTGTAAAATTCTTGAGAAGATGGTTAAGAAGGGAATTTCTGATCATCTAGAGAGTAGCAGGTTAATTAATCATGATCAGCATGGTTTTAGAAAAGGTAGATCGTGTTTAACTAATTTACTGGATTTTATGGATTATGTAACTAAAGAATTAGATAGGGGTGAGAAAGTTGATGTGATCTACTTAGATTTCAGCAAAGCTTTTGATAAGGTTCCACATAGAAGACTAGTTCATAAATTAAAGCTGCATGGAATATGTGGGAATGTTTTAAATTGGATAACTGAATGGCTGAAAAATAGGAAACAGAGAGTTGTACTGAATGGAGTGATGTCAGAGTGGAGGAATGTTATTAGTGGCGTACCTCAGGGATCAGTTTTAGGCCCTTTATTATTTATAATCTATGTAAATGATCTTGGGCAAGGTGTAAATAGCAAAGTGTCAATTTTTGCTGATGACACTAAATTGGCAGCTGTAGTCAGAGGTTGAGGGTAGCTTTAAAGTGCAGGGTGACTTAAATAAGTTGTTAACTTGGGCTCAGAAGTGGCAGATGACTTTTAACCTTAACAAATGCAAAGTTACTAACATGGGGAGAGATAATGGGGAATTTAGCTATGAGATGGATGGGTATTGGCTTAATTGAGTTGAAGATGAGAAGGACTTAGGAGTAGTAGTAGATAGGTCACTGAAATTTTCAAAGCAGTGTATTGAGGCAAAAAATAGAGCAAATAGGGTGCTAGGTTACATTAAAAGAAATGTTAGCTACAAGAGTAAGGAGGTCATCCTTAAACTATACAACTCTTATGTCAAGCCACATTTACAGTACTGTATACAGGCATGGTCACCACATTTTAGACATGATATAAACTTATTAGTCAGTACAAAGGAGGGCAACAAAAATAATTCCATCCCTGAAGCACCTTGAATATGAAGATAGACTGAGGGTATTAAATATGTTTTCATCTGAAAGAAGATGTGTGAGGGGAGATATGA
The DNA here is from genome assembly GCA_963969495.1 of Ceratothoa steindachneri. Lineage (NCBI taxonomy): Eukaryota > Metazoa > Arthropoda > Malacostraca > Isopoda > Cymothoidae > Ceratothoa > Ceratothoa steindachneri. Next base: position 132,865,350 of record OZ018318.1, on the reverse strand, counting down.
TTGAGCTTTTTAAAATCTTTTCTGGGATGGATAAATTGGATTTCAGCAAGTTATTTGAGTTAGAAGGTAGTAATAGAACTAGAGGCCACCACTTAAAGATTAAAAAACAGAGGTGCAGACTGGATGTTGGAAAATATTTTTTCACTAACAGAGTGGTGGATTATTGGAATGGTTTGCCACCTGAGACTGTAGACAGCCCAAACTTGAATGTTTTCAAGCGCAGATTGGATGATTATATGGGGATGGAGGGTTAATTTCTTACTCTTTGGTATGTGGATATGTTTCTTGATTCATTCCTGTGGATGCAGTTTCTTTTTCTTGTATATTTTGGGGGACTTTGATTTTTTTTTTTACAGACTCGTATGGAGGCTTTAAATTATATATTGTAGATGCATGGTTGGACATTCCAATATATTGTTAAATTGTATATTGTAGATGCATGATCTGACAAAATCCTATGGATGCATTATGTGGGTGGGATTTGACAGATGCGGATGACCTTTGATAGGCCCTTGTGGCTTTTGTCATCCGTGAAATTATGTTATGTTATGTTATTAGTGTGGATCGGAGGATGATAAAAGGACTAATAGGTGAATTAGATACTACCAAGGCCTCCGGCCCTGATAATATTCATTCTAGGATACTTAAAGAAGGGGTAGAAAGTATCTCAATAGCTCTGGAGAAGTTATATACTAGGTCACTGGAATATGGAGAAATACCTGATGATTGGAAGAGAGCGAATGTTGTTCCCATTTTCAAGAAGGGTAGTAAAGAGGATCCAAATAACTTTAGACCGGTTAGCTTAACTCCTGTAGTCTGTAAAATTCTCGAGAAAATAGTTAAAAAAGGGATTTGCCAACATCTATAGAGGGAGGGGTTAATCAGCGATTCTCAGCATGGGTTTAGATCAGGTAGATCATGTTTGACTAACTTACTAGACTTTCTGGAGTTTGTAGCAGATCAAGTAGATAAGGGAGAGAATGTAGATATAATTTACTTAGATTTTAGTAAAGCATTTGATAAGGTACCACATAGGAGACTAGTTCATAAATTAAAAATGATTGGTATATGTGGGGGTGTTTCAAATTGGATAGCTGAGTGGCTGAAAGACAGGAAGCAAAGGGTAGTGCTAAATGGTGTAAAGTCAGAGTGGAGGGATGTTATCAGTGGGGTTCCTCAGGGATCAGTTCTCAGTCCATTATTATTTGTCATCTATATAAATGATCTTGAGGAGGCAGTTAATAATAGTGTCAATTTTTGCGGATGATACCAAATTAGCAGTTGTAGTTAAAGATATTGATGATAATTTTAAAGTGCAGGGGGATTTAAATAAATTGTTATCCAGGCACATAAGAGTGGCAAATGACTTTCAACCTTGATAAGTGCAAAGTTATTAACATGGGAAAAGATAATAGAGAATTTAACTATGAAATGGATGGGCATTGGCTGAGCTCAGTAGAGGATGAGAAAGATCTAGGAGTAGTAATAGATAAGTCATTAAGGTTTTCTAAGCAGTGTATTGAAGCAAGAAATAGGGCAAATAGAGTGCTGGGTTTTATTAAGAGAAATGTCAGTTACAAAAGTAAGGAGGTTATTCTTAAACTCTATAACTCTTATGTTAGGCCACATCTAGAGTACTGTATACAGGCATGGTCCCCACATTTTAGACACGATATTAACCTTCTTGAGTCAGTGCAACGGAGGGCAACAAAGATTATTCCTTTCCTGAGGTACTTTGAATATATAGATAGACTGAGGGTATTAAATATGTTCTCGTTCGAAAGGAGGTGTGTGAGAGGGGATATGATTGAGCTCTTTAAAAAATTTTCTGGGATAGATAAATTGGATGTTAGCAAGTTTTTTGAGTTAGATGATGGAAATCGGACTAGAGGTCACCACTTGAAAATTAAAAAGCAAGGGTGTAGATTGGATTTAAGAAAATATTTTTTCACCAATAGAGTGGTAGACTTCTGGAACAAATTGCCGCGGAGGGTAGTAGGTAGTCCAAGTCTAAATGTATTTAAGAGTAGGTTGGATGAGTTTATGGGGAGGGAAGGTTGTGATGGTTCCTAAGTTTGGTATATATTAATATTGTTTGTATATATCTATAGCTGCATGATTTAGTTCTTGACAAGCCTTGACTGGTGATACCCTTGTTTCTGGATGTAGTTTTCCTGGGAGTTTGGGTGCCTTAAAAAAGAGGCTGTTTGACTCGGATGACCTATGATGAGCCCTTGTGGCTTTTGTCATCTGTTATATTATATTGTGGGGGACTTTGATTTTGTCTTCCCCTGGTGATGGTGCTTTTTGTGGGTGGGTTTTGACGGAGGCGGATGACCTTTGATAGGCCCTTGTGGCTTTTGTCATCCATGTAATTATGTTATGTTATGAATATCTGTATCTAGTTCACATCCTTTACTTATTTCCCTGATCATTAACTCATCAATACATCAATCTGTCTGGGTGGTCTATAAATGGCTAATATGATAGGACTTTCCAAGCAGGCAACCCAAAATCAACTGCTCCTAGTGGGAGCGACTCAATAGGTCCAACCTCATTAATGGGAAATGTGTAACACCTCCTTACATACACATACATTTGGACCATTTAGGGTAACACTTCAGTTTAGGGGCGCACGGTAGGTGGCGCTGTTTATAGGCTACAATATCTTATGACGTCAGATGTGACCAATCACAGCATTATATTTTTTTGTATACAAGTATATACTGGGGGGCTGTGCCCTCCAGATCCTCACCAATTGATTGAAACTTTCGATCACCATAGGGTGGTCCCCCCGCAGTGATATATCTCCCCCACGAGCAGTCCCCTTGAATTTACTGGGGTTTTTTACCTACTTTATTTTTTCATATTTTTTGTCTGTGAACGACAACAGCTTTTTACTTGCAGAAAAAACCTGGTAACCTTATGACAAACAATACTTATTTACTTATATAAAACGATTAATTATAAAAAAATATTAAATTTGAACAGTCTTTTAAACTTAAATGGGAACCTGTGAAAAATGTACCCCTATGCACTAATTGTTTGAAACGGCACTGCTGTTTCTTACTATTTTCATTTACATATATTTTATCGCAATGAAACATTAAATTTTCTGATAAATTTGCACTGCATTTCAGGCATTTTATAGTTTTCTCAATTAGTTTATGCACTTCTAAAAAATCCAAAAGTTTTTTGTGGTCATGCAAAATAAACCCAAATTCAAATAACGAAGAAGCACAACTAGCGCATGATGAAACCTTAACATTTGTGCAGCAGGTCCTATTTATAGCTACAACATTGCCAGTAAAAAGCTATTATCGTTCACAGCGAAACAAAAAATATGAAAACAAAAAGCAAAAAAACAATAAAAGACATCAAGAAACCTTACCCAACTTAGAAAAAAACTATAAATGAGCAGAGGGGCAGATATTTAGTAAATAATACAAAATAAAGGTTAAAAACCCCCAAAACAACAAAAAAAATATAACGCCATGATTGGTCACATCTGAAGCTACTGTCTGATGTCATAAGACATATATTGTAGCCCAAAATTGTAGCCTACTAACACCGCCACCTACCATGCGCCCCTAATCTGAAGTATTACCCTATTTAGTTAGGATTTGAGAAAGATTTTTTGGTCTGCCTAATTTTGTATACATTATTCTACTTTTAAGATATATATTTTTGGATGTATAAAGTGAGGATGTTGTGGTTCACTAATATGATATTCCTGAGGGGAATTTTGTGAACTGGATTTTTTTCTTTTTTGAAAGCTCTTCACTGACCCAACTTAATACTAAGCTTTGTGATCCCTTGTGGAACCTTATGAATTCCTTGTGAAAGTCTTGATACATCTTATCTACTGCTTCTCTTTATCCATAATATTATATTAAAAAGTTTCTAGTTTCTTTGTTAGGCATGATCTACCCTTCCTGGATCCATGTTGGGAATCCCTAATCATATTTTGCCTATAAAAAAATATAAATTGAATAAATAAAAATGAAACTCAAATGAGAATAATAATATAAAATTTGGCAAAGAACAGAAGAACATGCAACTCTAAAGAAACTTTCATTAAAGGAGGCTAGTTTAAGTGTATAAAATATGGCTATGCATCTTTTCAAAGGTGCATCAGCCAATCTAATATATTTTATTTTTTTTATATAGAAACCGTAATGTACATTTTAATGAACCTCAAAATAAGATAGTGTTTGAGATGGCTGATACTGCTACCAAACAAACTTTGGGATCCATTCCTCTCCTTCGAACCAAAGCTGGTCCTCGGGATAAGGATCTTTGGGTCCAGAGATTAAAAGAGGAATATCAAGCCTTGATAAAGGTAAGAATGGCATTGATCAACATTGATTGGACGTGTGCTTCATTACTATTGAAACTACCTGCCCCAACCCCTTTTTTATTAATCATAAAATAATAATAATTTGGTACAGGTTTTACCACTTTTATTTCTCAGTGGGGACCTTAAGTTTAAGGTGGTATCTGAACCACAAGTATTTACAATATATGGCAGGTGCCCTGAAATTGACCCAAATTGAAACTTACCATACCCAATGTGGCTTAACTTTGCTATAATAGCGAGTGCTTTACTTCTTTCTTTTCTGTGAAGCAGGTGGCCCCAAGGATGACACCATGTCCCACAAATAGGTCCCAGAGTGAGAAATAGTGTATATTATGAGGCTGTGGCAATTGCAAGTAAGATTATATTGAGAAGGTGCCCTTTAAAGCCTAAAAGGACCTTGCAGAGTACTAAATCTTAATTTTACTTTTTTAAATGGCTCCTAATTTCAATCTCAGGTGTTTGATTCACCTTGATTTGCTTGAGTATTTATATGAACATGTTTCTGGTGCTGCATAATAAACCTACCAACCCCAAGTATTTAGGTACCTATACAACAATACCAACCAAATATAAAATACTTTCTAGCTTATGCAGGATCCATATCACCTTGTATCGAAGATGTGCAGGACTCCCCAAAATGTATCGAGTTACTCCAAGACATCTTACCAGCCTAAAACCAGGCCATCAAAAATCTGAGTCCAAACCTTTTCTTAAATGCCCTTTGAGACATTAACCCAAAAGAAATGTTCCACATCTATCCCAAACTATACACCTACAAACACTGCACCAACTTGACCAAGTATTCATAATATATCTGTAGATAAAACCTACCAATATATGGTATTTGAGATATCAGGAAGAAGCCCATTTACCTATGTGTTCATTCTCTCGAGCCTTCTCTTTTGCCTGCCATGGGAATTAGGAAGGCTGTGTGAATTTCTAACTTTGAGGTATCAGGTTCAATCTCATCAGCCAGAATGGACAAATCCAGCACAATAACAGACTGGCTACCTATTGGTAGATGTGATGCTCTCTGCCTACATGCATCATAAGGTCAAAAACATATTACTTACTCACCTCCCCCTTCATCAGTAGGCAGTTGCCAGATGAGCTCTTTAAAATAAAAAAAATCCCCCTCCATCAGGGAGGACCAGCCCATGGTGCTATGGGTCTCACCAGCAACTGTCATGCTTTGTGAGTTTCATTATCCCATCAGGAGAATCTCATCCATGAGCGAGGAACAAATGACTTACCATACATATATACAATTCTTTCACCTTGGTGAAAATGGTTACTACTAATAAAAAAATACATTCCAAGCTTGAGTACTTTGGGTTTTTTTAATTTAAGATATATTTTATGCTGTGGTATTTCTCCCTTTTGTTATAATGGTTTTATATTCATAAGGAGTGTTTGGGTAAATTTATAAAATTTCAGATTGTAAGACCCCAACTTTATGAAAATAGAAAAGTGTTGGTCAAGAGGGATTTGCTGTGTATTTAGACTTTTTAAAGGCTATTTCTGTTTTACACCAATATTGCAGTTTGTGCCCTTTCTGGCTTTGTCTCTGAAATCAGCAATCGCAAACTGTTGACCTCATGGTGGTGTGATATCAGGTTTATTTTATTATTATCATCAGAGGACTTCAAGCATTTTATTGTGTTTACAATAATATTTTCATATTCGCTGGATTAAAAGCAAATCCTCATAATCATCCACTACCTACTTTATTACTTTACCATGTAATATCCATGTACTCAGAAATGATACCACAGCATATAGTTTTTCCCAGAGGTCTCCTAGAGAGGTTCTATTAAAAGATCTGAGAGAGGGCAGGGGGATTGGCAGTGTTTTCAGGTTTCTAAAAGTTACAGTGTACTAGTTTGGGGGTGGAAGGTGAGTCTGCTTATTATATTTTGTATTGATATTGGTGTCATGAATGTAGGGCTGTAGGTAGGCTAGACAAAATGGATCATCATTCCAGGTGAGATTTGCAGCTGGTTTGAAAGTCCTACACAGTTGAAGTGGGTGGGTGTGCTTTATTGTGTTGATTCAATGCGGTTGGTGGAAGGTTTGCTAATAATTGGGTGTAGCAACTAGTGGGGTGTTTTTTTTAATGGAGCAAATTTTAGTTTCACCAAAGGAGTGATGTATCCAAGTTTTTTTTATGCAGCCAGTTGTAATGCGGAGAGCACTGTTTTTGTGTTAGATATAGATGGTGGCCCATGCGTGAACTGCACAATTTAGGGTGGTGTAGAAAGAGTTTCTTTCCATTGTCCAGAGTTGGTGTTGCAAGTGTTCGAAGGTGTTGATATAGCCTTTGAGGTGGTTACTTGGTGAGGAGTGGAGGTCATTTGCAAGTCTAATGTACTGCCCAGTAGTGTGGGGTTACAGTTGTATAGGACAAGTTGTCCATGAAGCATCATGTGCGAGTAGTGGTTTGATTTGCATCTGTCAGGGTTAAAGAGTATGACTTGATTTGGGGAAGAAAGGGGTGGATAGATATTCTGTTAAATGGGAACCAATTTTGTCAGTATTATAGGTACATGTTTATGATTCTGGAGGCTGTACTTGCAGAGATGGATTGGGATAAAACCTTATTAAGATATTTCCTTAGTTGTCAGTTGTGGATTTTTCCACTGAAGCTGTAGCGGGCCGAAAATCTAGACTAACCCCCAATCGATCCAACCCGCTTCCTACACTAATCCGGACATGAGAAATCGAAGGAGAATGAAACGGATTGTATATACAGTCCCTTTACTTGCAAAAAATATCTACAATAGAGAGTGGCGATTATATTGGAGATCTCGTTACTATTCACAAAAAATACAAAAAAAATCCTATATGAAATCAGAAAAAATAAATAAGTCCCACTTATAAATATTATTAATCGATCCTAAGAACAATAAAAAATCAAACAACCCAAATAAAATTTGGGTTACTACAGTCATTGAACAACAAAAGATGGCCTCACGTGTTACAACAAAATCTTTGTATTCAAAACTAGCGCCTCCGAGCTTGGACTAAGATAAGTAACCTTGTTACAGTTGTGTGGCTCTAATAAGCCCTCCTTCATTAAAGCTAAACTATTTTATACTCAACCAAATAGGACAGAACATGGCCTGGAACCCTTGTCCTATACTAATGGCCTTTGGTATTAATAATAATCAATAGTTATAGTCAGCTTCTATTACAGGGGTAATTTACAAGTGATTGCTTTTTATCTTTCCAAATTATGGCGCCTGGAAAGAAAAAAAAACATCTTAGAAAATAACATGCTAATCAATAAAAAAACAAACTCATTCCCATTCACACATACATTCTTACAGAGGGAGGGAGAGGGTATTGAGAAAAGAGGTGGGAGAATGGCCCCTTATACACACTCACATTCGCTCCACCACACCCCTCCTTCCTTAAGCCATTTGACCAGTCACTCACAAAACCCTTTCAATCCCTCTTCACGGTACCTCTTGTGCTCAATCGTACCCTTCTGCACTTCTACTGGTCCCTGGCTACGCGTAGCAATCAGTCGGGGTTGTTCGTCAGTCATCCTCTCAGTCTCATTGTCACTTGATCATCTCATCAACCATACTCTTAGCCCTCATTACCAGTTCTCCCATCTCACGACAGAATTCTTTCATACTCTTCCGTTCAGAACCTTCACTCTTCATACCCCCATTCATCAGCTCCTCACTCACAGCTCTCATCCAACTCAAGGTACATTCTTGCGAAACAGACAGGTCACTCACATTCCCTGTATTCTCAACAGGCATACCAGAAACCCTTTCGACTGGTTCCCACCAGAAACCTGAAAAATCAGCCACTTCATCATTCACTACATCAAACTCACCCCTAGCCTTACCATTCATAAAACCCGAAAAATCAGCCACACTAGGTTCATTCAGCCCAAATACACTATCATTCATACTGTTCCCAAAACCAGAAAAATCCGTCACAAGCAGCTCACTCACTCATCTACTTATACCAGCCAAATTACTCACCTGTTTACGCAAAAACTCAATCTCCCTTTCAAGATCCCCCATACCAGAAAGACTCTGCTCACTCTTACTTTCATTCGTACTTGCATTCTTCCTTACTCTTCTTTGTACGCTTTCTACTCCTCGAGACCAAGACAAGCTCTTTCCCAGACAGATCCATACTACCACATTCCTTCTCATCATCATGCACTTTACCCTTCTCTTTGCACAATTCATACACTGGATGGCTCACCAGGTAGTCAGGAGGTTCTCTCCATCTCCTTAACTGACTCTGATGAGCCCGCACTCTCTGTCATACCGTCATTCAAACTCTCCAAAACATACATTACCCCATTTTCACAAACTCTCACAACTTTATAAGGTCCATCAAACTTCTCACTCATCTTTGACACATTTAACCTACCCTTCACTTCTTTCACCTTCAATACTTTCGCACCTAATTCAAATGGACGGAACTTTTCATGTGCCTCACGCCATACACTCTGCTCACTTTCACTTAAACGAAACCTATCTTTCACTCGCCTTTCAAAATTCATCATAAACTGACATGGGGACATTCCAGTTGCACTATGCATAGTTGAATTATACGCCCACAACACTCTTCCCAGACATACATCCCAGTCATTCACCATCATACTCATCATTCTCAACATCTCACACAAGGTTCTTATCGTACATTCAGCCAATCCATTTGAAGACGGTACATACAGAGTCGTTCTCACAGGCTCCACACCATTCTCTCTCAACATTTGTTCAAACACTTCTCCTACAAATTCAGGCCCATTATCACTCAGACATCCTCTAGGCTTCCATACACACATAGGAAAAAACAACTGCTCAACCAGATACGCAAGTCACACTCCTTTTATCTCTCACAGGTGCTGCATACACAAACTTACTTTTATGATCAACCATAACAACCATACCAACATTCCCAGCACTCAAACGCGGCAAAGACACACAATCAATCACTACCAATTCAAACGGTTCTTTCATATCAACTTTTAACATCGGTGGTTTCACTTATACACCTTGCACCTTTCGCTTCTGACACCTTTCACACGTAGTCGCAAGATCATTCACAACAGTCCTCAGAAATGGGTAGAATGCACGCTCCATACACTCCCACAACTTAAACTTACCCATATGCCCATAATTATCATGCACAACCTTCACCAGACCAATCATACCAACTAAGGACATCACAGGTACATACATATCACCACCCTTCACATGCCTCACAAAATATACAACATCCATACAAACAACAAAATCCTTAGCATACCTTTTAAAATCACTTAAACACTCTGGCCATTCATTCAAATCAACACGCATCATTACACACTTCTTCAACTCACTAACAAAAGGACATATCTCTTGCATCTCTAGAATATCCTTATCACTTAAAATCTCATTCTCATCATCCATGACCAACTCAATCATACTGCAAAACTTGACAACATTCTTTGCACACTCATTCAACCTCATCACCTCACATTCACCTTTCATAAGACAATCCTTATCAGCATCCAAAGACAAATCATTCAATCTCATAAAGTCTACACCAAGCAAGAAACAACACGCATTTGCTCATCTTTCAGAATCACAAAGTCATGCTTCACATTCACACCATTACCCAAACTCACTTTCAGACTAACCTGTTCCCATGCCACTATCATGCCATTCCCTAATCCACTTATCCGTAACTTCACAGGTTTATGCTCGCAACATCTAAACTCATCATACTCAGAATCCTCTCATTCACTAAAGACACTTGCGCTCCAGTATCAATCAAACCACAGAACAAACTTTCACTCTTGCTTCCATCATATCAGGTCCACCATGTTCACAATACACAGAAGGAACAAGCACACCAACATCAGCACTGATATCCACTCTATCATCAACTCCCATGTCATCACTCACCACACACTCATCTTCATCCAGACAATCATTCTTCTCTCTTATATATGAACACTTTTCAATCACCCAATTGTAGTGCACACCGCTCAAACATTGCAGATGTACCACATTAGGATTCAAACCCTTCATCTTCTCATCCTTGTACACAATCGTCCTCTCACCCCCAAAGTGCACATAAACAATCACTCCATACAAACGACTCGCTACAATCAACACTTCCTGAAATGGCGGGACCCCTTGCATACACATCGCTCTCAATTCTTTCATGAAGATCCGCACCTTTGCCATACTAATGCTTTCAGGCTTCCTACATAGTTTATTCATTACCTCCTTCCTTAAATCATCCACACTATCGGGCACTCTCACATCTACTCCATCACTCTTCAAATCTTGCAAACCATTCCATACACTCTCAAACAAGGAATCACCACCACCCTTACTCTCTTTTCCATTCATAATCCCTTTCGGCAAATACTCAGGATCACTCACTCCACACACACTTTCATCATTCGTACCAGGATACCTTGACATCAAATCAGCCACTCCATTCCATTCACCAGGCACATACTCAATCACAAAGTCACTCAAATCTTCCAAAGTCCTTGCAATCCTACTATCAGCCCACTTCATATGCTGCAGATACACAAGAGGTTGATGATCTGTTTTGATCACAAACCTCACACCATACAAAAATGGACGCAACACTTTCAAACAATATCTTATTGCAGCCAACTCTCGTTCCATAGTCGAATACTTTCGTTCTGCAACATTCATAGCCTTGCATACATACCCAACTATTCGCCTGACATTCTCTCCATTGAAACCCTGCTCTTGCATCAGAAAACCTCCCATACAATACCCACTCGCATCTGTATACAATTCAAGCATTTTAGCATTCACACTATAATCTGGGTAAGCCAATTCAACATCTTCAGCCGCTGCCTCTTTCAGTCTCTCATACGCCTCATTCATTTTATCATTCCACTTGACAACCGTACTACCTTTCTTGCCCATCCACTCAGTCAGAGGCTTACTCATACCAGAACAAGCACGTATAAACTTTCGCTGGAACTCAATCAAACCACAAAACGACTTCAGTTGCTTCACAGTCACCGGTTTAGGAAACATTCGCACCTTCTCAACATACTTCGGTGATTTTCACAACCCATTCTCACTCACCACATGCCCAAGGAATTCCACTTCTTTCGCAAACCATTCACACTTCGCCACTTTCACCTTCACACCAACACTCCAACGTTCTCAACACATCATTCACCAATCTCATATGCTCCTCAAAAGTCTGTCATAATCAAAATATCTATAAACGCAATCACATTCTTACTCGTAAACTTAATCAACACAACATTCATTGCCCGCTGGAAGGCTCCGGGAGCATTAGCCAACCCAAAGCTGAGGTTCCGGAACTGGTAATGCCTCTTTGTGGAAGAGAAGGCAGTTACTGGCCAGCTCTCCTCAGCAATGGGCATCTGGTAATACCCCCGTACCAGATCCAGCTTCGTAAACCACTCCATTCCATACATACTATACACACACTCAGATACCACACACATCGGAAACCTTTCTTTCACAGTCCTTTCATTCACCTTTTGATAATCCACACATAGACACAATCTTCCATCCGGCTTACATACAGGTACAATTGGACTATTCCATGCACTCTCGCTCTCTTTAATCACCCCCAATTGCTCTAATTCTACACACTGCTCCTCAATCTCATCAGCAACCGGACGTGGGAAATGCCTCGGCCGCTGATAGATTGGGGAGTCCTCCTTCAGGACAATCTTGAATTCCGGAAGTTTTGCAACCCTGAAATCCAGATCACCCTTACTGAGGGCTTCCTTTCGTTCAAATATCATTCGATACACATTCCTCCCTTTCATACTCAGTTAAACATCCATCCAATTCCACCATGCTACCTACCTCATTGACAGTGGAGAGGTGACCCAGTACATCTCCAACTTGGATTCCCCTCACCTGCCCTTTCACACTGGGGTCCGCCTGCACACATACAAAAGGATCATTCATTCTCATCAAGCCATCAAACACACAAGCAACACGCCTTACCTTATAACACGCATCCTTTCCATCTAATATCACAGTGTTCTCACCCACATTCAAATTAACATCCTTACTCCAACTCACTCTAACAGACACCCTTTCACCCTTCACAGGCCTTACATTCTCCATAGCAGTCACCTCAATACCAGTAAACACATTCCTCAAAACGCTACCATCTCTTCCTACATACAACTTATACACCTCATTTTTACCAATCTTTCTCTCAATCTGATCACTCGCAAGATGCACAACCATACGATTCATTTTCATAAAATCATACCCCAAAATCACACCATACTACTCACCTCATCAATCACCCCATTTTTACCAATCTTTCTCTCAATCTGATCACTCGCAGGATGCGCAACCATACGGTTCACCTACATAAAATTACACCCCCAAATCACGCCATACTCACTACTCACCTTATCAATCACAGATAATTTACACTCATTCATCAACATAGCATGCATTCGAACAGGTGACCTTATCATTCCAATCACAGGCACTCTCCTATTACCAATACCTACCAAACTACCCTTGCACTCAGACAGGAGGGTTTTCTCGCTAACCTTGTCATACACATCTTTATACACCAAGCTTGCTTTGCATCCAGAATCTATTAAAGCCAAACACTCAATTCCATTCAATTCCACCTTCACACTCAGACACTCATACTTCCTACCAGACAGCACTTTCACACTAGACAGACTTACCAACACATTACTCACACTCATGCACCTAGTGGATACTTCAGCAGGTACCCTCTTACAATTCAGTTTCCCGCTTCAGACTTTCCATTCACACCTTGCGCTCTGTCTAATCCAACACTTTTCACTTGAATGTCCTTCCATCGCACAATAGCTACATACATTCCTCTGGTCATGACACATCCTCGCATAATGACCAGCCTTTCCACAATTACCACAAGCATACTTCATACTTCCCCCAGCAGTTGCTCCACTATTTAACCTCTGACAATCTTTCCTCAAATGGCCTATTTCTTTACACTCGAAGCACTCTTTCACACTTTCCTGGCAATCCTTTATCATATGCCCCTTCTTACCACACCCAAAACATGCACCAGATGTCCACCTACATTCTTCCAACATATGACCTTTCCTCCCACACCGACGACATTCCACAATCTTTCTCCCACCATTCGGTCTCTCGTTTGCTGGGACATACTTCAGTTTCTCTCTCATATATCCATTCCCACGCTTGAAATTCATTTATCCCCTTCCATTCGACCACCCTCCATTTACCCATCCATTCTGCCGGCCCAGGAAGTTCCACATCACTCCAGCTGGCGCAGCCTTCAGAGCATCCCTGTAGCTGACAAACTGCTGGGGTGGATGAAAGCTCCTGGGTTTCTTACCCCCAACATTCACACTGTACCATCCATCCTCTTCTAGATCGCTTTCATCATCAAATCGTCCATCTTCCAACAGCTCCAACACATCCTCCCACATCAACTGTTCACCTGTCAGTCTCATTCTCTCCTTTCTCTTTCCACTCAGCCAAAAACTTCCTCATGAGTGGTTTACATTCATTTACATCATCATCACCATACCTTATTCTTGTCGTACTCTCAAGCCTATGTGCATACATATTCACCCCTTCGTTCTTACCCATATGCGCGTCTCAAATTCATTCACTCTCTTATATTTCACACTCTTTCATTCGTTTCACCTGTCCAATCATCCGCTTCTTCACTACATCGTACTTTGGCTCTCCCACACTCGTTATCACTCAAAAGAACTCCAACACTTTCCCATCCAAACAATCGCCCAGAACACTCACCCAGTGACCCTTATTCTCCAGGTACTTGAGCTTACAATATCGCTCAAATTCTCTGAAGAATTCTTCCACACTTTTCCCACCATGTAACCTAAATCTATCTATCTTTGGCACTTTCCTAATCAAAAATCCTTTCCCCACATTCACTTCACTCTCCGAAGAGCTACTCTCGATCTCACTCATTCCAATCATATCGTCACTCTCTCCCTCATCTAAGTATAGCGAATCCACACTCTTCCCTCTCGCCTTCCTATCCTTAACCTTAGAACCATGCTTCCTTCCTCTCTTACTTTCCACTTTCTTCCATTCACCCCCTTTCCTACCACTCACAGTATCTTTAGACTCAATCACACTGCCATCCATTCCATTTAGCGGAGTCCCTTCAGTAGGAGCAGGGGTCAGGGTTGTAGGTCCTCGGGCTGGTCCAGCCCCTGTCATCATGTTATATAGGTCCTGCATCCGTCGGTTAGTCTGATCCTGTCGGTCTCCCATTTCCTTCTTCATCCTATCAGTCTTTTCATTCCTTTCATTTCATTCTTCATTCCCTCAATCATTCCCTGCAACATTTCACACCTCTTCTTTCTTCCTCAACTCTACTCTCAATCGCACTACTTTCTTCATTCAAAGTTTCTGCCACAGCCATTGTTCCCAAGTTAGTAAAAAGATAGGAGGAGGGAAAAATCAATCAAACTACCTCATCACGCTAATTGGGTATGGACTGCAATCCAATCCCGTCACGCTCCTGGTTTCAAAGTCTCACATCCCTATTCAGGCGCCAAAAATCTAGACTAACTCCCAATCGATCCAACCCGCTTCCTACACTAATCCAGACATGAGAAATCAAAGGAGAATGAAATGGATTGTATATACAGTCCCTTTACTTACAAAAAAAAGGTACAAAATATCTACAATAGAGAGGGGCGATTATATTGGAGATCTCGTTACTATTCACAAAAAATACAAAAAAAATCCTATATGAAATCAGAAAAAATAAATAAGTCCCACTTATAAATATTATTAATCGATCCTAAGAACAATAAAAAATCAAACAACCCAAATAAAATTTGGGTTACTACAGTCAATGAACAACAAAAGATGGCCTCACGTGTTACAACAAAATCTTTGTATTTAAAACTAGCGCCTCCGAGCTTGGACTAAGATAAGTAACCTTGTTACAGTTGTTTGGCTCTAATAAGCCCTCCTTCATTAAAGCTAAACTATTTTATACTTAACCAAATAGGACAGAACATGGCCTGGAACCCTTGTCCTATACTAATGGCCTTTGGTATTAATAATAATCAATAGTTATAGTCAGCTTCTATTACAGGGGTAATTTACAAGTGATTGCTTTTTATCTTTCCAAATTATGGCGCCTGGAAAGAAAAAAAACATCTTATAATAACATGCTAATCAATAAAAAAACAAACAAAAAAAAACTCATTCCCATTCACACACACATTCTTACAGAGGGAGGGAGAGGGTATTGAGAAAAGGGGTGGGAGAATGGCCCCTTATACACACACTCACATTCGCTCCACCACAAAGCCATGTTTGATGTGCGATATATGTATGATTGGTTTAATTCTGTTCAGGATTAGTTTTTCTAATGATTTTGAGAATAGTTAGAGTGGTATGTAGTAGGTGGGAAAGTTTGAGGTTGGAAATGATGTATGCATGTTTTTGAATGGGATGCAGATGATGTGCAACCAGAAATGTTTGAAGATATCTGTGGAACCAAGAGATTTGAGCTGGGCCTTCAGCTTTTGAGTGATTTTTATGGTGAGTTACTGTCTTGAGGGAGGAAATGGTGCTTGTGATTTTGTATGTGTGCAATTTGTATAGTTTTCTTTGTTTTCTATTGGTGCATCTGGTGGTTAGTTGGCTAATTGCAAAGCTGTCTATTTTTTCCTTTTGATGAGTGATTTATCGGGTAGTGAGTAATTGATTGTTTGAAGGTATTTTTTCCAGCTGTGTTTTATTTGGTGGAACTTAGAGTATTGAGTGTGTTTCTTGGTGGATTTGGTTGAGGAAACAAAATTGCTTAATTGTGAAGTTGAATGTTTGTTTTTTATGTCAATTCAATTGCTCTTTGCAGAATTTATTTGAACAGGTTAGTTGATATGAAATGAGAATTGAGAGGTGGTCGGACTGGAGTGTGTGGAAGGTTTGCCACATAGTTCTAGTGTAGAAGATATATTTGAGCATGTTCAGTGAGTGTAAGAGGTGCATAAGATGGAGGCTTGTGAGTCATTATTATTTCATCAGGGTTTGTTTTTTTACATTTAGTATGTTGAAAACAACAAGAAAGAAGACAATGATTGGTTTCGGCTTGAAAGTAACAAAGAAGGCACCCGTTGGTTCGGGAAGTGTTGGCACATTCAAAATCTCCTCAAGTACGAGTTTGATGTAGAATTTGATGTAAGTGATTCTTTGTTTTATACAATATAAATGGACTAAGTTGCCAATATCTTTATGAAACTTTCTCCACAGGAGGCTACCCTGTTTAGATTCTTACACTTGGTACCTGGATGACCAGAATATCCTCCCTGCCCGAGTGCAAATACGGAAGACCTGGTTTCTGGGATGACTTGAATTCTTTGACAATACCTGGGGAAGCTGGTGCCTTCTCCCTCTTTTCAGCCTCTTTTATTTTTAACTATCCCCTTTTATTTTCTCTAAGCACAGCATAGTATCATGAGGAGCAGCATGTCATGGCCCAACTGAAACTAGAAAACTCAACTCCTTGACTGGGCATGGGGAAAACCTCCCACTTTTCCCTATGAGTATCCCTTCCTTTTAGCGCAAAAGAGCGAGTTGTGTAGCCAGAAGTAACAGCCCAGCTGAAACTGAAACCAAGATGACAGACACAGCCTCCTGGTTACTCCTTTGTGAGTATAGAGATTGGGTGGTATAATGCAGGATCTGCGTGGAGTTTATTTGGGTTGGAAAAGATATTATAGGACCAGATTTCCAGACATTTGGAATAGAGTTATGGCAGATAGTAGTTAAAGATTTGTGAGGATGTCAATGCCTCTTCAACTAGGGTGTTTTAGGTGCATGTTTGATATGCCTAGAATACAATTTCTGTGGCAAATTGTCTGGTAAGTCTTTGTGGTTTAGTGCAAGAGGTTCTGTTACTAATTTTTACAGCCTTATGAGGGTATTTGCCTGTCTGGTGAAGTTGACTCTACATTCAAGTAGAGCATAATGAGATTGTTTTGATGGTTAGGTCAAGTGAGCAGCTGAGCTCTTTTCGGAGTAACTTTTGAATTGTTTTGTACAGGGAGGTGGGGGGGGGGTCCATGATGCTTCAGGTTCTTGTTTCTGTCTTGGGATTCTTGTCATTAAAGTTGCCCGCAACTAGGGTGTTATTTTGTGTTGGAAGGTGGTTGAGTGCAGACTCGGGTTTTTTTGTCAGGATGCAGGACGAGGTATGAATATATATTAGTGAAAATATCTGTTGTGTTGGTGCTTGCTCAGGTGGATTGCAGTTCCAATGGGTCATGGTGTCGGATGGAGGTTTCTCTAGATGTATTGGTGAATGGGATGGTGTCTATGTATGTGATTAGACATCCACCTCTGTTTCTTTGGCTGTCTTACCTGATGCCCCGTAAGGGGCGCGCCAATTTGCCATCCTGCTCCAGCTTAGCCTCTCTTCCTTCGTCGCTTTTCAAACAACCTCTGCCACAGATTTCTCTGGCCAGCCTCTAATTTCACAGGGTAGATGCTGACCTTCTTCTCAGCCAACCATCCCGGATTGGGGCTGAGGGGCAAAGGGGACAATGTTCCCTAACCCCTGAGCTCCGGTCTGGGGTGGTTGGTTTTTAACAACCTGCTTCATCCCCAACCATACCTTCCTCACATCGCTTTTCCTCTCCTCTTCACAATCTATATTTTTTTGCGGCGTGTCTAAGGTGGAGCCGCCATTCCAACTGACTGCCAGGCCACCAGGTGGGAGGGGTGGTCCACAATGGCGGCGCCTGGCTCTGCCGGGCCTGTAAGCACCTCTTACATTGCAGGCAACTGTGAGAGGTGATGAGCTATTGCGTCCCATGGCACAAATAGGGTCACCATGCCCATGGATGAATCTTTAAAAAACAAAACCCCTTTAACTCACCCTGAAACAACGACGGAGCTGCCCTTGGGCAGCTCCAGCGAAAAAATGGAGGTCCACCCCCCGTGCTTGCGCAGGGGACCCTCCATATTTCTCTAACGAGAGAAGACGCTTACTCCTCTCCTTCGCCTATGGGTGCAGGGGACTCCCCCTCACCCCCCTTCTCTGGAGGTGCTTTTGGGCACCTCCCTTTTTCCAGCAGGAGTCATCTCTTTTCTTTCCAAGGGGACTGCCAAGAAAGCCAACAGGCAGCCCATAACCAGCCGCTCCCCATCGAAGCGGCTCGGTAGGGCAAACCCCCTTAGGGGGGAGAGGGAAGCCAGGCCCCTTCAGTTGCTTCCCTCAAAAGACCTGCTGGCAAGAATATTAAACCTTGCTGGGGTCAAGGCCTGTGCCAACCCACACAAGACTGGTGACACTGCCAAGGGGACCTGCGATGTCCTGGGAGGGGATGGAGGCCCCTCCTGTGATAGACATGGTCCTTGAGGAAACCCAGCGTCAGACGGTAGGGCTGTCCATGGGGGAGAATCCGGGTTTGGTGTTTGATGCCGAACCCAAATCCGCCCCTATGCAAGGACCTCTTCAAGCGGCTAGGGTCCTTCTCCATTTCGGAGAAGGACCTGGCTTCTGCCGGCAGGGGTGAGAAGCGGGTTCATTCCCCGCCTTCCTCCTAAAAAGAAGAAAAAGAGTAATAAGACTCAGGGCTCCTCTCCATCCGCGGGGGCTATGGGAACGTATGGGTCTGCTGCCACTTTGGCAAGCGACCAAGTCAAGATTGGCACATCCGGCCCCTCTGCCCCCCTGGTTGCTGAGCCCCTGACTAAGACGAAAAGTGCACAGGGCGGAGCCTCGATGACATCGGGGCCCCTGATTCAGAGGTTACCTGACGTTTTCGAGCCCGCTGGTTTCAAACGCTTCCTCGTTATTCGCTCCACTGATGACACCATGTTGGCCAAGGGCAACATGATCCATCAGAGGAGAGGATTAGCTAGTGCAATTGGTAGAGAGTCGAAGGTGACCCGTTTCTCGGACGGGAACCTTCTGACGAATGCAGCGAATCCCGCCGAGGCAACCAAGATAAGTGCTCTTCGGACACTTGATGGCACCCCGGTGAGTGTGACGCCGCACTCTACCATGAACTTTGTGAAAGGAGTAGTTTATGCGAGGGAACTCGTTGACTACTCCATTGAGGACATCACCTTAGAGCTGGCCGACCAGCTCAAGGTGGAACGTGTGATGAGAAAACAGGGAGGGGCCTCGAGACCCACCCCTACACTCTTCGTCACGTTTGACTGTGACGAGCTCCCTGAGTCGGTGTGTGCTGGTTGGTAGCGCTACCGCGTGAAGGCATTCGTGCCACTGCCGCAGCGGTGCTATTACTGTCACCGCTTCGTCCATACGAATCGATCTTGTAGACGTGCAAAGTCGGGGTCACCCGAAGTCTGTGTAAATTTCCCCAAGGCCGCACATGTGTGTCAATTGCGGAGAGCCGCATCCCTCTTCTTCGATGCAATGTGGTGCATATCTCCTCGAGAAAGAAATCCTATCCGTTCAGGCCCAGGGTCGAATCTCATTCCACGAGGCTAAGGACTTGGTCCTGGTGCGCCTGGCTCTGCCTGGGACGTCATATGCCTCAATAGTTAGAAAGGTACCCTCTGCTCGTGACCTATCCAGGCCAACGAGCACGGTTGTTTCCGCGCCCATTCGGAGCCCTTCTGCGGGCTCTACTCAACCCGGGCGCTCCCCTGGTAAAGTTGGTGGCAAAAAAGGTTCCTACCCAGCCCCGGCTAAAACCAGGGCTCCTCCCTCTTCCTCCAGTGTGACCGTTTTCCGTAAGGCGAAACTGCCACGTGCCTCCACCGAGTTGTTAGACTCACAGGGGGCAACACCCCTGAAGTTGGTCGCCAGGCCATCTTCCGGAGCGAGTGGCTCGGAGACGGTGGTTCCTCGAAAAGAGGGCCCCCCCGCCTCCGAAGCCGCAACGCCCGCCTAAGGTTTCGAGGCGGAGGGAGGAAAAGACTCGCATGGTGAGCCAAACCTCCCCCAATAAGTCATTGAAAGCGACTTCTGTTCGAGGAAAGCCCCCGCGTCTCCTCCGAGCTAGGCCTGGAGGGCATATTCCTTCAATGGAATTGCCTTACACCCCACATGACGTCTCCGTTCTTCCTTTCTCTTTAGATACCTCCTTTCAGCCAGTGGCTGTGCAGCTGCACCTGGATAGGAGGTATACTATCATTTCTGCGTACATTCCACCGTCAGCTGACTTCGACCCGGGGGACTTCCACCGCGTCGTGGCACAGTTGCCGAGGCCCTTTCTCTTGCTTGGAGATCTGAGCGGCAGGCATCCTCTCTGGGGAGATTACTCCATAAATCGCAGGGGACAAGTCCTTGTCGATCTGATCGAAGAGCTTGAGATAGGTGTCCTAAACGTGGATGAGTTTACGCATCACTGTCCGAGAACCGCTTCATTTTCTTGCCTTGACCTATTTTTGTGCTCTTTGGATGCACAGCCTGATTTTGATTGGGGGATGGTCGATGACCTCAATGGTAGTGATTACTTTCCCATTCAAATATCATTTCAGGGCAACTGCCGCCTGAGAGCCCACCTCGGTGATGCTTGGCGCGGGAGTGGTGGCCTGCATTTCAGGAAATGACTGAATTCTCTATCTCAGTCGAGGAGTTTAGGCCGGTAGATGAGGCCGTTGAGTTCTTCTCCGGCAACCTCATCACCGTGGGCCTGACTACTATTCCTAGGAAGTCTGGGAGTTTTGCACGCCGACCACTCCCATGGTGGTCAGCCGAGTTTGAGACGGCCCTCAAACAGAAGCGTTATGCCTACATGCGCTATAAGCGCCGCCCAAACGATTTCACTGTCACTGAATTTCGTCGGGCTAGGGCTAGGTTCCGGTATATTTCGAAGCACGCCCGCCGCTCTTCTTGGCAGGCATACGTGTCTTCACTTAACGGGAAGACCCCTTAAGCAGATGTGTGGAAGCGAGTCAAAAGGATTCGGGGCAAGTTCTCGCAGGACCCTCCTCCCGTTCTCCAGGAGAATGGGACCGCAATCTCGGACCCCGCGTCCGTGGCGGAATCCTTCGCGACCGCTTTTTCCGCATTCTCTAGCCGGGATGCTGCTCTGCCAGCATTCAATGCACGTCGTGATGTCGCGGAAGGCCGCCGACTGGACTTTACCTACAGAGGCGGAGAATCCTTCAACGACAAGTTTACTGTGAGTGAGTTGCGCTTCGTGCGCGGACACCGCCCATGGTCCGGACGATGTCCGTACGCCGTGCGTCGACACCTGGGTGAGCGAGGCATGGCATTTCTGTTAGATTTGTTCAACAGGATCTGGGTGGAAGGTCTTCTCCCAAACTCCTGGCGAATTGCTACTGTGTTCGCCTTTCGCAAGCCGGGGAGAGATCACTCTACTCCGACCGGTTTCCGCCCAATCTCTCTAACCTCTTGCGTGTGCAAGTTGATGGAGAAATTGGTAAATGTTAGATTAGCCTATTTCCTGGACAGTGGAGGCCATCTGTCTTCTGCACAGTGCGCCTTCCGTAAGTTCCACTCCACGTCGGATGCTCTGCTCCGACTGGAAAATGTTATCTGCGAGGCTTTCCTTCGTAGACAGCACTACGCCACGGTGTTTTTTGATCTGGAGAAGGCCTATGATACCGCATGGCGATACGGTATCATGGAGACTCTCCACACGATGGGGGCGAGGGGACGCCTCCCAATGTTTCTATCTGAATTTTTGCGAGATCGTCGATTCCGCGTACGATGGGGGGGGGGGAACCCTCTCCGGCCCAAAGGAGCAGGAAGAGGGTGTCCAGCAGGAAAATGTCCTCAGTGTCACACTCTTTGGCCTGAGCATCAACGGCATCACCTCGGTGCTGCCGGAAGATGTTCTCGCTACGCTCTACGTGGACGACCTTTCGATCTCTTTTGGCGCGGCCCAGATGCCAACTCTGGAGCGTCGACTCCAACAGGCATTGAACCGCGTCTCTCGCTATGCCGAAGCGCACAGGTTTCGGTTTTCTTTGGCCAAGACTAAGGTGGTGCACTTCTGCCGCCATCCACGGCTCCACCCCGACCCAGATTTGTTTCTTAATGGGGTGCGCCTGGATGTGGTTGAGTCGCACCGTTAACTTCGTCTTGTATTCGACTGATGCCTCACCTGGGAGGCTCATATTCGCAGCCTTAGGGTCTCTTGTACCCGCGCCATGGATATTCTCCGTTCCGTGACGTTCAGCGCTTGGGGAGCTGATAGGGCTACTGTCCTACTCTTTTATCGATCCTTTGTTCGTCGGGGGGTACCTCCCCCCGACGCAGGAGCTTGCTTCCTTTCTCCCTTTTTGGGGTGTTTTTCGTCCCTTTAATTTTATTTTAAAGTAGCCTAGAACTAGGCCAGTTTTAATACGGCGACTAATGCCCAAGTAGGCTGTCGCTATATGAGCTCTTAAAAAAAAAATCTTACCTGATGTGTGTGTAGCTGGTACTTTTTGGTGGGAATTTGATTCTTGAAAGAAGTCTATATGTATGATGAGATAGATAATTAATTCTTGTTCAATTGTTTGTTGCATATCCCATTAATGTTGAGTTGTAGGATTATGTGCGTTTGTCTTGGTTACATTGCTGGCTTATTGAGTGTGTTGGTTTGTGGGGATCGGTGTGTTGATGGAGGGCAGTAAGAATATCCATTTCATATTCTGCCCATGTTGTAAATTTTGCTAACCCAGGATAAGGGCTGCTCGCCTGGGAAAGTATGCACTTGAAATGTTTGTTGCTGCAAGCTAATATGCAAGGGAAGTAATGCATAGGACTTTCACAGCCACTGTCCAGCCATGCCTAGTTGTGTTGATGTATGCTAACCCCATCTTTTGGGAAAGTGCTTAATGATGCTTTCTTTGCCCTGTGTCTGTATTTCTAAGCTTTTTTCCAGTTATATGGGATTTATAATCTTCAGTATTATCTCCTTGAGATTAGAAGGTATTGCAGTGTATTTGTGTGTTGGTAACACATGTCTACACTTATTTCATTTCTAGATTCCTGTGATGTATCCTGCAACTGCTCCTGAAATCACTTTGCCGGAATTGAATGGAAAAACAGCGAAGATGTATAGAGGTGGACGCATTTGCCTCACTGATCATTTCAAGCCACTCTGGGCAAGGAATGTGCCCAAATTTGGCATTGCTCATGCCATGGCTTTAGGGGTAACTGATTAATCATATTTATGAAACCTTATTTTGTTGAATTGACCTTTGCTTACGACATTAGCCAATAACACATTCCGGAGGAGTTGCAGGTCATCCAAGCCTGAGTGCAACTTAGGAAAGCTCCGTCACTGGGTTGATGTGAAATCTGATGGAGCCTGGGAAAGTTGTTGGTGCGCATTCCCCACACCCACTCTCAGCACTACTTTACCTTTTTATTAGTAGTATTATTAGTTATTATTAGCATTCTTATTACTATTATTTATTGTGTTATTATTAGTATTTATCATTATTTATTATGTATTAAAGTTATTGCATAATTATTACCACTGTGTATTATTATTATCATATTGTTATCGTGTTTTATTATTATTATTATTACAGCTATCTACCCCCTCCCTCTCTGGGATCTTTTCTTCAGGGGTTGTTCTCAGAGAGGGTCTGGCCTTCTCGTGGCGAGGGGGGTCAGCCCTGGGCCCCCTAGGGGACCCATGGTGCTGCCAACAAGACTTTTTAAATGCCCCTCTTTCTTTCCTCCTCTATTACGCTCTTCCACTGCCCTTTATTTCCCCCTCTCCCTTCACCTATCTAGTGGTCCTTATCAATACCCGACCTCTGCTCGTTTAATGGATTGATTCCGAATTGTTCTTTCATGAAGGTGAAAGAGGCTGGGCATCTCCACCGCCTTCGTCTATCGAATGCCCAAGGAGAAACCCATCGTTGGCCCCTTTTCTCCGTGCGTAGGAGAACTCGGGCAGCCTCTTAGGGTTATAAAGATGGTGTGGTGGATCCGTATCCATTCTCCAAGAGGACATACCGGACGTAACTGATTGTATAGTTGCAGTAGTGCCGGGCCCTTGTATGCCTCCATGGTGGGGAGCCCCGAGGGAGAATGCGAAGTTTTTTTCTTTTTGCAATTGTTAGCCATAAACCAAAAACCTCCCCTTCTCGTAAGGGTTCTCGTGCCTAACGTTCCTTAGCTCCCCTTTCAGCCTTCCCTCGCTCGTTGGACCCCTATTCCAACGAAGTAGACCCAGATCTTGATTATCCTCGCTTTCTTGTCATGAATTCATCTGACATCCCACTTGCAAAAGTCGATGTGTTTGACGTCAATGAATCTTTTGAGTCCCGCTGTGGTCAAGAGGAAGTGGTGATGTCGTAGTCGAGGTGTCATCCCACTCTCAACACAACCTTGTGCGAAATCTATCTTCGATAGCTGAAATTCCAATAACTGTCTCGCCCCATCTGCGTCTGAATTTCGTCAAAGGTGTCGTCCGTTCAAACGAACTAAAGGACTACGACCCCACCCGCCTTCAGAGTAAGCTCAATACCCAACGTGTCACACACGTACATAGGGTAACTAAGACACTAGGCTCCACTAAAGTTCCAACCGCCACATTGATTTTAACATTTGAACGACAAGAACTGCCGCAGTATATTAAAGCTGGGTACCTTCGTGTCCCGGTAAGTCCCTACATCGAACTACCCAGACGCTGCTTCAATTGCAATCAATTTGGACATGTTGGCCGAGCCTGTCGGCACCCTCGCTCCTGCGTGAATTGTAGCTCTGACTACCATGGCCCCGAATGCACCAAAACGCCCCACTGTGCCAACTGCGGAGGTACCCACAGTGCTGCGTCGAAACTCTGTTCTATATTTTTATATGAAAAGGAAGTTCTCGCTTTGCGCGACTGCCTACGTCTAGATATAAGAGAGGCCCGCCAGCGTGCCCGAGCACAAACCTCGCCACTCGGCCGGCTCTTCTCTGACATTTTACGTGACGCTGGACGAAACCGACCATCACGCGTGAGTTCCGACCAGCCTGAAGCACTTCACCCTAGATCTACTCGCAGCGTCGAAAACATTCAGAATATGCCGTCGAAGCATCGCTCTCACACCGAGATAACCAATGTAGCCCCCCTCTCTCCAGCAGCTCTAGCTGGGAGAGACGCTCAGGGTGAGACACTTGAAGACATCAGACGCTATTTGAAAGAATCCTCAACATCGACCAGTAAAGGTTCATCCACCTGGCCCCGAGACCCAAAGCCCAGTGGTAAGAGAAAGGATTCCTCACCTGGGTCATCGACCACCAATAAGCGGGCAGCCTCTGGAGCTGACTCGGCCGAACCCCGAGAATCTCCAATGAACTCCTCCCATATGGTTGAACATTCTCTGCCCTTAAGTCCGTCTCGCCATTCACAGGACGTAGACCCCATCCTGATTCAAACGATGGCAGATATACACCCAGCTCCACACACCTCGCTCAGATCACCTTTTCATTCCGCTCACCCTTCAACCCAAGATCCGATGGAAGTAGTTGATACTCCAACATCACCAACTGCGGCGGTTGGACCAACTCCTCAGACACCGAAAATACCCATGAATCCGGATCTACCGGCCGAAAATCCCTTTTGATCTTCCTTTTCCGCCAGGTTGCGAGCCTGAATTACAATCAAGGGCCTCGGTCGATTCTCCAAACCCACGAAAAAGACTCAGTTACTGCTCCATCTAGGATCTCCCCCTGCAAAAGCAGGCTCCTCAAAATTAGCTCTCCGTCTCCCAAGCTCTTTGGGACGAACCTCAAATACAATATCGGCCTCAAAAGAGAAAAAGATATCCACAGTGGTATTTAATCGTCACACATAATATCTTCCATTTTACAATGGAATTGTCAAGGCCTTCTTCCAAAGTGGGAAGAACTCAAAATTCTTTTGACGACTATCCACCCCGCTGTTATTTGTCTCCAGGAGAATAAACTGGGTATACGGCCCTTTCCGCCGGTACCCGGTTTTCTCACTTTCAACTCTATTGCTCCTGCTGGAAGCCTCTTTCATGGAGGGGTGTCAATCATGGTATCTTCACCCTACCATGTTTCTCTCATCTCCCTACATACTACTCTCCAAGCTGTTGCTGTGAGGGTTTTTCTTACTAAGCTTTTTACCGTTTGCTCTATTTGCCTACCCCCTTGTTTATCATTGTCAAGATCCGACCTTTTAGAACTTATAGACCAGTTGACCTCCCCATTCTTATTACTAGGAGATTTTAACGCCCGTCACCCATACTGGGGTGACATCACTCGAAATGCCAAAGGCAGTGTTTTAGAGTCTCTTTTATTATCTGACTTTCTTTGCGTTTTAAATACTGGCGATTTTACCTCTTATCATGTCCAGACGGACTATTTTAGCTGTGTTGACCTGTCTGTTTGTTCCCCTGATTGCTTCACGGAATTTCGATGGTCAATTCTTGACGATCTCCATTGGAGTGACCACTTTCCTATTGTCTTGTCGGCCCTTCAAGTTAGCCTTCATACAACCATGCCCCTTAAGTGGAACTTAGGTCATGCAGATTGGGAAGGTTTCCAAGAGGCGTCCTTCACAAATGCATCTTTGGGGACCTTCAATGGAGTGGACGCGGCAGTAGAATACTTTACATCGACTATCTACAATGCAGCAACACAGACCATCCCACGGAGGTGACCTGTCACGGGCCGCTCAACCGTGCCCTGGTGGACCTCGATGTGTGCAACTGCTATCAAAAATTACAAGTTAGCCCATGCCCGATTCCGAAAGAACCCAACTTTGTGCAACAAGGTCGACCGAAACCGAGCTCGTGCGCTCCGCCAAAGAACCCTTCGTCAAGCTCGCCGAAATTCATGGCGCAGATACGTTTCATCGATTTCCTCTGACACCTACTGCTAAGATCTGGAAGAGGATTAATAAGATCAGGGGCTGTTACGCTAATCATCATACCACCACACTCAACTTAGACTGTTCCTTGGAGAATGACGGCCTGGCGGTCAGAAATGCTTTTGCTGACCATTTCCGCGCCGTCAGCAATGTCAGCCGTTACGATAAGGCTTTTCAATCCTACAAATCAAAGGAAGAATCTCATTCTCTCAACTTCACAACAAAATCTAACCTTCCGTATAATGCTCTATTCAGCATCTATGAGCTGCAAAGCGCTTTGTCCTTTTGCAGATCTACTTCCCCTGGCCTTGATGAGATCCATTTCGACATGATTCGGCACCTACATCCACACTCTACTCTCTTCCTGCTTGATTTGTACAACCTTATATGGGTGAAGGGTTTTTACCCGTCATCATGGCGCATTGGGATCATCCTTTCCTTTGTCAAACCGGGCAGGGACGGGTTGGATGCAGATCACTACCGCCCTATAGCTCTCACCAACTGTTTGAGTAAGTTGCTGGAAAAAATGATATTAGAGCGCCTAAACTGGTTCCTAGAAGCCAATCACCTTCTCTCTCCATTTCAATGTGGCTTCTGCAAAGGTCAGTACCCTTGACCTACTAGTACGTTTCGAGGGATCAGTCCGGAAAGCTTTCTCATTAAAGCACCGAGTCCTGGCCATATTTTTCGATATTGAGAAAGCAGTTATACGTCTGGGGGATGAGATTCCTTTTACCTTCATTTATTCAAAGTTTTTTAGCATCTCGATCCTTCAAGGTACGTGTTGGAGACGCATACTCTGACCTTCAACCGCAAGAGGAGGAAGTTTCTCAGGGCAGTCAGTGTCTTATGTTTTATAATTGCCATCAATGATATTATTTCGTCTCTCCCAGAAGGTGTATCGGCAACTCTGTTTGCCGATGATTTAGCACTATACTGTTCCTCACCTCGCCTTCCATCAGCAGCGCGTCGGCTACAACTGGCGGTCGATGCTGTATCCAAAAGAGCACAACTTAAGGGATTCCGCTTTTCCACGACCAAAACCAAAGCAATGTATTTCCACCGAGGCAGAGGGGTTCTTGTTCCGCCATCTATCTCCCTACAAGGCGAAGATATAGAGTTTGTCTCCGAGTTTCGGTTCCTTGGCGTAACTCTCGATCCAAAGTTATCCTGGTTACCACACCTACGCCGACTTCGAACAGGCTGTCTGCGGGCTCTAGACATTTTGAAAGTCCTCTCACACACTTCGTGGGGCAGTGACCGACAAACATTGTGGACATTATACACAGCCCTCGTCCAATCCAAATTGAATTATGGCTGTCAAATTTACTCATCGGCTTCCCCTTCAGCCCTTAAAATGCTGAACCCCATTCAAAACCTCGCCTTTCTAGTGGAGCCTTCCGTACTTCTCCTGTCAACAGCCTTTACTGCGAGAGTGGGGTACTCTCTTTTCCCTATCATAGACTTCAAATCTGCATGCGATATATCTGCCAAGTACAGCAAGTCCCTGTATCAGAGGTCTACAGATGCCTGTATGCTGCCGAATCAACGGCGGCATATGATAAGTTGCCATCTTTACCCCGCCCTTTGAATCTTTGCATAGCAGATCATCTCTCTAACCTGGGTGCTCCAAGGGTCCTTACCCTTCCATCCTTACTGACCCCTAGGTGCCGTGCTCCTCTCCCCACAGTATGTACCAACATGTGGAGCCTGGAGAAGTCCTCCATGGACCCTCGCATCATTAAGAGCCTGTTCTTAGAGCATTCGATCTCCCACAAACAATGCTGCCCACTATACACGGATGGCTCTTAAGTCGGACGGTGGCGTGGGCGCCGCAGCCATATACCCAGGTGGAGTATTCCTAACTCCATCTTTGCCACCAGCAGCATCCATTTTTACCGCTGAACTTTCAGCAATCCTTTTAGCCTTTAGACTCATCCAAATTTTACCTTTTAGTGATTTTTGTCATTTTTTCCGACTCGAGGAGTGTCTTACAGTCAATTAGATCTTTTAATGCGTCCCATCCCCTGGTCACAGAAATTTGCAACTGGCTGATCCAAAATGCATCCCGATATAGAATTATTTTTTGCTGGGTCCCTGGGCAACGAGAAGGCCGATCGGCTGGCCCGCTCAGCACATTCTGTGTCCCCTGAGAACTCGGATCTGCCTTTTAGGGACTACTTTCCTTCAATACGAAAGTATATTTTTCAACTGTGTCAGAATGAATGGGATGACTGTTCATCATCCAAACTATACAAAATAAAAAATTCTATTCGCTCTTGGCCCTCGAGTCGTCATAGAATGCGGTCGTTGGAGGTGGCCCTTTGCCGAGTTCGCATTGTCCACACGAGACTTACTCACGGCCATCTTGTTTCGGGTGATGCCCATATCAGCCCTTGCTGTCGTTTTTGCGGTGGGGACCAATCGGTTGCCCACCTTTTATTGGATTATAGTCATTTTACCATTCTCCGGTTGTCCTGTTTCCCGACCCTTTTAACTATTCCTCAACACACCCGTCTTCGATTCATATTGTCGGCGGAATCTTTTAACCCGTCGTTTTTTAAATTTTTGTCACAGAGTGGTCTCCTCCACCTTTTACAGGTGATATTTCTCGTTTCACCCTAGCGGCCATATAGAATCCACTTGGATTGGGCAACAACCCACCCGTAACTTATCTTAAATTTTAAATCTTACAGCTATCTATCCCCTCAATTTTTTCTACCTGCAGTCTTCACCGAGAGGTCCTTTTCCACCTGGACAGAGTTTGGTTCGGTAGCCATGGTGACTTGGTGAACTGCATGCCATCCTGAGTTCACCTAGCACCAGGATATGATAATAATGTCACCCACCCTACTCATTAGTGGACCTGCCTATCTATACTTCTCTTTATTACATACCCACCTACCCCCTTCTAAACTTGCAAATCTATCCAGAGGTTCTGGTTGCCTGGTGCACTTTCATCCTTTTATGAGCCTTAGTTAAATGGTAGTATATACTGTGAAGTATATACTACCTCACAAGCCGAAATCCCGAGTATGGAGTGTATTGGGTCATCGATTCTGCGCACCTTCTTCCATTAGAGTTATGCATAAGGTGGATGCGCCGGCATCATGCTTTATGCTTAAAGCTCCAGGACAACTTCGCCCCGCCTGAATGGCAATTATCAAAGCCCATATTAGCTGGAAACGTGGACTGAGTATGTGTAAATGATCGCATCCTAAAATTCTATGATCCTATGGAGACTTTTCTTTTAACCTCCCAAGTCATTGGGTGGTCATAGTATCTAGTTTCCATTTGTCCTTTTTTATTTTTCTACAAATATGGTGACAATAGGAGGTATTGGTGGGACTGCGCATGGGGATCCGTCTCCAAGTATGGCCTCGCCCTCCTTAGGTGGTGTTAAAGTTGAGGTAACATGAGACACACCTTCAACAGGTGGAAGGGCTCCTCTCTGACCATCCACATGCCGCAAAGGGGCCTCCCCTTTCCCATATTTGGAACTGCTCTCTCTAAAAACGTTGTGCCCCCTCCCCCCGTGCTTTTTCAGGGGCCCCCTCCAATCCTATTCTAGCCGAGAGGAGCTTTACTCCTCTCCTAGGCCTATGGGTGCAGGTATTTCACCATCGCCTCCTTCTGTGGAGTCGCCCATGGACGATTCCATCTTTCTACCAATCGCAGTCCCCCCCCCCCCTTTTTCTATCAAAGGACACGCCCAAAATCGACCGCTCTCGGTGAGTGCGACTCCATTAAGGGGGCAAGGGAAAGCGGGGTCAGTCGAGCCTTACCCGATCCTGCAGTCATGTATTTTGAAGGCCGGTTCGCCTGCCAGAGACTTGTCTCTGAATGAAGGTACCTCGAATGGGATCCGTGATGTCTTGGAGTGGCGACATGGAGGCCACCCCCTTGAGATAGACATAGTCCCGGAGGCGACCCAGCCATGTAAGGCAGGATTTTCCATGGGGGTGAACCTGGTATATATGCCAGACACTGAACCTAATTCCGCCCCTGTGCAAGTTTCTCTTCGCGTGGCTCGGGCCCCCCGAGGACTCGCAAGAAGAGGCGGGACCTGCTTCCCCGGCTATTGACCCTTTGACAGCCAAGATCTTATCCATCTCAGAAAGGGATCTTGCTGAGGCGGGTTCTTCCGTCGATGGGCAGAAGCGGGTTCATTCCCCACCCTCCTCTTCCTAAAAGAGAAAGGACAAGAAGAAGACTAAGGGTTCCTCTCCCTCCGCTGGGGCCCCGAGACGGACATGTCGGCATGCCTGCCACCCCAAATCGGCACGGTGGGAGGGCCCAGACTAAGACCAAAGTTGCAAGTGCGCTGAGCGGAGTCTCGATTACGTCGGAGCCTCTCAATTAGAGACTACTTGTAGTTTTTGAGGCCGCTGGCTTTAAACGCTTTCTAGTTATTCGCTTCACTGATAGTACCATGTTTCCACGACTGTTCCCATGGACCTACTCCCCAATGTCGCGGCGGCTTCGGGTTGCTTTCTGTCGTCTCCAAATTGGACGCACCGCCATTTGATGGAGCGCTCGTCTGCACCTTCTTGTGACGACTGCATTGTTCCCCAGACTGTTCGGCACATTCTTGTTGAATGCCCCAGTCTGGGTGATCTTGTATCGGGACGAGCGGTGTCGCTACCACTTGACCCTTGTACTCGGGACTGATTCGTGCACACAGACTTGCGGACTATACAACTCTTTAGACGAGACTGGTTTCTTCCATTTTATTTGACTGTTGTTAATCGCATACTCACACACTTTGCCATCCCCCGAGGCCGGAGCGTGCTTCCTCCTGCTTGCTTCGTTTTGTTTGTCATGTCTATAGTTTTGTTTTTTGATATTAGGTTTGTAGACAGTCGCCAGATGGCGCTTTAAAAAATGTCACTCTTCTACGCATCTCCGAAGTTTCCATCGGTAGTCCTCCTTTTACAATTACCTTTTGATACAGTATATACGCGAGCTCTTTTGAGACCATATCGGTTCTCATTTACCCATATATACATATGTACGGTCATGTGTCATTTCTAAAAGGTCTCCATTGACCCTTCCCTACTTCATTCATTGTTTCTGGCGCATGCCTCGCCCTACGCATCCTTATGCCCAATATATACTGTGGTTCCAAGTTGAACTGCGGTGTGGGTGCGGCTGCTATTTACTCTGAGCAGTTTCTGCAGCTGACCCTGCCCAGGGTATCCTGTATATTCACTCCTGAACTTTCAGCTATTCTTATAGCTTTTCGATTTATTTTTAACTTTGTCTTTAGCTGATTTTATCCTTTTTAGTCATTCTAGAAGTGTTTTAGGGTCCCTCCGTTCTTCTAACTCTCTCCACCCTTTGATGCAGGAGATTCGATCGTGGTTAATTAGACACGGTTTGAGGTATAAGGTTACCTTTTGTTCGACCCTTGGTCATGTGGAGACCATGGGAATGGGATAGCTGTAACAATTCAAATTGTGGAGTATAAAGAAATCCGTTTGCCATTGGCCATCGAGATAGAGAAGTCCCGGTCCTTTGAGGTAGTTGTTTGCCGCCTTTGAATCGTCCATTCACGGCCACATAGTTTCAGGTGGAAACCCTCGTGTGGACCCGAGGTGCCTTTCATGTGATGGTGTAATCTCAATATTTCATTTGCTTCTGAATTGTTCCGCTATTGTGACCCCTCGTAATTCTTGTCTCTCAAATCTAAGCTCTATGCCGCCCTCTTCGTCTGCCCTCTTTTTAGCCGAGGATTCCTTCCCTGCCTTTTCACTTCTTAATTTTGTGTCTCGGTCCGGTCAACTCACTCACTTTATAGTTTTAGCCTTTGGTCCATCACGTTTACTGCTTGTTTTGATCCTCGGTTTTCATTTTATTGTGATCTAATGTGTTTGTTTCCCTTACTTTAGTCTTGCCTTGCCAAGATATGCCAGTTTATTGCCCCCAGCTACCTTATTTTTTAATCTTTTACCCTCTTCTGCGCTATCCCTAACTCTGATTTTGAATACTGTTTCAACCTTTTTATTTCTTCATGATTTTTATTATTTTATAACTTGTTATTAGTCTTAAAAACTGATAATCTGTTGGATTGGGCGGCATGAGAGCCTTTACCTCTTTAAATCCTTGTCCTTAATCTTTTCAAATCACCTTTGGCGTTTTTTATTACCGCCAAGGTATTAATGATTCTCTTTCTATTTCAGCTTGGGCCCTGGCTAGCCGTTGAGATTCCGGACATGATCGAACGAGGGGTCGTTACTTATAAAGAAAAATCATAACCTTTTTATTTTGTTGGCTAATTAAATCTATTTGAAATAGTATTCACTAGTTTTATTTTTTTAAGAAAACTGTGGTTGAGGATGTTGGTATTCACAAACTTTATTTAACTTTAGAAATATTAACTTTGTTGCTTTGGTTTTTATTCTGAATGAATTTTTAAAGGATGAAAATTACATTGAATTGGCGCCTTATGCATGTCCTATTGAAGTTTTAACCTTTTAATTTCTTCGTGTTTTTAATTTTTTCTGAGAATATTACTCGGCAACATTTTTACTTTTCAATATTATGGGATTTTATTGTTTATTTAAGTTATGAGCAAAACTATTCATTTTTAAAATATTTGTTTTTTTCCCCTTTCAATAAAGTTCCAGGCGACCTCACCAGACCAATGGCGTGCAGAATTGACTCGTTAAGCTCGCAGGGGACAATTTTACCCCCGATTAACCAGGCAGGGCCAACCTGGCCTCCCGTTTTCCCTCAACCTACCCGGTCAAAGTGTGTTGCCACCTTAAGAGGGAGGCTCGACTACTAAACTGGGAATTATAGGGTTTCAAAGTACAGTCAACTGCGAGAGGGTATTGTGGTCCCGTAACAACGTAGCCCTAGTAGTATAGGTCACCTTCCACCCCTAACGATTCTTACCTCATTACAGGGCTGAGTACACCCTAAGCCCTCGAGAGACACTCGCTTTCAGATTACTGTTTCATCATCAAACCTTCAACACCAGGGTGTTTCGTGGGGTGTTTTGTAAAAATAATGCATTTAGTTTTTGTAGGTGAAAAGATGGTGACCCATTTTTTAGAGTCCATGATATTCGCATCTATCGTCCGAAAATCTCCTCGACCTTGCGTTTCCGCCAGGCTCTGCGCCCCATTCACTGGCAGGGTTGTCGACTGGTTACTCGGGGACCCTAGGAAATATTACCTCGCTGTAGCGGCTGGTCCCGGAAACCACCCGCCACAAGGTCCACTCTCGTGAGATGCCTGTCAGATCGGAAGGAGACAATACACAGACACCTATTTTCTTTTATTTATTAAGATATAAATTTTTCCACCACTCAATACAATTAATTACCCAACAACACAAAATATATACAAATAAATGCTTCCACTTCAACCTCCCTCTATATCCGCAACAATAAATGTATACAAATGTCAATATAGGCGCAACACCATAAATATATACAAATGTCAAACACAACTATTGGTTTGTAAAAGCCCCAATGCTTTCCTCCACCTCCCTCTCTCACCAACGCTTGTGACCACCACAAAAACCCCAATTTAGCCGGCTCAGTTTAATGGTTACTAATGTTCTCCCGAGGTGCTTTTTTTGCACGTTATGTGACGGTTCACTCGCTCTTCCTGAGCATGGGGCGGGGAAGAAAGTGCACTCGAGCGGTTGGTCTCTCTCTCTCTCTCAAGGGGACAGTTGGCTGTTGCCCTTAATTGTGCCCCCCACCGATGGCTTAGCGCGTAACTTCTTCCCTCTCCTCACGCACGGACAAGAGCAGCGGGACCAAAGGAGTAGAAAAAGGGGAACATAATTACTCCCGGTTCGGGATGGGTTTTTTTAACAACCTTCATCCCCACCCATACCTTCCTCACATCCCTTTTCCTCTCCTCTTCACACCCCGTAAGGGGCGCGACGATTTGCCATTCTGGCCGCCGTGCTGACGGGACTCAGCACCCCGTCCGGCCCCAGCCTAGCCTCTCTTCCTTCCTTCAAAACACTTGTTTCCTCTCTTTTCACACAACCTCTCCCACAACTTTCTCTGGTCAGCCTCTAATTTCACAGGGTAGATGCTGACCTTCCTTTCAGCCAACCGTCCCGCTGAGGGGGTGGGGGACAATGTTCCCTAACCCCTGAGCTCCGGTCTGGGGTGGCTGGTTTTTAACTACCTGCTTCATCCCCACCCATACCTTCCTCACATCCCTTTTCCTCTCGTCTTCAAAATCTATCATTTATACGCCGTGTCCAAGGTGGAGCCACCAGGCGGGAGGGGTGGTCCCAAATGGCGGCGCCTGGCTCTGCTGGGCCTGTAAGCACCTCTCGCAGTGCGGGCTACTACGAGAGGTGTGCGCTATTGCATCCCGTATTAAAAGAAGGGTCACCATGCCCAATGATGAAAATCACACCAAAAAATCCCAACCCCCAACTTCCCCAAGAACAACGGAGCCGCCCTCGGGCAGCTCCAGCAAATAAATGGAGGTCCCCCCCCCCTGTGCTTGCACAGGAGAGGCTTACTCCTCTCCTTCGCCTACGGGTGCAGGGGACTCCCCCTCACCCACTTCTCTGGAGGTGCTTTCGGGCACCTCCCTTTTCCCAGCGGCAGTCCCCTCTTTTCTTTCCAAGGGGACTGCAAGAAAGCCAGCAGGCAGCCCTTAGCCAGCCGCTCCCCATCAAAGCGGCTCGGTAGGGCAAACCCCCTTAGGGGGGAGAGGCAAGCCAGGCCCCTTCGGTCGCTTCCCTCAAAAGACCTGCTGGCAAAAATATTAAACCTTGCCGGGGTCAAGGCCTGTGCCTCCCCAAACAAGACTGGCGACACTGCCAAGGGGACCTGCAATGTCCTGGGAGGGGATGGCCAACTGGAGGCCCCTCCCGTGATAGACATGGTCCTTGAGGAGACCCAGCCTCAGACGGTAGGGCCTTCCATGGGGGGGAATTCGGGCTCGGCGCCAAGCACCGAACCCGAGTCCGCCCCTATGCAAGGTCCCCCTCAAATGGCCGAGGGCTCCGAGGCAGTAGAAGGAGGGGAGGGATCTCCTCCGACAGGTGCCCCTACGACAACCAGGACCTTCTCCATTTCGGAGAAGGACCTGGCTGAGGCCGGTCCATCTGGCCTAGGGGCTTCTGCCGGCGGAGGTGAAAAGCGGATTCATTCCCCGCCCTCCTCTCCAAAAAAGAAAAAGACTCGGGGGCCCCTCTCCATCCGCGGGGGCTGCGGGGACGGATGGGTCTGCTGCCACTTTGGTAGGCGACCAAGCCAAGATCGGCACATCCGGCCCCTCTACCCCCTCGTGTGCGGAGCCCCTGACTAAGACCAAGAGTGCACAGGGCGGAGCCTCGATGACATCGGGGCCCCTCATTCAGAGGTTACCTGGCGTTTTCGAGCCCGCTGGCTTCAAACGCTTCCTCGTTATTCGCTCCACTGATGGCACCATGTTGTCCAAGGGCAACATGATCCATCAGAGGAGAGGATTAGCTAGTGCAATTGGTAGAGAGCCGAAGGTGACCCGCTTCTCGGACGGCAGCCTTCTGGCGAATCCCGCCGAGGCGGCCAAGATAAGTGCTCTTCGAACACTTCATGGCACCCCGGTGAGTGTGACGCCGCACTCTACCATGAACTTTGTGAAAGGAGTAGTTTATGCGAGGGAACTCGTTGACTACTCCATTGAGGACATCACCCTAGAGCTCGCCGACCATGGGGCGGTCAAGGTCGAACGTGTGATGAGAAAACAGGGAGGGGCTTCGAGACCCTTCCCTACACTCTTCTTCACGTTCGACTGTGACAAGCTCCCTGAGTCGGTGCGTGCCGGTTGGTACCGCTACCGCGTGAAGGCATTCGTGCCACTGCCGCGGCGGTGCTATTACTGTCACCGCTTCGGCCATACGAATCGCTCATGTAGACGTGCAAAGTCGGGGTCACCCGAAGTCTGTGTAAATTGCCCTAAGGTCGCACACGATAAGTCCAAATCGTGTGTGGCCAAGTGTGTCAATTGCGGAGAGCCGCACCCTGCTTCTTCGAAGCAATGTGGTGCATATCTCCTGGAGAAAGAAATCCTGGCCGTTCAGGCCCAGGATAGACTCTCATTCCGCGAGGCTAAGGACTTGGTCCTGGCGCGCCCAGCTCTGCCTGGGACGTCATATGCCTCAGTAGTTCGAAAGGCACCCTCTGCTCCTGGCCCATCCAGGCCAACGAGCATGGTTGTTTCCGCGCCCATTCGGAGCCCTTCTGCGGGCTCTACCCAACCCGGGCGCTCCCCTAGTAAAGATGGCGGCAAAAAAGGTTCATACCCTGCCCCGGCTAAAACCAGGGCTCCCCCCTCTTCCCCCAGCGTGACCGTTTCCCGCAAGGCGAAACGGCCACGCACCTCCACCGAGTCGTTAGACTCACAGGAGGCAACACCCCTGAAGATGGTCGCTAGGCCATCTTCCGGGGTTCCTAAAGCTGTCCCCCGAAAGGAGGACAGCAACAAAGGAGCTTCGGCTCCTTCGCCCACGCCCCGAGGTGGAGCGAGTGGCTCGGAGACGGTGGTTCCTCGAAAAGAGGCCCCCCCGCCTCCGAAGCCGCAGCGCCCGCCTAAGGTTTCGAGGCAGAGGGAGGAAAAGACTCGCATAGTGAGCCCAACCTCCCCCAATAAGTCCTCGAAGGCGACAGCGCCCGGGGTTCTGCCCCCGGGAAGCGTACGGCCATTCCCGTGAGGGTCTTCAATTCGAGGAGGGCCCCCGCGTCTCCGAGCTAGGCCTGGAGGGCATATTCCTTCAATGGAATTGCCGTGGACTCCGGGCCAACTGGGAGGAGCTGCGGAGGCTCGCCTCCTCCCGTTAGCTATTTTTTTGCAGGAGACCATGCTAGGCGCGTGCCCCCTGCCTGCCCTCCCGGGGTATAAGGGTCTTGCGACCCCACCACCGCGGGATGGCCGGGCTGGGGGATGCGCGGTTTACACCCGGCATGATGTCTCCGTTCTTCCTTTCTCTTTAGATACCTCCTTTCAGGCAGTGGCTGTGCAGCTGCACCTGGATAGGAGGTATACTATCATTTCTGCGTACATTCCACCGTCAGCTGACTTCGACGCGGGGGATTTCCGCCGCGTCGTGGCACGGTTGCCGAGGCCCTATCTCTTGCTTGGAGATCTGAACGGCAGGCATCCTCTCTGGGGAGACTACTCCATAAATCCCAGGGGACAAGTCCTTGCCGATCTGATCGTAGAGCTTGAGATGGGTGTCCTAAAAATGGATGAGTTTACGCATCACTGTCCGAGAACCGCTTCATTTTCTTGCCTTGACCTATCTTTGTGCTCTTCGGATGCACAGCCTGATTTTGATTGGGGGGTGGTCGATGACCTCCATGGTAGTGATCACTTTCCCATTCAAATATCATTTTCAGGGCAACTGCCGCCTGAGAGACCACCTCGGTGGTGCTTGGCGCGGGCGCGGTGGCCTGCATTTCAGGAAATAACTGAATTCTCTATCTCAGTCGAGGAGTTTAGGTCGGTAGATGAGGCCGTTGAGTTCTTCTCCGGCAACCTCATCGCCGTGGGCCTGACTACTATTCCTAGGACGTCTGGCCGTTTTGCACGCCGACCACTCCCATGGTGGTCGGCCGAGTGTGAGACGGCCCTCAAACAGAAGCGTTATGCCTACATGCGCTATAAGGACCACCCGAACTATTTCACTGTCGCTGAATGTCGTCGGGCTAGGGCTAGGTTCCGGTATATTTCGAAGCACGCCCGTCGCTCTTCTTGGCGGGCATACGTGTCTTCACTTAACGGGAAGACCCCTTTAGCTGAGGTGTGGAAGCGAGTCAAAAGGATTCGGGGCAAGTTCTCGCAGGACCCCCCTCCCGTTCTCCAGGAGAATGGGACCGCAATCTCGGACCCCGCGTCCGTGGCGGAATCCTTAGCGACCGCTTTTTCTGCATTCTCTAGCCGTGATGCTGCTCCGCCAGCATTCAATGCACGTCGTGATGTCGCGGAAGGCCGCCGGCTGGACTTTACCTCCAGAGGCGGAGAACCCTTCAACGACAAGTTTACTGTGAGTGAGTTGCGTTCCGCTCTCGCTTCGTGCGCGGACACCGCCCATGGTCCGGACGATGTCCCGTACGCCATGCTTCGACACCTGGGTGAGCGAGGCATGGCCTTTCCCTTAGATTTGTTCAACAGGATCTGGGTGGAAGGTCTTCTCCCAGACTCCTGGCGAATCGCTACTGTGCTCGCCTTTCGCAAGCCGGGGAGAGATCACTCTACTCCGACCGGTTTCCGCCCAATCTCTCTAACCTCTTGCGTGTGCAAGTTGATGGAGAAATTGGTAAATGTTAGATTAGCCTATTTCCTAGACAGCGGAGGCCATCTGTCTTCTGCACAGTGCGGCTTCCGTAAGTTCCACTCCACGTCGGATGCTCTGCTCCGACTGGAAAGTGCCGTCTGCGAGGCTTTCCTTCGTAGACAGCACTACGCCACGGTGTTTTTTGATCTGGAGAAGGCCTATGATACCGCATGGCGATACGGTATCATGGAGACTCTCCACACGATGGGGGCGAGGGGACGCCTCCCAATGTTTCTATCTGAATTTTTGCGAGATCGTCGATTCCGCGTACGGGTGGGGGGAGCCCTCTCCGGCCCAAAGGAGCAGGAAGAGGGTGTCCCGCAGGGAAGTGTCCTCAGTGTCACACTCTTTGCCCTGAGCATCAACGGCATCACCTCGGTGCTGCCGGAAGATGTTCTCGCTACGCTCTACGTGGACGACCTTTCGATCTCTTTTGGCGCGGCCCAGATGCCAACTCTGGAGCGTCGACTCCAACAGGCATTGAACCGCGTCTCTCACTATGCCGAAGCGCACAGGTTTCGGTTTTCTTTGGCCAAGACTAAGGTGGTGCACTTCTGCTGCCATCCACGGCTTCACCCCGACCCAGATTTGTTTCTTAATGGGGTGCGCCTGGATGTGGTTGAGTCGCACCGTTTCCTTGGTCTTGTATTCGACCGACGCCTCACCTGGGAGGCTCATATTCGCAGCCTTAGGGTCTCTTGTACCCGCGCCATGGACATTCTCCGTTCCGTGACGTTCAGCGCTTGAAGCGCTGATAGGGCTACCACCTTACTTTTTTATCGATCCTTTGTTCGCTCGAAGCTCGACTACGGATGCGAGTTTTATGCATCCGCAGCCGAGCGTTTATTGCCGAAGGTGGATTCGATCCACCACACCGGCCTTCGCCCTCGACCGGTGCCTTCCGCACTTCCCCCATTGAGAGCCTGTTGGTCGATGCTGGGGAGATGCCACTCGCTCTGCGCCGCGTGCAGTGCATCACTCTCCTGTACGCGCGAGCCCGGCGCCTCCCTCAGTCGCCAACAGCTCTCACTGCATCCGCAGCTCATCTCGATGGTGCCTATGCCGCCGAGAGACGCCAGTCATACCCTAAGCCCTTTGGGTTTAGGGCCAGGAAACTCCTTCGAGAGGTAGATATAGCTCTCGGGCCGGTGGCGCCCCTGGTTCTGCCCAGGACGCCACCCTGGAGGGTACCACATTTGGCTATTTGTCGCCACGCCTCTGCTCCCAAAGCTTGTACTGCGCCGGGAGTATTGCGTTCGACCTTTTTGGAGCACACATCGTGTCACGCTGGTACCGTGCCAGTGTATACGGATGGCTCCAAGTCCCAAGAGGGGGTCGGCTTCCACGCCGTATCCCCTCTGTTTGAAGTCAGCGGGGCTCTACCAGGCGCTGCGTCTGTCTTCACGGCCGAGCTGGTGGCAATACACCACTCGGTACGGGAGATTACGTGACCTGCCTGGTTCGGAGACCGGATTGTGATCTATAGCGACTCACAAAGCGCCCTGAGTGCTCCTGGGACATTGGAATCTCCGCATCCCCTGGTTCGTGATATCCGTGACACCACGGTTTTGGCGAGCCGGGTGGATGTCGAGATTATCTTCTGCTGGGTTCCTGGACATGTAGGAATTGCGGGGAATGAGGGCGCCAAAGAGTCCGCGAGGACTCTGCGACCGGACCAGCGTTTTGCTCTTCCTCACACCGACTACATGGCATGAATACGGGCAGCTCTTCGGACTGCTTGGCAAAGAAGATGGGAGACGGTCGAAGGGAACTTAAAGTTGCGTGCCATTGCGCCGCGACTGTTCTCTTGGACCTATCCCCCAATGCCGCGGCGGCTTCAGGTTGCTTTCTGTCGTCTCCGAATCGGACACACTCGTGTGACGCATCGCTATCTGATGGAACGCTCGCCTGCGCCCTATTGCAACGACTGCGTCGTCCCCCAGACTGTTCGGCACATTCTTGTCGAATGTCCCAGTCTGGGTGATCTTCGCGCACGATACCTGTCCCAGTACCGGGATGGGCGGGGTCGCTACCGCCTGTCCCTTGTGCTTGGGACAGATTCGTGCGCACTGACTTGTTGACTTCTTGGGGGAGGCCGGCCTTCTCCCTATTATTTAAGCAAGGTTTGTTTTTTTTGCATTTGTTTTGTTTTTTGTTTGTTTTTTTTTCTTTAGTTGCACGCTCCTGCGCCGGGGGGACCTCTCCCCGACGCACCAGCTTGCTTCCTTTCCCCCTTTTGGGGTGTTGTTTTTTTTTTTCTCTTTAATTTCATTTTAAAGTAGCCTAGAACTAGGCCAGTTTTAATACGGCGACTAATGCCCAAGTAGGCAGTCGCCAGATGAGCTCTTAAAAAAAAAAAAAAAA
Source organism: Ceratothoa steindachneri (assembly GCA_963969495.1). Taxonomy (NCBI): domain Eukaryota; kingdom Metazoa; phylum Arthropoda; class Malacostraca; order Isopoda; family Cymothoidae; genus Ceratothoa; species Ceratothoa steindachneri. The sequence continues at coordinate 132,823,510 of OZ018318.1, read as the reverse complement.
AAAAATCTTCTCTTCACAATCTATCTTTTTAGGCCGCGTCTAAGGTGGAGCCGCCATGTCGATGGACTGCTAGGCCACCAGGCGGAAGGGGTGGTCCCAAATGGTGGCGCCTGGCTCTGCTAGGCCTATAAGGACCTCTTGCAGTGCGGGCAACTGTGAGAGATGATGAGCGATTACATCCCGTGAAACAAACGGGGTCACCATGCCGAATGATGAGAAACATAAAAATCTCCCCTTAATTCCCCCTGTGTCACCAACGGAGCCGCCCTCGGGCAGCTCCACCGAAAAAATGGAGATCCCTTCCCCCCCTTGTGCTTGCGGAGGAGACCCTCCATATCTCTAACCGGAGAGGAGGCTTACTCCTCTCCTTCGCTTACGGGTGTAGGGGACCCCCTCACCCCCTTCTCTGGAGGTGCTTTCGGGCACCTCCCTTTTTCCAGCGGCAGTGCCCTCTGTTGTTTCCAACGGGACTGCCAAGAAAGCCAGAAGGCAGGCCATAGCCAGCCGCTCCACATCGAAGCGGCTCGGTAAGGAAAACCCCCTTAAGGGAAAGAGGGAAGCCAGGCCCCTTCGGTCGCTTCCCTCAAAAGACCTGCTGGTAAGAATATTGAACCTTGCCGGGGTCAAGGCCTGTAAATCCCCACACCAGACTAGTGACGCTACTACCAACGGGACCTGTGGTGTCTTGGAGGGGGGGCGGCAACTGGAGGGCCCCCCTTAGATAGACATGGTCCTCGAGGAAACGCAGCCTCAGACGGTAGGGCCTTCCATGGGGGGAGGGAATCCGGGCTCGGTTCCAAGGACTGAACCCGAATCCGCCCTTATGCAAGGTCCTCCTCAAACGGCTAGGGTTTCCGAAGGAGGGGAGGGATCTCCAGTAGCCCCACTACTACCAGGACCTGGCTGAGGCCGGTCCATCTGGCCTGGGGGCTCCTTCCGGCGGAGGTGAGAAGTGGGTTCATTCCCCGCCCTCCACTCCAAAAAAGGACAAAGAAGACTCGAGAGGCTCCATCCGCGGGGGCTACGGAGACGGATGGGTCTGCTGACACTTTGACAAGCGACCAAGCCAAGAGCGGCACATCCGGCCCCTCTGCCCCCCGGGTTGGGGAGCCCCTGACTAAGACCAAAAGTGCACAGGGCGGAGCCTCGATGACATCGGGGCCCCTGATTCAGAGGTTACCTGGCGTTTTTTCGAGCCCGCTAGTTTCAAACGCTTCCTCGTTATTCGATCCACTGATGGCACAATGTTGGCCAAGGGTAACATGATCCATCAAAGGAGAGGATTAGCTAGTGCAATTGATAAAGAGCCGAAGGTAACCCGCTTCTCGGACAGGAGCCTTCTAGCGAATCGCGCTGACGCGGCCAAGATAAGTGCTCTTCGGACACTATGGCACCCCGGTGAGTGTGACGCCGCACTCTACCATGAACTTTGTGAAAGGAGTAGTTTATGCGAGGGAACTCGTTAACTACTCCATTGAGGACATCACCTTAGAGCTGGCCGACCAGCACAAGGTGGAACGTGTGATGAGAAAACAGGGAGGGGCCTCGAGACCCACCCCTACACTCTTCGTCAAGTTCGACTGTAACGAGCTCTCTGAGTCGGTGTGTGCTGGTTGGTACCGCTACCGCGTGAAGGCATTCGTGCCACTGCCGCAGCGGTGCTATTACTGTCACCGCTTCGTCCATACAAATCGATCTTGTAGACGTGCAAAGTCGGGGTCACCTGAAGTATGTGTAAATTGCTCCAAGGCCGCACACGATAAGTCTAAATCATGTGTCAATTGCGGAGAGCCGCATCCCGCTTCTTCGAAGCAATGTGGTGCCTATCTCCTCGAGAAAGAAATCCTGGCCGTTCAGGCCCAGGATCGACTCTCATTCCGCGAGGCTAAGGACTTGGTCCTGGCGCGCCCGGCTCTGCCTGGGACGTCATAAGCCTCAATAGTCAGAAAGGCGCCCTCTGCTCCTGGCCCACTCGCACGGGTGTTTCGGAGCCCTTCTGTGGGCTCTAGTCAACCCGGGCGCTTCACTGGTAAAGCTGGCAGGAAAAAGGGTTCCTACCCAGCCCCGACGAAAACCGTTTTCCGTAAGGCGAAACGGCCACGCGCCTCCACCGAGTCGTTAGACTCACAGGGGGCAACACCCCTGAAGCTGATCGCCAGGCCATCTTCTGGGGTTCCTAAAGCTGTCCCCCGAAAGGAGCTTCGGCTCCTTCGCCCACGCCTTCAGGTGGTGCGAGTGGCTCGGAGACGGTGGTTCCTCGAAAAGAGGGCCCCCCCGCCTCCAAAGCCGCAACGCCTGCCTAAGGTTTCGAGGCGGAAGGGAGGAAAAGACTCGCATGTCGAGCCCAACATCCCCCAATAAGTCCTCGAAGGCGACAGCGCTTTGTCCGGCCAACAGCGCCCGGGTTTCTGCCTCCGTGAAGCGTACGGCCATACCTTTAAAGGTCTTCTGTTCGACGAGGGCCCCCGCGTCTCCTCCGAGCTAGGCCTGGGGGGCATATTCCTTCAATGGAATTGCCGTGGACTCCGGGCCAACTGGAAGGAGCTGCGGAGGCTCGTCCCGTTCCCCGTTAACTATCTTTTTGCAGGTGACCATGCTAGGCGTGTGCACCCTGCCCTCCCTCCCGGGGTATAAGGGACTTGCGACCCCACCACCATGGAATGGCCTGGCTGAGGGATGCGCGGCTTACACCCTGCATGATGTCTCCGTTCTTACTTTCTCTTTAGATACCTCCTTTCAGGCAGTGGCTGTGCAACTGCACCTGGATAGGAGGTATACTATCATTTTTGCGTACATTCCACCGTCAGCTGACTTCGCCGTGTCGTGGCACGGTTACCGAGGCCCTTTCTCTTGCTTGGAGATCTGAACGGCAGGCATCCTCTCTGGGAAGATTAGTCAATAAATCCCAGGGGACAAGTCCTTGCCGATCTGATCGAAGAGCTTGAGATGGGTGTCCTAAACGTGGATGAGTTTACGCATCACTGTCCGAGAACCGCTTCATTTTCTTGCCTTGACCTATCTTTGTGCTCTTCGGATGCATAGCCTGATTTTGATTGGGGGGTGGTCGATGACCTCTATGGTAGTGATCACTTTCCCACTTCGGTGGTGCTTGGCGTGGGCGCGGTGGCTTGCATTTCAGGAAATGACTGAATTCTCTATCTCAGTCGAGGAGTTTAGGTCGGTAGATGAGGCCGTTGAGTTCTTCTCCGGTAACCTCATCGCCGTGGGCCTGACTACTATTCCTAGGACGTCTGGCCGTTTTGCACGCCGACCACTCCCATGGTGGTCGGCCGAGTGTGAGACGGCCCTCAAACAGAAGCGTTATGCCTACATGCGCTATAAGGACCACCCGAACTATTTCACTGTCGCTGAATGTCGTCGGGCTAGGGCTAGGTTCTAGTCTATTTCGAAGCATGCCCGCCGCTCTTCTTGGCGGGCATACGGGTCTTCACTTAACGGGAAGACCCCTTTAGCAGAGGTGTGGAAGCGAGTCAAAAAGATTCGAGGAGAGTTCTCGCAGGACCCCCGACGCCTCGCCTGCGAGGCTCATATTCGCAGCCTTAGGGTCTCTTGTACCCGCGCCATGGATATTCTCCGTTCCGTGTCGTTCGGCGCTGATAGGGCTACTGCCTTACTTTTTTACCGATCCTTTGTTCCTCCGAAGCCCGACTACGGATGCGAGTTTTATGCATCCGCAGCCGAGCGTTTATTGCGGAAGGTGGATTCGATCCACCACACCGGCCTTCGCCCAGCGATCACTGCCTTCCGCACTTCCCTCATTGAGAGGCTGTTGGTCGATCCTGGGGAGATGCCACTCGTTCTACCCCGCGGGCAGTGCATTACTCGCCTGTACACGTGAGCCCGGCGCCTCCCTCATTCGCCAACAGCTCTCACCGCATCCGCAGCTGATATCGACGGTGTGTATGCAGCCGAGCGATGCCAGTCATACCGTAAAATCAAAGTAAACCCTTTGGGTTTAGGGCTTAGAAACTCCTTCGAGAGCTAGGTATAGCTCTCGTGCCGGTGGCGCCCCTGGTTCTGCCCAGGACGCCACCCTGGAGGGTACCACATTTGGCTATTTGTCGCCACGCCTCTGCTCCCAAAGCTTGTACAGCGCCAGGAGTATTGCGTTCGACCTTTTTGGAGCACACCTCGTGTCACGCTGGAACCGTGCCAGTGTATACGGATGGCTCCTAAGTCCAAAGAGGGGGTCGGCTTCCACGCCGTATTCCCTCTGTTTGAAGTCAGCGGGGCTTTGCCAGCCGCTGCGTCTGTCTTCACGGCCGATCTGGTGGCAATACACCACTTGGTACGGAAGATTACGCGACGTGCCCAGTTCGGAGACCGGATTGTGATCTATAGCCACTCACAAAGTGCTCTGAGTGCTCTCGGGGCATTGGAATCTCCGCATCCCTTGGTTCGCGATATCCATGACGCCACGCATTTGGCGAGCCGGGCGATGTCGAGATTTTCTTCTGCTGGGTTCCTGGACATGTAGGAATTGCGGGGAATGAGGGCGCCAAAGAGTCCGCGAGAACTCTGCGACCGGACCAGCGTTTGGCTCTTCCTCACACCGACTACATGGCAGGAATACGGGCAGCTCTTCGGACTGCTTGTCAAACAAGATGAGAGACGGTCGAAGGGAACTTAAAGTTGCGTGCCATTGCGCCACGACTGTTCCCATGGACCTATCCCCCCAATGCCGCGACGGCTTCAGGTCGCTTTCTGTCGTCTCCGACTCAGACACACTCGTGTGACGCATCGCTATTTGATGGAGCGCTCGCCTGCACCCTATTGCGTCGTCCCCCAGACTGTTCGGCACATTCTTGTCGAATGTCCCAGTCTGGGTGATCTTCGCGCTCGTTACATGTCCCGGTACCGGGATGGGCGGGGTCGCTACCGCCTGTCCCTTGTTCAGGACGAGTGCGTCTACATTGACTGTTGGACTTGTTGACTTTTGGAGGGAGGTCGGCCTTCTCCCTATTATTTAAGCAGGGTTATTTTGTTTTGTTTTTGTTGTTGTTTTTGAGGGTTTTCCTCTTATAGGTCACACGCTCCTGCGCTGGGGGAACATTCCCATGACGGAGGAGCTTGCTAACTTCCCTTTCCCTTTTTGGGGGGGAGGGGTGTTTTTTATCCTAATTTTATCTTAAAGTAGCCTAGTTGTTGGCTAGTTTTTAATACGGCAACTAATGCTCAAGTAGGCAGTCGCTAGATGAGCTCTTTAATAATAAAAAAAATCATGTATTTTCCCTTCACACGACCCTCCAAGATATTGCCGTGAGAGGGTTTCTTACAAGGCTTTTTACTGAGTTTCTCTGCGTTTTAAACACTGGTGACTACCTTTTATGATGTTCAGACGGATTCTTTTTGTTGTGTTGACTTTGTCTCTGCTCTCAGGCTTGTGTCTGATTTTAAGTGGTCAGCCTCTGATATCCTCCATAGTAGTTATTACCTCTTATTGTTTTGTCGTCCTTTAATCCTAGCCCTCACCCAGCCATTCCTCTCAAGTAGGACTTAGGCCATACTGATTTGGAATGTTTCCGAGAGTCCTCTTTCATAAGTGATTCCTTGTGGACTTTCAAAGTTGCAGACGCCTTCGTTAGGCGGCGACCCACAATGGGTCGCGGAACTGTGTCGGGGTAGCTCTCGGAGTGCTCGACAGCCGGTAAGAACTGTAAGTTTGCACATGCCTGGTTCCGGCGGAACTCAATTTTGTGCAACAAAGTTAACCAAAACCGAGCTCGGGTAACTTCATGGCGTCGCTAAATTTCATCAATTTCCTCTGACCCTTACGACAAAATCTGGAAGAGGATTAACAAGATCAATAATACCCTCACCCTCAATCTGCAGGGGTCCTTAGTGAATGACAGTTTGTTAGTCAGCAACGTTATGGCTAATCATTTCCGTTCCGTCAGCCGTCACAATAAGGCTTTTCCGACGTATAAATCAAACGAAGAGTCGCATCATCAATATTTTTATACCTACTGCAACCTTTCGTGTAAAGCCTTGTTCTCTATCCAAAAGTTGCGTTCTGCATTGTCCCTTTGAGTTTACATTATGAATGTAGGTGGTTTTTGCTGGTCCGGAAACTGTTGACTAAATTTTTTCTGGTAGAGGTAAGCTAGGCGGTCTCCCTTCCAAATGCTAAAAAGACCTAATGATGATTAACTTGGACGTAGCACTTGATTCTGGTTATGTAGGCTGGCTGGGTAAGAGGTCCGGTTGATTACACGTAGGAAAAGGACATTTTGGACTTTTTCCCCGTCTAACGTCTCCTCTGTGTTCGTACATTCTCTTATCCAGATTTCTTCGTGCTTCGCCTATCTAAAATAAAGGGCAGTTAATTTCATTACAGGGGATTAAATAGACTCCGGCTTCATTGGTTCATTCTATAGGTTTGTGGTAAGGAATGATTTTTTTAATGTTCGAAAGGTATTTAAAAGTTGTGTGGTTAGGGGAAAGGATACTATTTAAACCTTTAAGTAATGGAAAAAATGGAATATCATCTCTAATCGGAATATCATCTCTAATTTATTTACATATCGTATAGTTTCAATTATCAATCGCCAATTCTTCTATTTAATAATTGTACTGACAAACATCATCACAATTTCCAAGTCCCCCATTAAGTGCCTTTTCTATTCATGGATTAATGACGTTGCCTGTTTTCAAAACACCATAATTGTCGTACTGCAAGGATTCTTAATTTTGTAATTTAAAGGACCTAAATAACTTTACTTCTCCCCATATTATATTACCTCAATAAAGATATTAAAATATTAGATTTCTCAAATAAATATATTTTGTTAAAACTTAGAATTAATATCCCTTCTGAAGAACTGACTTTATTTCAGCCATTCAATTTTCAATCCAAATTCATTGCCAAAGTAATTTCTTACTTTGAATGGTACCCGAGATTCCCTAGGCTAATTACGATTAAAAATGTTCAACTTATTATTAGTCACTTTATAAGCCCCACACAAACCGCTTTACTGAAAGGTTTAAATACTATCCTTTCCCCTAACCGCACCCCTTTTAAATACCTTTCGACCATTTAAAAATCATTCCCTACCACCAAACTTATAGAATGAACCAACGAAGCCGGAGTCTATTTAATCCCCTGCTATGAAATTAACTGCCCGTTATTATATATAGGCGAAACAAGAAGAAATCTGGATAAGAGAATGCACGGACACAGAGGAGACGTTAGAAGGGAAAACACAGCCTCTAGTCTTTTCACCCACACCAATAACTTTAACCACCCAATAGACTTCGCATAGGCCCAACTAATCTATCCGTGTATGGACGTCCGCAAAAGAAAGGTCATTGAATCCACCCTTATAGATGAAATCCCCAATTTTAACCTTTCGGATGGGCAATTCAAATGCAGCCCCTACGTCAAAGATATCCTTAATGAACTTAAATTCCCCCCCTCCCCTGATTAGGAACTCCAATTGGATCTCTGTAAACTATATATATATATATATATATATATATATATATATATATATATTGTACGCTTGATGGGACTGCATGTATTCTTAGTGTTCGACTGAGGATGGCATGACAAACTCCATGCAGAAAATGGTCTCGAGATAATTCATACTATGCTCCTCAACAGTGGTTTTATTAACATATTTGGAGTCTGTCATTGGATTTAACAATTTTGGTCCTCGAATTTCTTTCCGTTCATAACCTTTTGGTAGATTCTCGTAACCGCAAGCTTATCGACATAACCACGACCCTAACTGTTGCAGGTCCATTCTTTCCTTCCACCAGCTCTCTATTCTCTCTTTGTCTCCCTGCAACTGATCTTCACCTCCAGCAACTTTTGTGTGAGTTCTCAAGCCTCTGTCTGCCTCCTTCTAAGGACAGACCTAGTAAACACAATGTGGTTCACAGAATAGAGACGACAGGACGGCCAGTTTTCTCACGTCCTTGTCGACTGGCCCCGGGTAGACTTGCTCTAATGAAGCAGGGATTTAAGTTCATGATGGCGTCCGGGATCGCTTTCCCCTCACCTCCCCATGGGCTTCACATTTTCATGTAGTACCTAAGTCTACTCCGGGGGAATTCATAGCTGTAGGTAACTACAGGCGTCTCAATGCATGTACAGTTCCCGATAAGTATCTTCTGCCTTTCTTATCGGATTTTAACTCCGCTCTCTTCGGTTGTTCCATTTATTCTCTGCTTGATTTGGTTTGCGCTTTCAACCAAATCCCGATTCACCCTGATGATATCTCTATGACGGCTATCACCACTCCATATTGTTCTTTTGGCGGTAACAGTGGTCAGACCTTACAACGCTTCGTGGATCAGGTTCTGAGAGGTCTTCCCTTCGTATTTTGTTATATAGACGACCTCTTGATAGCATCTTCGTCTTTAGAGGAGCATTTTTCTCACCTTCGCAGGATTTTTGCGAGTTTAGATGAGTATGGTATCGTACTCAACACTTCAAAGTGTATCTTTAGTGTCACGCAGCTCTCCTTTTTGGTACACCACATTTCCCCTGAGGGAATTCGTCCTCTCAAGGACAAGGTTGAAGTTATCCGGGCTTTTCCCCTACCTTCTTCGCTAAAGCAGCTTCGTAGATTCATTTGGATGGTAAACTTTTACCACAGGTTCATTTCGAACATCTTCCACATTATGCAACTTTTCTACGAATTGCTTTCCAAATCCAAGAAAAACCTTCCTTTTTCCTGGTCCCCCGAAGCTTGCGAGGTTTTCTCTCGCACCAAAGAGGCTATGACTTCCGCTGTCACCCTGGCCCATCCTTGCCCAGGAGCTCCCATAAGCGTTGCTTCGGACGCGTCTGCTACTCATGTTGGTGCGACGCTACAACAAAAGGTTGGTGACTTTTGGCAACCCCTCGCCTTCTTCTCCAAAGCTCTTTTTCTTTCTCAACAGAGGTACAGTACGTTTCCCCGCGAATTACTGAGCATATACCTCGCCCTCTGTCACTTCCAACAATACTTGGAAGAGAGTGAATTAAATGTCTTTACCGACCACAAACCATTGATCGGTACGCTCGCCTCTGTTAGCACCTCCACCTTGCCCTTTGCAGTTGATACTCGCCACCTTGACTTCATCCTGCAGATGACAAACGATATTCGCTACGTTCCTGGTTCTTCAAACGTCGTACCAGATGCGCTATCTCGCATTTCATCGATTTCTGGCACGCAACTCTCCCAAATTGCGCCCATCGATCAGGCGACAATAGCGCTTGCCCAGGAACAAGATGAAGACACCTAAACACTGCGTCACTCTTTTCAACTTGTTGTTCACGAGATGGACTTGCCGGACAGTCCTTCCGAGCGCATCCTGGTTGATTATTCAATTCCTGACTGTCCTCGTCCTCTCATTCCTCTCGCTTACCGTCGGTACATATTTGACCAGACTTACGGTCTCTCTCATCCTGGCATTCGAGCAACTCGAAAGCTCATCACACAACGTTATGTGTTGTCAGGTATGGACGCCGACGTGGCCAAATGGCACCTCGCATGTCTCCCTTGTCAACGTGCAAGGGTTCAACGCCACACAAAGTCCCCTCTGGCTGCTTTTCCACTTCCATCGGCACGTTTTGACGCCTTTCACATGGATCTGGTTTGTCCTCTTGCCTTTTTGCGTGGTTGCACTTACCTTCTCAACATGATAGATCGCTTTACATCTTGGCCAGAGGCAGTTCCTATTCCTGACCTCATAGCTTCCACTGTAACTCGAGCCTTCGTCTTAACATGGTTTGCTCGTTTTAGTGTCCCATCAACGATCATGACTGATCGAGGTAGCAAATTTGATTCCCACCAATGGGATGCACTCATGTCAGTGCTTGTCTCCTTTCGTCTCCGTACCACTAAATACCATCCCCAGAGTAACTCTAAGGTGGAACGTTTACACAGGACTCTCCATGGAAGCTTACGCTCCACTGAACCCAACATCACTTGGGTGCACAAGCTACCCTTAATTCTCCTGGGAATTCGTGCCTTCTTGAAAGAGGATTTGAATTGCCCTGATGCGACACTCGTCTATGGCATGCAACTTCGTCTTCCAGGTCAATTCTTTTCTTCCGCTGACTGTCCTATTCCTTCCGACATAAATCCTGCTGCATACGTATACTATTTAGTACGGGCAATGTCTGATGTTAAGACGACTGCCACAAGAATGCCTGTTAATCAGAAACATTTCATGCCAAAGGAGATGGCAAATTGTTCTCATGTGTTTGTCCGTTTGCGATTCCACTCGCACATCCTTGTAACCTGTCTATGACTGAGCCTTTCTCGTCGTCTCTAGGAAGCCGAAATTCTTTGTTCTTCAGCTTGGCACCAAACAGGATACGGTTTCCATTGATTGCATGAAACCAGCTTTTATAGAGGTCGTTCACTGGAACGGTCACTACCCTTATCTTCTACTAATAATGATCCAGTGGTTTCCCCAACTTACATACCTAACTCTCCAACACCCAATTCTCCAACTTCCAATCCTGCACCCTCCAATTGTCCTTCTCGCTTGCTGCCGTCTCCCCTTTTGTTGCAGGAGCCATTGTCACCAGCAGTAGAGCCTATCAACACTCAGCCACGGACTTATGACATTAGAGGAGTACTGAACGGATGTTCAACGCTCCACCTGCCTTCGCTCGCGAAAGTCTCTCGCCTCTCGCGTGTGGCACTGCCAATCATTCGGCACGCAATCAGTTTCAGCCACAAGGCACAGTGATACGTTCTGGACGCCTTGTAAGACCCCACCGATATATGAACTAAAAATCATTGTAAATTTTGTGTGTAGGCGATTTTTTTTTGTGAGAGTATTGAAGTGGTTTAACCCCTACAAAATGTAATATCTATATATCTATATATCTATATATCTATATATCTATATATCTATATATCTATATATCTATATATCTATATATATATATATCTATATATCTATATATCTATATATATATATATATATATATATATATATATATATATATATATATATATATATATATATATATATATATATACATATATATATCTCAAAGTAGCACGAGAGAATGATGAAAATGAATCCATTAAACCACATTGAAAGGGAAAACAGAATAATTTTTCCTTGCAGTAATATTTTTATTACCTTTTTTCGAAAAAACCGTGCAGGGAAGAGATTCGAACCAGGCACACTGAGGCAGCGAGCACCGCTTTGATCACAGTTAAAAGTATGCCCTTAGTACACTACGCTACGCAGAGAACCAAAAAATTCTCTGAATAGAATAGCTTTTAAGGGACACTTTCGTTGGCTCGAACGGAGACTATTAAAGAAATAGAAAATTTATTAAGAATTTAAAGAATAAATGAGGAATAGGTAAACGCGTGGCAGATATACAAATGTATATATCTCTCAAAGTAGCACGAGAGAATGATGAAAATGAATCCATTAAACCACATTGAAAAAGAAAACGGAATAATTTTTCCTTGCAGTAATATTTTTATTACCTTTTTTCGAAAAAATCCATGCAGGGAAGCGATTCGAACTAGGCACACTAAGGCAGCGAGCACCGCTTTGATCACAGTTTACCGTATGCCGTTAGTAGAAAAAAGGTAATAAAAATATTATTGTAAGGAAAAATTATTCCGTTTTCACTTTCGAGGTGGTTTAATGGATTCATTTTCATCATTCTCTCGTGCTACTTTGAGAGATATATACATTTGTATATCTGCCACGCGTTTACCTATTCCTCATTTATTCTTTAAATTCCTTATTAATTTTCTATTTCAAGCACAGATTGGGTGATTATATGGGGATGGAGGGTTAATTTCTTACTTTTTGGTATGGGAATATGTTTCTTGAATCAATCCTGTGGATGCAGTTTCTTTTTATTGTATATTTTTGGGGACTTTGATTTTGTTTTTGACAGACTCCTATGGAGGCTTTAAATTATATATTGTAGATACATGGTTAGACATAATCCTATGGATTGTTAAATGGTATATTGTAGATGCATGATCTGACAAAATCCTATGGATGCATTATGTGGGTGGGATTTGATGGATACGGATGACCTTTGATAGGCCCTTGTGGCTTTTGTCATTCGTGAAATTATGTTATGTTATGTTATGTTGATGAACAGCCCGCCTTACCCCCAAGGAAAGGCACCGCTTGGATGCGCCAGCCCTTCAAGCCTTATACTGACCAAATGCATACTTTATTGCGGAGGGTATACTTTTGAAATAGCGATGAGGAAAGCCTATTTTTTTCACAATAGTGAATAGCGACCTCTCTGACGAAACTAAACCAAAAATCAAAGTTTTTGGTGTAATGTCAATTGGTTGACTAGAAACCAGTAAATAATTTGCAGAATAGTTTCTATGGAGAGCCAGACGTCTGAGAAAAAGGTTCATTCAATGTTGATTTCTTAAAAAAAAATGGCGCTCACTTGAGTCGCGTTTAGTTTAGAACATCTAAATTCAAAATTAAGGTTAATATCTAATGCCTGGCCACAAACCTCGCAATCGATTTTAATCTTAAGTAAATTATGATCGTCCAAAAAGGTTAACAATTTATCTCGATCCGAAAATAGAGCACAAAGTTCGGAAATAGACGAAGGACAATGTTCACAAACGAATTCCATATTCACACAAAGGTGCCCGCGTAAAAGGCGTCTTTACTCCACCCAAAGGGCTCAACAAAAAGTAGTTCCTTTAAACGATTTAGCTAAGTATATTTAAATGTATAAAAAACGATAATAAAAATAGTAAAATGGGGTAAAATATATTGACTAAACAAAATGACTCCGAATGAGGATAATACAAAGATATTAAGTGAAAAACAAAATAAAGATTCAATTCTGTCATTTCTGACGTCAGACTCCCCCCACTTCCCATTATAATTCGCAAAACGATTAAAGGCACATAAATGATTTATTTAAATCATTCACTTCTGTAAACGTTAGAACATTATTCTATAAACAATTAGGATTATATACTGGGGGGCTGTGCCCCCAGACCCCCCAATTGATTGAAACTCAGGATCATCGTAGGGTGATCGCTTCATTGTGTTTACCCCCACACGAGTCGCCCCCTTAAATTTACTCCAAAAACGTAAAACATATTGGAACACGGAGGAAATAGTTTACGTCCCATCCTTCGAGCCGCCAATCTACATATTTACCTCAATCAATTTTTTTCGTTTGGTTAGTTTCGGGCATTTTTCTAAAAAAAAATGGCGCTGGGTATATTTTAAATAGGACTCCAGCGCGCATGAATATTCAGGCAGAGGTGAACGAAATATGGTAAATATGTAGATTGGCGGCTCAAACGATGGGAGGTACTATTTCGTCCGTGTTCCAAAATGATTCATGTTTTTGGAGTAAATTTAAGGGGACGGCTCGTGTGGGAGTAAACACAATGTGGACACCACACTACGATGATCCTGAGTTTATTAAATTGGGGGGGGGGAGGCTGGGTGGCACAGCCTCCCAGTATATAATCCTAATTGTTTATAGACTAATGTGCTAATGTTTACAGAGGTGAATGATTTAACCGAACATGTCAGCGCTTTCAATCGTTTTACGAATTATAATGGGGGTGGGGGTGGGGTCTGACGCCAGACGACTCAAACGTGCATGAATATTCTGGTAGGGGTTAACGAAAATATTTACCAAAAAAACAACTTGTCTGTTTACGGCGACTTATGCCTAAGTGGGCAGTCGCCAGATAGCCCCTTAAAAAAAACAAAAAAAACTCCCCACTTTTTACGGCCGAGTCGCTGATCTACATATTTACCGTTATTTTACCTAATTTTGTGACTGGGAGGTTGAGAGTGAAGACTTGAACATCGCTGCAAGGATTGAAGAACACCAACATTCGAATTTTGAAATATTTAACTCAGTTTGAGGTTTTTCGCGATTTATGGTTTTGACGTATCTGATTTGCTCCGCATAACTAATATTTCATTAACTAAATCTTTCAATATACATTTGTAGTAATTAAGGTTTGCTGCACTTATTTATAATTGGGAGCTTTATACAGACCTACTGATTTCCGGTAGGTCTTTTGAAATGGAGGATGACCCCGATGGGTCTCCTCCTGATAATATAAATCTTCCATTCAAATACTTAATAGTACCTGCAAAAGAAGATTGTAAATTTAATGACAAGCCCCTTCAATTTCGCATTGCCCTTAAACAGTAATTTACTTAATGATATCCAGCATCATGATGTAACTCTTACTTTTCGCACAAAAAATTGCATTATTAGTACCGGTACTAAGATTAAAAATATATTTGTTAACACTTCAGTTTCGGGGCGCACAGTAGGTGGTACTGTTTATAGGCTACAATATATGTCTTATGACATCAAACGGTAGCGTCAGATGTGAACAATTACGGAGTTCTATTTTTTTGTATATGAGTGTATACTGGGGGGCTTCACCCCCCAGATCACCCAATTGATTGAAACTCAGGATCATCACAGGGTAGTCCCCCCGCAGTGATATCTCCCCCATGAGCAGTTGCCTTAAATTTACTGTTTTCCTCCCCCCCAACGGCTTTTTACTGACAGAAAAACCATTCCTAATGACAAACAATACTTACTTTTATAGGTTTCTTGAATATGAAGATAGACTGAGGGTATTAAATATGTTCTCATTCGAAAGGAGGTGTGTGAGAGGGGATATGATTGAGCTCTTTAAATTTTTTTCCGGGATAGATAAATTGGATGTTAGCAAGTTTTTTGAGTTAGATGATGGAAATCGGACTAGAGGTCACCACTTGAAAATTAAAAAGCAAGGGTGTAGGTTGGATTTAAGAAAATATTTTTTCACCAATAGAGTGGTAGACTTCTGGAGCAAATTGCTGCCGAGGGTAGTAGGTAGTCCAAATTTAAATGTATTTAAGAGTAGGTTGGATGAGTTTATGGGGAGGGAAGGTTCCTAAGTTTTGTATATATTAATATTGTTTGTATATATCTATAGCTGCATGATTTAGTTCTTGACAAGCATTGATTGGTGATACCCTTGTTTCTGGACGCAATCCTCTGGATATAGTTTTCCTGAGAGTTTGGCTGCCTTAAAAAAAGAGGCCGTTTGACTCGGATGACCTATGATGAGCCCTTGTGGCTTTTGTCATCTGTTATATTATATTGTGGCGGACTTTGATTTTGTCTTCCCCTGGTGATGGTGCTTTTTGTGGGTGGGTTTTTGACGGAGGCGGATGACCTTTGATAGGCCCTTGTGGCTTTTGTCATCCGTGTAATTATGTTATGTTTATGCGCCTCTAAATAATCTAAAAGTTTTTTGCGGTCATGTAAAATAAATTCGAATTCGAATAACGAAGAAGCAAAACTATCTCCTCTGTGATCAAGATATCCTTTAATTTCTCTTCATCATTACCCCGAAAGATCATTGACACCTCAGGTATATTTAGAGTATCCTCCTGTGTAAATACTGAGAGAAAAAAGTCATTTAGCATTCCAGCTATTGAGTCCCTATCACTCACTAATTCTCCATTGGAATCTATAAGTGGGCCTATTTTATCTCTAACCTTAGTTTTGTATAATTGATAAAAACTTTTAGGATCTTCCTTTGCCCTATTTGCCACTTTAATTTCATAATTTCTCCTTGCTACTCTAATTAACTTTTTAACATCTCTTGCTAGTTCATTATATCTCTGCCTTAAGTGATTCTCTCCATTTTTTATTTTCCTATAAATGCCCTTTTTAATGCCAATATAATGCTTAATTTTATCTGTCATCCATTTTGGGTCATTATTTTTAGTCCTAATCTCCTTATATGGAATGTTAATCATCTGACCTGCAATTAATTGCTCAATTATTCTTTCATACTCCTTCAATTGTAATCTCTTCCTCCTGGTGATTATTGTCTCCACTAACTGATATCATTGAATCTATTCCTGATTTGATTTCATTGCCTGGTTTCTGTACAACTGCCTCCAGGTAAGTCCTTGGCCCATTATAATTTGCTCTTCTAAAGTCAGGCATTTTAACATTGTTCATGCTACTATCAATACCATTCCATTTCATCTTGAATCTAATTTCACAATGGTCACTATTACTAATAACTGTATCTAACATAGGAAAAAGACCAGATTTGAAGATAAAAAATAACAAATAGTCAGAATGGATAACTAATTTTAATCCAATTCAAGCTGACATATCTCAAAATCCACTTGAAGAATTAGATGAAATAATAGAAGCCAGCAAATTAACTTTCAAACTTAGTATTAAACCTAAAAGCACTAAATATAACAAACCATGGTGGACAGAAGAATGCAGCAAACAGGGTGGCTCTGAGGCGGAAGGCTAAACGTACTAATGAAAGAAACTTCACTCCACAGAACACCATAGCCTTTAATAGACAAAAAGCTATAGCACAAAGGACAATTAGAAGAGCAAAATAAATATCTTTACAAAAATTTATTTCTAATATAAACTTTAGAACCCCAATTCAAGATATCTGGTTCTTTTTTAAAAAGTTCAGAGGCACTTATAGAGAACATACATTTCCTCTTATTCAAAATGGTAATCCAGTGCTAGGTGAAAAAGAAAAGGCAAATAGTTTTGGACAGAATTTTGAAGATATCCTTAAAGATGGAGATCCAGTTATTTTAAATGAACAACAAAATAAACTGATCAGTGATGCTACAAAAGACTTATCAGAAGATTTTAACAAGGAATTCACTTGGGAAGAATATATTGATAGCTTAATCAGCATCTCAGAAAAAGGAGGAAAAGCCATGGGATCTGACTTAATACATAAAGCATTCCTAACAAATCTTCCACCAGAATATAAAAAGAAAATCTTAAAAATATTTAATAGCTGCTGGTTACTAGGTAAATTCCCATCCACATGGAAAGAAACATTATTGATACCCATAAAAAAACCTGATCAAGATTCTGCAAATCCAGGATCATATAGACTAATTTCCTTACTCTCTATTTTGGAAAAATGCTTTGAGAAAATGATTTACAATAGACTTTATTGGTTTCTTGAAAAAAATAACATAATAAAATCCTTCCAATGTGGTTTCCGTAAGAAACACAGTTCAATTGATCAACTAGTGAAATTAGAAAATTTTATTAGGATAAATATAAATCAAAAAATCATTTGATCTGGCCCTAATGTACAAACTTGCAAAATCTGGTGTAACAGGAAGACTATTAACTATTCTAGTCAATTATCTTAAAAATCGCTTATTTAAAATCTCCATTGGAGAATTCTTATCAGACAGCTTTAAATTTGATAGAGGAATACCACAAGGTTCAATATTGTCACCTACTCTATACACTATTTTCAACAATGACATGCCTCAATTAATAAACTGCAATATATCCTGTTTTGCAGATGATCAGGCAATATACACCAGTGGGAACACACTACAGGAAGCTGAAGAAAATCTTTAAAGAGCCGTTAATAAAATAAAAGATTTCTGTGACACATGGGGAACTACAATTAACATTAATAAAACTAAACTAATGTATTTTACAAATCAAAGAATACTTAGAACACCATTTATATCAATAAATAACCAAATAATAAAAGATGTTAAAGAAAATAAATTCCTAGGTCTCTTTTTTGATGCACCTTACTTGACCTGGAAATGTCATATAAATTACCTTGTATTAAATTGCCAAAAATGCCTGAATATACTGAAATCTTTCAGTAAATTATCATACGGAGCCAACCGAAAGTCATTACTTATATTTCTCAAGGCATATATTATCAGCAAGATACAATATGGATGTGAAGTTTATGATTCCGCCTGTCAATCTGTAAAAAAGAAACTAGATGTTATTGTTAATGCAGGAATTAGAATTAGCATTGGAGCAATGAGGTCTTCTCCCATTGCCTCTCTTTATGGTGAAACTTGTATGTTTCCACTTCAGTATCAGAGAGATTTTGTTAGCATGAAGTACTTTTTAAAAATACTCTCATCACCAAATAACCATATTTTGAAAGAAAACTTCAATATTCACAAAAAGCTGTCACAGAAGTTATGTGGACTACCCGAAACAAACCGCCTTATTACTATAGAGCTATCAATCTATGTAATAAACTTGGCATAGACCACTTCATATATAGGGAATCCTATATCAGTAATATAGCACCTTGGGAAAACATGAAATTACCGATACAATCAAATTTACCAATAACTTACCCAAAATCAATGTCAAATATTAGCAAAACACTAATAGAAGATTACATCAACAACAATTTTACCTGAATCCAAAAAATATTTACCGATGGATCTAAAATACTCCTAAACGATAAATATTCATGTTCAGCTGCTATCTTTATTCAAGACTCTGGCCAGTGTTACTCTTGGAAATTGGATGGAGATCATACTGTACTTTTCACTGAACTATTTGCTATTAAAAAGGCACTTAATCATTGCAAAAACTACTCTGCCACATCTGCTGTTATACTTACTGACTCACAATCTAGCTTCTATATATTAGAAGACCACAGGACAAACCAAACATACTCAAACTTAGTTAATGAAATAATATCATTGTGGTATTCCCTTCAGAGCAACAATCATAAAATATATTTTCAATGGATACCCTCTCACATAGGGATAGTGGGAAATGAAAAAGCAGACCTATTTGCTAAAGCCTCCCACAATTTTAATAACATTGAAACCACCCCATTCTTTAAAAGCAAAATTGTAAACTTATTAAGAGAAAAGATACAAAAAGAATACTCCTCTATTTGGGAAAGATCTGTAATTTCTACTCAATTTGGTGAAATAAAAAACAAATTCAATCATTGGCCATGGTCATTTGATAAACATAGGAGACTCGAAACTGCACTTGTCAGACTGAGATCAGGACATGTAGGCTTAAATTGCTACCTAAACAAAATTAATTTAAAAAAACTCACCAAATTGTGATCACTGCAATTTTCCTGAGACAGTAAAACATTTTCTATTAGAATGTCCCGCTTATAATATAAAAAGACAAAAAATGATAGGCAATCTAAGCTTACTGAATATAAAAGTTGTAAGTTTATGGAGTGTTTTGAGGATAACTTTTTGACCCAATTTGTTAATAAGCCAACAAGGGGTGCCAATATATTAGATCTAATTCTTTCAAATGATGATCACTTAGTTCAAGGATTGAGTGTAGGGGAATCATTGGGAAACAGTGATCATCAGATGGTTCGGTTTAATTTGCAAATAGTTAAGGGTACAACAACAACATACTCCACAAAAATTCAAAATTTTTATAGGGGAGATTACAATAAATTATGCAGCATGCTAAATCAGATTAGGTGGGATATAGAATTCCATGGAAAGAATACTTATGAGATGTGGGATATTTTTAAGACTATATTAAACATGGTTCAGGAACAGTGTATTCCAATGAAGTCTATTAGGAAGAAATGTAGGAAACCATTATGGTGGAATTAAGAAATAGCTAATAAAGTTTCAGAGAAAAAAAGGGCATACCAGAGATTACAATATTGAGAGTAGTTTAGATAATTTAAACCATTATAGGTCAACCAGAAATAAACTAAATAAGATTATTAAGAAGACCAAAAGGACAGCAGAAATTAATTTAGCTAAAAATAATAATAAAGATCCTAAAAAATTCTTTAGCTATTATAGAATCAATAATAAATCTAATAGTGATAAAATAGGGCCTATTAAATATGAAGAGGTTTTGAAAGAATCTGATGAGGAAATAATAGAGGTCCTTAATGATCATTTTGCTTCAGTATTCACAGAAGAGAAACCAGTTAGATTAATTGATCATTATTCTAGGTCAAGGGAAGTAGTGATAAACTCTATTAATATAGACAGAGAAGAAATTAAAGGGCTTATAATGCAGATAAATACTAGTAAGGCATCTGGCCCTGACAACATTCATTCTAGGATACTCAAAGAAGGTGTAGAAAGTATTGCAGTAGCTCTATAGAAGATATTTATTAGATCACTAGAGTCTGGAGAAATACCAAATGATTGGAAATTGGCAAATGTAGTGCCAATTTTTAAAAAGAGAAGCAAAGAGGACCCAAATAACTTTAGACCGGTAAGCTTAACTTCTATAGTGGGTAAAATTCTTGAGAAGATGCTTAAGAAGGGAATTTCTGATCATCTAGAGAGTAGCAGGTTAATTAATGATGCTCAGCATGGTTTTAGAAAAGGTAGATCGTGTTTAACTAATTTACTGGATTTTATGGATTATGTAACTAAAGAATTAGATAGGGGTGAGAAAGTTGATGTGATCTACTTAGATTTCAGCAAAGCTTTTGATAAGGTTCCACATAGAAGACTAGTTCATAAATTAAAGCTGCATGGGATATGTGGGAAGGTTTTAAATTGGATAACTGAATGGCTGAAAAATAGGAAACAGAGAGTTGTACTGAATGGAGTGAGGTCAGAGTGGAGGAATGTTATTAGTGGCGTACCTCAGGGATCAGTTTTAGGCCCTTTATTATTTATAATCTATGTAAATGATCTTGGGCAAGGTGTAAATAGCAAAGGTCAATTTTTGCTGATGACACTAAATTGGCAACTGTAGTCAAAGAGGTTGAGGGTAGCTTTACAGTCCAGGGTGACTTAAATAAGTTGTTAGCTTGGGCTCAGAAGTGGCAGATGACTTTTAACCTTAATAAATGCAAAGTTATTAACATGGGGAGAGATAATAGGGAATTTAGCTATGAGATGGATGGGTATTGGCTTAATTCAGTTGAAGATGAGAAGGACTTAGGAGTAGTAGTAGATAGGTCACTGAAATTTTCAAAGCAGTGTATTGAGGCAAAAAATAGAGCAAATAGGGTGCTAGGTTACATTAAAAGAAATGTTAGCTACAAGAGTAAGGAGGTCATCCTTAAACTATACACCTCTTATGTCAGGCCACATTTAGAGTACTGTATACAGGCATGGTCACCACATTTTAGACATGATATAAACTTATTAGAGTCAGTACAAAGGAGGGCAACAAAAATAATACCATCCCTGAAGCACCTTGAATATGAAGATAGACTGAGGGTATTAAATATGTTTTCATTTGAAAGAAGGTGTGTGAGGGGAGATATGATTGAGCTTTTTAAAATCTTTTCTGGGATGGATAAATTGGATTTCAGCAAGTTATTTGAGTTAGAAGGTAGTAATAGAACTAGAGGCCACCACTTAAAGATTAAAAAAACAGAGGTGCAGACTGGATGTTAGAAAATATTTTTTCACTAACAGAGTGGTGGATTATTGGAATGGTTTGCCACCTGAGACTGTAGACAGCCCAAACTTGAATGTTTTCAAGCGCAGATTGGATGATTATATTGGGATGGAGGGTTATTTTCTTACTTTTGGTATGTGGATATGTTTCTTGACTCATTCCTGTGGATGCAGTTTCTTTTTATTGTATATTTTGGGGGACTTTGATTTTGTTTTTGACAGACTCCTATGGAGGCTTTAAATTATATATTGTAGATGCATGGTTGGACATTCCTATGGATTGTTAAATTGTATATTGTAGATGCATGATCTGACAAAATCCTATGGATGCATTATGTGGGTGGGATTTGATGGATACGGATGACCTTTGATAGGCCCTTGTGGCTTTTGTCATCCTTGAAATTATGTTATGTTATGTTAAGGTTAAAGAGGAAATACAAAATACTGTCACCGAAACCATTTAGGATAAAGTAAGAAGTGTCTGGGAGACTGAGAAAGATAGGTCAGCCAGGGCAAAAAATGTACTGCTAGCCAATGTACCCAAGTCAGAAACCACAGTGGGTGAGCAAAGGAAAAAATATGATGAACAGGTTATATCAAGTTTGTTTACTGATACTCTGGGAATTCACTCAATCAATATTAATAGTAAAATTGTATCAGTTGGTAGGCCCGGGAAAAAGGAGAGTAACAGGACTGCCAAAAGCCCAAGGCTAATGAAAGTAGTATTATACCAGGAGAGTACCGCACATAGGGTATTGAGAGCTGGGGGAATATGCGGAGGAAAAGATAAGAAATATCCAGATTTTCAGAGATACAAATCAGGAGGACAGAAACAGAAGGAAAATCCTGGTTGATTACATGAAACAAAAGAATGAAGATCTCAAACAACAGAGTATTAAGGACAGTAAGTGGATTATTAGGGGTAACAAGCTAGTTAAAGTGAAAGTGATCCAAATGCCTCTCTAAGAAGGAATTTTTAGTCACCCACACTACCCTCAAATGTATGTATGCTAACACTGATGGAGTTTTCAATAAATCAAGTGAACTGCAGGTGCTGATTTATGAAATCAAACCAGATATTGTATGTCAAACAGAAACTAAATTGAGTGATCATCATAATTCAGAAATTTTTGATGTTGATAATTATACTGTATTCAGAAAAGACAGAGTAAATCAAGCAGTGCCTGGAGGTGGTGTGGTAGTGTTAGTAAATAAAAAGTGAGTATCTTCAAGTAGCGATGTGAATTTTTTGAATAACCATGCTTATGCTGAAGTGGTTTGGTGTGAAATTAAATGTCAGAATAAGGGTGTGTTAGTTGGGACAATGTACAGACCCCCAGCTTCAGTAAGAGAAAAAAATAACCTCTGTAACCTCATAAGGCTAAGTGGTGATTATAACAATGAATCTCAGGTGTTTATTTGTGGTGATTTTAATTTTAAGGAGATAAACTGGGAAAACCATGAAATATCTAGTGTTGGCCAGATTCTGGATGCAAGAAATTTTCTTGATAGTGTTAATGATGTGTTCTTACAACAACATGTTTTGGAAGTCACTCACAATTTAGAAGAAAACAATCCATCAAGGCTTGATCTCATTTTTACCAGGGATTCTCATGACATTACAGGTTTAGAATTCCTTCCACCCTTAGGGAAAAGTCATCATGCTGTGATTGCATGTGATCTCTTACTGGACACAGGTAATGAAGAGGTAGATAGTAGCCAGCATCCTAGATATAATTTTCACAAAGCTAACTATGTTGGAATGAAAAGAGAGTTAGCAGAAATTAACTATTGAACTCTTTAGAGAAAAGGAAGTTGAAGAAATGTATAAATTACTAGTCAGGATATTATGTGATCTTATAGATAAGTATTGCCAAAGATATTATGTAAGGTTGGAAAAAGAAAAGCTAAGTGGATGACAAAAGAAGTGTTAAACCAAATTAGGAAGAAAGAAAGGGCATGGAAACGACTTAAAGCTAGGAAGACACCAAGGAGAGCTGCAGAATACAGAAGGGTCAGAAACCTAACTACAAGTGTGATTAGACAGGCAAAAAAAGATTTTATAAAGAAATTATGTAAGGACATAAAAGTAAACCCTAAGCATTTCTAGAGTTTTGTGAGGAGTCAAACCACCATACAAGAAAAGGTACTTAAGTGAGGAATCAAAATGGTGAAATAACCAAAACAGACTTAGAAACTGCCAATGAAATGAATACAGCATTTCAAAGTATGTTCATACAGGAGGATGTATTGAATATACCAGCATTTGATATTGGATATTATGGGCCAGTAATTGAAGACATTGATGTGGATATGTATGAGATTAATGAACTACTGAAAAAAGTTAATGGTAATAAAACAAAGGGTCCAGATGGAATTCATCCAAAGCTCTTGAGCGTATGTCACAATGAACTGGCAATACCAGTTTTAATTATTATCAAGAAATCACTTGATTCAGGGATAGTACCGGCTCTTTGGATTCTTGGATCTTGGTGTCCAATCTATAAAAAAGGTGATATTCTTGACCCTCTAAATTACAGACCAGTATCCCTGACCTGTGTACTTTGTAAAATGTGTGAAAAACTGATTAGAAAAGTTGTAGTTAAGCATCTAGAAGATAATGTATTGATTTATGATGGTCAACATGGGTTTAGAGCAAAGAGAAGCACACTTACAAACTTACTGACATATATGGAGAACTTGACAGTAGCACTGGATAATCAAATACCAGTTGATTTAAACTATCTTGACTGTAGGAAAGTGTTCAATACAGTGCTACATGAGAGACTATTAAGTAAGTTGGAGGCATATGAGATAAGAGGTAAAATTTTACATTGGATTAAGGCATTTTTAACAGGAAGGGAACAGTATGTGGAGATAAGAGGGACCAAGTCTGATAAACTAAGGGTAACTTCAGGAGTACCACAGGGTTCCGTTTTGGGTCCTGTACTATTTCTTATTTACATTAATGACCTAGTGAATGAATTGGAATGTCCAGTATTGCTTATTGCTGATGATACAATTTTTTTTAAGGAAATTAGATCAGAAGAAGACATTGAATCAATGCAGAGGGAATTGAAAAAACTTGAAAATTGGAGTTAAATGGTTGCTGGACTTTAAGGCCGATAAATGTGTCACTATGCACATTAGTCACAGAAATCCACATAAAAACTATGATTTCAATAGAAAGCAACTCAAGGAATCAAATGTAGAAAAGGACTTAGGAGTTTGTGTGTCAGCAGACCTAAAGCCTTCATTCACATCATGTTAATGTGGTAGCAGAGAAAGCCAACTGGATGGTGGGGCTGATTAAGAGACATTTTCCTGAAATTGATTTAGATACTTGTCATAGTTTATATTATGCGCTTGTTAGGCCACACCTTGAATATGCTGTCCAGAGCTGGTCACCGTACTACAAAAAGGACATACTTGAACTTGAAAAATCCAAAGACGTATGACTAAACTTGTTCCAGAATTGAGGGATCTTGAATATGAGGAAAGATGTGAGCGAATGGGTCTCACAACACTTGAGAAGAGGAGACGAAGAGGTGATTTAATAGAAACTTATAAAATCCTAAATGGATTTGAGGATATTGGCTATAAGCTCTTCTTCGAGTACACTGAGACCAACACATGTTTAAATACTTATAAACTAAAGAAAAGAGGTCATTGGGGAACCTTAGCTAGAGCTAACTCCTTTAGTGTCAGAGTAATTAATAGTTGGAATGCACTGCCAGAAGAAATAGTAAATGCGGCAACTATTGGCTTGTTCAAGTCAAGGTTGGACAATTGTGATTATTGATTGTTATTATTCATGTTATATATGAATAGCAAAATAAATTTTGATATATTTTTACATATTGATATGGAACTATATTTTAGTATTAAAAGGAGATTATATTCTAATGAATTTATTTTTGAGTGTACAATTTAAATTTTGTATTAAGTGTTTTGTGCATCTACTCATCGTTGGAGTCGAGATGGGAGAAATACAAGACAGTCTCTTAACCTCCCATGTTATTGAAATAGGTAAGCTTGATAAAAACTCAAATTCTTGCTATCTCCTTGATGACACACCCTTAAACCTCTGCAATACCTATAAAGACCTCGGAGTCATTGTTGATAACAAGTTAAAGTTTCATCACAACATCAGAAATTCTGTAGGTAAAGCAGGAGGCATAGCTTCTAATTTGCTAACTGCCACTGTTTGCCTTTCTCCGAGAGTTTGTCCTCTGGGTATCTTGGGGATCTAAAGCTCCTTGAGACTTTTCAGCCGGGTGGACAAAGCAAGTATTAAGCTTAGCTGATGCCCTATATTGATAGACTAAACTCTCTAAAGCTTTTCTCCATAAAGGGTAGGCTACTTAGACATGACATGATTTATTGCTATTGCATTTCCCCGTAAGGGGTGCGGCAATTTGCCATCCTGGCCTGTGCTGATGGGACTCAGCACCCCGTCCGGCCCCAGCTTAGCCTCTCTTCCTTCCTTCAAAACACTTGTTTCCTTGCTTTTCATACAACCTCTCCCACAACTTTCTCTGGTCAGCCACTAATTTCACAGGGTATATGCTGACCTTCTTCTCAGCCAACTGTCGTGGATCGGGGCTGAAGGCATTCGTGCCACTTCCACGGCGGTGCTATTACTGTCACCACTTTGGCCATACGAATCGCTCATGTAGACGTGCAAAGTCGGGGTCACCCGAAGTATGTGTAAATTGCTCCAAGGTCACACACGATAAGTCCAAATAGTGTGTGGCCAAGTGTGTCAATTGCGGAGAGCCACACCCTGCTTCTTCAAAGCAATGTGGTGCATATCTCCTTGAGAAAGAAATCCTGGCCGTTCAGGCCCAGGATCGACTCTCATTCCGCGAGGCTAAGGACTTGGTCCTGGCGTGCCTGGCTCTGCCTGGGACATCATATGCCCCAATAGTTAGAAAGGCACCCTCTGCTCCTGGCCCATCCAGGCAAACGAGCACGGTTGTTTCCGCACCCATTCGGAGCCCTTCTGCGGGCTCTACCCAACCTGGGCGCTCCCCTGGTAAAGCTGGCGGCAAAAAGGGTTCATACCCTGCCCCGGCTAAAACCAGGGCTTCCCCCTCTTCCCCGAGCGTGACCGTTTCCCGTAAGGCGAAACGGCCATGCGCCTCCACCGAGTTGTTAGACTCACAGGAGGCAACACCCCTGAAGATGGTTGCAAGGCCATCTTCGGGGGTTCCTAAAGCTGTCCCCCGAAAGGAGGACAGCAACAAAGGAGCTTCAGCTCCTTCGCCCAAACCCCGAGGTGGAGCGAGTGGCTCAGAGACGGTGGTTCCTCGAAAAGAGGGCCCCCCGCCTCCGAAGCCGCAACGCCCGCCTAATGTTTCGAGGCCGAGGGAGGAAAAGACTCGCATGGCGAGCCCAACCTCCCCCAATAGGTCCTTGAAGGCGACAGCGCTTTGTCCGGCCAACAGCGCCCGGGGTTCTGCCCCCGGGAAGCATAGGCCTGGAGGGCATATTCCTTCAATGGAATTGCCGTGGGCTCCGGGCCAACTGGGAGGAGCTGCGGAGGCTCGTCTCGTCCCGTTCCCCGTTAGCTATCTTTTTGAGGGAGACCATGCTAGGCGCGTGCCTAGCATGGTATAAGGGTCTTGCGACCCCACTACCGCGGGATGGCCGGGCTTGAGGATGCGCGGTTTACACCTGGCATGATGTCTCCGTTCTTCCTTTCTCTTTAGATACCTCCTTTGAGGCTGTGGCTGCGCAGCTGCACCTGGATAGGAGGTATACTATCATTTCTGCGTACATTCCACCGTCAGCTGACTTCGACGCGGGGGACTTCTGCCGCGTCGTGGCACGGTTGCCTAGGCCCTATCTCTGGTTTGCGATATCCGTGACGCCAGGGTTTTGGCGAGCCGGGCAGATGTCGAGATTATCTTCTGCTGGGTTCCTGGACATGTGGGAATGAGGGCGCCAAAGAGTCCGCGAGGACTCTGCGACCGGACTAGCGTTTCCTCTTCCTCACACCGACTACATGGCAGGAATACGGGCAGCTCTTCGGACTGCTTGGCAAAGAAGATGGGAGACGGTCGAAGGGAACTTAAGTTGCGTGCCATTGCGCCGTGACTGTTCCCATGGACCTATCCCCTAATGCCGCGGAGGCTTCAGGTTGCTTTCTGTCGTCTCCGAATCGGACACACTCGTGTGATGCATCGCTATTTGATGGAGCGCTCATCTGCGCCCTATTGCAATGAATGCGTCGTCCCCCAGACTGTTCGGCACATTCTTGTCGAATGTCCCAGTCTGGGTGATCTTCGCGCACGATACCTGTCTCTTGTACTTGTTACAGATTCGTGCACATTCACATCTGGCCTCTTTGATTTTTGGGGGGAGGCTGGGCTTCTCCCCTTTATTTAAGGTTCTTTTCTGTTTTTTTTCATTTGTTATTGTTTTGTTTGTAGGTTGCACTCTCCTGCACTGGGGTGAGGAGGACCTCCCCCTGCTGCCGTAAATTGCTTCCTGATTGTTAAGTTTTTCCAATATTTATCATTGTTATTTTTGCATAATTTTATTTTAAAGTAGCCTAGTTCTAGGCTGTCGTGTTTTTCGGCGACTTATGCACAAGTGGGCAGTTGCCAGATGGTATCTATATATTAAAAAAAAAAAAAAATTGGTGCTGCCAGAAGATGTTCTCGCTACGCTCTACGTGGACGACCTTTCGATCTCTTTTGGCGCAGCCCAGATGCCAACTCTGGAGCGTCGACTCCAACAGGCATTGAACCGCGTTTCTGGCTATGCCGAAGCGCACAGATTTTGGTTTTCTTTGGCCAAGACTAAGGTGGTGCACTTCTGCCGCCATCCACGGCTCCACCCTGACCCAGATTTGTTTCTTAATGGAGTGCGCCTGGATGTGGTCAAATCGCACCGTTTCCTTGGTCTTGTATTCGACCGACGATTCCCCTGGGAGGCTGATATTCGCAGCCTTAGGGTCTCTTGTATCCGTGCCATGGATATTCTCCGTTCCGTGACGTTCAGCGCTTGGGGCGCTGATAGGGCTACTGCCTTACTTTTTTATCGATCCTTTGTTCGTTCGAAGCTCGACTATGGATGCAAGTTTTATGCATCCGCAGCCGAGCGTTTATTGCCGAAGGTGGATTCGATCCACCACACTGACCTTCGTCTTGCGACTGGTGGCTTCCGCACTTTTCCCTTTGAGAGCCTGTTGGTCGATGCTGGGGAGATGCCACTCTCTCTGCGCCGCGTGCAGTGCATCACTCGCTTTTACGCGCGAGCCCGGCGCCTCCCTCAGTCGCCAACAGCTCTCACTGCATCCGCAGCTGATATCGATGGTGCCTATGCCGCCGAGAGACGCCAGTCATACCCTAACCCCTTTGGGTTTAGTGCCAGGAAACTCCTTCGAGAGGTAGATATAGCTCTCGGGCCGGTGGCGCCCCTGGTTATGGCCAGGACGCCATCCTGGAGGGTACCACATTTGGCTATTTGTCGCTACGCCTCTGCTCCCAAAGCTTGTACTGCGCCGGGAGTATTGCGTTCGACCTTTTTGGAGCACACCTCGAGTCACGCTGGAACCGTGCCAGTGTATAGGATGGTTCCAAGTCCCAAGAGGGGGTCGGCTTCCACGCCGTATTCCCTCTGTTTGAAGTCAGCGGGGCTCTACCAGGCGCTGCGTCTGTCTTCACGGCCGAGCTGGTGGCAATACACCACTCGGTACGGGATATTACGCGACGTGCCCGGTTCGGAGACCGGATTGTGATCTTTAGCGACTCACAAAGCGCCCTGAGTGCTCTCTGGGCATTGGAATCTCTGCATCCCCCGGTTCGCGATATCCGTGACTTCACGGTTTTGGCGAGGCGGGCGGATGTTGAGATTATCTTCTGCTGGGTTCCTGGACATGTAGGAATTGCGGGGAATGAGGGTGCCAAAGAGTCTGTGAGGACTCTGCGACCGGACCAGTGTTTGGCACTTCCTCACACCGACGACATGGCAGGAATACGGGCAGCTCTTTGGACTGCTTGGCAAAGAAGATGGGAGACGGTCGAAGGGAACTTAAAGTTGCGTACTTTTCGCTGCGACTGTTCCCATGCACCTATCCCCAATGCCGTGACTGCTTCAGTTCGATTTCTGTCGTCTATGAATCGGACACACTCGTGTGAGGCATCGCTTTTTAATGGAGCGCTCGCCTGTGCCCTATTGCGACGACTGCGTCGTCCCCCAGACTGTTCGGCACATTCTTGTCAAATGTCCTAGTCTGGGTGATCTTGACGCACGTTACCTGTCTCGGTAACGGGATGGGCGGGGTCGCTACCACCTGTCCCTTGTACTTGGGACGAGTTCATGCACATTCACTTGTTGACGTTTGGGGGGGGGGGCGAGCTTCTCCCCTTTATTTTTTGTTATTGTTTTATTTGTAGGTTGCACGCTCCTGCACCAGGTTGAGGGGGACCTGCCCCCGATGCCGGACATTGATTCCTAATTGTTAAGTTTGTCCAATTTTTATCATTGTTATGTTTTCATATTCTTATTTTAAAGTAGCCTAGTTCTAGGCTGTCGTGTTTCCGGCGACTTATGCCCAGGTGGGCAGTCGCTAGATGTGCTCTTAAAATAAATGTTGTCGTACCTGATTCATGCCAGGACTTAACATTCATTCTACCAAACCCATTCGCTCCTTGCTTATTCCCACCATATTGACCAATGAAGCTGGTCATTACCTCTATTGGATTGACCTGCAAGGCATCTCCATAACTCTTAAACTGATGTCCCTTTGTTCCAACATTTCCCTGCTTCCATCCTTCAGTCACTCCTCATACTGTCTCTCTTCCACCATCTCAAGCATATCATCCCACATTAATCTCTCACCTGCCCATCTCCTTTTCTGTTTTCTCTGCTCATTCTCACATTCTGCTACATATCCAGGTACTGTATCTAAAAACTTTTGTATCAAGGGCTTACACACATTTATATTCTCATCTCCATACCGCTCTCTTGCCATACACTCTAATCTATGCTCATACATGTCTACCCTTTCATTCTTATTCATCCTATCCTCTCCAAATTCATTCACTTTCCAGTACTTCACTCCATCTTTTATCCATCTCACTTGTTCAATCATTCGTTCCCTCAACTTCATACATGGGCTCCCCCCCTTCCCCCAATGTGACCGTTTCCCGTAAGGCGAAATGACCACCCGCCTCCACCGAGTCATTAGACTCACAGGAGGGAACACCCCATAAATTTGGTTGCCAGGCCATCTTACGGGGTTCCTAAAGTTGTCCCCCGAAAGGATGACAGCAAGAAAGGAGCTTCGGCTCCTTCACCCATGCCTAGTGGTAGGCTGAGTGGTTCGGAGATGGTAGCTCCTCGAAAAGAGGGCCTCCCTGCCTTCGAAGCCGCAGCGCTTGCCTAAGGTTTTGAGGTGAAGGGAAGAAAAAACTCGGATGGCGAGCCCAACCTCCTCCAATAAGTCCTTGAATGCGACAGTGCCTTCAGCGCATTGTCCAGCTAACAGCGCACAGGGTTCACCCCCGGGAAGTTTATGGCCATTCCTGTGAAGGTCTTCATTCGAAGAGGGCCCCCGCGTCTCCTCTGAGCTAGGCCTGGAGGGCATATTCCTTCAATGCAATTGCTGTAGACTCCGGGCCAACTGGGAGGAGCTGCGGAGACTCATCTTGTCCCGTTCCCCGTTAGCTATTTTTCTGCAGGAGACCATGCTAGGCGTGTGCCCCCTGCCTACCCTCCCGGGCTATAAGGGTTTTGCGACCCCACCACAATGAGATGGCCGGGCTGGGGGATGAGCGGTTTACCTGACATGATGTCTCCGTTCTTCCTTTCACTTTAGATACCTCCTTTCAGGCAGTGGCTGTGCAGCTTCACCTGGATAGGAGGTATACTATCATTTCTGCTACATTCCACCATCAGCCAACTTCAACGCAGTGGAATTATGCCGCTTCGTGGCACAGTTGCTGAGGCCCTTTCTCTTGCCTGGAGATCTGAACAGCAGACATCCTCTCTGGGGGATTACTCAATAAATCCTAGGGGACAAGTCCTTGCCAATCTGGATGAGTTTATGCATCACTGCCCGAGAACTGCTTCATTTTGTTGCCTCGATCTATCTCTGTGCTCTTTGGATGCACAGCCTGATTTCAATTGGGGGGTGGTCGATGACCTCCATGATAGTGATCACTTTCCCATTCAAATATCATTTTCAGGGCCCCCGTAAGGGGCGCGGCAATTTGCCATCCTGGCCACCGTGCTGACGGGATCCAGTGCTCCGTACGGCCCTAGCTTAGCCACTCTTCCTTCCTCCTTCAAAACACTTGTTTCCTCTCTTTTCATACAACCTCTCGCACAACTTTCTCTGGTCAGCCTCTAATTTCACAGGGTAGATGCTGACCTTCTCAGCCAACCGTCCCGGATTGGGGCTGAGGGGGGAGGGGACAATATTCCCTAACCCCTGAGCTCCGGTCTGGGGTGGCTGGCTTTTAACAACCTGCTTCATCCCCACCCATACCTTCCTCACATCCCTTTTCCTCTCCTCTTCAAAATCTATTAATTTTTACGCAGTGTTCAAGGTTGAGCCGCCATGCT
This sequence comes from Ceratothoa steindachneri, assembly GCA_963969495.1. NCBI lineage: Eukaryota > Metazoa > Arthropoda > Malacostraca > Isopoda > Cymothoidae > Ceratothoa > Ceratothoa steindachneri. Next base: position 132,791,755 of record OZ018318.1, on the reverse strand, counting down.
GATGGACTGCCAGGCCACCAGGCGGGAGGGGTGGTCCCAAATGGCGGTGCCTGGCTCTGCCAGGCCTGTAAGCACCTCCTGCAGTGCGGGCAACTGCAAGAGGTGATGAGCTATTGCGTCCCGTATTAAAAAGAGGGTCACCATGCCCATGTATGAAAAAAAAACAAAATCCCCACCTCCAACTTCCCCAAAAACATCTACGGAGCCGCCCTCGGGCAGCTCCACTGAGAAAATGGAGGTCCCCCCTCCCCTTGTGCTTGCGCAGGGGACCCTACATACTTCTTTAACCGGAGAGGAGGCTTACTCCTCTCCTACGCATACGGGTGTAGGGGACTCCCCCTCATCCCCTTCTCTGGAGGTGCTTTCGGGCACCTCCCTATCTCCAGCGGCAGTCCCTCCTTTGCTTTCTAAGGGGACTGCCAAGAAAGCCAGCAGGCAGCCCATTGCTGACCGCCCCTCGTGCAAGCGGCTCGGTAGGGCAAACCCCCTTAGGGGGGAGAGGGAAGCCAGGCCCCTTCGGTCGCTTCCCTCAAAAGACCTGCTGGCAAGAATTTTAAACCTTGCTGGGGTCAAGGCCTGTGCCTCCCCACACAAGACTGGCCACACTGCCAAGGGGACCTGCGATGTCATGGGAGGGGATGGCCAACTGGAGGCCCCTCCTGTGATAGACATGGTCCTTGAGGAGACCCAGCCTCAGACGGTAGGGCCTTCCATGGGGGGGAATCCGGGCTCAGCGCCAAGCACCGAACCCGAGTCCGCCCCTATGCAAGGTCCCCCTCAAATGGCCGAGGGCTCCGAGGCAGTAAAAGGAGGGGAGGGATCTCCTCTAGCAGGTGCCCGTATGACTACAAGGACCTTCTCCATTTTGGAGAGGGACCTGGCTGAGGCCGGCCCATCTGGCATGGGGGCTTCTGCAGGCGGAGGTGAAAAGCGGGTTCATTTCCCGCCCTCCTCTCCTAAAAAGAAAAAGACTAAAAAGACGAAGAAGACTCGGGGCTCCTCTCAATCCGCGGGGACGGATGGGTCTGCTACCAATTTGGTAGGCGACCAAGCCAAGATCGGCACATCCGGCCCCTCTAACCCCCGGGTTGGGGAGCCCCTGACTAAGACCAAAAGTGCACAGGGCGGAGCCTCGATGACATCGGGGCCCCTGATTCAGAGGTTACCTGGCGTTTTCGAGCCCACTGGCTTCAAATGCTTCCTCGTTATTCGCTCCACTGATGGCACCATGTTGTCCAAGGGCAACATGATCCATCAGAGGAGAGGATTAGCTAGTGCAATTGGTAGAGAGCCGAAGGTAACCCGTTTCTCGGACGGGAGCCTTCTGGCGAATGTGGCGAATCCCGCCGAGGCGGCCAAGATAAGTGCTCTTCGGACACTTCATGGCACCCCGGTGAGTGTGACGCCACACTCTACCAGGAACTTTGTGAAAGGAGTAGTTTATGCGAGGGAACTCGTTGACTACTCCATTGAGGACATCACCCTAGAGCTGGCCGACCATGGGGTGGTCAAGGTCGAACATGTGATGAGAAAACAGGGCGGGGCGTCGAAACCCACCCCTACACTCTTCGTCACGTTCGACTGTGACAAGCTCCCTGAGTCGGTGCGTGCCGGTTGGTACCGCAACCGCGTGAAGGCATTCGTGTCACTGCCGCGGCGTTGCTATTACTGTCACCGCTTCGGCCATACGAATCGATCATGTAGACGTGCAAAATCGGGGTCACCCGAAGTCTGTGAAATTGCTCCAAGGTCGCACACGATAAGTCCAAATCGTGTGTGGCCAAGTGTGTCAATTGCGGAGAGCCGCACCCTGCTTCTTCGAAGCAATGAGGTGCATATCTCCTTGAGAAAAAAATCCTGGCCGTTCAGGCCCAGGATCGACTCTCATTCCGCGAGGCTAAGGACTTGGTCCTGGCGCGCCCGGCTCTGCCTGGGACTTCACATGCCTCAATAGTTAGGAAAGCACCCTCTGCTCCTGGCCCATCCAGGCCAACGAGCACGGTTGTTTCCGCGCCCATTCGGAGCCCTTCTGTGGGCTCTACTACACCCGGGCGCTTCCCTGGTAAAGCTGGTGGCAAAAAGGGTTCACACCCAGCCCCGGCTAAAACCAGGGCTCCCCCCTCTTCCCCCAGCGTGACCGTTTCCCGTAAGGCGAAACGGCCACGCGCCTCCACAGAGTCGTTAGACTCACAGGAGGCAACACCCCTGAAGATGGTCGCTAGGCCATCTTCCGGGGCTCCTAAAGCTGTTCCCCGAAAGGAGGACAGCAACAAAAGAGCTTCGGCCCCTTCGCCCACGCCCCGAAGTGGAGCGAGTGGCTCGGAGACGGTGGTTCCTCGAAAAGAGGGCCCTCCGCCTCCCAAGACGCAACGCCCGCCTAAGGTCTCGAGGCGGAGGGAGGAAAAGATTCGCATGGCGAGCCCAACCTCCCCCAATAAGTCCTCGAAGGTGACAGCGCTTTGTCCGGCCAACAGCGCCCGGGGTTCTGCCCCCGGGAAGCGTATGGCCATTCCCGTGAGGGTCTTCAATTCGAGGAGGGCCCCCGCGTCTCCTCCGAGCTAGGCCTGGAGGGCATATTCCTTCAATGGAATTGCCGTGGACTCCGGGCCAACTGGGAGGAGCTGCGGAGGCTCGTCTCGTCCCGTTCCCCGTTAGCTATTTTTTTGTAGGAGACCATGCTAGGCGCGTGCCCGCTGCCTGCCCTCCCTGGTTATAAGGGTCTTGCGACCCCACCACTGCGGGATGGCCGGGCTGGGGGATGCGTGGTTTACACCCGGCATGATGTTTCCGTTCTTCCTTTCTCTTTAGATACCTCCCTGCAGGCAGTGCCTGTGCAGCTGCACCTGGATAGGAGGTATACTATCATTTCTGCGTACATTCCACCGTCAGCTGACTTCGACGCGGGGGACTTCCGCCGCGTCGTGGCACGGTTCCTGAGGCCCTATCTCTTGCTTGTAGATCTGAACGGCAGGCATCCTCCTTGGGGAGATTACCCCATAAATCCCAGGGGACAAGTCCTTGCCGATCTGATCGAAGAGCTTGAGATGGGTGTCCTAAACGTGGATGAGTTTACGCATCACTGTCCGAGAACCGCTTCATTTTCTTGCCTTGACCTATCTTTCTTCTCTTCGGATGCACAGCCTGATTTTGATGGGGGGTGGTCGATGACCTCCATGGTAGTGATCACTTTCCCATTCAAATATCATTTTCAGGGCAACTGCCGCCTGAGAGACCACCTCGGTGGTGCTTGGCGCGGGCGCGGTGGCCTGCATTTCAGGAAATGACTGAATTCTCTATCTCAGTCGAGGAGTTTAGGTCGGTAGATGAGGCCGTTGAGTTCTTCTCCGGCAACCTCATCGCCGTGGGCCTGACTACTATTCCTAGGACGTCTGGCCGTTTTGCACGCCCACCACTCCCATGGTGGTCGGCCGAGTGTGAGACGGCACTCAAACAGAAGCGTTATGCCTACATGCGCTATAAGCGCCGCCCGAACGATTTCACTGTCGCTGAATTTCGTCGGGCTAGGGCTAGGTTCCGGTATATTTCGAAGCACGCCCGTCGCTCTTCTTGGCGGGCATACGTGTCTTCACTTAACGGGAAGACCCCTTTAGGTGAGGTGTGGAAGCGAGTCAAAAGGATTCGGGGCAAGTTCTCGCAAGACCCCCCTCCCGTTCTCCAGGAGAATGGGACCGCAATCTCGGACCCCGCGTCCGTGGTGGAATCCTTAGCGACCGCTTTTTCCGCATTCTCTAGCCGTGATGCTGCTCTGCCAGCATTCAATGTTGGTCGTGATGTCGCGGAAGGCCGCCGGCTGGACTTTACCTCCAGAGGCGGAGAACCCTTCAACGACAAGTTTAATGTGAGTGAGTTGCGTTCCGCTCTCGCTTCGTGCGCGGACACCGCCCATGGTCCGGACGATGTCCCGTACGCCATGCTTCGACACCTGGGTGAGCGAGGCATGGCCTTTCTGTTAGATTTGTTCAACAGGATCTGGGTGGAAGGTCTTCTCCCAGACTCCTGGCGAATCGCTACTGTGCTCGCCTTTCGCAAACCGGGGAGAGATCACTCTACTCCGATCGGTTTCCGCCCAATCTCTCTAACCTCTTGCGTGTGCAAGTTGATGGAGAAATTGGTAAATGTTAGATTAGCCTTTTTCCTGGACAGCGGAGGCCATCTGTCTTCCGCACAGTGCGGCTTCCGCAAGTTCCTCTCCACCTCGGATGCTCTGCTCTGACTGGAAAATGCCGTCTGCGAGGCTTTCCTTCGTAGACAGCACTACGCTACGGTCTTTTTCGATCTGTAGAAGGCCTATGATACCGCATGGCGATACGGTATCATGGAGACTCTCCACACGATGGGGGCGAGGGGACGCCTCCCAATGTTTATATCTGAATTTTTGCGAGATCGTCGATTCCGCGTACGGGTGGGGGGAGCCCTCTCCGGCCCAAAGGAGCAGCAAGAGGGTGTCCCGCAGGGAAGTGTCCTCAGTGTCACACTCTTTGCCCTGAGCATCAACGGCATCACCTCGGTGCTGCCGGAAGATGTTCTCGCTACGCTCTACGTGGACGACCTTTCGATCTCTTTTGGCGCGGCCCAGATGCCAACTCTGGAGCGTCTACTCCAACAGGCATTGAACCGCGTCTCTCGCTATGCCGAAGCGCACAGGTTTCGGTTTTCTTTGGCCAAGACTAAGGTGGTGCACTTCTGCTGCCATCCACGGCTTCACCCCGACCCAGATTTGTTTCTTAATGGGGTGCGCCTGGATGTGGTTGAGTCGCACCGTTCCTTGGTCTTGTATTCGACCGACGCCTCACCTGGGAGGCTCAAATTCTCAGCCTTAGGGTCTCTTGTACCCGCGATATGGACATTCTCCGTTCCGTGACGTTCAGCGCTTGGGGCGCTGATAGGGCTACTGCCTTACTTTTTTATCGATCCTTTGTTCGTTCGAAGCTCGACTACGGATGCGAGTTTTATGCATCCGCAGCCGAGCGTTTATTGCCGAAGGTGGATTCGATCCACCACACGGGCTTTCGCCTTGCGACCGGTGCCTTCCGCACTTTCCCCATTGAGAGCCTGTTGGTCGATGCTGGGGAGATGCCACTCGCTCGTCGCCGCGTGCAGTGCATCACTCGCCTGTACGCGCGAGCCCGGCGCCTCCCTCAGTCGCCAACAGCTCTCACTGCATCCGCAGCTGATATCGATGGTGCCTATGCCGTCGAGAGACGCCAGTCATACCCTAACCCCTTTGGGTTTAGTGCCAGGAAACTCCTTCGAGAGGTAGATATAGCTCTCCGGCCGGTGGCGCCCCTGGTTCTGGCCAGGACGCCATCCTGGAGGGTACCACATTTGGCTATTTGTCGCCACGCCTCTGCTCCCAAAGCTTGTACTGCGCCGGGAGTGTTGCGTTCGACCTTTTTGGAGCACACATCGTGTCACGCTGGTACCGTGCCAGTGTATACGGATGGCTCCAAGTCCCAAGAGGGGGTCGGCTTCCACGCCGTATCCCCTCTCTTTGAAGTCAGCGGTGCTCTACCACGCGCTGCGTCTGTCTTCACGGCCGAGCTGGTGGCAATACACCACTCGGTACGGGATATTACGCGACGTGCCCGGTTCGGAGACCGGATTGTGATCTATAGTGACTCACAAAGCGCCCTGAGTGCTCTCGGGGCATTGGAATCTCCGCATCCCCTGGTTCACAAAATTTGTGACTCCACGGTTTTGGCGAGCCGGGCAGATGTCGAGATTATCTTCTGCTGGGTTCCTGGACATGTTGGAATTGCGGGGAATGAGGGCGCCAAATATTGGGCGAGGACTCTGCGACCGGACCAGCGTTTGGCTCTTCCTCACACCGACTACATGGCAGGAATAAGGGCAGCTATTCGGACTGCTTGGCAAAGAGGATGGGAGACGGTCGAAGGGAACTTAAAGTTGCGTGCCATTGCGCCGCGACTGTTCCCATGGACCTATCCCCCAATGGCGCTATGGCTTCAGTTCGCTTCCTGTCGTCTCCGAATCGGACACACTCGTGTGATGCATCGCTATTTGATGGAGCGCTCGCCTGCGCCCTATTGCGACGACTATTCGGCACATTCTTGTTGAATGTCCGAGTCTGGGTGATCTTCGCGCACATTACCTGTCTGGGTATCGGGATGGGTGGGGTCGCTACCGCCTGTCCCTTGTTTTCGGGACGAGTGCGTGCACATTGACTGGTGGACTTCTCCCTATTATTTAAGCAGGGTTTGTTGGTTGGTTGTTTTTTTTACCCTTTAGGTTGCACGCTCCTGCGCCGGGGGGACCTCCCCCTGACACACCAGCTTGCTTCCTTTCCCCCTTTTTGGGGTGTTTTTGTGTCTCTTTAATTTTATTTTAAAGTAGCCTAGAACTAGGCCAGTTTTAATACAGCGACTAATGCCCAAGTAGGCAGCCGCCAGATGAGCTCTTAAAAAAAAAAAATGAAGTCAGCAGGGCTCTGCCAGGCGCTGCATCTGTCTTCACGGCTGAGCTGGTGACAATACACCACACAGTACAAGAGATTATGTGATGTGCCCGGTTCAGAGACCGGATTGTGATCTATAGCGACTCACGAAGCACCCAGAGTTCTCTCGGGGGCATTAAAATCTCTGTATCCCCTGGTTCGCTATATCTGTGATGCCACAGTTTTGGCAAGCTGGGCAGATGTCGAGACTATCTTCTGCTGGTTCCTGGACATGTAGGAATTGTGGGGAATGAGCGTGCCAAAGAGTCTGCGAGGACTCTGTGACCAGACCAGCATTTCATTCTTCCTCACCCTGACTATATGGCAGGTATATGGGGTGCCTGGCAGAGAAGATGGACCTACCCCCCAATCCTGTGAAAGCTTCAGGATGAATACTGCGTTGTCCCCCAGACTGTTCGGCACATTCTTGTTGAATGTCCCAGTCTGGGCGAGCTTCGTGCACCTTACCTGTCCCTGTACTGTGAGGGGCAGGTTGCCCTTGCCTGTCCCTTGTACTCGTAACCCGGGCATGCATATTGACTGGTCAACTTGTAGACTTTTGGGGGGGAGGCTGGCCCTCTCCCTTTTATTTAACTAGTTTTTTGTTTGTTTTTTTCTTTATAGGTTGCACATTCCTGTGGAAGGGGGACCTTCCCCAGATGCAGGAGCTTGCTTCCTGCTCGTTGCCTTTTTCTTAAATAATCTGGTAGCAAATGATTTTTTCCTAAAAATTTCGTCGGCTCCAATTTAAATACTTGAAATCTCAAAAATTAATTTCAACAAAATGTATATTGCTTTCTTTGTAATAGAAATACAGTTGACCCCCCATATTTGTTAATATTAAGGTGCAAGAAGCAAGAATTACCCAGGGTGTAAAATGATTGAAAAATGAGAAATAAAACATGCAAAATACCATAAAAGCGTATCATATATTTTAAGGTAGGAATCATACTACACTAAAAGCCTATTGGTAGGAATCATGCTACAGTAGTACATTATATCTTTTTCTTTGTTTTCAGAAATTTTCATCTTTTATTAGATTATATTGCCATGGAATTTGAAGATGCAATTGTTTTAGTCCCTGAATCAGATAATGGCCACACTAAACTGATTGAATTAAAAGAGTTAAAATTAAAGTCATCAGATGATTATTTTTTTGCCTTGTTAGAAGTCACTGATGAAGAACAGATAAATTCAAAATCTTCTCTGTCCAGTAAAACAATTTGTAGAAAGGAAGAAATTCTGAAATCAAAGAGTTCTGCTCTCTTACATAAACCTAATGTGCTTGGTCAGCTAAATAAAAAATGTTTGGTAAGTTTGTATTTTATGTATTTTTTACCTTTTTAACTTCATATATATTTTTAAAAGTTTTTACATTCTTTTCATTATACAAGGTCTGTCAGCATTTTGAGGAGATCACATTGAATAGCTCTAACTTTCTTATAACTAGTTTTATCAATTTCTTTTTTCAGATTAATAATGAATGACATTAAACTGATGAAGCAAATGAAAAGACACACTAATGGTTGCCATAAAAGCTCTGCATAATGATAGAGAGATTGCTCGCTTTCTGAATGCTTCCCATCATTTCTTGCCAAAGTTAGAAAAAACCTGGAAGCTGCTGATAGGGATCCAACATTAGCAGCAAAATGTAAAACAGATGCAAAAAGCTTCTAATACCACCAGAACCCAAGAACTTATGCAGAAAATACAGGAAATAATTCAAGAAACCCAGCTTAGCATCCTTTTTCTCCTTCTGCTAACCCCTACTTTGTCTTCTGTACCAATTCTCTTTCACCCTGCATCGTTTGTTTGTCGATCTCGGTGTATCAGAGCTGTCTATCAGGGGGCGCGACCCTTTAGCTGGTCCTCCTGCCTGTGTTGGTAGGTGGCTGCCTGAGCCATTGTGGCACTCTTGGGAGTCTTTGCTTCACCAACCAGTAAATTTTCAAGGCTGGCCGGCCATTTTTAAAACAATGGTTGGGTCAGGGGTCAACTGGTTTACCCTCCTGGTTGGGCCGGCACTCCAAGTAGGTGTCTCGATGGTAGACAGTGACTGCGCTGCGCGAGTTCACACCCCCTTTTATACTCTACTTTATATGGGTAATAATAAAAAAATTCTCTCCCAGAAGTCACTGACTTCTGATTCTCGTATTACGCTTGTCAATAAGTCCTCTTTTCCGTGCTTGTTAGATCCCTTCGCAGAAGAGATAGAACCTGATTTTGATTATCCTTGTTTCCTGGTGCTGAATTCTAGTTCCGGGTCTCCGCTTTCTAAATTGGAATAGTTTGATTTGAATGTGGTTCGCCCTGCTGTATGTGGGCCTGTGGTAGTGGCAATTTAGTGGTTGAGGTATCTTCGCGAGAGCTGTGTGTGATTTCTCCTCCCTTTCAGTTGTGCTCCACCCTCACCTTAATTTTGTTAAGGGTTGATTCGCTCCAACGAATTATTGCAATATGATGTTTCGAGAATAAAGGATAAACTTTCCTCCCAGGGGGTTACGGACGTTTATAGGGTTTCTAAGTCTGTTGGTCCCACTAAAGTTACTACGAGTACCCTCATCGTTACCTTTGAGCATCAAGATCTGCTCCAATTTGTTTGTGCTGGTTATTTTGGTGTCCCTGTGTCCCGTTATGTCAAGCTCCCCAGATGTTGTTTTAATTGCCACCAGTTTGGCCATATGAGCAGCAATTGTAGGCAGGCTCGTCGCTGTGTGGCCTGTGCATTGGCGTATCATGAATGTTGCGCCAATTGTGGAGGTTCCCATAGTGCAGCTTCATGTTCTTGTCCTGTATTCCTTTTTGAGAAGGATGTCCTGGCTCTTTGAGACTCCCTCAGACTGGACTTCTGTGAGGCTCGCCATAGGGCATGAGTGCAGCTCGCTCCCTCCGGCTGTCTGTTCTCTGACATCCTCCGGGAGTCAGGGTCCTGCCGTCCTCCTCTCAGTCATCTCACTCCTCCTTTGTCTTCTTGTGGTCCCTCTGTTGCTCCTTCTTCCCTGCCTTTGGTTCCTCCTCACGGTTCCTCCATTGCACCCTCTCCTTTGCCATTGGTCTCTTCTCATGTTCCTCCCTCTGTTGTGGACTGTGTCGCGGACTGTGAGACCGACTGAGCTGAGACGCTGGAGCATATACGGCAGTTCCTCCAGGCATCTGCCCATGCTGTTCCTCCCATTCCTTTGCCTCAGTGCAAACGGAAGGGTTCCTCCTCACCCCGTTTGAGTCCAAGTGCCTGCCTCTGATTGGGTTGGTTTGGCTCCCGAGTCAGTTTTTGGGGCGTTCTGTGTTTTGATGTTTTCTCCTCATCCTTGGCATCACCGATGTCATTGTCCAGGGGGAAGTTCACCCAGTTCTGTCTACTTTGCCTCCTACCCTGGTCCCTTCTTCCATGCTTCTTACCTCTGTGCAGTCTTCTATGTCTCTTACCCCAGTTTCGTCTCCCTTGCATCCTAGACCTGTTACTTCATCTTACAATCTGTTCCCTCCTCACCCTCTGACCCTGCTCCTTCCTCTCCATCTGATCCAATTCCCTCCTTACCCTCTGACCATGTTCCCTACTCACCCTCTGTCCATGTTCCATCTTCTTCGCATCTTAGTTCTCGTCCATCTCTGCTTGATCTCCCTTTCTCCCAGGCCATGAGCCCTCCACGTTGGGGGTTCTGTTTGACTCTCAGCATGTCGCCTCTCGCCATCATGCTGCCAAGTCCGTCCTAGGTACGTCCCCAGCTCATCGCAATTTGTTGCTTGCCCCTGTTGGGCCTTGTAGTAGTCAGGAACCTTTGACAGTCTCCGTCACTAGTATGCCGACATTGGTGTCGAGAAGACAGTAATGTCTGCCATCCTACAGTGGAATTGTCAAAGGGTTCTCCCCAAGTGGGAGGAACTCAAGTTCTTGCTTTCTAGGGTTCGGCCCTCAGTGGTCTGTTTGCAAGAAAATAAGCTTGGGGCTCGCCCCTTCCCGGTATTTCCGCACTTCTGGGTGTTTAATTCTATATCCCGACTGGGGTGCTTCGCTTTTAATTTCATCTTGGCTAATCTCTGCATCACTTTCCCTCTGTACTACCTTGCAGGCGGTTGCTGCAAGGGTTTTTACTTCAAAACTTTTAACTGTTTGTTCTGTGTACATCCCCCCTAGATTTTAGTTTGAGTCAATCTGACCTTTTAGAGCTCACAAGTCATTTACCTACCCCATTTTTATTAATTGGAGATTTTAATGCTCACCACCCATCTTGGGGTGATACTGCCTGTAATCCCCGGGGTGGAATGGTTGAGTCCCTCTTATTATCTGATTCCCTTTATCTTTTAAATTCCGGTGACTTTACTTCTTACCATGTTCAAACTGATTCGTTTAGTGCTGTAGACTTGTCCTTATGTTCGCCTGACTGTTTCCTCGACTTCTGGTGGTCAATTAGGGATGACCTTTCCAGGAGTGATTACTTCCTGATAGTCCTGTCGGCCGCCCTTTCTAACCCATGCCTTTTCCTTCCTCCTTGTTGAGATTTGCGGCGAGCAAATTGGGTTGGGTTCCGGGAGGCTTCCTTTATTGCTGCCTCCCGGGTTTCCTTCGATACTGTAGATTCAGCAGTCTCATATTTTCGGTGCTGCTGAGCACTTTGTTACCCGGAGGCGCCCTGTTGCAGGGCGCTCCACCGTAACCTGGTGGTCAAATGATTGTACAGCAGCTATTTCTGCCTATCCGTTGTCCCATTCCCTTTATAGGCGAAACCCGATTGGAACCTAGCTTGTGCCATCCGCGAAAGGACCCTCCGTCATGCTCGCCATGAGTCTTGGCCCTGGTACATATCTTCCATTTCTTCAGTTTTGGATGCAGGTCAATAAGATCTGCGGTCACTATGCTGGTCATGCCATTCCCACTCTGGACATTGGAGGTTCTTGTGTCCGATGGCCAGTTGGTCATAGAAGCTCTGGCTGACTATTTTGCTTTTCAATCATAAGGTCGCCATAGAGTTGCCTTTTAGATTTTACCATGTGCGCCACCTACTCTTATAAGTCTCTCTTTTCCGTCGCTGCAGGATGCTTTGTCTCACTGTGGCTTCACCTCTCCCGGTGATGATTACATCCACTATGACTTTCTCCGTTGTCTCCATCCCCACCCCGTTATTTTTGGTTGACCTCTACAACCTGCTTTGGGTCAAAGGAATCTATCCATCCTCCTGGCATGTGGGGGGTTGTTCTACCCTTTCCCAAGCCTGGTAGGGACAGTTTAGACCTAAGTCACTATCACCCAATTGCTCTTACGAGCTGCCTCAGTAAGTTTGAGAAGATGGTCCAAGTTTGCCTCACTTGGTTTTTGGAGTCCAACTCGCTCCTTTCTCCATTTCAGTGCGGTTTCCACAGCGGCCGTAGTACTCTTGACCACCTCATTCATTTGGAGGACTCCATTTTACAGGCTTTTTCCTCCAAGAATCAGGTGTTAGCCGTGTTCCTAGAAATTCAGAAGGCCTACGATACCACCTGGAGATATGGTGTTTTACGTCAGTTGTATGATTGGGGTATGAGGGGCTTTTTACCGGTTTTTATTCAAGAATTTTTATCTCCGCTAATTTTAAGCTCTGTATTGGGGATGCTTTCTCAGGCTTGCAGATTCAAGAGGAAGGTGTGTTTTGAGTGTGGCCTGTTTCACCATTGCCATTAATAGTTTGGTGTCCACTCTTCCGGAGGGGTTTCGGCTTCCCTCTTGGTGGATGACTTGGCATTGTTTTGTTCATCTCCCCGCTTGCCTTCTGCTGCCCGTCGATTACAGCTGGCAATTGATGCTGTGTCGGGTCATGCTGTCTCAAAGGGTTTCCATTTTTTGGTCACCAAAAGGAAGGCCATGCATTTTTTTGAGGTTGTGGTGTCCTTGGTCCCCCTCTCTTTTTGGATGGCACAGCGATTGAATATGTCCCTGTTTTTATGTTCTGGGGTTTAACGCTTGATAGCAAGGTCACTTGGTACCCCATTTGCGTCATTTGAGGGTGTCCTGTTCGAAGGCTATGGATTTGCTTAGGGTTTTATCCCACACTACTTGGGGTGGTGATAGGCGCACCTTGTGGTCGCTTTATTCGGCACTGGTCCATCTTCTTCAGCCTTGAAGATACTTGACCCTGTTCATTTGCTTGGGGCCCATCTTAGTAGTGGAGCCTTTTGCACCTCGCCTATCCCTAGCCTCTTTGTTGAGGGTGGCGTGCTTTCCTTGCGATACCACCGGCTGCAGGTGTGCCTACAATTTCTGTTTTGTGTTCAGTAATACCCTTCATCCCCAGTCCATGAGTATCTTTTTGCCCCATCCTCCTCGGCATGTTTTGATCGGCGGGCATCTCTACCCTGGCCTCTTGGGCTCCAGGTTGGGGACCATCTATCCTCCCTGGGGTGTTGGCCCTCCCATTCCCGCCGGCTCCGTGTGTGGGTGTCCACACTCCTGAGGTCTGTATTTCTTTTTGGCATTTTGAGAATGGGCCTACTGACCCTTGTCTATTAAAGTGTCAGGTTCTTGAGCATGCGTGTTCTCATGCTCACCAGTGTCCCATCTATACTGATGGCTCAAAGTCAGACCTCAGTGCTGGGGCAGCCGCGGTGTCCTCTATGCAGTCTCTTCTGTCTGCCCTCCCTCCTATAGCATCCATTTTTAATGCAGAGTCAACGCCCACTCTTTTGGCTGATCGGCTGGCCCGCTCAGTTGCCCTCAAGGTGCCAGATGCAGCCCCTATGCCCTTTAGGGATTCCTACCCCATAATCAGGGTGTATGTCTTTTGTTTAGGGCAGAGAGAATGAGATTCGTTCCCCTCTTCTAAGCTCCCTTATTAAACGCTCTGTCCGTTCCTGGTGCTCTAGCTTTCAGCGACTCCTGTCTTGGGAGGTTGCTCTTTGCAGGTTGCGAATTGGGCACGCATAACTCACCCATGGCTATTTATTTTCGGGTGGAGGCGAGTTGCCCCTGGTTACCCCTTTTGCCGTGGCAAGCTGTCTGTGGCTCACATTTTAGTAGCTTGTCCCCGCCTTGCTTCTCTGAAATTCTTGTTTCCCTACCCTTTCTGGCATTGCCTTCCCAGCTCGACTTCGCTTTATTTTATCAGAGGACTCACTTTGCAGTCATTCTGCATGAAATCAGGCAATGCTAAACTGGGGACCATCTTGGATTTTCTTGATTTTTGGGTATGTTGATACATGTCATAAAGAACTTCACATACAAAATTATAGCTCTGTACCTCAAACGGTTCTGGAGATATGGCCCACATAATTTTGGAGGCTTTTTAGAGACTAAGCCGATTTTTCAAAATCGCTGACTTTGAGGCCTCATAAAAAACATACAGTTTGAAAGATATAGGACTGAAAAGTTCAGGTCCTACAGAATCAGGACCATAGATTCCCCCCAAAACAATCAAAACTAGTCTATCTCTAACCATGAAGGAGTTATAAGCTAGCAAAAACTGAAATAATGAATATTGTATGTGCCACAAAATATATCTATGTTATAACCATAAAATGAACAAAAACACTAACAGTATAACTATATCATCATGCAGGTAGTTCCTTTCTAAACAGATTGATCAATCAGATATCTATGATTTCTCACAGTATTGCAGGACTCTTTGCAAAGCAGAGTTCACAAGAAATACTGCCTGTCACTTGCTCCTTGGGCACTAGGGACATCAACTATGCAGATTACATCTTGGAAAGGAATCCAGCAGATGTCATGTTTTCGTGGCCATGAAAGTGACTGCTCTGTTGCACCCTTCTGCATGAAGTTGACAAGCAAGTCGTGTTGTTCATCAGAGCGATCTTCTACAATCCAAATATACCAGTCTTCATCATACATGCAAGCTACATACTTTCCTACCTCAAAAGCACTATCATCTTGTGGCTTGATACCCTGCAAGCCTCCCATCTGAACTGTTTTAAAGATGGTGTCTACTGAAATTCGCCTAATCTCAAGTTTAATGTCCCCAACTGGCACAAAACTATGTTGGGAACATGTACCTGGGACTGTAGACACATGATTATACCTTTCCTCTAACTTGAGCCATTCACAACTATTGATTACATCTGTCACTGATACATTAAAGAATTTTATACCTTTCACATTGATGACACACTAATCAAGCATTTCTAGAGGGGTTAGAATTTATCCAGAGATAGCGGCCTGCAAACTAGCACATGCAACTAAGTGTTTGACAGTGCCACCTATGCCATCACAGGGACTCTTACCGTGACTAGTGGCAAAAAAAATTCCACTGTGCAAGTATTCCAAAATCATCTTTGTGGCAGCAAAGATTCACAAGGTTTTTGTAATTCTTATACTGGGAAGCAGCACCATCGCTGAAGTACTGTATATCTCTCAAAGTGGGCATCACGGTTTTGATATGTTTGATAACAACCTCTAGAAAAGCGTGAAACAGTATTGGTTTCATGATTCATACAATCTGATATCAGAAACATATTTGAAACATTCAGCTTGTCATCTACAATGTAGTAGAGGACAAATGGGTGCAGTGTGGCTTGACTGTTATCCCAGTGGTGGCCTTGAACTGCATCTTGAACAACAAAACTGTAATTTTCAGCAAAGTCTAGCAACAAAAGCCCAGTACTTTCAGAAATGGCTTCTTTCAGGTTGCTTAGATGCTGTACTTGGGCTTTTGTGATGAATGGTGAGAAAGCAGTGCTTCATACACTGAACAGAACTTGTCAATAAAATTCTCAACTGTACAAGACAATGTTTCCAGAGTTGTTTTACCTGACTCATTCCTAACCCACTGTTTATATGATATGTTATCATCAAGCTCTTGCTCATTACCAGTAAACACAGCCATTGATGGCTGTGGTGGGTAACCCATTGAGTAACAACTTGGCATTCTGCTGTTTCTCACACACACAGAGTGAGAGCTCTTACTCCCCACATGTACACACCATTTGGGCTGAAGCTCAAAGAACTTTGATATTTGAATCTTAAAATTTGGCAACTTTGCTTTGAAAATTGCATACAATTCTGCTGTAAATGCTGCTGCCTACACATGTTTTGGAGAAGGTTCTGAGGCCCTGGATAGACAGAATATGAAACACCCCCCAAATTGAAGCAGTCATTGAGACTAATGGTAAATTCATTGAGCAGGCTTGTTATAAGGATTCTCAAGATTATTTGTCCAGATTTTCATTTAAATAGAGCTTTCTCTGATGTGTTATGCATCTTTCTCTACATTCTTTCAAAATGACTGCAAAATACTGATGCACCCTGTATATTTATTTGAAATTAAAGTATTAGGTTAATGCTATTTACATGATTGTCTCTTTTCCAGATTTGTTTAATGAGATGTCATGTTTTTACTTTTATAAGTATTTATGAATTTTACAGCTCTTAAAGTTTATGACTTTTTGTGTGAGATTAAAGCATGATTTATATACTGATTTCAAAATTTAAATAATTAGAATTGTTCCTTGTCCATTATCTTATCCTTGTATTTTTTTTTTATTTTGCTACAGGTTTGTAATAAAAATGTCAACATGGCCCTAGATTGTTCTATGTTGAATGTTTTTAAAGAGAATTGCAAGTCCAGTTGTCATGAAGCTTTTTTGTCATCAGTGTTAACAGATATTTTGCATAGAGAGATTTCAAAGAAAAATGTGAGTATTTTGTGCTACTTCTTTCCAGCCTGAGTTCAAATTAGGGAAACCTGTTACTAAGTTGACTTGAACTCTGTGATGTAGCAGCTGTGGTAAGTTGTTGGCCTTCCTCCTCATTCTCTCTCAGAATTAAAATAAATTTCTATAACTATCCCTGCAACCCTTTGTCTAGGCTTATGGACCTACCAAGCTACCTCATGCCATGTCAGAACAGTCTTTGGAACCTCCTAAACAATGCCTTCAGGTGTCCTGGGTGTTCTGCCCTGTTTCTTTTGCTTATCAGTTGGAAACACTGACCTTTGGGGATTGACCAGTCCAATTGGCCACTTCTGATTAGGGTGCATCACTGCACAGGTATGAACATTATTAACACACACAGGGTGGTCCCCTGAAAACCTGAGATGGCATAGGCAGGAACAACTGGATGTGGTACACTCCATAAAGGGCATAGCAATGTGATTACATGGCTGCTATGCTGATAGGAATCACAGCCAGGTCTGACTCCAGCCTAGGCTCCTCTTCACATTCTGCTAGCACCTTCTTCCTTTCTGTAACACCTTTTCTCTCTCTCAAAATATTTTCTTTGAATAGATTTAGCTGCTCCCTCAAGGTTCAGACCCAGGCTCATGACCAGTTGCAGGCAGGCCTGATTCTTTGGGACTGGCCTTGGTTTGCTCCCCCAGTAATTGCAGCGGACTATTGAATGTTGCCTCCAGACAACTCTCCAAATACAGTCAGGCACCCTTTGCTTTCTCAGGGGCCCGGCAAGCACACAGTGAGGCAAAGAATGCAACCTCCTTGATTCTTACCCCCCCCCCATCCCCCTGGTGGCGGGTGAACCACCTCAACTCCTTTAGAAAGGTAAGAGGCATTGTTGCCACTCAGATTTGGTCAGTGGAACATAAGATGATAGGGGAGTTGTTCAACAGGTTTACAAGTATTCAAAAATGAGTTTGATGTTCAAGATTATGCAGAACTTAAAAATCAGAGGCAAAGGACAGACTTAAGAAAAGTGAATAAAGGGGCAGAAACTTAAGAACTTCGATAAAATGAGTTATTAATTGACAGGGTTAGTTATAAAAATAGATATATTTAATAAACTAAACTAATATACAAGAATAATATTTATAATTAAAGAAACACCACACAGATGTTTTTCTCAACTTAGACAAAAATAGACCCAAGACTGGAACCTAAAACAAAAAATTGTTTTCCATAAGTTATGACCAGAACAGAAATCTGGTACAGAAAAATTAAAAAAAATTATAGATTTGCAAAAATTTAATAATTTAGAAGTTATCAGAATGAATCCATATAGATTTGAACTTGCCCCATAACTGGGAGCCCTTTTTCTTTCTTTTTTTGAAGACAAAAATCTTTATACTAAATTTCAATAAAGTCTTTTGAACTTAGAGCTTTTAGTTAGAAAATACAGATATTTTTTATAATATAAATACTTTAACCTAACTTGCCTATCTAAACTTATAGAAATTAAATGAAAAAAAATTAGAAATTTCACCCATATTATAGTGTTGTCATCCCCTGGGTATTGCCAAGACACCTCATCAATCTGAGGTTTGTCATATTAATGAGTCCCAGGCAGGTTGGCATGGTAGCCAGAATGATAGAGGCCCTTTGAAACCAACCGGGCCAAGACAAGCATGTCCAGCCCTGAGCTGCCCTCAGGCAAGGATGCCCAGACAAATACCAAAGTCGCAAGTGTGCTGAGCAGAGCCTTGATTACCTCAGGGTGCCTCATTCAGAGACTACCTTGTGTTTTTTTGACTCCATTGGTTTGAGACATTTTCTTGGTATTCATTCCACAAATGGCAGCATGTTGGCCAAAGGCCACATGCTTTATCAGAGGAGAGAATTAGCTAGTTTGACTGATAGAGAGCTGAAGGTGACAGGTTTCTTGGACAGGAGCCTTCTGAGGTGGCTATTATTAGTGCTCTTTGGACACTTAATGGATTGCGGGGGAGTGTGGCGCTGCACTCTACTATCAACTTGGTGAAAGGAGTGGTTTATGAGAGGGAACTTGTGAATTACTACTTAGAAGACATTACTGAAGAGCTGGCTCACCAGGGAGCTGCCAAAGTCGAATGTGCGATGAGAAAACAGAGGGGGCCCAAGACCCATCCCTACACTCATCACATTTAATCATGACATGCTCACTGACTCGGTGCATGCTAATTGGTATTGCTACCACATGGAGAAATTCATGCCACTGCCACCTCTGACCATATGAATTGCTGAGGTAGATATATAAAGTTGGGTTAACTAAAGTCTGTGTAAGTTTCTCCAAGGTTGCACACAATAAGTCCTTATATGTATGGCCAACTACGTCAATTGCAGACAGGCACACCCTGTTTTCCCGAAGAAATGTGGTGCTTAACTCCTGGAGAAGGCAATCCTGGCCATTCAGGATGTAGATTGTCTTTCCTTTCACAAGGCTAAGGACTTGGTCCTGGCACACCCGGTGCTACCTGGCACATCTTATGGCTCAATCTTAAAAAAGACCCTCTGTAGCCTCTCTAGGACTATGAGCACAGTCGCTTTCACACCCATTTGGAACCCTCCTGTGGGTTCTACCCCCCACTCACCCCACCCACCAGGTGCTCTCCTAGTAGAGCTGGCGACACAATGGGTTCACATCCAGCCTCAGCTAAAATCAGGATTCCCCCTTCACCAGGATGATTGGCAGAATGGCTGTGTGCCTCCAGATAGACTCAGGAGGCAAACCCCCTGAAGGTGGTCATAAGGCTAACTTCTAGGGTTCTTCTAGGGTTACTAAAGCTGTCCCCCAATGGGACACCTGTACTTGAGGCTGGACTGGTTGACTCAGAGACGCGAGACCCTTCAAATGAGAAGCTGCTCCGTCCACTAAAGGTCCCAAGGTGGAGGGAGGAAAAGACTCATAGCAAGCTTGCCTTCCCAGAGACAGCACCTTCAATGCCTTTTTCAGGCAACATCACCTGGAGTTCTGCTGCAGGGAATCATACACCCATTCCTGTGAGTTTTTTTTTCTTCAGAGAGGGCCCTCACATATTCTCCAAGCTATGCCTGAGGCTCTATTCCTTAAATAGAATTGCCATGGACTCTGAGCCAATTGTGAGGAGTTGCTGATAGTAATCTCCCATTCCTCATTACCTATTTTTCTTCAGGAGACCATGCTGTCCACATGCCTCCTGCCCCCTGCCCACCCTATTGAGGTATAAAGGTTTTGAGACCCCACCACAATGAGATGGGGGCCAGGCAGGAGTATGCGCAATTTACACCTTTCATGATGTTTGTTCTAGGCAGTGGGAGTGCAGCTACACCTGAATAGGAGGTATACTGTAATTTATGGGTACATTCAAACATCAGTCAACTTCGATGCAGGTGATTTCTACCTTGTCATGGCATGGTTGCTGATGCCCTGTCTCCTGCTCAGGGATTTGAACAGTAGATACCCCACCCCCTCTCTGAGTACTACACAATCAGTTCCAAGGGTTAGTTTTTTGCCAACATGATTGCAAGCTGGAAATAGATTTGCTAAATGTGGATGAGTTTATGCATCATTTTCCTGTCTTGATCTTTCCCTGTTCTCCAATGCACAGCCTAATTTTGGCTGGGTGGTTATCGATGACTTGGTAGTGACCACTTTCCCATTTAACTATCATTTCTTAGGCCATTGCAGCCTCAAAAAAAGGCCCGGTGGTTTGGACCGGGTGTGGAGTCCACATTTCAGGAAAGGACTGATTTATCTGTCCCAGTCGAGGAGTTCAGGTTGGTGGCTGAGACCATTAAGTAGTTCTCTGGTGATATCCTCACTGTGGGCCTAACTACTATTCTGGTCATTTTGTGCACCATCTGCTTCCTTGGTGGGCATCCAAGTGTGAGACAGCCCTCAGATAGAAGTTCTTGCCTACATTGCTTTAACTGACCTCCCCAAAATCTCCTCATCAGTGAATTTTGTTGAGCTAGGGCTAGGTCCCTTTATTTCAAAGCACTATCTTCCTGGTAGGCATGCATGTTCACTTAATGGGAAGACCCCTCTTGCAGAGGTCTAGAAAGAGTTAAAAGGATATCTGGCAAGTTCTCCCAGGATTTCCCTCTTGTTTGTTCTGCTCTTGCTTCATAGGTGGACACTGCCCCCCCATCCAGACGGTGATCCATATGCCATGCTTTGACAGCTAGGTGATTGAGGCATGGTATTTGTTAGTTCTGTTCAACATAATCTGAACAGAGGGTACCCTCCCAGACTCCTGGTGAATGACTACTGTGCTAGGAAACTCTTTTTGGAGAACTCTGTGTAGCTCTTGGGCTGGTGCTACCTCTGGTTCTGCCCTGGATGCCACCCTACTAGAGGGTATCACCTTTGACTGTGTGTCACCACACCTCTGCTTGCAAAGCTTCCACACCATCAGGACTCTTGCTTTTTGACATTTTTGGAGCACATTTTGTGTCTGGCTAGATCTGTACCAGTGCACTTAAATGGCTTCAAGCCCCAAGAGGGGGTCAGTTTCCACACTATTTTCCCTATTTGAAGTCAGTGGGGTTCTATCAGGTGCTGGTCTGGTTGCAATACATTAGTCAATATCAATACAAGAGATAACACATTCCAGTTTGGAGACTGTTTCATAATCTATACTGTTGGAATCGCCACATGCCTTAGTTTTAGGTATGTGATGCAATGGTTGCCCTGAGCGGGGCAGATGCTGAGATTATGAGTATCTTCTAGGTTCCTGTATCTGTGAATTTTTTCAGGTAATATGGGTGCTAAAGAGTCTGAGGACTGGGTGACCAGACCAGCATTTCACTCTTCTTCACACTGACTACAAGGCAGAAATCCCTCCAGTCTACCTGGCAAAGAAGATGGGGGATGGCCAAGAAGTATTAAGAATGTCCCTGTATGCTTACCTCTGAACAACGACTGCAGTGGAGCAGGGACTCGGCCACCATTGCACCAGTGGCTACCACATCACATTCGCTAGCTGCATGGCTATGATGTTATGCCATACCATAAACATTTGAACAGCACGCAGCATACAACTGCTCACCACTATTACTCTGCCAGATATTAACACAACTCGTCTTCTTTACTTTTCACTGCATGATCTCATTCGCAGTGAAAGCGGCTTGATAAATAACCATTAGTGTCTACTGATAGCTGCTGGGTGTCTGCTAGTTGTTGTAACATGTCAACCAAAGTCACCGATATTATATCCTTCCTAGCAAGTGTTAGGATTACACCCTTGCATATAATCAAACTCTAGCTGTACTACGTTATAATAATATTAATAATGATAATAGTGATGATAGTAATAATAATGATTATAATAATGATAATAATTAAAAGATTATCAGATATGAGGGGCGGTCAATAAGTTTTGCAATTCGGATATAAGGAAACGAGATATGAGAAAGTGTTTTATTATTTTTCAATATAACTACCCTCGACTTCAATGCACTTCGGCCACTTGTCCCTGAGGCTTCGAATTCCCGACAACCAGAAATCTCCCGACTGCTGTTCAATCCACTCCTGGACGGCGAGCTGGACATCTTCATCGTCCCCAAACCGGCATCCACACAGTGCAGCCTTGAGCTGGCACAATAAAAAGTAGTCGCTAGGGGCCAGATCTGGACTGTAGGGGGGATGATTGAGCTCCTCAAATCCGCACTCACACAGGGCAGCTTTTGCAACCCTGGCCTTGTGGACTTTGACGACATTAAAGTCGATCATGGGAAGTGAGGTTTCTAGGGACCCAACAGGCAGAGATCTTGGTCATGGCCAAATTGTTGCGGATGATGTTGATAACACTTCCATGTGATATTTCAAGTTGTCGCTTGATTTCTTCAACCTTAAACTCGCCGATTTTCAAGGATCATCCTCTCCACACGGGCCACATTGTCCTCATTAGTCACATCTGATGGGTGCCATCTTCAAGGGACTCACGACCATGGCGGAACTCCCTATTCCAGTGAGCAATGGTTGCGTAGGAATGGGCGGTGTCGGTGTACACTGCAACCGTGCGTTCATGGATCTCTTTTGCATTCTTACCTGCTTGGTCAAAAATTTGATCACTGCGTGGTGCTCAACCTTCTCCATTGTTGAAAAATTTGTGACATGATCTGTGATCAGCTACTGCTTCTTAAATAGATGAGGCAGGAGCGTGCGACTGCAGTTCCTAACTTGTCATAACTTGTCCTAACACCCCCACAAACAGCCATCCTCCTTCCTCTGTTTTGCCCTATCCATTCGCAAAATTTATTGACCGCCCCTTGTAGGCATGAAAGAAGAGGTCAGAATTTCACACAAATTTACATTATCTACCAAAGCTAAAAGTGCAGTATATGCAGGGTTGGCAATAAAAAACCTACTCCCCCAAAAAACAATAAAACCCACCTAAAATAACCCACTGGGTATTGAGGTTTTGGGGTTTTATTGGATTTTAATAAATTTACTTTTAGTTCAAAATTAATTGATAGCTAAATGCTCTTAAGAATTTTTATTTGTATTCTAGATTTATTTGTCATTAACTATCCTTACTTTCTTCAGATGTTTTTAGTATTATTGATAGCTTCACAAATAGCTAATCTTTTGTTATTTAAAATGCCATTTGCTCTCTTTCTCAAGAAGGTTAATATAGTGTGCACTGCACCCATACATTAACAGTTCAGGAAATTCTGTGTTGAGCAACTCTTTCATTCTGATCATTTTGTTTTCATTATATGTACAAACAGCAAAAACCTGAAATCACAGATAAATGAAATGTTACTATATTTGTTGGAAAATATTGTATCCTAACATTTAAATAATCAATGTGTATTTAGGATTTAGCTATCTAGTTGTCTTGAAGTTCATTAAATTTCAAAATATTTTAAAGTTGTTTTTATATAATATTTAAGAATGAAGTGTTGGAATAAGAAAAAATAACAGTTGTCAATGATATTTATGATAATTTATCACACCTTTTAACCAAAATCATTTTTCACTTCATCTATGGCTGTTTTGATGAGCCCAGCACAATATTCTGATGTCTTCTTAGCAGAGCCAGCATCAGTTATTGAGCAAATAACTCCTTGTACCTGTGTGAAGACTGTGCAATAATGGGATCATTAGACACACTGATCCAACCATCTTGCATAATTGTGAGAGTCTTTGCTTGTGGGTAAGAGTCACCAACTGATAGTTCTTGTTTAATTTCCTCAATGGTTTCAGCATATACGTTATCCAGTAGCTCTCCACCAAGCTTCTTTCTATTTGGTGGTTCATAACCTGTTCTCATGAGTGAACCAAATTTTTGAAATTCAGGACTTTCCACAGCATTGAAAGGAATGTTTGCACTGAAAAAGAATCGTGCAAGTCCATTATCAATCTTTCCCTTCTGTTTTGAATCTGTTCTCACTATAAATGATCCCATTGTTTTCTGACGTTTAAGAGATTTGAAGGGTGTGGAAGAGGAAATACCAGATGGGCATGCAGTAAATGATGTAGAAGCCAAGTCTGAAGTGTGGCTAATGTCAGTTATGTCACTGGCATTACTCAATGAACTGCAAGGCCTTATTTTTGATATATCTACATCATATTGTACTTCAGCAGTCTCTTCACTTAGATTAGTTGTTTCTTCCTGTTGCTGCTTAATTTTGCATTTTTCTATGTGCTTCTTGATTCTTTCAATTTTTTTTACTAATCTTTTCTAGACAAAATTTACATTATACTCTTGTTTTATCATCCTTTATATCAATGACTTCCTGCCAGCAAGTGTCTCTTTTACAACCACTTCCAAATGGCATTTTAATAACGAAAGATTATTTTATTTGTAAAGTTATCAGTAATATTAAAAAAATCTGAAGAAAGTAAAGATACTTAATGAAAAATGTAGAATACATATAGAAATATTCTTAAAAACATTTAGCTATTAAATTTTCCTTAAAAAAGTAAAAAACCCAATAAAACCCACTACCCACTGGGTTATTTAAAAAAAAAACAGGGTTTTTTCCAACCCTGAGTATATGATGCAGGCATTCCATTTTCCCAACCCCCTTCTTGCTGACCCAGCCTTCCTGCTTCAGATAACACCTATGGCAACAACAAGCAATCTTCCCTATTAAGTATCAAAATTCTTTTATACCGCCAACTAATTTCCTGTGGTTTTGTGGTTTATTTCACAAAAGACATTCTTAGGTAAACCCCATTGGGCTCCACCTCTAATCACCTTGAATTATATACTATTGGTTAATACTAAGGTAGCATCCCCCATCTTCAAAATGTATTCACATTGGCTCATTTGTAAGAAATTTTCTCCCCATTAATCTTATGATAAAGTTAACTGGAAGAGTTATTGTAAAAACCATCCCACTGTGTTCAATGCTCTATATAACCATTGGCTCACTTGTAAAAATCTAAAAAACTTTGTAACTAAATCAAATATAACTGAACCATCATTATTAAACCCCTTCTCCTATGTTTATATTTTATGTAACCACACTCACTTGAAATGAGCATATAAAAAATTATAAAACTTCTTGCTTCTTGTGTGAGAGAAGAGAATCTCAGACATAAATCCACCACCTTGAAGTTGTCTCATTCCGTCCTTCTGTCCTGTGTAATTTGACATAACCAATTCATATCTTCAAGTGACTGGTAGTCTCCTCCTTTGTCGAACATTGTACAATCTCCAGTTGCAACAGACAATGTTACCAGCTGTAAAGTGGCCTAATCTTCCTCACCAGTCGCATCAGACATTCCGAGCATCTTGCCTTCTCTTGTAATAGACAAAGCTACCAGCCATAAACTGGTGTAACATTCCATACCACATGCTACTAATCTCGCTTTAGTATTATCTTTCAAATTCTCACCCACCTGACTGATACAACATCTTGCCCAGGGTTGGCAAAAAACCCCAAATTTTGAAAAAGCCCAATAAAACCCGGGTTTTTTTCAAAAACAAATGCTACAAGCATTAGAATAACATAGAAAATAATAGCTATCTCTATTTTTATGATATTAATAATTACTTAGTTTAATAATTATATTATAGTAAGAATAGATCACAGTAACAGATCACTGATAGCAAATTGTGGGTACCCATGATAGCCATAACCTGTAGAAGGAGAGATGAATTATTATGAGTCAGTATCAGAGAAATAACCTTAATTTGATACATATTTATTGAAATTATAAATATGAATTTTGAATAAAATAATTTATAAGTAGCATTCATTTCTTGAAAAGAAAAGTCTAATTTTGAAAAAAAAAAAACAACCCAAACCCGGGTTTTATTCTGGATTTTTTCAAATAACAAATGCTACAAGCGCTAGAATAACATAGAAAAGAATAGCTATAGTTATTTTTATATAATATTAATAATTACTTAGTTTAATAATTATATTATAGTGAGAACAGATCACAGTAACAGACCACTGGTCGAGAATTGCGGGTACTCATGATAGCCTTAACCTGTAGAAGGAGAGATGAATTATTATGTGTCAGTATCAGAGAAATAACCTTAATTTGATACATATTTGTTGAAATTATAAACATAAATATGAATTTTAAATAAAATAATGATAAGTAGCATTTATTTCTTGAAAAAAAAGAAATAATTTTAAAAAAGCCCCCAAAACCCAGGTTTTTTCAAATTTCACTTGAAAAAGGCCCCAAAAACCTGTGAATAAAACCCGGGTTTTTTAGAACTGGGTTTTTTGATTTGCCCACCCTGATCTTGACCCCGACATTTGCAACTTCTTCATAAACATGGTTTCTCCATTTTTGCATTTCAGCTTCCTTTACTGCCATCACATCATCACTATTAAACATTACAACTATCTCTATATACACTGTCACATATCAGACAACTCATCATTATCATTGAAGTCCATCCAACCAACAGTGCCATCATAATCGTACCTGACATTGAAACAATTACAATATTTGTTACTTGTAGCTTTTCCCCGCTCTACTTATCACCTTACCAGAGACAAGGTCACCAGTAGCTGAACTCATACCTTGAAATTGCTGTTGAAATTTGATTTGGGGTGCAGAGTTACCACAAATGTTGATGCAACTATCTTCATGTTGATTCTCATTACCATCAGTTGGCTGATGCCCTTCAACAGCCTCATCACTGCCATCATCATCACTGTCTTGGCTGTAATCATCTTCATCATCCACAGGAGGATAGCATTCCTCTTCACCAGACTGCTGTTGCTCTACACCATCTGGTGTAGTGTCATCGGACATAATCAGCACCATGATGAGCCAACACCTGCTTTCGTTAATGTCATTACGCTTGTAGAAAACTTCATCACCATTACTTAGATTTTCCACAGCTCTATTCAGTTGCTCATTTGACTTGATCTTAAAAAACTGCTGCCTGGCAGAGTGCACGACATTCATATTATTTTTTACAATAGTGGAAGCCGTCACTGGTTCGCATGCAGGAAGTTTATTGCAAAACCCATTAGGCATAGCAGGGTTAAAGCCAAATACTAGTTGGTTAGGTGAAAATCATGAATTATTCAACAAAGCATTGCATGTAGAAATTATCCAGGCAAGCGTGATCTCCATAATTTTATTTACAATATTACCAATGAAGTAACATTGACCCCACACTTTCAAATCCATTGCAAAACTCATCACCATAGGTAAACAAACCTACAACTGGTCTAGGAATGGGTATTTTAAATTTAATGCATGTTTCACAAATGCTTGATGAGTCATTAATTTCCCATTCAAGATCAGTAGTGTTGCTACCAGCATTTCTTAGAAGTTTTATATCAAATTTTCAGTTGTGGGATGTCCAAATTGTTGGTGTAGCTTGAAGGTAATTTTCTTCTCATCAGCAAAAACCTACATTGCCTCATGAATGTTAGCCTGGTTTATTCATCTACATAATAGTAGTACATAGTTTGCAGATGAAGTAGAACCTAGCTTGACCCATTTGTTGGCAATCTTCACAGTGTCATTCACAAAATCCAAAACCATGCCAGCAGTTTTCATAGACTTCTTGCTCAGCAGCAACGGAATATTAGCCTCGACAATATCGGTAGTAATTTCCACACACATGTTATTAATCCAACAAGGAATTGTTAATTTCTTCAATGAGGGTGCAGAGGCGCCTTCACCAAATTTAAATGTTGCAACAGATGGCTGCTCTCTAATCAATGACTGGTCATATTCAGATAGGGAATTTAGGTATCGCTGCAGCTACAAACTACCACACACTAGCAGAACAACCGAGGTCTAGTATAGCACAGCCTTCTGACTCTTCAAGCAATGAAAGCAGCTTAGTTTCCCTTGCTTTGCTGTATACATCCCCTATAAACTTTGATAATTGCACACTTTCAGTCTAATCATTTCTTCACTGACCATATTATTATTGTTCTCATATGCATATGGACACTGATGTGCCCAATGATGCTTTGAATCACCGACTGCACACTGAGACACTTGACCATCATGTCCTATAGGATTAAGCTTACAAGCTTGTGACTGCAAAAAGTAGGATTCTTGTCCAGTTATGCACAATCCACATTACCCTGCAATGCATCACCACCATGGTAGGAACCTCAACCATGCCGACTACCATGAGTAAACAATGTCTCACCACTAGTGGATTTGTCAGTACAAAACACTGGCTCACTCTTGATACTAATCATAGGCATTGTAGTCATTGTGCTCAAAGCACTGATCTCATGACCAAAAACACGTTTTAGAGTAGATTCATATTAGCATAGGAAACCTCACTGATGGCTGACATGACTAACTGCACTTTATTGTCAGGAAGTTTTAAGATGCCAACAACATGAACACCATCACAGGATCAGGAAAATTCATATCTTCCTGAGTCAACTTGAAATACATGTGTTCAAATTCCTCACAATCTGATTAATGTTTGCACCCTCTGACCTACAAAAATTGTACAAATTACAAAAAGCTGTAAATTGCTGATGACCCTTTTCAGGTAAGAACAGTCCATCTAGTTTCGCCAACAAGATTTTGACACCATCATCCTTTTTTAAATCATCAACAGTACAAATTACAAAAAGCTGTAAATTGCTGATGACCCTTTTCAGGTCAGAACAGTCCATCTAGTTTCGCCAACAAGATTTTGACACCATCATCCTTTTTTAAATCATCAACAGTGATTTCTGAAGAGGCTACCCTAGCTCTTCCAGTCAAGGAAAGATGAATTGCTAATGCACATTTAGTTTTCGGCAATTCAGTAAGTTTGCACCAAATACCAATATCTTTTTTTCCAACTGTCATAGCACCCATCATTGTCAAGTTTCCATAACAGAAGCTACAATGTAAGAGCTCTGCTACCACTGTTAAGAATGGCCACACACGCTTAACCTTTGAACAATGACTGCAATGGATTGGGCACCCGCTGCCATTACACTACTGGCTGTGACATCACACTCACCAGTCATCTGGCTATGATGCCACACTATGCCATAAACAATTGAACAGCATGGAGCATACAACTGCACACCACTATTACTCTGCCAGATATTAACAAGGGGAAGTTGAAGTTTCCTGCCATTACACAGCAACTGTTTCCTTGAAGCTACCCCCAATGCCGCAACAACTTCATGTCACGTTCTGTCTTTGAATTGGGCATACTTGCAGGATGCACCACCATTTGATGAAGTGGTCTCCTTCACCTTACTGCAATTACTGCATTGTCTCCTGGACTGTTCAGCACATTCTTGTTGAATACCCTTTTCTGGGGGATCTTTGCACTTCACCTGTCCCAGTACTGGGATGAGTGGGGTCACTATTACTTGTCCCTTGTACTCCTACATTTTATTTGACTGCTGTTTATCACATGCTCCAGTGCCAGGGTTAGGTGTTCCTGCCCTCCAATACCAGAGCCTGCTTACTACTTCTTGCTAGTGTTTCATTTCTTGTTGCTTGTTTTTTTTTGCCTTTGGTTTGTATATATTTTTTGTTTTCCCTTGGTGCCAGTCACCAGATGTACACCTTTAATGAAAAAAACTCCACCTTGGATACCTCCCATTTCCCTAATTAGGCATTAGTCCTAGTATTTTTGTGCTCACCAGTCATTTTCATTGATCTCTCATCCAGGATACAAGGGTTAAATGGTGTATTTTAGTAAGGCTTCAGTAAATATTATCTAACCTAATCTATTATTCTCTTAATCTATCCTACCCTAACCTTAACATAACCCTAACCTAATATAGCCCAACCTGATCTAACCTAATCCTCCTAACGGACTTTGAAAAGATCAACAATCTTTGAAATTAGAGGATGTTAAGTTTGTTTAGGTATGTATGAAATATACATATAACATAGCACAGATATTTTTTCTTAACCTGTCTCTGGCTTAGAGTAGTCTCTTTAAACCATCCACCATGACACAAAACTCCACTGATTGCACAGTTGACTATTTATCGGAACATTGTTGGGCAATGGTATAAATGTATTATGCTGTCAGATTCCTGCTGGCATGGAGCACAGATGTCTGTGTTGGGCAAGCAAGTCCAGTATGTCTCTCTTACTTTTAATGGTAACTATATTTTTATGTGTTTTTTGTGCTTTACAAGGTGCCCCTATGACAGCCAAGTCCTTTATCCATTTAAGAGAAGGATCTTTCTGAGGCCTCTCAATCTGGGCTAGGGGCTCCTACCAGCACAGGAGAAAAGCAGGTTCATTCCCCACCCTCCTCTCCTATAAAGATAAAGACTAAAAAGACTGGGCTCCTCTCCCTCAGCAGGAGCTACGCAGATGGATGGGTCTGCTGCCATTTCGGTAAGTGACCAGGTCAAGATTGGCACATCCGGCCCCATTACTACCCCGGGTGGGAAGTCCCAGACGAAGACCAGAACTGCGCAAAGCGAAGCCTTGATTACATCAGGGTCCCTCATTTAGATGCTACCTGGCATACATTCCACCGTCGGCTGATTTTGATACACAGAGACTTCCGCCGCATCATGGCACAGTTCCTCAGGGCCTTTGTCTTGCTTGGAGATCTGGGGAGAGTACTCATTTAATCCTATGGGTCAATTCCTTGCCGACCTGGATGAGTTTACACATCACTGCCTGAGAACCGCTTCATTTTCCTGCCTTGATCTATCATTGTGCTCTCTGGATGCACAGATTGATTTTGGGTTGGGAGTGGTTGATGACCTCCATGGTAGTGATCACTTTCCCATTCAAATATCATTTTCTGTGCCACTGCTGTCTGAGATCATGCCTTGGTGGTGCAGGTGCGGTAGTCCATATTTCAGGAAATAACTGATTTCTATATGTCAGTCAAGGAGTTTAGGTCAGTAGATGAGGCTGTTGAGTGTTTCTCCAGCAAGCTCATCGCAGTGGGCCTAACTCCTATTCCTAGAACGTCTGGACGTTTTGCATGCCAACTGCTCTCGTGGTGGTCAGCTAAGTGTGAGACTGCCCTCAAACAGAAGTGTTATGCCTCCATGCGCTATAAGCGCCGCCCGAATGATTTCACTGTCGGTGAATTTCGGCAGGCTAGGTTCCAGTATATTTCAAATCACACCCGCCGCTCTTCTTGGTGGGCATACGTGTCTTCACTTAACGAGAAGACCCCTCTAGCAGAGGTGTGGAAAGGATTTGGGTCTAATTCTCTCAGGACCCCCCCTCCTGTTCTCCAAGAAATGGGAGCTCAATCTCAGTCACAATCCTTTGCGACCGCTTTCTCCACATTCTCTAGCAGGGATGCTGCTCCTCCAGCATTCAATGCGCGTCATGATATCGTGGAAGGCTGCCGACTCGTCTTTTCTTCCAGAGGCGGAGAACACATCGACAGGTTTACTGTGAGTGAGTTGCATTCTGCTCTCTCTTTGTGCGCGGACACTGCCCCTGTTCAAGACGATGTCCCCCTACACCATTCTTCGACACCTGGGTGAGAGAGGCATGGCCTTTCTGTTAGATTTGTTCAACAGGATCTGGGTAGAGGGTATCCTCCCAGATTCTTGGCAAATTGCTCCTGTGCTCGCTGTTCGCAAACCTCAGAGATATCGCTCTACCCCGGCCAGTTTCCACCCAATCTCTAAACTCTTGCGTGTGCCAGTGATGGAGAAATTGGTAAATGTTTGATTAGCTTTTTTTTCTAGACTGCGGAGGCCATCTGTCTTCTGCACAGTGTGGCTATCCGCAAGTTCTATTCCCCGTCAAATGTTCAGCTCCGCCTGGAAAATAGCGTCTGCGAGGCCTTCCTTCATAGACAGCACTACCCCACATTGTTTTTCGATCTGGAGAATGTCTATGATACCACATGGCGATACAGTATCATCTAGACTCTCCACATGACGGGGTCAAGGCGACGCCTCCCAATCTGTATATCTGATTTTTTGCCAGTGTCGATTCCACATACGGTGGGGGGAGTCCTCTCCGGCCCAATGGAGCAGGAAGAGGGTGTCTCACTGGGAAGTGTCCTCAATGTCACTCTTTCCCCTGAGCATCAACGGTATTTACCTCTGTGTTGCCGGAAGATGTTCTTGTTGCACTCTACATGAACAACCTATTGATCTCTTTTGTTGCGGCCCAGATGTCAACTTCAGCAATCATTGAACCGCGTCTCTCGCTATGCCGAAGCACACAGGTTTCGGTTTTCCTTAGCCAAGACTTAGGTGTTACACTTCGTATGCCATCCCAGGCAACACCTTGCTTGACCCAGACTCGTACCATTTCCTTGGTCTTGTATTTGACAGAGGAGGCTCATATTCGCAGCCCTACGAACTCTTGTACCTTCATCATGGATATTCTTTGTTCCCTCATGTTCAGTGCCTTATTTTTTTATTCATCCTTTGTTTGTTTGAAGCTCGACTATGGATGCAAGTTTTATGCATCCGCAGCCGAGCGTGTATTGCGTAAGGTGGACTCGATCCACCACACTGGCCTTCACCTGTACAGGTGAGCCCGGTACCTCCCTCAGTCACGAACAGCTCTCATTGCATCAGCAGCTAATCTCGGCGGTGCCTATGCCGCTGAGAGACGATAGTCATACCCTAAGTCCTTTGGGTTTAGGGCTAGGAAACTCCTTCAAGAGGTAGGTATAGCTCTCAGGCCAGTGGCGCCCATGGTTCTGCCCAGGATGCCACCTTTGACATTTAGTCACCATGCCTCTGTTCCCAAAGCTCCTACAGCGCTGGGAGTATTGCATTCGGCCTTTTTAGAGCACACTTGTGTCATGCTGGAACCGTGCCAGTATATACGGATATATCCAAGTCCCAAGAGGAGGTTGGTTTCCTCGCCGTATCCCCTCTGTTTCAAGTCAGCTGGGGCTCTGCTAGGCACTGCGTCTAGCAGTGCCATGAAAGTCTTCATGGCAGATTTGGTTGCACTACACCACTCGGTACTTGAGATTATGCGACAGGCCCAATTCGGGGACCAGATTGTGATTTATAGAGACTCACAAAGCCCCCTGAGTGCTCTCAGAGCATTGGAATCTCCGCCTCCCTTGGTTTGTGATATCCGTGATGCCATGGTTTTGGCGAGCCAGCTGGATGTTGAGATTATCTTCTGCTGGGTTCCTGGACATGTAGGGAGTTCAGGAAATGGGCACGCCAAAGAGTCCGCGAGGACTGGGCGACCATACCAGCATTTTGCTATTCCTCACACCGATTGCATGGCAGGAAGGAATACGGGCAGCTCTCCGGGCTGCTTGCCAAAGAAGATGAGAGACGGTCGAGAGGAACTTAAAGTTGCGTGCCATTGCACCGCGACTGTTCTCATGGATCTACCCCCCTAATGCGGCAACGGATTCAGGTTGCTTTCTGTTGTCTCCGAATTGGACACACTCGTGCAATGCATCACCATTTGATGAAGCGCTCGCCTGCGTCCTACTGGGAAGACTGTTTTTTTCTCCCGACTGTTCAGCACATTTTTGTTGAATGTCACAGTCTGGGTCATCTCTGCACACCTTGCCTGTCCCGCTATCGGGACGACCGGGGTCGCTACTGTTTGTCCCTTGTACTCGGTACGGTTTTGTGTATACCGACTAGTGGACTATATGACTTTTTGAAGGAAGCTGGCCTTCACTCTATTTGATTGTTTTTGTAGGTCGTATGTTCATGTGCCGGGTGATGGCAGGCCTACCCCCGACACTCGAGCCCACTCTTTGTTGCCTTTTTGCTTTGTTTTCCTTTTTCTGTCATCTTTGTTTTTGTTTTTTATCATTATTTATTTATATATTATTTATTTTTTAATATAGCCTATTAGTAGGCTCTGGTGAGTATGGTGATTTATGCCCCAAGTAGGCAGTTGCCAGATGGGCTCCTAAATTTTAAAAATTTAAGAAATTAATTGTAGCATTGTGGGTGTGTTTGCAGAGATCCTGGGTCCTATAGAATGACAAGGCTATCTCTAGTTTTGCCTAGTGTTTAGAAACAAGATATGGTACTCTTCAACGTCATGGGCCTTCACAGGAGCCCTCTGTACTAAGAAAAAGCTTGAAAGTATAGGTGGGTCTTATTGTATCATGGCAGAAGGGAGGGGGGGAGTGTATTGCAGCATCCTGTTCTTTTCACATTCTTGGAGCAAATATAGAGAAATCATAATCATTCATGCAAGAATATCAGTAGGAGAGCAGAGCCAGAGAATATGGTTCTGAAGGACTGGGGTAGGGTCAGTTAGGAGGAAACTGTGGCATATATGGTCTTATATGTAAGAAGAAGGATCTTACATACTAGCCTCTCTGGATAATATAGTGGTTAGTGCGCTTGCCTGTCAATTGTTGGGTTGGTAGTTCAAATCTCCATCCGGATTCTGTTTAAAGCTGACACTTTACTAGGGAGGTTATCTCCATGACTGGGCATCACAGTGGGGATGGGTAGGTGGAGCTTGTAGCCATGACAGGCAGTCCACCTAAGAGAAGGATAACTCTGATTTCAAAACCCTGGAGCCACAGGCATAATGCCTCTTCCAGCAGATCCTCTGTGAGTGAAACATGGAAGTTACACAGGAGAATTGGCCCTGCCAGAGAAGAACGTGGGCTGCAAACCCTTGAACTGTTTGGAGAATTCAAAGAGTGGAAGCCTGCAATGATCCAGTGAGAAGGGAGTTGCAGTAGTCAAGGTAACAAAAGCAATCTCTAAGCTGTTGTAGTCAGTGTGAATGAATGTAGCTGAGATTACAGAGAAAGCAGAGAGAGGATTTACAGACATTAACAACATGAATTTTGAAAGAGACCATCAAAGGTGATGCCCAAACTTTTAACTATCATTGAAAGGGGCATGGGAAGAGTGCCATTTTGATGTTATAAGTGCATAGTAGTTTTCTGAGTTTCAGCAAAGAAAGTGCAAAAAAGGAGAGAGATTTTCATGTCGCTTAAAAATGAAATAGACCCCAAGTGTAATAAGATGCAAGACCAAGCAACAACCCAATTGGAACACCAAAATGCACATCCACTGGCCAAGATGAAGCATTTCTAATATGGACAAAATGAAAGATACAAGCAGAACTAGTTAAGGGCAGTTCCAGAGAGAGAGAGGAATTCATGGATTCAATAAAGAAGAATATTATGGTCAACAGCGTCAAATGCTTCTGAGAGGTCCAGAACTACTACAATGGAATGCTGACCAGCATCAGCCACATGACATAGGTGCTCCATTACATGTTGGGGAGCTGATTCATTGATGTGCTGCGTTAAAACCAGACTGAAAATCTGATCAGCATTGGAGGACAAGTGATTTATGTAGAATCCAGATTGACACTAGGCTTTTGAGAGGAAGGGTGTGTGTTAAGGTGAAGCAGTAGCTTTCCAGGTTGTTTGGTTTTAGGTTCAAATTCTGTAGGGTGAATTGTTTCATCAGGTAGTACTATTCCAGTCAAGAACAAGGTATTAAAAATATCTATGAGTTAAGGGGGAACTGGTAGTAAAGACTTTGAGGGAATGAGTATAAGGGACCAGAGTTTTTTTCAAAGTGAGAATAGAAGTTAATTCTTCAGGGGCTGTATGACAAGAGGAAGTGTGGGTGGTGCAGGAAAAATGGTTATTAAAATTCTCAGGGCTGGTTATCTTTACCTATTCCAATTCACTATTAAATATCCATTTATTTTCAAGAATACTTAAAATTAAATTATTTCTTGAATTCAGACTCATTCCGAATACATTTGTCATGCTTGCTATGAGCTACTGGATGAATGGAATACCCTTTCATCGAGACTGAAAGCCATTGAGAAACTCTTTGCAGCTCTGTTCAAGAAGACTTGCGGTAAGCAGAGAAGAAACGAGGATCCAGTAAAGCTGTTAATTTTTCTTTGAGAAATTAGTCTTCCATTTATCAGTAATTTATATACTGTTAAATTAATTCAACACAGGGCAATAATAGTTCAGGATATATTTGACTAAACTATTAATGTAGTTTATGTGGAAAATATTGCCCTTAATGTCTTAATATTTCATTAATTAATACCTTTGTTGGTTACTGCCATGGCAACCCCATAAAATTAAGTCTTTTAACTGTAAACAGTAACTACACTATAAGAACATCCATTTGGCTCTGAGTATCCAAATTGCTCTCCTCACAGGTGGCTCAAACAATGTATCTTCTGCATATTTTCATTTCACTTTCTTCACAAATTACCGTTAGCGGTGCGGCAATTTGTCTTCCTCATCAGCGTGCTGACAGGGCCCAGTGCCTCATCCAGCCCCAGCTTACCCTCTTCTCCTTTGTGACAGCCTGTGTTTTTATCCTACTTCTTCACTTTCCCTACAACCTCTACCGCAACTTTCTCCTCTGGGCGGCCTCTGATTTCACAGGGTAGACAGTAACCAGCTTCCTTTCACCCAACTATGCCTGATCATGCCTAAGGTGAGGCTGACAGGTCTTGGGCAGCTCCACTGTAAAAATGGAGGTAACCCCCACCCCCTGTGCTTTCGCAGGAGACCATCCAAAA
Organism: Ceratothoa steindachneri; assembly: GCA_963969495.1. Classification (NCBI taxonomy): domain Eukaryota; kingdom Metazoa; phylum Arthropoda; class Malacostraca; order Isopoda; family Cymothoidae; genus Ceratothoa; species Ceratothoa steindachneri. Next base: position 132,755,786 of record OZ018318.1, on the reverse strand, counting down.
CTCTTCTACCAGAGAGGAGGCTTATAGGTGCAGAGGGCTCCCCCTCACCCACTTCTGTGTAACTTTCTCTAGCGGCATTCCCCCCTCTTTACTTTCCAAGGGGACTGCCAAGAAAGCATGCAGGCAGCCCAAAATTGACTGCTCCCACCCCCTTAAGGGGGCAAGAGATGGCAGGGCCCGCTGGACCTTGCCCCCTAATGTCCTGCCTGCATGTGTGACCAGCTTGCAGGGGGTCAGTATACCTGCCCCCCCGCCATCTCTCTTTCCCGATGGATGCTGGTTCACTTGCAGGTACCTCAAAAGGGACCCATGAGATGACCCACCCCCAGACGGTAGGATCTTCGATGGTGCCGAACCCAGGCTCGGTGCCAAGCACAGAACCTGTGTACACCCCTATGCAAGCTCCTCAGACAGCTTAGGTCCCTGAGGCCTCACAAGGAAATGAGGGATCTCCTGCCCCTGCGACAGCCAAGACTTTATCAATTTCACAGAAGGATCTTGCTGAAGCCGGGTCTATCTGGGCTAGGGGCTCCTGCCAGCAGAGAGGGAGAAGCAGGTTCATACCCCACCCTCCTTTCCCCAAATGAAAAAAAAGATGAAAAAGACTTGTGGCTTGTATCCCTCTGCAGGAGCCATGGGGATGGATGGGGCCATTGCCATTTAAGTATGTGACAAAGCCAAGATTGGCACATCCCACTGCTCCCCCAGGTGGGGAGTCCCAGACTAAGACTACTACACTCTTCATCATGTGCTTACTGCTCGCTTCCCTTTCCCTTTTTGGGGGGGGCGGTTTTTTATCTTGAATTTTATTTTAAAGGCCAGTTTTTAATACGGTGACTAATGCCCAAGTAGGCAGTCGCCAGATGAGCTCTTAAAAAAAAATAAAATCGTCATGTTCAACTGTGACAAGCTCCCTGAGTCGGTACGTGCCGATTGGTATCGCTACCGCGTAAAGGCATTCATGCCACTTCCGCGGAGGTGCTACTACTGTCACCACTTTAGCCATACTAATCGCCCCTGTAGACATGCAAAGTCTGGGTTATCTGAAGTCAGTGTAAGTTGCTCCAAGGCCGCACACGATAAGTCCAAATTGTGCATGGCCAAATGTGTCAATTGCAGAGAGCCACACCCAGCTTCTTCGAAGCAATGTGGTATGTATCTCCTCGAGAAGGAAATCCTGGCCATTCAGGCCCAAGATTGTCTCATTTCACTTGGTCTTGAGGCGGGGAGAGAAAAAAACTTGCATGGCAAGCCCAACCTCCCCCGATAAGTCTTAGAAGGTGACAACTCGTTCAGTGCATTATCTGGCCAGCAGCGCCCGGAGATATGCTTCTGGGAAGTGTACGCGCCTCTGTATCTCCTCCAAGCTAAGCCTTGAGAGCATATTCCTTCAATGGAATTGACAGTGGCCTCCTGGCCAACTGGGAGGAGCTATGGAGGCTCGTCTCCTCCTGTTCTCCATTAGTTAGCTTTTTGCAGAAGACCATGCTGGGTGCATGTTCCCTGCACACCCTCTCAGGGTATAAGGGTTTTGCGACCCCACCAACACAGGATGGAGGCTAAGCAGGAGGCTGTGTGATTTACACATGACATGATGTCTCCGTTCCTCTCTTTGCTTTATATACCTCCTTGCAGGCACTAGCTGTGCAGCTGCACCTGGATAAGAGGTATACTGTTATTTCCACGTACATTACACAGTCAGTCAACTTCGATGCAGGAAACTTCCATTTCATCATGGCACAGTTGCCAAGGCCTTTTCTCTTAATCGCAGATTTCCGCCCAATCTCTCTAACCTCCTCCATGTGCAAGTTGATGGAGAAATTGGTAAATGTTAGATTAGCATTCTTTCTGGACAGCGAAGGCTATCCGTCTTCTGCACAATGTGGCTTCCGCAAGTTCCACTCAACTTCAGATGCACTGCTCTGATTGTAAAATGGCGTCTGCGAGGCCTTCCTTCGTAGACACCACTACGCCACGGTGTTTTTCGATCTGGAGAAGGCCTATGATACCGCATGGAGATACAGTATCTTGGGGGCGAGGGGACGCCTCCTAATATTTATATCAGAATTTTTGCGAGTTCATTGTTTCTGCGTACAGTTGAGGGAGGGGGAAGTTCTCTTCTGCCCAATGGAACAGGAAGAGGGTGTTCCACAGGACAGTGTCCTCACTGTCACACTCTGCCCTGAGCATGTTTACGGCGACTTATGCCTAAGTCGGCAGTCGCCAGATAGCCCCTTAAATAAAATAAAAAAAATCTGCCCTGAACATCAACAGCATCACCTCGGTGCTGCCGGAAGGTGTTTTGCTACATTCTACATGGACAACCTTTCAATCTCTTTTGGTGCCGCCCAGATGTCCACTCCGACAAGCATTAAATCACACAGGCTTCGGTTTTCCTTGCCCAAGACTAAGGTGGTGCACTTCTACCGTCATCCACGTCCCCACCCTGATCCAGACTTGTTTCTAAATAGGGTGCACCTGAAAGTGGTGTACTCTCAATGTTTCCTTGGTCCTGTATTTGACAGATGCCTCCCAGATGAGGTGTCGTTCAAATACAGGGCCAGTGGCGCCCCTGGTTCTGCCCAGGATGCTACCCTGGAGGGTACCACCATTGACTATTTGTTAGCTTGAACAATCCCAATGTATACGGATGGCTCCAAATCCCAAGAGGAGGGTGGTTTCCACACTGGAATGGTTCCACTATATACCGATGGCTCCAAGTCCCAAGAGGGGGCCGGTTTCCATGCCATATCCCCTCTGTTTGAAGTCAGAAAGGCTCTGCCTGCCACTGTCTTTCTTCACGGTCAAGATGGTTGTAATACACTGCTCAGTACGGGAATTAACACAACATGCCCGGTTCAGAGACCGGATTGTGATTTATACTGACTCACACAGCGCCCCGAGTGCTCTCGGGGCATTGGAATCTCCGCATCCTCTGCTTTGTGTTATCTTTGATGCCACAGTTTTGGCGAGCTTGGTGGAAGTTGTGATTATCTTCTGCTGGGTTCTTGGACATGTAGTAAGTGCGGGGAATGAGGGTGCCAAAGAGTCTGCGAGGACTGGGCGTTTCGCTATTCCTCACACAGACTACATGGCGAGAATATGAGCTGCCCTCCTGGTGGCTTGGCAAAGAAGATGGGAGACGGTCAAGGGGAACTTAGTTACGTGACATTGTGCCGCAACTGTTCCCATGGACCTCCCCCCCCCCCCCCAATGCCACAACGTTTCAGGTTGCTTTCTTTCGTCTCCGAATTGGACACACTCGTGGGACCCACCGTCATTTGATGGAGCGCTCACCTGTGGCGATTCCATTGTCCCCCAGACTGTTTGGCACATTCTTGTTCAATGCCCCGTAAGAGGTGCGGCGATTTGCCTTCCTGGCCGCCGTGCTGGCGGGACTCAGCGCCCCGTCCGGCACCAGCTTAGCCTCTTATCCTCTTTCAGACTATCTGTGTTTCTCCCCTACTTCTTCAGTTCCCATACAACCTCTCCCACAACTTTCTTTGGTCAGCCTCATTTTTCACAGGGTAGATGCCTACCCCCTTCTCAGCCAACTATCCCGGATCAACAATGTTCCCTAGCCCCTGAGCTCTGGTTTGTGATGGTGGGTTTTTAACAACCTGCTTCATCCCCACCCATACCTTCCTTGCATCCCTTTTCCTTCTTACTTCACTATCTATTTTTTTTATACCATGCCCAAGGTGCAGCTGCCATGCTGAAGGCCTGCCAGGTCACCAGGCGGGAGAGGTGGCGGTATCTGGCTCTGCCAGCCCCATTCGCATCCTTTGCAGAGCGGGCCACTGCGAGGGATGATTAGCATTTGCTTCCCGCAGAAAGAATAGGGTCCCCATGCCCGATGATGAAAATCTAAGAAAAAACCCTTTTTCCCTCTCGCAGGGGACCCTCTAAATCTCTTTAACCAGAGAGGAGGCTTACTCCTCTGCTTTGCCTCTGGGTGTAGGGGACTCCGCCTCACCCATTGCCCTTTTTCCAGCCGTAGTCTACCCTTTATTTCCAAGGGGACTGCCAAGAAAGCCAGCAGGCAGCCCAAAGCAAACTGCTCCCCATTGAAGTGGCTCGGTAGGGCAAACCCCCTTATGGAGGAGAGGGAAGACAGGCCCTATCGGTTGCGCCAAAGGGACCTGTGATGTCTTGGGGGGGTGACTAAATGGAGCCCCCCCCCTCCTGAGATAGAGATGGTCCTTGAGACAACCCAGCCTCAGACAGTAGGGCCTTCCATGGGGGTGAATCCGGGCTCAATGCCAACCACTGAACTCTAGTCCGCCCCTATGCAAGGTCCTCCTCAAATGGCTTGGGTCTCCAAGGCAGTACAAGGAGGGGAGGGATCTCCTCCTCCGGCTGGTGCCCCTGCAACTGCCAGGACCTCCATCTTGGAGAAGGTCCTTGATGAGTCGTTCCATCTGACCTGGGGGCTCCTGCCAGTGGAGGTGAGAAGCGGATTCATTACCTGCCCTCTTCCCCTAAAAAGAAAAAGACTCAGGGCTTCTCTTCATCCACCTGGGCTGCGGGGGTGTATGGGTCTGCTGCCATTTCAGAAAGCGACCAAGCCAAGATCAGCACATCCAGCCCCTCTGCCCCCCCAGGTGTGGAGCCCCTGACTAAAATCAAAAGTACTAGTGCGCAGAGAGGAGCCTCAATTACATCGAGACCCCTCATTCAGAGACTACCCAGCGTTTTCGAGTGTGCGGCTTCAAATGCTTCCTGTTTATTCAGTCCACTGATGGCAGCATGTTGGCTAAGGGCAACATGATCCATCAGAGAATAGCTTTAGCTAGTGTGATTGGTAGAGAGCTGAAGGTGACCAGTTTCTCGGACAAAAGCCTTTTGGTGAATTTGTCAAATCCCTCTGAGTCTGCCATGATTAGCAGCCTTCGTACACTTGATGGCACGCCTGTGAGTGTGACACCGCACTCTACCATGAAATTCATGAAAGGAATAGTTTATGCTTTAGGTTGCTTTCTTTCCTCTCCGAATTGGACATCCTCGCAGGACTCACTGCCATTTGATGGAGCGCTCACCAGTGCCCTACTGTAAAGACCCCGTTGTCCCCCAGACTGTTAAGCACATTCTTGTTGAATGTCCCAGTCTGGGTGATCTCAATGCCCGTTATCCTGTCCCGGTACCAGGATGGGCGGGGTCGCTACTGCTTGTCCCTTGTACTCGAGACGAGTGCATGCACATTGACTGGTTAACTTGTATACTTTTGGGGGGGAGGCCGGCCTTCTCCCATGTATTTAACTAGGTGGGTTTTTTCTTGTTGTTTTCCTCTGTCGGTCACACATCCCTGCGCTGGGGAGAGGTGGATCTCCTCCCTCCAACGCTTGAGCCTGCTCCTGATTGTTGCCTTTTTCTTTTTTATTGTTGTTGTTATTCTAAAGTAGCCTATAGTACTAGGCTGTCTTGGCGAGTATGGCTCGACTTATGCCCTAGTGGCAGTCGCCAGATGGGCTCTTAAAAAAAAATATATCTTGTTGAATGTCTCAGTCTGGGTGATTTTCACGCACATAACCTTTCTCAGTTACCGGGATGAGCAGGGTCACTACCGCTTATCCCTTATACTTGAAAATGGTTCTTACACATAGACTTGTGAATTATCTGACTTTCTTTTGAGGAGGTTGGCCTCTTCCACCTTATTTGACTGTCTGTTGTGGGCCGCATGCTCCTGTGCTGGGGGTAACTGGCCCTACCCCTGATGCTGTAGTTCATTCCCTTTTTGCCTCGTTTTCTTTTGTTTTTGTTTTTATCCTATGATCTTTTTATCTGTGTTATTTGTTTTTTAATATAGGCTGTTGTGAATACAGCGACTTAAGCCCAAGTAGGCAGTTGCCAGATGGGCTCCTAAAATTAAAAATGAGACAAATTCTTTACAAATCTCTCATCAAAAGTCTGAGTTTCACATTTTTAATAAAAGGTTCCTCCTTGTCAAGGTTTATAAAAGTTTTAAATGCATCTAAACACAGCATTTATGTCTCAAAGTGATTTCTCTCCTTCCCTGATTCATCCTTCTTAATATTTTCTTTACAAGATATGTTAATTTTTACAATAAGATCACCTGGTAAACTATTGTAGTTAATATACTATCATATAATATACCTTCTACACAGTCTAAAGTAGTGTCTACTACTTCATTTTATCAGTATAATTCAAATAATAGTAATAAAACATTCTATGGCACTATTTGAGACTGATGAGAGGCTTTGTAGGAAGGTCATTTTCAGATGAATTTGTTTTACTTCATTTTAGAATGTTTAAAAGTGGTGCAAGAGATCCCTAATTCAAAGAATAAAGTGAAGGTGAATCAAAGCAACATTGCTGAGCCTTTATGTACCATGCCACATGAAGGCATGTTCAAAATCAGAACAAAGAGCAGGTAAGGAAGGTAGGAAAATTCAAAGTTTTTTGATTTCAAGTCCTCAGTCTTGCATAAACCAAATCTAAGAGTTTGAGGGAAAAATATCATTATTGCAAATTATGACAGAATATCAATATTATGACAAAATATTGGATTATTTTACTTACTTTTAGCTTTTTGTAGACTCACAAAGATTATGGTAATAAATTAAAAGCACTGATCCTCTTCCCTGCTTTAGCCCTCCAAAGTATTTAGCTTTTCCATAGACAAAACAGATTGAGGCCTTTTAGCTCAAGGTTGGAACTGGATGTAGTTTTAAAACTTTTAGTTGATTTTATTTCTCTGAATCTAATTTGAACTAATTATGAGTATTTTAATAAATTTTCTTTAGAAATAACAGTAATATAAAGTTATGGACTTTGGAAAAAGAATACAGTATGGAATATATAAATAAAATATTATATACATATATTCAAATAAAATACCGCAAATTATTTACTCGATAGTGTCATTATGACTTTCGAAGTATAATGTGTATATGTATAGTGTATCCTTTAAAATATACTAAATATGTTTCAAAATATTTAAAATGAGCAAAATTTGCAAAAAGCACAATTACAATATAAAACCAGGTTGCATAAGTGAAAATAGGATCGCATAAATTGAGTATTGGTATAGCCAAAGGAAATTGCATATCATGAATTTGCATAGATTAAGGGTAGAGTCAAGAGAACCCATCACACACTTTTTCTGGTCTACAAAGGATTTTTATTTTTATCAGGTGGAAGAAGGAGCCAAAGAAATTGTGTGAGAGATCAAAAGAAAATTTATCCCAACAGGTAAATTTTGACTTTTTTTTAAATTGCCCAAGTAAAAATTTCTCTAAACTAAAAAAGTAGAGGGCAGTAACTTTCCAAAATACCCACTCAGAAAAGAGTGGTTCCACGAATTCCTGCTCCTTGCAGCAAAACTTTATTCACCGTCCTAACGTAACATAATTTCATGGATGACAAAAGCCACAAAGGCCTATCAAAGGTCATCCGCATCTGTCAAAATGTATCCATAGGATTGTGTAAGATCATACATCTACAATATACAATTTAAACCATCCATAAGATTGTGTCAGATCATTCATCTACAATATATAATTTCTAAGCATCTACAGGAATGCATCAAAAACAAAAAGCATCACCATCTAGAATTGTCAAAATCTAATCACCCATAATATACATTAATAAAAACTGCATCCACAGGAATGAGTCCAGAAGACCCCCCCCCCCTCCCCCTTCCCATATAATCATCCAATCTGTGCTTGAAAATATTCAGGTTTGATTCTACTATCTTAGGCGGCAAACTATTCCAGTAATCTACCACTCTGTTGGTAAAAAAATATTTTCTAACATCCAACCTGCACCTCTGTCTTTTTAATTTTTAGGTGGTGACCCCTAGTCCTATTACTACCTTCCAACTCATATAACTTGCCAAAATCCAACTTCTCCATCCCAGAACAGATTGTAAAAAGCTCAATTATATCTCCCCTCACACATCTTTCAAATGAGAACATATTTAACCCCTTCCGCGCAATAAGGCTGAAAAATGATTTTTTTTTTATTTTCATTATTTTATGGTCAACTTTTTTATTTTCTTTATTTTGGCAGATATTTCTGTTTTTACTTGATAAATGATTAAGTAAAACTTACATATAAATTGATTTTATTCATTACATACCTATTTAGAAGAGCCATCTTTGCAGTGCCATTCAACACTACGTAAACCAGGTTTTTCTGGACATCCACTGCAACATTTTCTTGTTTGTCTTTTTACTTCTGGGTGACAAATCATACATCTCTTCTTCAGATGTAGGTTTGTGCTTCCAGGTAGAGGCTGAATAGGGACAAGAACATGTGTGACTTCTTCAATTTTAAAACTATAGAAGTTAAGCTTACCAGTCTAAAGTTATTTGGGTCCTCTTTACTTCCCTTTTTAAAAATTGGCACTACATTCACTAATTTCCAATCATTAGGTATTTCTCCAAACTCTAGTGATCCAGTATATATCTTCTCAAGAGCTACTGCCATACTATCTACATCTTCTTTGAGTAACTGAGAATGAATGTTGTCTGGGCCAGATGCCTTACTAATATTTAACTCCAATATACCCTTTAATTATTTCCCTGTTCACCTTACTGGTATTCAACACTAATTTTCTTGAACTAGAATTTTCATCAGTTAATCTATCTGGATTCTCTTCTGTAAATACTTAAGAAAAATGATCATTAAGAACATCTATTTCCTATCAGATTCTTTCCAAAGCCCTTTATTTAATAGGCCTGTTTTATAATTGTTCAATGCTAAACATTATTTGTAAGGGAGTACCTTTGGAATCTCTATTTGCTCGTCTGTTTATTGAAGGAAGTTCAAGTTGGTACTTATGAATATCTGCTCTTGCATTAACTTGCCCCTCTGTTCAGATAGCCAAAGGACAGACATATTCACATTTTCTCCTCCAGTTTCATAAATATATAGAATTTTTACTGGTCATAGACAGGAAATAGTGATAAAAAAAATTTTCCCCATGATGCCATAATATAGGGAAAACAACTTTTGTGAATTTAAAAATAAATTAATTAGATAGTAGAGTTAATTATCTACTTTCAGTGTAGTACTATTATTGGTATGTAGTGGCCAAAAAGCTAAGTAGCCCTATTCCACATTTCTTTTAAAATCAGTTCTTTCCTAGACATCTTGTAGCAGGTGTTTCTTAATATCTATGAGATGCTGGTGCTAAGTTACTGAAGTTCAACTGCAGTCAGTGCAATATAACAAAATGGTGTGTTATTTTCCCAGAGGGCAATTATTCATCATCAAGCATCTGGTATTCCTGGGGAAGCTGGGTGCAGTGCGTAACCTTGAAGCATGTGTTAAGAGGAAAACAGCAAATTTAACGATGTTTGCATGTCAGGGGAAAGCAAAACAAGGAGGGAGGTTGATGAGAGGAAGACATGCCTCATGATGGAAAATGGAAGATAATGGCTCAAATAACAATGAACAAGACAATTTCACTATAGTTATGGGGGAAAAGAGCAAAGAAGAAGAAACTAGTCAATAGAACACAAGTAGCTGTCAAGAATAGATATGATATGGTGAGGGAACAAGCATTATTATTTGGGGACTCGCAAACAAGAGTGGTGGTGTTATAATTAATTAAATTCATAACTAACCTGTGTTTCTTTCTTTAGGGTTGAATATTCAATAAAAGTAATATATAATTTATGAAAATGAAGAACTTTCAGTTCCTCTACTAACTGGACTCCTAGGTTTGTGAAACCAACATTATGCCACATTACATATATTGATTCTTTGTTTGTGAAATGTACATGTGCTTATGTGGGAGTGTGTTCATTATATGTATTATTTTCTTTGTATACTTAGGTTCTGTAATTGTTTATTTCCGTGAAATAAAACCGAACTTTGGAACCTTCCTTAACCTTTGGGCTACTTCAATTTATTTCACTAAGAAGAATGGAATGTGGCCTTTGTCCCGATCATTTGCATCTTTTTCCAACTGCACCAGAAGCTTCACATGTATTTAAACACTGGTTGTTTGTCTTCTCAAGGTACAAAGTGTCATTTAAAGGTACAAACGATTCATATTTAGTCCTCTTATCCAATTCAGTTTGTCCTGAAAATTTTGAGATAATTTCTGAATGTACTACCTTCGACGATGCTCTTGCTGATCTCAAAAGTGCATTCATTCAACCTGCGAATGACGTCATGGCACGCCACAAGCTCGCGACTTGTAAACAATCAGATGGTGAAAACGATTCATGAATATGTACGTGCTCTTCAGACACTCAGTTTGGATTGCAATTTCAAGGCTGTGAATCTGAAAACGTATATAAACCGAGTAAATTTGAGATGCCTTTACTACTGGGCTTTCATCATCAAAAATAAGAATGAGACTTCTAGAAAACAAACTCTTACATTATCTTGAGCTGTTGATCAAGCAAGAGCGTTTGAGATGATTGCCACAAGGGATTCGGAGGCCTATGCATCCTTCGCTTCTGGTCCTGTAGCTTCAGTACAATTGCATGAGCTGGATGCTGGTCTACTTCTAATCCTAGTCCTGACGGTTTGAATTGTGCTGTAGCTTCTTTGCCTCTGAAAACATAAAAAAAATGTTATTACGGTTTTCCTTGCAACAGAACTGCGCTCGCTGTCCGGCAATTGACATTACTTGCTTTAAATACAAGAGGAGAGGATATTTTTTGAAGGTATGCAAGTCATCTAAAAATTAAGTCTCAGCATTAACCTCCAATCCCATTCGCTCTAGTGTGCCATCAATTTTGAAAAGGTTATCTCTAGAAGTGGATGGAGGTAAATTACTGTGTTCCCATGGCTCTTTTAGATACCAGCAGTTCCGAGAACTTCATTTCAAAAGAAGTTGCAAACTCCTTTAATTTCCATCTTGAACCTTATGAAGGCACTATATCTATGGCTTCTACAAATTTAACATCTATCAAGGAAGGTTGTGAGCTTAGCATAAAAGTTGGAAGCCGTGAGTACCGGACAGTACGTTTGCTCGTTTTATCTGAATGTTGCACTGACATTACGAGCTTAGGAATCCCCTTCCTAAGTAAACATTCGGGACTCAGCGCCCCGTCCAGCCCCAGCTTGGCATTCTTTTTCTCCTGCTAACCCCTACTTCGTCTTCTGTACCAATTCTCTTTCACCCTGCATCGTCCTTCCATCTACGTTTGTTTGTCGATCTCGGTGTGTCAGAGCTGTCCGTCAGGGGGCGCGATCCCATGGCTGAGTCCTGCCTGTGTTGGTTGGTGGGTGCCTGAGCCGTCGTGGCGCTCTTGGGGGTCTTTGCTTTCCCAACCGGTAAATTTCCGAGGCTGGCCGGCCATTTTTAAAACTATGATTGGGTCAGGGGTCGACAGTCTTACTCTCCTGGTTGGGCTGACGCTCCAAGTAGGTGTCTCGACAGTATACTCACTGCGCTGCGCGAGTTCGCACCCCCTTTTATACTCTACTTTATATGGGTAATAATAAAAAATTTCTTTGGTTCTCGTACTACGCCTGTCAATAAGTCCTCTTTTCCGCGCTTGTTAGATCCCTTCGCAGAAGAGATAAATCCTGATTTGGATTATCCTCGTTTCCTGGTGCTGAATTCCACTTCGAGTCCCGCTGTGGTGCGCCCTGCTGTATGTTGGCCCTTGGTAGTGGCGATTTAGTGGTTGAGGCATCTTCGCGAGAGCAGTGTGGTGCCATGCGGGCTTTGTCCTCCCTTTCGGAGTTCCCGGTTTCGGTTGTGCCCCACCCTCGCCTTAATTTTGCAATATGATGTTTCGAGACTAAAAGATAAACTTTCGTCCCAGAGGGTTACGGACGTTTATAGGGTTTCTAAGTCTGTTGATCCCGCTAAGGTTCCTACGACTACGTTCATCGTTACCTTTGAGCATCAGGATCTGCCCCAGTTTGTTCGTGCTTGATATCTTCGTGTCGCTGTGTCCCGTTATGTCTATCTCCCCAGGCGTTGTTTTAATTGCCACCAGTTTGGCCATATGAACAGCAATTGTAGGCAGGCTCGTCGCTGTGTGTCCTGTGCGTTGGCGTATCATGGCTCCTCTTGTGGGAATCATGAATTTTGCGCCAATTATGGAGGTTTCCATAGCGCGGCTTCGCGTTCTTGTCCCGTATTCCTTTTTGAAAAGGAGGTCCTGGCTCTTCGGGACTCACTCAGGCTGGACTTCCGTGAGGCCCATCGTAGGGTGTGGGGCAGCTCGCCCCCTCCGGCCGTCTCTTCTCTGCCGTTCTCCTCCCGGTCGTCCCACTCCTTCTTTGTCTTCTGGTGGTCCCTCTGTTGCTCCTTCTCCCCCTGCCTTTGGTCCCTTCTCGTGGTCCCTCTGTTGCTCCTTCTCCCCCTGCCTTTGGTCCCTTCTCGTGGTTCCTCCGTTGCGCCCTCTCCTTTGCCATTGGTCTCTTCTCATGTTCCTCCCTCTGTCGCGGACCGTGAGACCGACTGAGCTGAGACGCTGGAGAATATCCGGCAGTTCTTCCAGGCGTCTGCCCTCGCTATTCCTTCGGTTCCTTCACCCCGTACGGAGTCCAACGCACTGCCTCTAATGAGGCTGGTTTTGCCCCCGAGTCGGTTGTTGAGGTATCCTCCGTTTTGATATCTTCTTTTGCCCGGCCTTCGCTGCCCTTCCCCGTTGGCATCACCAATGTCATTGTCCGAGCTGAAGTTCAGCCGGTTCCGTCTTCCTTGCGCCTTACCTCTGTGCAGTCTTTTAGAGGTCTACCCCAGTTTCGTCTTTCTTACCTCCTACCCCTGTTCCTTCATCTCCTTCTGACCCTGTTCCCTTCTCACCCTCTGTCCATGTTCCATCTTCTTCGCATCTTAGTTCTCGTCCGTCTCTGCTCGATGTCCCTTTTCCTCCGGGCCATGAGCCCTCCACGTTGGGGGTTCGGTCTAACTCTCAGCTGTCGCATCCCGCCGTTCACGCTGCCAAGTCCGTGCCGGGTGCGTCCGTCCCTGATTCATCGCAATTTGTCGCTTGCCCCTTCTGGGCCTTCTAGTAGTCGGGAACCTTCGACGGTTTCCGTCACTAGAATCCCGACGTTGGTGTCGAGACGACAGTAATGTTTGTCATCCTACAGTGGAATTGTCAAAGGGTTCTCCCCAAGTGGGAGGAGCTCTTGCTTTCTAGCGTTCGGCCCTTGGTGGTCTGTTTGCAAGAAAATAAGCTTGGGGCTCGCCTCTTCCCGGCACTTCCGCACTTCCGGGTGTTTAATTCCATACCCCGGGCCGGGGGCATGTCACATGGTGGTGCTTCTCTTTTAATTTCCTCTTCGCTATTCTCTGCGCTACTTCTCCTCCGTACTACCTTGTAGGCTATTGCTGCGAGGGTATGTATTTCCAAGCTTTTAACTGTTTTTTCTGTGTACATCCCCCCCGGATTTTAATTTGAGTCGGTCTGACCTTTTAGAATTCACAAGTCATTTACCTCCCCTTTTTTATTACTTGGTGATTTTAATGCTCGCCACCCAACTTTAGGATGATACTGCCCGTAATCCCCAGGGCGGAGTGGTTGAGTCCCTTCCGATTCCCTTTGTCTTTTAAATTCCGGCGATTTTACTTATTACCATGTTCAAACGAATTCTTTTAGTGCTGTAGATTTGTCCTTATGTTCGCCCGACTGTTTCCTCGATTTCCCGTGGTCGATTCGGGACGACCTTTGCGAGAGTGATCACTTCCCGATCGTCCTGTCGGCCGCCCTTCCTGGCCCGTGCCTTTCCCTCCATCCTCGTTGGGATCTGCGGCGAGCAAATTGGTTGGGTTCCGGGAGGCTTCCTTTATTGACGCCTCCTGGGTTTCCTTCTATACCGTAGATTCAGCAGTCTCATATTTTAGAGGCTGCTGAGCGCTTTGTTCCGCGGAGGCACCCTGTTGCGGGGCGCTCCACCGTCTCCTGGTGGTCGAAGGATTGCGCGTCGGCTATTTCTGCCTATCAGTTGGCCCATTCCTCTTATAGGCGGAACCCGATCGTCTCGAATAGGGTCGATCGGAACCGGGCTCATGCCATCCGTCAAAGGACCCTCCGTCGTGCCCGCTGTGACTGGTGCCTGTACGTATCTTCCATTTCTTCGTCCACGGCACTGACTCGTTTGGAAGCGGGTCAATAAGATACGTGGTCGATATGCTGGTCATGCCATTCCCACTCTGGACATCGGAGGTTCGCTTGTTTCCGATGTCCGGTTGGTTAGCGAAGCTCTGGCTGACCATTTTGCTTCGTTGAGTAGCACTGGTAGCTATCCTCGGCGGTTTCTCGATCATAAGGTCGCCATAGAGTCTCGCCTTTTAGTTTTTACCACGTGCGCCACCTACTCTTATAATGTTCTCTTTTTCGTTTATGAGCAGCGGGATTCTGTCTCACTGTGGCTCCACCTCTCCTGGTGATGATTGCATCCACTACGACTTTGTCCGTAGTCTCCATCCCCACTCCGAGTTATTTTTGGTTGACCTTTACAACCTGCTTTGGTTCAGAGGAATCTATCCATCCTCCTGGCGTGTGGGGATTGTTTTACCCTTTCTCAAGCCCGATAGGGACGGTTTGAACCCCAGTCACTATGGCCCGATTGCTCTTACGATCTGTTTCAGTAATTTATTCGAGAAGATGGTTCAAGTTCTTACTTTGTTTTTAGAGTCCAACTCGCTCCTTTCTCCATTTCAGTGCGATTTTCGCAGCGGCCATAGTACTCTTGACCACCTCATTCGTTTGGAAGACTCCGTTTTACGGGCTTTTTCCTCCAGGCATTAGGTGTTAGGGGTGTTCTTAGACATTCAGAAGGCCTACGATACCACCTGGAGATAAGGTGTTTTGCGTCAGTTATATGATTGGGGTATGAGGGGCTTTTTACCGGTTTTTATTCAAGAATTTTTATCTTCCCGTAATTTTAAGGTCCGTATTGGGGATGCATCCTCAGGCTTGCAGATTCAAGAGTAGGGTGTATCCCAAGGGTGTGTTTTGAGTGTGACATGTTTCACCATTGCCATTAATAGTCTGGTGTCCACTCTTCCGGAGGGGGTTTTGGCATCCCTCTTGGTGGATGATTTGGCATTGTTTTGTTCATTTCCCCGCTTGCCTTCTGCTGCCCTTTGATTACAGCTGGCAATTGATGCCATGTTGGGTCGTGCTGTCTCAAAAGGTTTCCGTTTTTCGGTCACCAAAACGAAGGCCATGCATTTTTATCGGGGGCATGGTGCCCTTGGATTGCACAGCGATTGAATATGTCCCCGTTTTTAAGTTTTGGGGTTTAACGCTTGATAGCAAGCTCACTTGGGGGCGTCCTGTTCGAATCCTATGGATTTGCTTAGGGTTTTATCCCACACCACTTGGGGGTGGTGATAGGCCCACTTTTTGGTCGCGTTATTCGGCAGGGGTCCAATCCCAGCTGGACTACGGTTGCCAGGTGCACTCCAACGTCTCCTTCAGCCTTGAAGATACTTGACTCTGTTCATTCGCTGGGGGCCCGTCTTAGTAGTGGAGCCTTTCGTACCTCGCCTATCCCTAGCCTCTTTGTTGAGGGTGGCGTGCTTCCCTTGCGATACCACCGGCTGCAGGTGTGCCTACGATTCCTGTTTCGTGTTTAGCAATACCCTTCATCCCCAGTTCATGAGTGCATTTTTGCCACGTCCTCTTCGGCATCTTTTGATCGGCGGCCATCTCTACCCCGGCCTCTGGGGCTCCGGGTTAGGGACTATCTTGCTTCCCTGGGTGTTCTGGGGGTGTTGGTACTCCCATTCCCGCCGGCTTTGTGTTGGGGACTATCTCGCCTCACTGGGTGTTTCCGGGGTTTTGGCCCTCCCATTCCCGCCGGCTACGTGTTGGAGCTTTCGCCCTCCTGAGGTCTCTACTGCTTTTTGGCATTTCGAGAAAGGGTCCTCTGGCCCTCCTCTATTAAAGTGCCTGTTTCTTGAACATGCGTGTTCTCATGCTCACCAGCGAGCCATCTATACTGACGGTCCGAAGTTGAACATCGGCACTGGGGCGGTTGTGGTGTTGTCTACGGAGTCTCTTCGGTCTCCCCTCCCTCCTGTAGTATCCGTTTTTACCGCAGAGTTGACGGCCATTCTTTTGGCTTTTAATTTGATTTTATCCCTCAAATATTCAGATTTTATTGTTTTTAGCGATTCCCGGGCTGCTTTGGAGGTGGTTAACTCTTTTACGTCCACCCACCCTTTGGTTTTACGAATTCGCTCCTGGCTGGTTAGAAATTCCTCCCGTTACAGAGTGGCGTTCTGTTGGGCTCCGGCTCATGTTGGGGTCCCGGGCAATGAGGCGGCCGTTCAGCTGGCCCGCTCGGCCATCCTCGAGGTGTCGGATGTAGCCCCTCTGTCCTTTAGGGATTCCTACCCCGTAATTAGGGCGTATGACTTTTGTTTGTGGCAGAGAGAGTGGGA
Source organism: Ceratothoa steindachneri (assembly GCA_963969495.1). Lineage (NCBI taxonomy): Eukaryota > Metazoa > Arthropoda > Malacostraca > Isopoda > Cymothoidae > Ceratothoa > Ceratothoa steindachneri. Next base: position 132,739,444 of record OZ018318.1, on the reverse strand, counting down.
TTCGTTCCCATCTTCTAAGCTGTCCCTTATTAAACACTGTCCATTCCTGGTCCTCTAGCTCTCAGCGACTCTGGTCTTGGGAGATTGCTCTGTATGGGTTGCCAATTGGCACATGTGCCTCACCCATGGCTATTTAGTTTCGGGTGGAGGCCGACGGCCCTGTCTGTTCCTTTTTCGATGGCGAGCTGTCTGTGGCTCACATTTTAGTAGCTTGTCCCCGCCTTGCTTCTCTTCAAAATTCTTGCTTCCCTACCCTTTCTGGCATCACCTTTCCTGCTCGACTTCGCTTTATTTTAACAGAGGCCTCCCTCCATACATTTTTATCACAAAGTGGTGTTTTATCCCTTTTATAAATTCTTTCCGTTTTTGTGTGCTCTATGCCCATAATTTAAGTGTGCGCCTCTGTGTGTTGTACTGTTTTCTTCTAATCCTTTGCTTTTCCCCACTTTTATTGAGTGTCTCCCACACCTCTTGTGACTTTTTTCGGGTGACCCCGTTTTAACACTGCTGCCTTAAGAATCCATTAGGATTGGGCGGCTGCCACCTTGTTTGCCTTAAACTAAGTAAACATTCCTCTTGTAAGCTAAACTTTGAAGGTCCTCAACTTAACCTCAAAGTGTGCTCTCTTGCTTCTATGATTATGGATCCTCCAAGAGTTTTCACCAACTTATCATCCGATTGCAGACCAGTTATTATAAAGTCACGCAAATGTAAAATGTCTGACTCTGAATTTATTCGTTCTGAAGTAGCATGCATGCTCAAGGAAGACATCATCGAACCAAACACCTCCCTGGCGAGCTCAAGTTCATGCGTCGAATCAATCAAAGAAAAGGTTAGTAATTGACTATTCTCAGCCGATTAACAAATTTACTTATTTTGATGCTATCCATTACTCAATGTTAAAGAATTGGTTAATAAGATATTTAGCACTATCGACCTAAGTAGCGCTTATCATTGTGTTCCCCTTCACCCTGCTTTTGAGGTGGATGGGAGCCTTTTTCAATTTATAGGCTTAAGTTTTGGTCTAACTAATGGTGTTTCCTGCTTCCAGAGAATTATGAATGATTTCAATCGTTATAATAAAATCTTGAGGGCACGTATGCTTACCTAGACAATGTTACTATTTGTGGTTGCATGCGAGTGGAACATGATGTAAACCTAAGTTTCTCGAAGTTGCTGAGAAACATAAACTGACCTTAAGTAAAAACAAATGCACCTTTTCAACTAATACTATATGTATTCTAGCTTATCAGGTTCACCAGAGTGAACTTTGCCTTCCTGCTCTCAAGGATATGCCCGTACCAACCAGCCAAGAATCATTACCTTGATTAGTCGGATTGCTTGTTCCAAGATTCTCTCAACGAATTCGTCCCCTAATTAATTGCCAGTTTCAACTTTTTGAAGAAGTTACAAATGCAATCAAGGAATTAAAATCAGCTATTATTAATGCTATTTAGGGCAAAAATAGGTGAAAATTTACTGATTACACTGGAAACTGATGCCTCAAATAGTGCCATTGGGGCCATTCTGAATCAGAATGGATGACCTGTTGCCTTTTTTTGAGATCATTAAATTCCACCCAAGAGAAATCCCTGCTCTGTCGAAAAAGAGGCCTATGCTATTGTTGAGGTGATAAAAAAGTGGCATAATTTTCTTCTCAGTCATAAGTTTGCCTTAATTACAGATAAAAAATCTGTATACTACATGTTTGATTCATGTCATAAGAGTAAAATTAAGAATGAAAATATTGCTGGATGGCATTTAGAATTTATACCCTTTTGCAACAAAGTTATACATCATCCTGTTTTGCTCAACAGAGCTGCTGATGCCCTATCATGCACTTTCTGCTCAAGCATGGCCCAAAATAATCTTGTTGAGCTTCATAAAGCTCTCTGTCTTTCAGGGATTACATGATTTCACCATTTTGTTCTAGTACAAAACTTGCCTTTAAGGGCCACTACTATCTTCTCTCAATAAGTATTTATTAATTCTGGTAGACAAATACTCTCTTTTTTCCTTTGCTTTTCCTTGTAAGGATATTTCTTCATCAACCATTATACAGTGTCTTACTACATTGTTTTCTCTCTTCGGATTACCAGGGTATGTGCATTCAGATTGAGGTACTTCTTTCATGTCTTCCAAAATAAAATCATTTTTGCACAAGAAAGGGGTCCCAATGAGTCATTCAACACCTTACGATTCTATCGGGAATGGACAATGCGAGCGCTATGTAGGAATTGCATGGAAAACTTTTACCTTAGCGTTGGAGTTTAGAAACCTGAGCATTAAACATTGGGAACACGTCCTCCCGGATGCTCTTCATTTCTTGCGTTCATTGTTATGTACTTCAACGAATGCAACTACTCACAAACGTTTTTTTTTTATTCTCTCGAAAGACCACGATTGGAATGAGTATACCTAGCTCGCTTGCTTTACCTGGTAAAGTACTGTTAAAATGACATGTACAGAATATGGATGATCCTTTAGTACTATAAGTGGAACTAATCAAAGCCAATCCTAAATATACACGCGTCAGATTTCCAGATGGCCGAGAAGATACGGTGGCTATCCATGATTTGGCCCCGGCCAGAGAGAGCCAATTAAATGAGATCAAAGATATTCCTAATCTTAATTCTGATCAAAAATCCCCCTTTCCGTTTTTTGATGCACCTATAAATGTTGAAACTGTACGAGATCCTAATTCATCATGTCATGATGTTCCTCCTCTAGTTGCTCTCCCTGAAGCCTCCCCTGAAAATATCCCTCGTCGATCCACTCGATATAGAAAACTTGTTGACTGTTCTATCGAAAATGATGCATCTCATGATGTTCCTCCTTCAGCTGCTCCCCATGATGCCTTCCCCGACTCTATTCTTCGTTGGTTTCCTAGGTTTGTGAAACTAACATTATGCCACTTATACATATATTAATTCTTTGTTTGTGGAATGTACATGTGCCTATATTTGTTAGTGTTCATTATATGTATTATTTTCTTGTATGCTTATGTTCTGTAATTGTTTATTTCATTGAAATAAAGCGGAACTTGGGAACCTTCCTTAACATTTGGACTACTTCAGGTGGTTAATATTTACAGAATAGCAGGAAACATTTAATAGAATGTGATAATGAAACTGGGTATGAAAACACTGGGTTACAAAAACAAAAGATCTTTGTAAGTCATCTACATTTTTTCGACTGATTTAGGATAATATTTCATCACTGAAACTCCATATGACATCCCTTTTCCCCAATCATCTCAGGTTTTTGTGCAAAGTCAATTTTTTTAAAATCCAATCTTATAACTAAATTGATTACATGTTTGGGATATTTTCGGTTGATCTTTGTTGATATGTCTTGTTTTTTAAGATAAAAAACAATTAAATGTTACAAGAATTGATTAGTGTACATCAAATAGTAGACATTGATTAAGATAAGTACATGTAAATTGGATATTAGGTCATTGTTCAGAATTCAGGATATAAACTTCCATTTCTTTGAACTCCTAGAATGCTCAGTGGTAAAGGTCTCTCTCTTCAGAGTCAAACAGTGATCAGCCATCATGACTCCATCCCAGTGTATCTGATACCTGGTCTTGGTCTCCATCTCTGTCATGTCCTGATGGAATCTCCCCCTGCTGGTCACTAATGCAAGGAAGTTTTCCAAAAATTGACACCTTGCTAAACAAAATAATTTTAAGTAAAGTTTTTGCACTTCTGTCATTTTTTAAATAAAAATTAGGATTAAATAATAGGACTATTTTTATTAATTTCACATGCTAAAATTAAAATAAAACTCATAAAGTTTAAAAGAAATTTTATATATTCAAAAATAATAATGATTAATAAAATTACTTTACATTATTTTATATAGTAAACTAAAATGACTCATTTTTATATCTTATTCCAGCCTTTGGCTCAAGAAGACTTGATCAGTAAAGAAGCAGGGTGTAAGTATTTTGGGAAATGTATAATTTCTGAGTATTTATTTTATTAAAAGTTGATTTAAAGCCCCATATGATGCATATGACCCAGTGGTATGTAAAAGACTCACATATGTACTATCCTATTTTTACTGTTCTAACATTTATTCACGACTCTACCTCATCCTGCTTTATTGAATTATTTACATTTGTAACTGGTTTATAGAAAAGAAATTATTCCCCCCACCAGTCCTATTTGTCCCTGGACTAATTAATGTACATGTTATAACCATATAAATCAAATTCACTTACATATATTGTCCCTGAATGTTATTTAATTAACCAAAGATTCTGTTTTATATACTATATAGATTAATAATATAACTGATCCTTGGTATGCAGACAACTTAATCTTCTATCCCTAAAAGCGCCTTTTTTAAGCTAAATGCCCTCGCCTCTATCAAGTTCTACTTTCCCTGAAAACCTATCTCGAACCTTCTCTAAGCAACCACTCAATGCTTCCACACCCTTCCAGCTCAAGTGTAACCCATCCATTGCAAATAGATCTTATCCAAACAAATGTACTCCACTCATCCACGAATGCCATTCCTATGCTATCACACACTTTTTACAGTCATCCTAGATTTTCGAGACAGCCGCTCCTCACCTTTTCTAAGCATTTTCTAAATCCCTAACACTGCACAGCTACCATTTTCCTGTACTTTCCTCTCACCTCTATATAAAGTCACTGGTTCCTCCTACTTACCCATTATTACATCATTTACTCCCACATGCAAAACTATGATTGCATCCCTTTCACTCCCACCATTCACCAGCTTTTCAATTTTCTTTCACATCTTGTACCCAAGGCCCTGGCAAACATACCTTCATTCTTCTCCTATACTGTCACTCACAAAATGTCCTTTCTAAAAATCTAACCTGCGAATCACTGACCATGAGTATTTCAGGTACCTCTTTTACCACACAGTCTCCTATAACCCCTTGCCCTTCTAGCTCACCTAAAACACAACCTATTGCTACAGGCAAGAGGCTCAGACCTATTTATAGTCTCTCTCCACCTTACCTGACCGACAAGAACTAACTACCCATCCCCCCGTAAGGGGCGCGGCGATTTGCCATCCTGGCCGCCGTGCTGACGGGACTCAGCACCCCGTCCGACCCCAGCTTAGCCTCTTCTTCTTCCTTCAAAACACTTGTTTCCTCGCTTTTCATACAACCTCTCCCACAACTTTCTCTGGTCAGCCTCTAATTTCACAGGGTAGATGCTGAGCTTTTTCTCAGCCAACCGTCCCGCATCGGGGCTGAGGGGGTGGGGGACAATGTTCCCTAACCCCTGAGCTCCGGTCTGGGGTGGCTGGTTTTTAACAACCTGCTTCATCCCCACCCATACCTTCCTCACATCCCTTTTCCTCTCCTCTTCACAATTTATATATTTTACGCCGTGTCTAAGGTGGAGCCGCCATGCCGATGGACTGCCAGGCCACCAGGCGGGAGGGGTGGTCCCAAATGACGGCGCCTGGCTCTGCCGGGGACCCTCCATATTTCTATAACCGGAGAGGAGGCTTACTCCTCTCCTTGGCCTACGGGTGCAGGGGACTCCCCCTCACCCCTTCTCTGGAGGTGCTTTTGGGCACCTCCCTTTTTCCAGCGGCAGTCCCCTCTTTTCTTTCCAAGGGGACTCCAAGAAAGCCAGTAGGCAGCCCTTAGCCAGCCGCTCCCCATCGAATCGGCTCGGTAGGGCAAACCCCCTTAGGGGGGAGAGGGAAGCCAGGCCGCTTCGGTCGCTTCCCTCAAAAGACCTGCTGGCAAGAATCTTAAACCTTCTTGGGGTCAAGACCTGTGCCTCCCCACAAAAGACTGGTGAAGCTGCCAAGGGGACCTGCGATGTCCTGGGAGGGGATGGCCAACTGGAGGTCCCTCCTGTGATAGACATGGTCCTTGAGGAAACCCAGCCTCAGAGGGTAGGGCCTTCCATTGGGGGGGAATCCGGGCTCAGCGCCAAGCACCGAACCTGTATCCGCCCCTATGCAAGGTCCTCCTCAAACGGCTGGGGCCTCCGAGGCAGCACAAGGAGGGCAGGGATCTCCTCTGACCGGTGCCCCTGCGACTACCAGGACCTTTTCCATTTCGGAGAAGGACCTGGCTGAGGCCGGTCCATCTGGCCTAGGGGCTTCTGTCGGCAGAGGAGAGAAGCGGGTTTATTCCCCGCCCTCCTCTCCTAAAAAGAAGAAAAAGACAAGAAAGACTAAGAAGACTCGGGGCTCCTCTCCATCCGCGGGGGCTGTGGGGATGGATGGGTCTGCTGCCACTTTGGCAAGCGACCAAGCCAAGACCGGCACATCCGGCCCCTCTGCCCCCCTAGGTATGGAGCTCCTGACTATGACAAAGACGAAAAGTGCACAGGGCAGAGCCTCGATGACATCAGGGCCCCTGATTCAGAGGTTACCTGGCGTTTTCGAGCCCGCTGGCTTCAAACGCTTCCTCGTTATTCGCTCCACTGATGGTACCATGTTGTCCAAAGGCAACATGATCCATCAGAGGAGAGGATTAGCTGGTGCAATTGGTAGAGAGCCGAAGGTGACCCGTTTCTCGGACGGGAGCCTTCTGGCGAATGCGGCGAATCCCGCCGAGGCGGCCAAGATAAGTGCTCTTCGGACACTTCATGGCACCCCGGTGAGTGTGACGCCGCACTCTACTATGAACTTTGTGAAAGGAGTAGTTTATGCGAGGGAACTCGTTGACTACTCCATTGAGGACATCACCCTAGAGCTGGCCGACCATGGGGTGGTCAAGGTCGAACGTGTGATGAGAAAACAGGGAGGGGCCTCGAGACCCACCCCTACACTCTTCCTGAGTCGGTGCGTGCCGGTTTGTACCGCTACCGCGTGAAGGCATTCGTGCCACTGCCGCGGCGGTGCTATTACTGTCACTGCTTCGGCCATACGAATCGCTCATGTAGATGTGCAAAGTCGGGGTCCCCCGAAGTCTGTGTAAATTGCTCCAAGGTTGCACACGATAAGTCCAAATCGTGTGTGGCTAAGTGTGTCAATTGCAGAGAGCCGCACCCTGCTTCTTCGAAGCAATGTGGTGCATATCTCCTTGAGAAAGAAATCCTGGCCGTTCAGGCCCAGGATCGACTCTTTCCGTGAGGCAAAGGACTTGGTCCTGGCGCGCCCGGCTCTGCCTGGGACGTCATATGCCTCAATAGTTAGAAAGGCACCCTCTGCTCCTGGCCCATCCAGGCCAACGAGCATGGTTGTTTCCGCGCCCATTCGGAGCCCTTCTGTGGGCTCTACCCAACCCGGGTGCTTCCCTGGTAAAGCTGGCGGCAAAAAGGGTTCATACCCAGCCCCGGCTAAAACCAGGGCTCCCCCTCTCTTCCCCCAGCGTGACCGTTTCCCGTAAGGCAAAACGGCCACGCGCCTCCACCGAGTCGTTAGACTCACAGGTGGCAAAACCCCTGAAGATGGTCGCTAGGCCATCTTCGGGGGTCCAAAAGCTGTTCCCCGAAAGGAGGACAGCAACAAAGGAGCTTCGGCCCCTTCGCCCATGCCCCGAGGTGGAGCGAGTGGCTCAGAGATGGTGGTTCCTCGAAAAGAGGGCCCCCCGCCCCCGAAGCCGCAACGCCCGCCTAAGGTTTCGAGGCAGAGGGAGGAAAAGACTTGCATGGCGAGCCCAACCTCCCCCAATAAGTCCTCGAAGGCGACAGCGCTTTGTCCGGCCAACAGCGCCCGGGGTTCTGCCCCCGGGAAGCGTACGGCCATTCCCGTGAGGGTCTTCAATTCGAGGAGGGCCCCCGCGTCTCCTCCGAGCTAGGCCTGGAGGGCATATTCCTTCAATAGAATTGCCGTGGACTCCGGGCCAACTGGGAGGAGCTGCGGAGGCTCGTCTCGTCCCGTTCCCCATTAGCTATTTTTTTGCAGGAGACCATGCTAGGCGCGTGCCCGCTGCCTGCCCTCCCGGGGTATAAGGGTCTTGCGACCCCACCACCGCAGGATGGCCGGGCTGGGGGATGCGCGGTTTACACCCGACATGATGTCTCCGTTCTTCCTTTCTCTTTAGATACCTCCTTTCAGGCAGTGGCTGTCCAGCTGCACCTGGATAGGAGGTATACTATCATTTCTGCGTACATTCCACCGTCAGCTGACTTCGACGCGGGGGACTTCCGCCGCGTCGTGGCACGGTTGCCGAGGCCCTATCTCTTGCTTGGAGATCTGAACGGCAGGCATCCTCTCTGGGGAGATTACTCCATAAATCCCAGGGGACAAGTCCTTGCCGATCTGATCGAAGAGCTTGAGATGGGTGTCCTAAACGTGGATGAGTTTACGCATCACTGTCCGAGAACCGCTTCATTTTCTTGCCTTGACCTATCTTTGTGCTCTTCGGATGCACAGCCTGATTTTGATTGGGGGGTGGTCGATAACCTCCATGGTAGTGATCACTTTCCCATTCAAATATCATTTTCAGGGCAACTGCCGCCTGAGAGACCACCTCGGTGGTGCTTGGCGCGGGCGCGGTGGCCTGCATTTCAGGAAATGACTGAATTCTCTATCTCAGTCGAGGAGTTTAGGTCGGTAGATGAGGCCGTTGAGTTCTTCTCCGGCAACCTCATCGCCGTGGGCCTGACTACTATTCCTAGGACGTCTGGCCGTTTTGCACGCCGACCACTCCCATGGTGGTCGGCCGAGTGTGAGACGGCCCTCAAACAGAAGCGTTATGCCTACATGCGCTATAAGCGCCGCCCGAACGATTTCACTGTCGCTGAATTTCGTCGGGCTAGGGCTATGTTCCGGTATATTTCGAAGCACGCCCGCCGCTCTTCTTGGCGGGCATACGTTTCTTCACTTAACGGGAAGACCCCTTTAGGTGAGGTGTGGAAGCGAGTCAAAAGGATTCGGGGCAAGTTCTCGCAGGACCCCCCTCCCGTTCTCCAGGAGAATGGGACCGCAATCTCGGACCCCGCGTCCGTGGCGGAATCCTTAGCGACCGCTTTTTCCGCATTCTCTAGCCGTGATGCTGCTCTGCCAGCATTCAATGTTGGTCGTGATGTCGCGGAAGGCCAGAGGCGGAGAACCCTTCAACGACAAGTTTACTGTGAGTGAGTTGCGTTCCGCTCTCGCTTCGTGCGCGGACACCGCCCATGGTCCGGACGATGTCCCGTACGCCATGCTTCGACACCTGGGTGAGCGAGGCATGGCCTTTGTGTTAGATTTGTTAAACAGGATCTGGGTGGATGCTCTTCTCCCAGACTCCTGGCGAATCGCTACTGTGCTCGCCTTTCGCAAGCCGGGAAGAGATCACTCTACTCCGACCGGTTTCCGCCCAATCTCTCTATCCTCCTGCGTGTGCAAGTTGATGGAGAAATTGGTAAATGTTAGATTAGCCTATTTCCTGGACAGCGGAGGCCATCTGTCTTCTGCACAGTGCGGCTTCCGTAAGTTCCACTCCACGTCGGATGCTCTGCTCCGACTGGAAAATGCCGTCTGCGAGGCTTTCCTTCGTAGACAGCACTACGCCACGGTGTTTTTTTGATCTGGAGAAGGCCTATGATACCGCAAGGCGATACGGTATCATGGAGACTCTCCACACGATGGGGGCGAGGGGACGCCTCCCAATGTTTATATCTGAATTTTTGCGAGATCGTCGATTCCGCGTACGGGTGGGGGGAGCCCTCTCCGGCCCAAAGGAGCAGGAAGAGGGTGTCCCGCAGGGAAGTGTCCTCAGTGTCACACTCTTTGCCCTGAGCATCAACGGCATCACCTCGGTGCTGCGTAAGATGTTCTCGCTACGCTCTACGTGGACGACCTTTCGATCTTTTTTGGCGCGGCCCAGATGCCAACTCTGGAGCGTCGACTCCAACAGGCATTGAACCGCGTCTCTCGCTATGCCGAAGCGCACAGGTTTCGGTTTTCTTTGGCCAAGACTAAGGTGGTGCAATTCTGCCGCCATCCACGGCTTAACCCCGACCCAGATTTGTTTCTTAATGGGGTGCGCCTGGATGTGGTTGAGTCGCACCGTTTCCTTGGTCTTGTATTCGACCGACGCCTAAACTGGGACGCTCATATTCGCAGCCTTAGGGTCTCTTGTACCCGCGCCATGGACATTCTTCGTTCCTTGACGTTCAGCGCTTGGGGCGCTGATAGGGCTACTGCCTTACTTTTTTTATCGATCCTTTGTTGGCTCGAAGCTCGACTACGGATGCGAGTTTTATGCATCCGCAGCCGAGCGTTTATTGCAGAAGGTGGATTCGATCCACCACACCGGCCTTCGCCTTACGACCGGTGCCTTCCGCACTTCCCCCATTGAGAGCCTGTTGGTCGATCCTGGGGAGATGCCACTCGCTCTGCGCCGCGTGCAGTGCATCGCGAGCCCGGCGCCTCCCTCAGTCGCCAACAGCTCTCACTGCATCCGCAGCTGATCTCGACGGTGCCTATGCCGCCGAGAGACGCCAGTCATACCCTAAACCGGCCAGGAAACTCCTTCGAGAGGTAGATATAGCTCTCGGGCCGGTGGTTCCCCTGGTTCTGCCCAGGACGCCACCCTGGAGGGTACCACATTTGGCTATTTGTCGCCACGCCTCTGCTCCCAAAGCTTGTACTGCGCCGGGAGTATTGCGTTCGACCTTTTTGGAGCACACATCGTGTCACGCTGGTACCGTGCCAGTGTATACGGATGGCTCCAAGTCCCAAGAGGGGGTTGGCTCTCACGCCGTATCCCCTCTGTTTGAAGTCAGCGGGGCTCTACCAGGCGCTGCGTCTGTCTTCACGGCCGAGCTGGTGGCAATACACCACTCGGTACGGGAGATTACGCGACGTGCCCGGTTCGGAGACCGGATCGTGATCTATAGCGACTCACAAAGCGCCCTGAGTGCTCTCGGGGCATTGGAATCTCCGCATCCCCTGGTTCGCGAAATCCGTGACGCCACGGTTTTGGCGAGCCAGGCAGATGTCGAGATTATCTTCTGCTAGGTTCCTGGACATGTAGGAATTGCGGGGAATGAGGGCGCCAAAGGGTCCGCGAGGACTTTGCGACCGGACCAGCGTTTCGCTCTTCCTCACACAGACTACATGGCAGGAATACGGGCAGCTCTTCGGACTGCTTGGCAAAGAAGATGGGAGACGGTCGAAGGGAACTTAAAGTTGCGTGCCATTGCGCCGCGACTGTTCCCATGGACCTATCCCCCAATGCCGCGGCGGCTTCAGGTTGCTTTCTGTCGTCTCCGAATCGGCCACACTCGTGTGACGCATCGCTATTTGATGGAGCGCTCTCCTGCCCCCTATTGCAACGACTGCGTCGTCCCCCAGACTGTTCGGCACATTCTTGTCGAATGTCCCAGTCTGGGTGATCTTCGCGCACGACACCTGTCCCAGTACCGGGATGGGCGGGGTCGCTCCCGCTTTCCCTTGTACTCGGGACGAGTGCGTGCACTTTGACTGGTGGACTTGTTGACTTTTGGGGGGAGGCCGGCCTTCTCCCTTTCATTTCACCCGGTTTAATTGTTGTTGTTTTTGTTATTGCTTAGTTATTGTTATTTCTTTTTATTGTTTCCTGTTCAATTTTTTAAAGTAGCCTAGAACTAGGCTGTTTGTTTACGGCAACTTATGCCTTAGTCGGCAGTCGCCAGATAGCCCCTTATATAAAAAAAAAACAAAAAAAAACGCCGAGAGACGCCAGTCATACCCTAAGCCCTTTGGGTTTAGGGCCAGGAAACTCTTTCGAGATGTAGATATAGCTCTCCGGCCGGTGTCGCCCCTGGTTCTGCCCAGGACGCCACCCTGGAGGGTACCACATTTGGCTATTTGTCGCCACGCCTCTGCTCCCAAAGCTTGTACTGCGCCGGGAGTATTGCGTTCTACCTTTTTGGAGCACACATCGTGTCACGCTGGTGCCGTGCCATTGTATACAGATGGCTCCAAGTCCAAAGAGGGGGTTGGCTTCCACGCCGTTGCCCCTCTGTTTGAAGTCAGCGGGGCTCTACCAGGCGCTGCGTCTGTCTTCACGGCCGAGCTGGTGGCAATACACCACTCGGTACGCGAGATTACGCGACGTGCCCGGTTCAGAGACTGGATTGTGATCTTTAGCGACTCACAAAGCGCCCTGAGTGCTCTCGGGGCATTGGAATCTCCGCATCCCCTGGTTCGCGAAATCCGTGACGATACGGTTTTGGCGAGCCGGGCAGATGTCGAGATTATCTTCTGCTGGGTTCCTGGACATGTAGGAATTGCGGGGAATGAGGGCGCCAAAGGGTCCGCGAGGACTTTGCGACCGGACCAGCGTTTCGCTCTTCCTCACACAGACTACATGGCAGGAATATGGGCAGCTCTTCGGACTGCTTGGCCTAGAAGATGGGAGACGGTCGAAGGGAACTTAAAGTTGCGTGCTATTGCGCCTCGACTGTTCCCATGGACCTATCCCCCAATGCCGCGGCGGCTTCAGGTTGCTTTCTGTCGTCTCCGAATCGGGCACACTCGTGTGACGCATCGCTATTTGATGGAGCGCTCGCCTGCGCCCTATTGCAACGACTGCGTCGTCCCCCAGACTGTTCGGTACATTCTTGTCGAATGTCCCAGTCTGGGTGATCTTCGCGCACGACACCTCTCCCAGTACCGGGATGGGCTGGGTCGCTACCGCCTGTCCCTTGTACTCGGGACGAGTGCGTGCACTTTGAATGGTGGACTTATTGACTTTTTGAGGGAGGCCAGCCTTCTCCCTTTCATTTAACTCGCTTTAATTGTTGTTGTTGTTTTTGTTATCGTTTTTGTTATTGCTTTGTTATTGTTATTGTTATTTCTTTTTATTGTTGTTTCCTTTTCAATTTTTAAAGTAGGCTAGAACTAGGCTGTTTGTTTACGGCAACTTATGCCTAAGTCGGCAGTCGCCAGATAGCCCCTTAAATAAATAATGACTACCCATCCACCTTTGCCTATATTCAGCACTTCTCTCCCTCTGATCTAACCTTAAGTCTAACCTCGCTTACACACATAATCTCCCATAAAGGGCGCGGCGATTTGCCATCTTGGCCGCCGTGCTGACGGGACTCAGCACGCTTGTTTCCTCGCTTTTCATACAACTTTCTCTGGTCAGCCTCTAATTTCACAGGGTAGATGCTGACCTTCTTCTCAAGCCAACCGTTCCGGATCGGGACTGAGGGTGGAGGGGACATCGTTCCCTAACCCCTGAGCTCCCGTTCGGGATGGGTTTTTTTTAACAACCTTCTTCATCCCCACCCATACCTTCCTCACATCCCTTTTCCTTTCCTCTTCACACACTATCAGTTTTACGCCGTGTCTAAGGTGGAGTGGCCATGCCGTTCGACCGCCAGGCCACTAGGCGGGAGGGGTGGTCCCAAATGGCGCCGCCTGGCTCTGCCGGGCCTGTAAGCACCTCTTGCAGTGTGGGCTACTGTGAGAGGTGATGCGCAATTGCATCCCGTGTAAAAAAGAGGGTCACCATGCCCATGTATGAAAAAATAAAAAAACAAAACAAACAAATCTCTCCCCAATTTCCCTTGCTCATCAACGGAGCCGCCCTCGGGCAGTTCCACAGAAAAAATGGAGGTCCCCATCCTGTGCTTGCACAGGGAACCCTCCATATTTCTTTAACCGGAGAGGAATATTAAACCTTGCCCGGGTCAAGACCTGTGCCTCCCCACACAAGACTGGTGATGCTGGCAAGGGGACATACAGAGTGTCCTGGGAGGGGATGGCCAACTGGAAGCCCCTCCATTGATTGACATGATCCTTGAGGAAACCCAGCCTCAGACGGTAGGACCTTCCATGGGGGGGAATCCGGGCTCGGCGCCAAGCACCGAACCCGAATCAACCCCTATGCAAGGTCCTCCTCAAGCGGCTGGGGTCTCTGAGGCAGTACAAGGAGGGGAAGGGTATCCAACCGGTGCCCCTGCGACCACCAGGACCTTCTCCATTTCGGAGAAGGACCTGGCTGAGGCCGGTCCATCTGGCCTAGGGGCTTCTGCCCGCGGAGGAGAGAAGCGGGTTCATTCCCCGCCCTCCTCTCGTAAAAAGAAGAAGAAAAAGACAAAAAAGACTCGGGGCTCCTCTCCATCCGCGGAGGCTGCGGGAACGGATGGGTCTGCTGCCACTCTGGCAAGCGAACAAGCCAAGATCGGCACATCCGGCCCCTCTGCCCCACCAGGTCCGGAGCCCCCGACTAAGACGAAAAGTGCACAGGGCGGAGCCTCGATGACATCGGGGGCCCCTGATTCAGCGGTTGCCTGGCATTTTCGAACCCGCTGGCTTCAAACGCTTCCTCGTTATTCGCTCCACTGATAGCACCATGGTGGCCAAGGGCAACATGATCCATCAGAGGAGAGGATTAGCTAGTACAATTGGTAGAGAGCAATTGGTGACCCGTTTCTCGGACGGGAGCCTTCTAGCGAATCCCGCCGAGGCGGCTAAGATAAGTGCTCTCAGGAAACTTCATGGCACCCCGGTGAGTGTGATGCCGCACTTTACCATGAACTTTGTGAAAGGAGTAGTTTATGCGAGGGAACTCGTTGACTACTCCATTGAGGACATCACCTTAGAACTGGCCGACCATGGGGCGGTTAAGGTAGAACTTGTGATGAGAAAACAGGGAGGGGCCTCGAGACCCACCCCAAACTCTTCGTCACGTTCGACTGTGACAAGCTCCCTGAGTCGGTTTGTGCCGGTTGGTACCGCTACCGCGTGAAAGCATTCGTGCCACTGCCGCGGCGGTGCTATTACTGTCACCGCTTCGGCCATACGAATCGTTCTTGTAGACGTGCAAAGTCGTGGTCACCCAAAGTCTGTAAATTGCTCCAAGGCCGCACACGATAAGTCTACAACGTGTGGGGCCAAGTGTGTCAATTGCGGAGAGCCGCACCCCGCTTCTTCGAAGCAATGTGGTGCATATCTCCTTGAGAAAAAATCCTGGCCATTCAGGCCCGGGATCGACCCTCATTCAGCGAGGCTAAGGACTTGGGCCTGGCGCGCCCGGCTCTGCCTGTGACGTCATATGCCTCAATAGTTAGAGAGGCACCCTCTGCTCCTGGCCTATCCAGGCCAACGAGCACGGTTGTTTCCGCGCCCATTCGCAGCCCTTCTACGGGCTCTACTCAACCCGGGCACTTCCCTGGTAAAGCTGGCGGCAAAAAGGGTTCATAACCAGTCCCGGCTAAAACCAGGGCTCCTCCCTCTTCCAGCGTGACCGTTTCCCGTAAGGCGAAGCGGCCACGTGCCTCCACCGAGTCGTTAGACTCACAGGAGGCAACACCCCTGAAGTTGTTCGCCAGGCCATTTTCCGTGGTTCCTAAAGCTGTCCCCCGAAATGAGGACAGCAACAAAGGAGCTTTGGCTCCTTCGCCCACGCCTAGTGGTGGAGCGAGTGGCTCGGAGACGGTGTTTCCTCGAAAAGAGGGCCGCCCGCCTAAGGTTTTGAGGCGGAGGGAGGAAAAGACTCGCATGGCGAGCCCAATCTCCCCAATAAGTCCTCGATGGCGACAGCGCTTTGTCCGGCCAACAGCGCCCGGCTTTCTGCTTCCGGGAAGCGTTCGGCTATTTCCGTCAGGGTCTTCTGTTCGAGGAGGTTCCCCCGCGTCTCCTCTGAGCTAGGCCTGGAGGGCATATTCTTTCAATGGAATTGCCGTGGACTCCGGGCCAACTGGGAGGAGCTGCGGAGTCTCGTCTCGTCCCATTCCCCGTTAGCTATCTTTTTGCAGGAGACCATGCTAGGCGCGTTCCCCCTGCCCGCCCTCCCGGGGTATAAGGGTCTTGCGACCCCACCACCACGGGATGTCCTGGCTGGGGGATGCGCGCTTTACACCCGGCATGATGTCTATGTTCTTCCTTTCTCTTTAGATACCTCCTATCAGGCAGTGGCTGTGCAGCTGCACCTGGATAGGAGGTATACTATCATTTCTGCATACATTCCACCGTCAGCTGACTTCGACGCGGGGGACTTCCGCCGCGTCGTGGCACGGTTGCCGAGGCGCTTTCTCTTACTTGGAGATCTGAACGGCAGACATCCTCTCTGGGAAGATTTCTCAATAAATCCCAGGGGAGGAGTCCTTGCCGGTCTGATAGAAGAGCTTGAGATAGGTGGCCTAAACAGGGGTGCGTTTACGCATCACTGTCCGAGAACCGTTTCATTTTCTTGCCTTGACCTATCCTTGTGCTCTTCGGATGCATAGCCTGATTTTGATTGGGTGGTGGTCGATGACCTCTATGGTAGTGATCACTTTCCCATTCAAATATCATTTCAGGGCAACTGCCGCCCGAGAGCCCACCTCGGTGGTGCTTGGCGCGGGCGCGGTGGCCTGCATTTCAGGAAATGACTGAATTCTCTATCTCAGTCGAGGAGTTTAGGTCGGTAGATGAGGCCGTTGAGTTCTCCGGCAACCTCATCGCCGCGGGCCTGACTACTATTCCTAGATCGTCGCCGTTTTGCACGCCAACCACTCCCATGGTGGTCGGCCGAGTGTGAGACGGCCCTCAAACAGAAGCGTTATGCCTACATGCGTGCGCTATAAGCGCCATCGAACGATTTCACTGTCGCTGAATTTCGTCGGGCTAGGGCTATGTTCCGGTATATTTCGAAGCACGCCCGCCGCTCTTCTTGGTGGGCATACGTGTCTTCACTTTACGGGAAGACCCTTTTAGCAGAGGTGTGGAAGCGAGTCAAAAGGATTCGGGGCAAGTTCTCGCAGGACCCCCCTCCCCTTCTCCAGAAGAATGGGACCGCAATCTCGGACCCCGCGACCGCTTTTTCCGCATTCTCTAGCCGGGATGCTGCTCCGCCAGCATTCAATGCACGTCGTGATGTCGCGGAAGGCCGCCGGTTGGACTTTACCTTGAGAGGCGGAGAACCCTTCAACAACAAGTTTACTCTGAGTGAGTTGCGCTCTGCTCTTGCTTCGTGCGCGGACACCGCCCATGGTACGGACGATGTCCCGTACGCCATGCTTCGACACCTGGGTGAGCGAGGCATGGCCTTTCTGTTAGATTTGTTCAACAGGATCTGGGTGGAGGGTCTTCTCCCAGATTCCTAGGGAATCGCTACCTTGCGAATCGATGCTCTGCTCCGACTGGAAAATGCCGTCTGCGAGGCTTTCCTTCGTAGACAGCACTACGCCACGGTGTTTTTCGAACTGGAGAAGGCCTATGATACCTCGTGGCGATACGGTATCATGGAGACTTCACACGATGGGTGCGAGGGGATGCCTCCCAATGTTTATATCTGAATTTTTGCGAGATCGTCGATTCCGCGTATTGGTGGGGGAGCCCTCTCCGGCCTAAAGGAGCAGAAAGAGGGTGTCCCGCAGGAAAGTGTCCTCAGTGTCACACTTTGCCCTGAGCATCAACGGCATCACCTCAGTGCTGCCGGAAGATATTCTCGCTACGCTCTACGTGGATTACCTTTCGATTTCTTGGCGCGGCCACAGATTCCAACTCTGGAGGGTCGACTCCAAACTGGCATTGAAACGCGTCTCTCGCTATGTACTTGGAATGAGTTCGTGCACATTGACTTGTTGACTTTTAGGGGGGAGTCCGGGCTTCTCCCCTTTATTTAAGTAGGTTCTATTTTTTTGTTATTGTTTTCTTTGTAGGTTGCACGCTCCTGCACCGGGGTGAGGAGGACTTCCCCCCGACGCCGGAGATTGCTCTCTCTGATAGATTCTCTTAATCGCATTTCTAAGCTCACTTAACTCTAACTATAGATATGCATTCTCACCATTTACTGGGTATACAACACATTCAGCAACTATTCCACTCATCACTCCACAAACAATTTTCTGCAATCAAAAACTGCACAAATGTGGCAGTGGACCAAGTTAAGCTTCCTGTGTACAATCTCTTCTAAATAACCCAATACTGCTTGAAAAGTACCCTGCAGGGGGGGGGGGCTGTACCCTAGGTAGCCTGTTACACTTGGTACCTGGAGGAGTGGCACATCCTCCCAGCCTGAGTGTAAATTAGCGAGGCTTTGTCACTGGGTTGACTTGAACTCTATGATGGACCCTGGGAAAGTTGTTGGTATTAAGGAAGATGAGGAAAATCAAGGCACCACTTTAACAGGTGGAGGGGCTCCCCTTTCAAAATCGCCATGCAGCAAAGAGGTTTCCCTTTGCCATCTTTGGAGTCGCTCTCAGGCAGTTCCATCTCTGAAAACGAGGTAGTCGCCCCCTTATTCCCCTATGCTTTCTCAGTGTCCCCTCCAACCATCTTCTACCATAAAGGAGTCTTACTCGTCTCCTAGGCCTACAGGTACAGGAGTCCCCCCCCCCCATCACCCCATCCTGTGGAGTCAACCATGAATGATTCCATCTTTTGACAAATTTCATTCCCCTCCCTATTCTATCACAGGCGACCCAAAACTGACTGCTCACAGTGGGAGCAACTCTATAGGGCCAACCCCCTTAAGGAGACAAGGGAAATCAAGACACATCGGGCCATGCCTCTTGCAATCATGCATATTGACATTGCAGGGAATCAGCGTGACTGCCTCCCTCTCTTTCCCGATGGAGGTCAGTTCGCCACCCAGTCTTGACTGTGAAATAATATACCTCGAATGGGATATGTTGTGCCTTGTGAGTGTGTGTGTGGGGGGGGGGGGTAACACGGAAGCCCCCACTGAAATGGCCATGGTTCCAAAGGTGACTCAGCCCCAGGCAGCTGGATTTTCCATTGGGTCAAACTCAGGTTTGGTGCCAAACACCGAACCTGACTCTGCTTCTGTGCAAGCTTCTCAGATCGATTGCACCCCTAAGTACTCAAACAAGGAGAGGTGGGGATCTCCTCCCCTGGTATGTACCCCTCTGACAGCTATCACCTTCTCCATCTTGGAGAAGAAACTTGCTTAGGCCAGTCCACCCGCTTCTTTCAACCACTGGAAGGAGGTGGTGGAAATAAACGGGTTCATTGCCAACACTCTTCTCCCCTAATGAAAAGAAGCAAGAAGACGACTAAAGGTTCATCTCACTCTGCAGGAGATCCAGAGACCGACAGGTCCGCTGCTGTTTCGCATTTTACCAGGCCAAGGTGAGTAAGTCCAGCCTCAAGCGCCCCCAAGTGGGAGCTCCCAAACCAAGACCAAAGTAACAAGTACGCTTAGCAGAGCCTCATTTACATTAGGCTCTTCATTGAGACACTACTTGGCCTTTTGAGCCTGCTGGCTCCAAACGCTTTCTGATTTTTCGCTCCGCTGATGGCAGCATGTTGGCCAAGAGCACCTTGATCTAACAGAAGAGAGCATTTGCTAGCTTGATTTGGAGAGAGCTGAATGTGTGCTCTTTCTTGGACTGGAGGCTTCTGGCTAATGTGTCGATCTCTCCAAAGCAGCCATGATTAGTGCCCTTCGGATACCTAATGGCATGTCAGTGAGTGTGAGGCTGCACTCTACCATGAACTTGGTGAAAGGAGTGTTATATGAGGGTACTCATGGACTACTACATAGATGATATCACCTTAGAGCTGGCTGACCATGGAGCAGTCAAAGTAAAATGTGTGATGAGAAAACAGGTAGGGTCATGTTGACAGTGACAGCCTCCCTGAGTCGGTGCGTGCCAGTTGGTATCGCTACCGCCTGAAGCCATTCATCCCACTACTCTGGAGGTGCTACTACTGCCATAGCTTCTGCCATACGAATTGCTCCTGTAGACTTGGGTGGTCAGGGTTACCCGAAGTTGCTCCAGGTTGCACATAAGTTCAAATTGTGTGTGGCCAAGTGTGTATTTCCTGGAGAAGGAAATCCTGCCCATTGAGGCTACCAATCGTCTCACATTTAACAAGGCTGAGGACTTAGTCCTGGCACGCTGGGCGCTACCTGGGAGTCTTATGCCTCAATTTTAAACGAGGCACCTTCTACTCCTAGCCCTTCAAGGCCTACGAGCATGGTCGTTTCCGCACCCATTCGGAACACTTCTGCGGTTTCTACTCACTGGGCACTCTCCTGGTAGAGCGGGCAGCACAAAAGGCTGACACTCACCCTCGGCTAAAACCAGACTCCCCCCACTCCCCCATTGTGACTTTCCCGTAAGGTGAAACGACTGCGGGCCTCCACCTACTCATTAGATACACAGGAGGCAACACCCCTGAAGGTGGTAGTGAAGCCATCTTCTGAGGTTCTTAAAGCTTTCCCTCCAAAGGAGCCTCGGCTCATACGCCCCCACCCAGGGCTCGGAGATGGTGGATCTTCCAAAGGAAGGACTCCTGCCTCTGAAGCCACCCTGCCAGCCTAAGGTTTCGAGTCAGAAGGAGGAAAAGACTTGCATGGCCAACCTTCCCTGATAAGTCCTTGAAGGTGACAGGGCGTTCAGTGGGCCAACAGCGCCCTGAGTTCTGCCTCCGGCAAGTGTATGCTCAGGGATTTGAACAGTAGACACCCCCTCTGGGGATACTACTCGATCAATGCCAAGGGTCAGGTTCTTGCCAACATGATCGATGAGCTGGAGATACCCGTGTCCTAAATGTGGATGAGTTTACACATTACTTCCTGTGAGAACCGCTCCATTTTCCTGTCTTGATCTAACTTGCTGCTCTCCGGATGCACAGCCCTTTTTTTTTGGGGGGGGGGTAGTCGATGACTTCCATGGTAGTGATCACTTTCCCATTCAAATATTTTCTGGACCGCTGCCGCCTAGGAGCCTGCCCCGGTGCCTCTTGGCGCGGGCGAGGTGGCCCACATTTCAGAAAATGACTAATTTCTCTCTCACTTGAGTTTAGGTCAGTGGCTGAAGCCGATTAGTTCTTCTCCGGCAACCTCATGGCCGTGGGCCTAACTACTATTCCTAGAACGTCTGGTTGTTTTACACGCCGACCGCTTCCGTGGTGGTCAGCCAAGTGTGAGACTGCCCTCAAGCAGAAGCGTTAATGCTTACATGCGCTATAAGCGCCGCCCGAACTATTTCACTCTCTGTGAATTTCGTCGAGCTGGGGTTAGGGTCCGGTATATTTCGAAGCACGCCCGCCGCTCTACAGGGCGGGCATACGTGTCTTCACTTAAAGAGAAGACCCCTCTAGCAGAGGTGTAGAAACGAGTCAAAAGGATTCGGGGGCAAGTTCTCTCAGGACCCTCTCCCGTTCAAGAGAATGTGACCGCAATCTCGCACCCCGTGTCCATGGCGGAGTCTTTCGCCACCGCTTTCTCCGCATTGTCTAGCCGAGATGCTGCTCCGACAGCACTCAATGCACGTGGCGATATTGCTGAAGGCCTCCAACTGGACTTCTCCAGAGGTCCTCAGTGTCACACTCTGCCCTGAGCATCAACGGCAACGGCATGTTCTCGCTACGCTCTAGGTGCGGCCCAGATGCCGACTCTAACAGGCATTGAACCGCATCTCGCTATTCCGAATCGCACACGTTTCGGTTTTCCGTGGTCAAGACTTAGGTGGTGCACTTTTGCCGCCAACCACGGCTTCACCCCGACCCAGACTTGTTTTTAAACGGGATTCGCATCGTTTCCTTATTTTTATATACGACTGACGCCTCACCTGGGAGGCTCATATTTGCAGCTTTAGTGTCTCTTGTACCCACTCCTTCGACATTCTTCGTTCCGTGACGTTGAGTATCTGGGGTGCTGATAGGGCTAATGCCTTAATTTTTTATCCCTCCTTTGTTCTTTCGAAGCCGGACTACAGATGCGAGTTTTATGCATCCGCAACCGAGCGTGTTTTGCGGAAGGTGGTCTCAATTCACCACGCCGGTCTCCGCATGGTGACCCGTTTTTTTCTGCACGTCTCCCATTGAGAGCCTACTTGTCGATGTTGGGGAGATACCACGCGCTCTGCGCTGTGTACAGTTCATTATGTGACTGTACACGTGAACTCGGTGACTCCCTTAGTCGCCAACAGCTCTTACTGCATCCACAGCTGATCTTGATAGTGTCTATGCCGCCGAAAGATGCCAGTTATACGCTAAGCCCTCTAGGTTTAGGGCTAGGAAACACCGAGAGCGCAATATAGCTCTCGGGCCGGATGCGCCCCAGGTTCTGCCCAAGGCGCCACCCTGGATGTTACCACCTTTGATTATTTGTCGACACGCCTCTGCTCCCAAAGTTTCCCCAGCGCCGGGAGTACTGTATTCGGCCTTTTCGGAGCACTTTGTGTCACGCTGGATCCGTGCCAGTGTATTCGGATGGCTCCAAGTTCCAAGAGGGGGTCGGTTTCCACGCCGGTGTCCCCTCTGTTTGAAGTCAGCGGGGCTCTGCACGGCCGAGCTAGTTTCAATGCCCCGCTCGGTACGGGAGATAACGCGTCGTACCCGGTTCGGAAACCGGATTGTGATTTATAGCGACTCACGCCTTGAATGCTTACACGTCATTGGAATCTCCACACCCGTAGTTCTCGATATCCAAGACGCCACGGTTGCCGCGAGCCAGGTAGATGTCTATATTATCTTTTGGGAATTGCCGAGAATGAGCACACCGATGAGGTGCTCCAGGTCACTTTCTGTCATATTCAAAATTGGGCACACTCGCGGGACGCAATGCCTTTAGATGGAGCGCTCGCCCATAAGTTATTTTGAATTTTCCTGTCTGAGTGATCTTCGCGCATCTCACCTGTCTCGGCATCAGGATGAGCGGGGGCGCTAACGCTTATCCCTTGTGCTCGAGACGGGTTCATGGACACAGTCTTGTGGACTATATGACTTTGGGGCTGGCTGGCCTCCTCCATTTTATTTTACTGTTGTAGGTGGCATTTCCTGACTAGGGGGGAAGGGGGCTAGTCTACCCTCGACTCCGTATCATGCTTCCTTTTTGTTTTGCTTGTTTCTTTGCCTTTGTTTTTCAATCTAGCTTAGTATTAGGCTGTAGCGTGATTACAACGACTTTTGTCCTAGTAGGCAGTCACCAGATGGTCACTTTAGGGGGGAGAGGCATGCCTGGAAACTAGGAGTTTTCATTCTTAGAATATTCATATTTTCTAAATCTTTCCTATCTAAAATTTAAAAGTAGTACCAGATAACTATTTGCTTCAAAATGCCCATTCATTGTACAGCATTATTATGAGAAGGAAATTATTGTTTTTTTCTCTATGAATCCCTTATCTTTCACTTCTGTTTGCAGTTGAAGATAATTTTACTGAAAAAGATGAAGTTTTTACTAAAGATGAAAAACTGGTTGGAAGATTTAAGGTGGGTGAAAACTGTTTTTCAATAATTAAAAGCTTTACTTTTGAATCAATAATTTTTTTGCAGAAGACCATAATTAGATGAATGTAGCTTAATCTGGGAAATGGATTAAATCAATGGGGACATCGTCTTCAGAGGTATATTAACTTGTAAAACTTTCTTTCAAATGGCCTTTTTTTTATTGTGTATTTGCTGCTAATTGTTTGAATCGAGTAGTATTCTCATCTCCTCCCATTTACTTTAGAGTTAAGGATACTAGATTCATTTTTTCAACTTTTTACTACGTTAGATTATCATATATGAAATTAAAGCTCATTAAAAGCCCTATTATTCCTGCCGAAATCATAATAACCTACGGCGCCTTTTTGAGATACAGGGGGTTCTTTCAGACCCCCTGTTCCCTTGAAACCTGATATCATATAAATGGCTATAGAATTACTAAAAATTAAGCATTCAAACTCAATTCACGAGCAAACAATGCACCTATGATTTAGTTATCATTTGAAATCAGTTTTCTTTAGTTCCATGTAAATTTGTGTTAATGGTGGACTAAAACGTATATTTTTCGGACAAGGGCAACTATAGGTTTTGTTCTCAGTTGAAAAAGTGGGGGTGTTAGATGAATAGTAGTGGTGTTCTGAATGCCTTGGAATTTAGTTCAATCTATATTCGAATGATGCTAAAAATATAAACCAGTTTGCAGGCACAGTTTGTTTGTTTTTAGCAAATATTTAAAATCGCATGGTAGAGTTTTGCATTTTGTTCACAAATCAACTTTAAAAATCTACGGAGAATTTTCATGAATGTATAAGATTTTGCATTATCATAATTTAATTTTCACTATGTTCTAGAGCAAAATATATACTATAAAAAATTGCATACAATTTGCAATAAAATGATATAAAAAATCAATGGTGTAGTAGGGTGCCCTGCTTTTGCAGGGACCCTACAAACATCTTTGACCAGAGAGGATGCTTCCTTCTCTCCTATGCCTTTAGGTGCAGTAGACTCCGCCCTCATTCCCTTACCTGGAGTCGCCCTCGGCCTTGGGCGACTCTCTCTTTACAGCGACAGTCGCCCCTTTACTTTTCAAGATGACTGCCAAGAAGGAGACTTTCTGCTCCTGGCCCATCCAGGCCTCTGAGCACGGTCGTTTCCGCGCCCATTCGGAGCCCTTCTCCAGGTTCTACCCACCCCGGGTGCTTCCCTGATAGAGCTGGAGGCATAAAGGGTTCATACCCAGACCCAGCTAAAACTCTCCTTCTGGAACCCAGCGTGACCGTTCCCGTAAGGCGAAACGGCAGCGCGCCTCCACCGTCGTTTACCTCACGGAAGGCAACAGCCCTGAAGTTGGTCGAAGAGCCATCTTCCAGGGTTTATAAGGCTGCCTCCCAAAAGGAGTTTCAGCTCTTACGCCCACCCCTAGTGCTAGGCTGGATGCTTTGAAGGAGGGACTCCCGCCTCCGGGAGTCCCTGCCTAAGGTTTTAAGGCAGAGGGAGGAAAAGACTCGCATGGCGAACCCAACCTTCCCCGTTAATTCCTCGAAGGCGACAGGGCCTTCAGCGCATTGTCTCCTCCGTGAGGATCACCGTGTCGTGGTGGAGGGGCTTGCGTACTTCAATGACACAGTGGGCTATGTCAGTGAAGACTGTGATGGACATTATTGTCCATCACAAGTGTCAATTGCGGAGAGCCGCACCCTGCTTCTTCGAAGCAATGTGGTGCATATCTCCTTGAGAAAGAAATCCTGGCCGTTCAGGCCCAGGATCGACTCTCATTCCGCGAGGCAAAGTACTTGGTCCTGGCGCGCCCGGCTCTGCCCGCGACGTCATATGCCTCAATAGTTAGAAAGGCACCCTCTGCTCCTGGCCCATCCAGGCCAACGAGCACGGTTGTTTCTGCGCCCATTCAGAGCCCTTCTGCGGGCTCTACCCAACCCGGGCGCTCCCCTGGTAAAGCTGGCGGCAAAAAGGGTTCATAACCTGCCCCGGCTAAAACCAGGGCTCCCCCCTCTTCCCCCAGCGTGACCGTTTCCCGTAAGGCGAAACGGCCACGCGCCTCCACCGAGTCGTTAGACTCACAGGAGGCAACACCCCTGAAGATGGTCGCTAGGCCATCTTCCGGGGTTCCTAAAGCTGTTGCCCGAAAGGAGGACAGCAACAAAGGAGCTTCGGCCCCTTCGCCCACGCCCCGAGGTGGAGCAAGTGGCTCGGAGACGGTGGTTCCTCGAAAAGAGGGCCCCCTGCCTCCGAAGCCGCAACGCCCGCCTAAGGTTTCGAGGCGGAGGGAGGAAAAGACTCGCATGGCGAGCCCAACCTCCCCCAATAAGTCCTCGAAGGCGACAGCGCTGTGTCCGGCCAACAGCGCCCGGGGTTCTGCCCCCGGGAAGCGTACGGCCATTCCCGTGAGGGTCTTCAATTCGAGGAGGGCCCCCGCGTCTCCTCCGAGCTAGGCCTGGAGGGCATATTCCTTCAATGGAATTGCCGTGGACTCCGGGCCAGCTGGGAGGAGCTGCGGAGGCTCGTCTAGTCCCGTTCCCCGTTAGCTATCGTTTTGCAGGAGACCATGCTAGGTGCGTGCCCGCTGCCCGCCCTTCCGGGGTATAAGGGTCTTGCGACCCCACCACCGCGGGATGGCCGGGCTAGGGGATGCGCGGTTTACACCCGGCATGATGTCTCCGTTCTTCCTTTCTCTTTAGATACCTCCTTTCAGGCAGTGGCTGTGCAGCTGCACCTGGATAGGAGGTATACTCTGATTTCTGCGTACATTCCACCGTCAGCTGACTTCGACGCGGGGGACTTCCGCCGCGTCGTGGCACGGTTGCCGAGGCCCTATCTCTTGCTTGGAGATCTAAACGGCAGGCATCCTCTCTGGGGAGATTACACCATAAATCCCAGGGGACAAGTCCTTGCCGATCTGATCGAAGAGCTTGAGATGGGTGTCCTAAACGTGGATGAGTTTACGCATCACTGTCCGAGAACCACTTCATTTTCTTGCCTCGACCTATCTTTGTGCTCTTCGGATGTACAGCCTGATTTTGATTGGGAGGTGGTCGATGACCTTCATGGTAGTTATCACTTTCCCATTCAAATATCATTTTCAGGGCAACTGCCGCCTGAGAGACCACCTCGGTGGTGCTTGGCGCGGGCGCGGTGGCCTGCATTTCAGGAAATGACTGAATTCTCTATCTCAGTCGAGGAGTTTAGGTCGGTAGATGAGGCCGTTGAGTTCTTCCCCGGTAACCTCATCGCCGTGGGCCTGACTACTATTCCTAGGACGTCTGGCCGTTTTGCACGCCGACCACTCCCATGGTGGTCGGCCGAGTGTGAGACGGCCCTCAAACAGAAGCGTTATGCCTACATGCGCTATAAGCGCCGCCCGAACGATTTCACTGTCGCTGAATTTCGTCGGGCTAGGGCTAGGTTCCGGTATATTTCGAAGCACGCCCGCCGCTCTTCTTGGCGGGCATACGTTTCTTCACTTAACGGGAAGACCCCTTTAGGTGAGGTGTGGAAGCGAGTCAAAAGGATTCGGGGCAAGTTCTCGCAGGATTCCCCTCCCGTTCTCCAGGAGAATGGGACCGCGATCTCGGACCCCGCGTCCGTGGCGGAATCCTTAGCGACCGCTTTTTCCGCATTCTCTAGCCGTGATGCTGCTCTGCCAGCATTCAATGCACGTTGTGATGTCGCGGAAGGCCGCCGGCTGGACTTTACCTCCAGAGGCGGAGAACCCTTCAACGACAAGTTTACTGTGAGTGAGTTGCGTTCCGCTCTCGCTTCGTGCGCGGACACCGCCCATGGTCCGGACGATGTCCCGTACGCCATGCTTCGACACCTGGGTGAGCGAGGCATGGCCTTTGTGTTAGATTTGTTAAACAGGATCTGGGTGGATGCTCTTCTCCCAGACTCGTGTCGAATCGCTACTGTGCTCGCCTTTCGCAAGCCGGGGAGAGATCACTCTACTCCGACCGGTTTCCGCCCAATTTCTCTAACCTCTTGCGTGTGCAAGTTGATGGAGAAATTGGTAAATGTTAGATTAGCCTATTTCCTGCACAGCGGAGGCCATCTGTCTTCTGCACAGTGTGGCTTCCGTAAGTTCCACTCCACGTCGGATGCTCTGCTCCGACTGGAAAATGCCGTCTGCGAGGCTTTCCTTCGTAGACAGCACTACGCCACGGTGTTTTTTTGATCTGGAGAAGGCCTATGATACCGCATGGCGATACGGTATCATGGAGACTCTCCACACGATGGGGGCGAGGGGACGCCTCCCAATGTTTATATCTGAATTTTTGCGAGATCGTCGATTCCGCGTACGGGTGGGGGGGGAACGCTCTCCGGCCCAAAGGAGCAGGAAGAGGGTGTCCCGCAGGGAAGTGTCCTCAGTGTCACACTCTTTGCCCTGAGCATCAACGGCATCACCTCGGTGCTGCCGGAAGATGTTCTCGCTACGCTCTACGTGGACGACCTTTCGATCTCTTTTGGCGCGGCCCAGATGCCAACTCTGGAGCGTCGACTCCATCAGGCATTGAACCGCGTCTATCGCTATGCCGAAGCGCACAGGTTTCGGTTTTCTTTGGCCAAGACTAAGGTGGTGCACTTCTGCTGCCATCCACGGCTTCACCCCGACCCAGATTTGTCTCTTAATGGGGTGCGCCTGGATGTGGTTGAGTCGCACCGTTTCCTTGGTCCTGTATTCGACCGACGCCTCACCTGTGAGGCTCATATTCGCAGCCTTAGGGTCTCTTGTACCCGCGCCATGGATATTCTTCGTTCCTTGACGTTCAGCGCTTGGTGCGCTGATAGAGCTACTGCCTTCCTTTTTATCGATCCTTTGTTCGCTCGAAGCTCGACTACGGATGCGAGTTTTATGCATCCGCAGCCGAGCGTTTATTGCGGAAGGTGGATTCGATCCACCACACCGGCCTTCGCCTTGCGACCGGTGCCTTCCGCACTTCCCCCATTGAGAGCCTGTTGATCGATGCTGGGGAGATGCCACTCGCTCTGCGCCGCGTGCAGTGCATCGCGAGCCCGGCGCCTCCCTCAGTCGCCAACAGCTCTCACTGCATCCGCAGCTGATCTCGATGGTGCCTATGCCGCCGAGAGACGCCAGTCATACCCTAAGCCCTTTGGGTTTAGGGCCAGGAAACTCCTTCGAGACGTAGATATAGCTCTTGGGCCGGTGGCGCCCCTGGTTCTGTCCAGGACGCCACCCTGGAGGGTACCACATTTGGCTATTTGTCGCCACGCCTCTGCTCCCAAAGCTTGTATGGCGCCGGGAGTATTGCGTTCGACCTTTTTGGAGCACACATCGTGTCACGCTGGTACCCTGCCAGTGTATTCGGATGGCTCAAAGTCCCAAGAGGGGGTCGGCTTCCACGCCGTATCCCCTCTGTTTTAAGTCAGCGGGGCTCTGCCAGGCGCTGCGTCTGTCTTCACGGCCGAGCTGGTGGCAATACACCACTCGTTCCGGGAGATTACGCAACGTGCCCGGTTCGGAGACCGGATTGTGATCCGCATCCCCTGCTTCGCGATATTCGTGACGCCACGGTTTTGGCGAGCCGGGCGGATGTCGAGATTATCTTCTGCTGGGTTCCTGGACATGTAGGAAAATCGGGGAATGAGCGCGCCAAAGAGTCCGCGAGGACTTTGCGACTGGACCAGCGTTTCGCTCTTCCTCACACCGACTACATGGCAGGAATACGGGCAGCTCTTCGGACTTCTTGGCAAAGAAGATGGGAGACGGTCGAAGGGAACTTAAAGTTGCGTGCCATTGCGCCGCGACTGTTCCCATGCACCTATTCCCCAATGCCGCGACGGCTAATTGATGGAGCGCTCGCCTGCGCCCTATTGCGACGACTGCGTCGTCCCCCAGACTGTTCGGCACATTCTTGTCGAATGTCCGAGTTTAGGTGATCTTCGCGCACGTTACCTGTCTCGGTATCGAGATGGGTGTGGTCGCTAGCGCCTGTCCTTTGTACTCGGGACGCGTGCTTGCACATTGACTGGTGGACTTGTTGACTTTTGGGGGGAGGCCGGCCTTCTCCCTTTTATTTAACTAAGTTTTGTTGTTGTTTTTGTTATTGTTATTGCTTCCTAATTGTTATTTCTTTTTATTGTTGTTTTCTGTTCAAATTTTTAAAGTAGCCTAGAACTAGGCTGTTTGTTTACGGCGATTAATGCCCAAGTAGGCAGTCGCCACATGATCTCTTTAAATAAAAAAATTTAAAAAAATGGCGACTCAAAAAGCGCCCTTAGTAATCTCGGGTTATTGGAATCTCCGCGTCCCCTGGTTCGCGATATCCGTGACCCTACGGTTTTGGCGCGCCGGGCGGATGTCGAGATTATCTTCTGCTGGGTTCCTGGACTTGTAGGAATATCGGAAAATGAGGGTGCCAAAGAGTCCACTAGTACTGTCCGACCAGACCAGCCTTTCGCTCTTCATCACAATGATTACATGGCTGGAATACGGGCATCTCTCCGGGCTTCTTGGCAAAGAAGATGAGAGAGGGTCAAGGGGAACTTAGAATTGCGTGCCATTGCACCACGACTGTTACCATGGACCTACCCCCCAATGCCGCGACTGCTTCATGTTGCTTTCTGTCGTCTCCGAATTAGACACATTCGCGGGACGCACCGCCATTTGATGGAGCGCTCGCCTGCGCCCTACTGTAAAGACTGCGTTGTCCCCGAGACTGTTACGCACATTCTTGTTTAATGTCCCATTCTGTTTGATCTTGGCGCACGTTATCGAGCGGGGTCGCTACCGTTTGTCCCTTGTAGTTGGGACTGGTTCGTGCACACAGACTTGTGGAGTATACGTCTTTTCTCGTCCACTTTATTTGACTGTTTTTTTTTTTGTAGCTTGCTTGTTCCTCCGCCGGGGGGGAGGCGGGCTTACCCCCGAAGCCGGAGCGCGCTTCTTTCTTGTTGCCTCTCTCTTTTCTTTTTTTTTTTGCTTTTTTGGCCTGCGCTTAGTTTTTCTTTTTATTTTATCTTTGTTATTTACGTAATTTTTTAATGTAGCCTACTAGTAGGCTTTAGCGTGAGTACGGCTACTTTTGCCCTAGTAGGCAGTTGCCAGATCGGCTCTTTCTCTCTCTCATAAAAAAATATCCATCCTTATTTGTTCGAAGTTCGACTACGGATGTGTGTTTTATGTTTCCGCAGACGAGCGGCCGGGGAAGGTGGACTTGATCCACCACAACGGCCTTCGCCTGGCAACCGGTGCCTTTAGTACGTTCTCCATTGAGAGCCTACTTGTCGATGCTGGGAGATGCCACTCGCCCTTGCGCCGCGCACAGTGTATTATTCGCCTGTACGCCCGATCGTGGCGCCTCCCTCAGTCGCCAACATCTCACTGCATCCGCAGCTGATTTCGACTGTGCCTATGCCACCGAGAGACGCCAGTCATACCCTCTTCCCTTTGGCTTTAGGGCTAGGAAACTCCTTCGAGAGCTAGGTATAGCTTCACCTCTGCTTCGAAACTTCTACAGCGCCGGGACTATTTCGCTCGGCCTTTTTGAGCACACTTCGTGTCACGCTGGAACCGTGCCATTGTCTATGGATGGCTCCAAGTCCCAAGAAGGGATCGGTTTCCACGCTGTATCCCCTCTGTTTGAAGTGCCCTGATTGTTCTCATGGCATTGGTATCTCTACATCCCCTAGTTTGCTTTATCTGTGCCGCCACGGTTGCCGCGAGTCCTGTGGATGTCGAGATTCTCTTCTGCTGGTTTCCTGGACATTTGAGAATCACAAGTAATGAGGGCGCCAAAGAGTCCGCGAGGACTGGGCTAGTAGACCAGTGTTTGCCTCTTCCTTACACTTCCTAAATGGCAGGAATACGGGCTGCCTGGCAAAGAAAATGGGAGATGGCCCAAGGAAACTTAAATTTGCGTCATTGCGCCGCGACTATTCCCATGTACCTACCCACCCAATGCCGTGACAGCTTCAGGTCGCTTTTCCTTCCAAAGGGCATGGTGATTTGCCTTCCTGCCTGCCCTGTTGATGGGACTCAGCGCCCCGACGGTCCCAGCTTAGCCTCTTCACCTTCTTTATAACACCCTCTCTTCTTATCCTGCGTCTTCACTTTTCATGCAACCTCTCCCACAACTTTCTCTGGTTAGGCTCCAATATGAGAGGGATTACACCGACCAGCTTCCTCTCACCCAACCTTCCCGGATCGGGTCTGAGGGTGGAGGGGATAACATTCCTTAAACTTGAGTTCCGGTTTGGGGTGATGGGTTTTTAACAACCTGCCTAACCCCCACCCTCACCTTCCTCACATACCCTTTCTCTCTCCGTTCACGTTCCATCAATTTTACGCCCAGCCCAAGGTGGAGCCGCCATGCCGAATGGTTGCCTGGCCACTAGGTGGAATAAGTGGTCTTGAATGGGGTGATTAGCTCTTTCCTCCTGTGAAAACCATGAGATTTTTCAATCAAATATTCCCCCTCTACCTTTCCCTCTTAACATCGCCGGAGCCACTCCGCAGCAGAAAAGGTACCCCCTCCCTCCTGTGCTTTCTCAGGGAACCCTCAATTTTTTTCTATCGGGTGCAGGTGACTTTCCCCTCTTTCCAGTGGCAGTCCCTCCTTTTCTTTCACAGGGGATGAAGTCTGCTATTTCTTGATTGAAGTTGGAGTTATAAGGAAAGGTCCCTCTGTGATGGAGCCTGGTGAAGCATTCTCCTTCTTTCACCCACTTTTATCTACGACTATTCCCTCTCCCTTTAAAAAAAACACTACACATGGTACCTGGAGGTATTGTTCATCCCACGATAACCCAGTGCGGAGATATGATAATAATAGGTGATAGCTGATCACCTACTCTACTAATTAGTGAACCCACCTATCTCTCGACGAGTGGGGTCGCTACTGCTTGTACTTGGGATGGGTTCATGTACACGGACTAGTGGACTATCTGACGTTTTGAAGGAGGCTGGCATATTCCATTTTATTTGACTCTCTTTGTTGTAGCTCCCATGACAACAACCCATGTTACTGCGCCGGAGCATGCTTTTGTTTTTTGTTAATTTGCTTTTGGTAATTTTAAAGGAGCCTATGACTAGGCTGAAATTTTAAATTACCGCTACTTATTGCCTTGAAGGCAGTCGCCAGATCGGCGCGCTAAAAAAGGGGAATGATTGCTTGCGATACCGAAAGTTTTGTCATCAGCGAAATAGCGGTGGCATTGACGCGTGCCGTCCCCACACTGTGAAAAAGTGGTCGATGATGATAATGATGAGCTGGCAATATGCGATGATTTTAAATTATTCCTAAAATCTAGGGTTAGTGATTGGCCTCTTACTTGGTGTACATATGTAGTGACAATAGCGCTAATAGCTATTTGGTGCAACGAATGTAGGAAAACGGTTTAAGAGAAGCTAGTACTCTCTGACGCCATCTTAGGCAGGTTGTTTGGTGGTTTGAAAACATCGGATTAAATGTCTTATTTTCAGGGTTTAAAATCCGAGTGGAATTTCTCGGTGAAGACGGGAACAGAATCACGGTCGTGTGAATCTTGCAGCTTCAAGGCATCGTCCGCAACAGCTATGACCAATCATAGACAATCCCATTTCTGCGGCATTTGCGGGATTTTTGTAACCTTTCCAAGACAGATGAAAATCCATCTGGTGAAAGTGCACAACTATTCCAAGAAATCATTTGGTTTGAGTCCTTCGTTTAGTTGCAATATCTGTTTGAAGAGGTATTCCTCGAAGGGGAGTCTTCATAACCACAAGAAAACCGCCCATAATGAGTCTACGTACGTTTGCAACGAGTGCGGGCGTCCATTTAGACATCCTAGGTTACTCGCGATTCACGCCGCCCGCCACCGAGACAAAAGCATTCAGTGTGTGGAGTGTGGGGCCAGATTCTTCCTCACTTCAGAACTTAATAAACACAATAACCAAGTGCATAGGAAGGTCCGCCCTTACGAATGCCCCAAATGTGGCCATCACTTTTGCCAGCGCTCCACCCTCACCCACCATCTCTCTCAACATAGGAGTCAGGAAGGGCAGCAGGAATCGTGTGCACTCGATGAGTTGTCTCCCCAGCAGAAGGTGCCAGTTCGGGGCGATATGGAACCTGGCAAAATCAGGGCCCCACCCTCCGAACGGAGGATCGTGGAAACCTCCAGAGAAAATTACGCCCCCCACGTTAGTTTGCAGTACGAGGACCTCACAAACTCCAACCCCGCCCACGATGACGAAAAGGACGAGGTGGAAATCAGTCTGGATTTTGATGACCGACGATAAGGGTTTGTTCCCATCAGATCCCTTCCACACACCCCCTCTACCCCCTCGTTCCGCCACCTCCCCTTGATCAGATTGGACGCCACTCCTCCAGGCACTCTTTTTCTTATTTTTAACTGTCTCGCCTCCTCAAGATCGATAATGAGCCCTTGTTGGTTGCCTTTATGATGAGATCGTAAAAATCTAAGTATAGTCTACGATAATTTAATTCCAGCTGTGATATTTATTAGAGCTAACTGCTGCTTCCGCTTTAGTCGGGGGGCTGTGTACACCACTGTGAAAAAGTGGGGTTTGTTGGTCTTTAATTATTCTTGCAATGTAAAAGATAAATTTACACCCTTGGCCAAAAGTATAAGCACCCTATGGAATCATTCATATAATGTAATGAGAAATTTGTGATATATATTTTTTTTTAATTTTAGGAGCCCATCTGGCATCCTCCTACTTGGGCATTAGAGAATTTTGTGCTAAATGAATTCAGTATATATATAGATATTGTATATTTATTTATTTTTAATTATTATAATACTAGTTAGACCCCCTTTTGCTTTAATTACAACCATAATTCTTCGTGGTATGGATTTCGCCAAATTTTCAGAAATTTTGCAATCAGTTTGTAATTTTTCAGAGCGTTCCATTTATTTATATGTACTTGATTTTGGATTTGAGTCTGGGCTTCCTGGTCACCACTCCATAGGTCTGATCCCCATTTCTCCAAACCAATTTTTGTTATGGTTGCATGTATGGTATCGGGCATTGTCCTGCTGAAATATATCTTCATTTTTGAGGTTGTTGGATTCTTGATTGATGGCTCTAAAATATGTGACACCATGGTGGTATAAGTAGTGGTGTTCATTCTTCCCTGGCCTCTAATGAAGACAAACCGACCCATACCATGATAGAACGACCTCCATGTTTCGCAGTTGGTACCACACATGCGGGGTGAATGAACTCGTGTCAAAAAGGTAGCCCCAGAAGTGCTGAAAATTTGCAAAATTGTTATAAAAAGGTCAAATTTTAAAATAATTTTCTTACAAGATGTATTTAAATTGAATTATATAAATTACATGTAAAACAAGAATGGTTTTTTTTTTACATACCTGATAATTACTTTCATCTTGTTATCGGGTGCCGTAAGATAGTAAGTCCATTTTTGTTTTGTTTGAGAAGAGAACTTACTATACATTCATTGCCAAAAGTTTTGACACTACTATATTTTTTCTATTAATTTTCTAATAAGAAAAAAATATATATATATAGTAGTGGCAAAACTTTTGGCCAGGACTGTATAGTATGTTAGTGGCCTCTCCTCCGCCAGGACAACGTTCATCACCGCTGGTCTCAGTCGTTCCCTGCGATTTTGAGTGAATTTCCTAGAATGAAGGTTGAATGGCTAAATGCATTTACAAATGAAAGAGAGAGAACAGAATGAAAGCATCAAAATCAATAACTAACCTGGAGCCTCGGTGGACACAAGCTTCCAAATGAATACCACCGAGGATGATAATAGTAAAATTCTATTTACTAAGAATTTATTTACAAAAAGAAGGTCTAACATTAATATATATATATATGTATGTATATATATATATATATATATATATATATATATATATATATATATATATGATGAAAATTAATGCAATATCGCAAGAAAAGATGAGGAATTAAACCACATTCTCCGAAGACAATTTAATTTAGAACAGTTTCAGTGTATCTCACACCCTTTTTCAACTGTGTGAGATACACCGAAACTGTTTTGAATTAAATTGTCTTCGGAGAATGTGGTTTAATTCCTCATATATATATATATATATATATATATATATATATAGATAGATTAACAAGCTGAATATGCTACTTTTTGCAAGGCCTTTAAGTTAACAATATTTTTATAGTTAAATGTTAGGCTCTTTCAAAGCAAGAAAAAACAAAAAGAATATGGAATGACAATTACTTGAGACGTTTAAAAACAAAATGGGATTAATTACTGTGGTGGAGGAAGTAAACGACTCTTCTTTTCTCATTAGTAGAACCCAGAAGTGCTCCCACCAAACAGGGACGGGTTAGGAATCGGTCAAAGTTTGGTCTGCGGTAATTCTGCTCCTTTAGCTTTTAGCGTTTATTTGTTGAGGGATGGTGGGGGGGGGGGGTATTCTACAGCATTCAATATTATCATTATTATTTTTCTATTAATAAAGCAATTTAAATGCTGGGAATAAAAATAATAAATCTTAAAGGATAACCCAAACAATAATTAGGGGGAAGAGGCTCTCCCAAACTAGAAGATTCCTGCCTTTTTTTTCTTTTTTAAGGGAAAAAGGAACTTCAAAATATCCAACTTTCTTAAACTGCTCCAAACAGTAACCCATGCTTGAGTGGAACGAAGCATGGAGTTGCCCTCTTTCATGCCTCCCCCACTTGATCAGATGGGCTCTATAAAATAATTTTAAAATCTCCCACTTGATGGCAGTATGACATCAACTTTTTATTTTCACAAAGCAACTATATAACATTAATCCTTATATGATAGGTATGATGAAATAGACAATAATTTTAAAGGATAGTAGGGTGGCGTACAGCAACGTGAATTTTGTACTTTCTCTTTGATCATGTGTGGTAAGGATAAGGGATTAACATGGTGTTTTTGTAGGTACTTGAGGGACAATGTGAACTACAATATTGCCATTATGTGGGGTTAAGTGATTCAAGTCTATACATAAATTTGTATAGTTTTATGGACAGGGTGTAACTTGTAGGATTTCATTATCTTCAAACCCTGAGAATGGAGTATTTTCCAAAGATTGCTCTATGAGAAAAGACAACCCTCTTGCTGCATCTGATTGCAATGTGTCTGCATCAACATTATGCATAGGTGCATCCTGTAAACGATAAATCTCTGGTATAAGAGAGAGAGAGATCTCATGGCTTGTATAGGCTTTGTAGGTGTCAAAAGAGTGGAGTGATTTTGGGATGTAAAATGTATATCTTGATTAATTTTATTTAGAGAATCAGCTGTTTCTTGGACCAATTTAGCCATATGTTCCAATAGTGGTTTTTCAAAGTAAGAAAAGTCAAGCCCTTGAAAATTATTTACATCATCATCTACAAAATTTTCTGAAGTAGCATTTTGAGATACAATTAGTTCTAGATTTTCAAGTTCATTAGGCTCATCCATATCTTCATTTTGAAGTTTTCTATAGTAAGGGTTATTTTTAAGAATGTGAATTCTCTCCATGGACGTAATTGTCGCTGATGTACTCGTAAAAGAATATTGCTTGACTCATTTTTAATGGTATAAATGAGACCATTGCCTTTAACCTCAATAGTTTTATAAGGTCCTGTATACCTTGGTTGAAATTTACCTATGGTTGTTGTTGGTATCCAAGTTTTCTTCAGGACAATTTGCCCCTTTTGATATGGTTGCTACCACCAGGCACCAATGGCCCTCATCCCAATTTTCGGGTGTTCGAATTAAAGGTTTCATTCCCATTTGATGGGCTTGGGGAAAGGATAAAAGTATCACATGTCAATTTAATTTCTGAATGAAAGGTATTATTGTAAAGATTAACCACATGGGATAGAGTTGGTCCCAATGTGAAGGATCTTTTAAACTAGTCTTAATTGTTGGATTAAGGTCCTATTTACTCTTTCTACTGCCCCATTGGATGAAGGACAATATGGTGTGTTTAAAATGTGTTTTATCCCCATTTCTTGTAACACACTTTTAAATTCATGGCCAATGTATTCTTTGTCATTGTCCTTTAAGATCTTTTGGGAGGCATATGGTAAAAAAGGTAATACTCGGTACTTTAATGCCTGTGTAGCAGATTGGGAGTATTTGTTCTTTAATGGAACAACAACCAGCCATTTTGAAAAATGATCTACCATCACCAACGTCACACACATGACGATTTCTTGTTCTTGGCAGCAGTAACAGATCTATAGTTACTAATTCAAAGGGGCTTTGCATGATCATTTTAAGAGTTGGTGGAGAGATTTGAACTCCAGTTACCTTTGATATTTGACAATGGGAACAAGCGGTGGCAATATTTGATATAATTTTGTATATGCCAGGAGTCCAAAATTGTTGATTGACTGTGATTGCAAGTTTATCCCTACCCAAATACCCAAATTCTGTATGGAGTTGAATGATCCACTTAACTGCAAAATCTTTTGTGACTCCAGGATATAATTTATCACCCCTTTTGCGATGAACTAAGTTGTTTTGGATTTGTAGATCTTGATAAAATGAATCGAAGCATTTTATATTTCTAGTTAACATATTTTGGGGTCTTCCTTGAAGGATATGTTTCTTCACTCTTAATTAATGAGTTACTGATCTTCATTTTCTTCAAGTAGCACCATTTCTTCTTGATATGTTGGCCCAGGTCTTACTTGGGCTCCCTTTCTCTGGGATCTTTTCTTCAGGGGTTGCCCCATAAGGGGCGCGGCGATTGGCCATCCTGGCCGCCGTGCTGACGGGACTCAGCACCCCTTCCGGCCCCAGCTTAGCCTCTCTTCCTTCCTTCAAAACACTTGTTTCCTCTCTTTTCATACAACCTCTCCCACAACTTTTTCTGGTTATCCTCTAATTTCACAGGGTAGATGCTGACCTCGGCCAACCGTCCTGGATCAGGGCTGAGGGGGAAGGGGACAATGTTCCCTAACCCCTGAGCTCCGGTTCGGGATGGGTTTTTTTTAACAACCTGCTTCATCCCCACCCATACCTTCCTCACATCCCTTTTCCTCTCCTCTTCAAATTCTATCAGTTTTACGCCGTGTTCAAGGTGGAGCCGCCATGCCGATGGACTGCCAGGCCACCATCCTGGAGGGGTACACCCGAATGGCGGTGCCTGGCTCTGCCAGGCCTGTAAGCACCTCTTGCAGTGCGGGCAACTGCAAGAGGTGATGAGCTATTGCGTCCCGTAGCACAAATAGGGTCACCATGCCCAATGATGAAAATCAAGAAAAAACCCAACTCCCAACTTCCCCAAGAACATCAACGGAGCCGCCCTCGGGCAGCTCCACCGAGAAAATGGAGGTCCACCCCCTTGTGTTTGCGCAAGGGACCCTCCATACTTCTTTAATCGGAGAGGAGGCTTACTCCTCTCCTACGCCTACGGGTGTAGGGGACTCCCCCTCACCCCCTTCTCTGGAGGTGCTTTCAGGCACATCCCTATCTCCAGCGGGAGTCCCTCCTTTGCTTTCTAAGGGGACTGCCAAGAAAGCCAGCAGGCAGCCCATTGCCGACCGCCCCTCGTGTAAGCGGCTTGGTAGGGCAAACCCCCTTAGGGGGAAGAGGAGAGCCAGGCCCATTCGGTCGCTTCCCTCAAAAGACCTGCTGGCAAGAATATTAACCCTTGCCGGGGTCAAAGCCTGTGCCTCCCCACTAAAGACTTATGACGCTGCCAAGGGGACCTGCAATGTCCTGGGAGGGGATGGCCAACTGGAAGCCCCTCCTGTGATAGACATGGCCCTTGAGGAGAACCAGCCTCAGACGGTAGGGCCTTCCATGGGGGGGAATCCGGGCTCGGCGCCAAGCACCGAACCCGAATCAACCCCTATACAAGGTCCTCCTCAAGCGGCTGGGGATTCTCAGGCAGTACAAGGAAGGGAGGGATCTCCTCCGGATGATGCCCCTGCGACCACAAGGACCTGGCTGAGGCCGGTCCATCTGGCCTGGGGGCTTCTACCGGCGGGGGTGAGAAACGGGTTCATTCCCCACCCTCCTCTCCAAAAAAGAAAAAGACGAAAAAGACTCGGGTCTCCTCTCCATCCGCGGGGCCGGATGGGTCTGCTGCCACTCTGGCAAGTGACCAAGCCAAGATCGGTAAATCCAGCCCCTCTATTCCCCGGTTGCGGAGCCCTTGACCAAGACCAAAAATGCACAGGGTGGAGCCTCGATGACATCGGGGCCCCTGATTCAGAGGTTACCTGGTGTTTTCGAGCCCGCTGACTTCAAACGCTTCCTCGTTATTCGCTCCACTGATGGCAGCATGTTGTCCAAGAGCAACATGATCCATCAGAGGAAAGGATTAGCTAGTGCAATTGGTAGAGAGCCGAAGGTAACCCGTTTCTCGGACGGGAGCCTTCTGGCGAATCCCGCCGAGGCGGCCAAGATAAGTGCTCTTCGGACACTTCATGGCACCCCGGTGAGTGTGACGCCGCACTCTACCATGAACTTTGTGAAAGGAGTAGTTTATGCGAGGGAACTCGTTGACTACTCCATTGAGGACATCACCCTAGAGCTGGCCGACCATGGGGCGGTCAAGGTCGAACGTGTGATGAGAAAACAGGGAGGGGCCTCAAGACCCACCCCTACACTCTTCGTCACGTTCGACTGTGACAAGCTCCCTGAGTCGGTGCGTGCCGGTTGGTACCGTTACCGCGTGAAGGCATTCGTGTCACTGCCGCGGCGGTGCTATTACTGTCACCGCTTCGGCCATACGAATCGCTCATGTAGACGTGCAAAGTCGGGGTCACCCGAAGTATGTGTAAATTGCTCCAAGGTCGCACACGATAAGTCCAAATCGTGTGTGGCTAAGTGTGTCAATTGCGGAGAGCCGCATCCTGCTTCTTCGAAGCAATGTGGTGCATATCTCCTTAAAGAAATCCTGGCCGTTCAGGCCCAGGATCGACTCTCATTCCGCGAGGCAAAGGACTTGATCCTGGCGCGCCCGGCTCTGCCTGGGACGTCATATGCCTCAATAGTTAGAAAAACACCCTATCCTCCTGGCCCATCCAGGCCAACGAGCTCGGTTGTTTCCGCGCCTATTTGGAGCCCTTCTGCGGGCTCTACCCAACACGGGCGCTCTCCTGGTAAAGCTGGCGGCAAAAAGGGTTCATACCGAGCCACGGTTAAAACCAGGGTTCCCCCCCTCTTTCCCCAGCGTGACCGTTTCCCGTAAGGCGAAACGGCCACGCGCCTCCACCGAGTCGTTAGACGCACAGGAGGCAACACCCCTGAAGTTGGTCGCTAGGCAATCTTGCGGGGTTCCTAAAGCTGTTCCCCGAAAAGAGGACAGAAGCAAAGGAGCTTTGGCTCCTTCGCCCACGCCTAGTGGTGGAGCGAGTGGCTCGGGGACGGTGGTTCCTCGAAAAGAGGGCCCTTGCCTCCGAAGCCACAACGCCCGCCTAAGGTTTCGAGGCGGAGGGAGGAAAAGACTCGCATGGCGAGCCCAACCTCCCCCAATAAGTCCTCAAAGGCGACAGCGCCTTCAGCGCTTTGCATGGCCAACAGCACTCGGTGTTCTGCCCCCGGCAAGCGTACGGCCATTCCCGTGAGGGTCTTCAGTTTGAGGAGGGCCCCCGCGTCTCCTCCAAGCAAGGCCTGGAGGGCATATTCCTTCAATGGAATTTCCGTGGACTCCGGGCCAACTGGGAGGAGCTGCAGAGGCGAGGCTCGTCCCGTTCCCCGTTAGCTATCATTTTGCAGGAGACCGTGCTAGGCGCGTGCACCCTGCCCGCCCTAAAGGGGTATAAGGGTCTTGCGACCCTACCACCACGGGATGGCCTGGCTGGGGGATGCGCGCTTTACACCCGGCATGATGTCTATGTTCTTCCTTTCTCTTTAGATACCTCCTTTCAGGCAGTAGCTGTGCAGCTGCACCCGGATAGGAGGTATACTATCATTTCTGCGTACATTCCACCGTCAGCTGACTTCGACGCGGGGGACTTCCGCCGCGTCGTGGCACAGTTGGCGAGGCCCTATCTCTTGCTTGGAGATCTGAACGGCAGGAATCCTCTCTGGGGAGATTACTCCATTAATCCCAGGGTACAAGTTCTTGCCGATCTGATCGAAGAGCTTGAGATGGGTGTCCTAAACGTGGATGAGTTTACGCATCACTGTCCGAGAACCGCTTCATTTTCTTGTCTTGACCTATTTTTGTTCTCTTCGGATGCACAGCCTGATTTTGATTGGGGGGGGGGGGGTCGATGACCTCCATCGTAGTGATCACTTTCCCATTCAAATATCATTTTCAGGGCAATTGCCGCCTGAGAGACCACCTCGGTGGTGCTTGGCGCGGGCGCGGTGGCCTGCATTTGAGGAAATGACTGAATTCTCTATTTCAGTCTAGGAGTTTAGGTCGGTAGATGAGGCCGTTGAGTTCTTCTCCGGCAACCTCATCGCCGTGGGCCTGACTACTATTCCTAGGACGTCTGGCCGTTTTGCACGCCGACCACTCCCATGGTGGTCGGCGGAGTGTGAGACGGCCCTCAAACAGAAGCGTTATGCCTACATGGGCTATAAGCGCCGCCCGAACGATTTCACCGTCGCTGAATTTCGTCGGGCTAGGGCTAGGTTCCGGTATATTTCAAAGCACGCCCTTGCTCTTCTTGGCGGGCATACGTGTCTTCACTTAATGGGAAGACCCCTTTAGCTGAGGTATGGAAGCGAGTCAAAAGGATTCGGGGCAAGCTCTCGCAGGACCCCCCTCCCGTTCTCCAGGAGAATCGGACCGCAAGCTCAGACCCCGCGTTCGTAGCGGAATCCTTAGTGACCGCTTTTTTCGCATTCTCTAGCCGTGATGCTGCTCCGCCAGCATTCAATGCACGTCGTGATGTCGCGGAAGGCCGCCGGCTGGACTTTACCTCCAGAGGCGGAGAACCCTTCAACGACAAGTTTACTGTGAGTGAGTTGCGTTCCGCTCTCGCTTCGTGCGCGGACACCACCCATGGTCCGGACGATGTCCCGTACGCCATGCTTCGACACCTCGGTGAGCGAGGCATGGCCTTTCTCTTAGATTTGTTCAACAAGATCTGGGTGGACGGTCTTTTCCCAGACATCCGACGAATCGCTACTGTGCTCGCCTTTCGCAAGCCGGGGAGAGATCACTCTACTCCGACCGGTTCCCGCCCAATCTCTCTAACCTCTTGCGTTGCAAGTTGATGGAGAATTTGTTAAATGTTAAATTAGCCTTTTTCCTGGACAGCGGAGGCCATCTGTCTTCCGCACAGTGCGGCTTCCGCAAGTTCCACTTCACGTCGGATGCTCTGCTCCGACTGGAAAATGCCGTCTGCGAGGCTTTCCTTCGTAGACAGCACTACGCCACGGTGTTTTTCGATCTGGAGAAGGCCTATGATACCGCATTGCGATACGGTATCATGGTGACTCTCCACACGATGGGGGCAAGGGGACGCCTCCCAATGCTTAAATCTGAATTTTTGCGAGATCGTCGATTCCGCGTA
Source organism: Ceratothoa steindachneri (assembly GCA_963969495.1). Taxonomy (NCBI): domain Eukaryota; kingdom Metazoa; phylum Arthropoda; class Malacostraca; order Isopoda; family Cymothoidae; genus Ceratothoa; species Ceratothoa steindachneri. The sequence goes on along the minus strand of OZ018318.1, from coordinate 132,696,951 downwards.
CGGGTGGGGATGGCTCTCTCCGGCCCAAAGGAGCAGGAAGAGGGTGTCCCGCAGGGAAGTGTCCTCAGTGTCACACTCTTTGCCCTGAGCATTAACGGCATCACCTCGGTGCTGCCGGAAGATGTTCTCGCTACGCTCTACGTGGACGACCTTTCAATCTCTTTTGGCGCGATCCAGATGGCAACCCTGGAGCGTCGACTCCAACAGGCATTGAACCGCGTCTCTCGCTATGCCGAAGCGCACAGGTTTCGGTTTTCTTTGGCCAAGACTAAAGTAGTGCACTCCTGCCGCCATCCACGGCATCACCCCGACCCAGATTTGTTTCTTAATGGGGTGCGCCTGGATGCGGTTGACTCGCACCGTTTCCTTGGTCTTGTATTCGAGCGACGCCTCATCTGGGAGGCTCATATTCGCAGCCTTAGGGTCTCTTCTACCCGCGCCATGGACATTCTCCGTTCCGTGACGTTCAGCGCTTTGGGCGCTGATAGGACTACTGCCCTACTTTTTTTATCGATCCTTTGTTCGTTCGAAGCTCGACTACGGATGCGAATTTTATGCATCCGCAGCCGAGCGTTTATTGCTGAAGGTGGATTCAATCCACCACACCGGCCTTTGCCTTGCGAACGGTGCCTTCCGCACTTCCCCCATTGAGAGCCTGTTGGTCGATGCTGGGGAGATGCCACTCGCTCTGCGCCGCGTGCAGTGCATCACTCGCCTGTACGCGCGAGCCCGGCGCCTCCCTCAGTCACCAACAGCTCTCACTGCTTCCGCAGCTGATCTCGATGGTGCCTATGCCGCCGAGAGACGCCAGTCATACCCTAAACCCTTTGGGTTTAGAGCCAGGAAACTCCTTCAAGAGGTAGATATAGCTCTCGGGCCGGTGGCTCCCCTGGTTCTGCCCAGGACGCCACCCTGGAGGGTACTACATTTGGCTATTTGTCGCCACGCCTCTGCTCCCAAAGCTTGTACGGTGCCGGGAGTATTGCGTTCGACCTTTTTGGAGCACACGTCGTGTCACGCTGGAACCGTGCCAGTGTATACGGATGGCTCCAAGTCTCGAGGGGGTCGGCTTCCATGCCGTATCCCCTCTGTTTGAAGTCAGCGGGGCTCTACCAGGCGCTGCGTCTGTCTTCACGGCCGAGCTGGTGGCAATACACCACTCGGTACGGAAGATTACGCGACGTGCCCGGTTCGGAGACCGGATTGTGATCTATAGCTACTCACAAAGCGCCCTGAGTGCTCTCACGGCATTGGAATCTCCGCATCCCCTGGTTCGCGATATCAGTGACGCCACGGTTTGGGCGAGCCGGGTGGATGTCTAGATTATCTTCTGCTGGGTTCCTGGACATGTAGGAATTGCGGGGAATGATCGCGCCGATGAGGGCGCCAAAGAGCCTGCGAGTATTCTGCGACCGGACCAGCGTTTGGCTCTTCCTCACACCGACTACATGGCAGGAATATGGACAGCTCTTCGGACTGCTTGGCAAAGAAGATGGGAAACGGTCGAAGGGAACTTAAAGTTGCGTGCCATTGCGCCGCGACTGTTCCCATGGACCTATCCCCCAATGCCGCGGCGGCTTCAGGTTGCTTTCTGCCGTCTCCGCATCGGACACACTCGTGTGACGCATCGCTATTTGATGGAGCGCTCGCCTGCGCCTTATTGCTACGACTGTGTGGTCCCCCAGACTGTTCGGCACATTCTTGTCGAATGTCCAGTCTGGGTGATCTTCGCGCACAATACCTGTCCCGGTACCGGGATGGGCGAGGTCGCTACCGCCTGTCCCTTGTACTTGGGACGAGTGCGTGCACTTTGACTGGTGGACTTGTTGACATTTGGGGGGGAGGCCTGCCTTCTCCCTTTCATTTAACCAGGTTTAATTGTTGTTTTTGTTATTGTTTTGTTATTGTTATTGTTATTTCTTTTTATTGCTGTTTCCTGTTCAATTTTTTTTAAAGTAGCCTAGAACTAGGCTGTTTGTTTACGGTGAATTATGCCTAAGTCGGCAGTCGCCAGATAGCCCCTTCATTTAAAAAAAAAAAACCCTCTTACTTGTCATGAGTTCATCATCCGACACCCCACTTTGCAAAGTTGATGTGTTCGATGTAAGTCAATTTTTTGAGTCCCGCTGTGTTGAACACCACCCGATGTGGTCAAGAGGTAGTGATGATGTCGTAGTCGAGGTGTCATCCAACTCCCAACACAACCTTGTGCGAAATCTATCATCGATAGCTGAAATTCCAGTAACTGTTTCTTCCCATCCACGTCTGAATTTTGTCAAAGGCGTCGTCCGTTCAAACTAACTAAGGGACTCCAACCCTACCCGCCTTCAGAGCAAGCTTATTACTCAACGTGTCACACACGTACACAGGGCGACTAAAACATTAGGCTTCACTAGAGTTCTTCCTTTCTCTTTAGATACCTCCTTTCAGGCAGTGGCTGTGCAGCTGCACCCGGATAGGAGGTATACTATCATTTCTGCAGAGGCGAGGCTCGTCCCGTTCCCCGTTAGCTATCATTTTGCAGGAGACCATGCTAGGCGCGTACCCCCTGCCCGCCCTAAAGGGGTATAAGGGTCTTGCGACCCTACCACCACGGGATGGCCAGGCTGGGGGATGCGCGGTTTACACCCGGCATGATGTCTCCGTTCTTCCTTTCTCTTTAGATACCTCCTTTCAGGCAGTGGCTGTGCAGCTGCATCCGGATAGGAGGTATACTATCATTTCTGCGTACATTCCACCGTCAGCTGACTTCGACGCGGGGGACTTCCGCCGCGTCGTGGCACAGTTGGCGAGGCCCTATCTCTTGCTTGGAGATCTGAACGGCAGGCATCCTCTCTGGGAAGATTACTCCATTAATCCCAGGGTACAAGTTCTTGCCGATCTGATCGAAGAGCTTGAGATGGGTGTCCTAAACGTGGATGAGTTTACGCATCACTGTCCGAGAACCGCTTCATTTTCTTGCCTTGACCTATTTTTGTGCTCTTCGGATGCACAGCCTGATTTTGATTGGGGGGGTGGTCGATGACCTCCATCGTAGTGATCACTTTCCCATTCAAATATCATTTTCAGGGCAATTGCCGCCTGAGAGACCACCTCGGTGGTGCTTGGCGCGGGCGCGGTGGCCTGCATTTGAGGAAATGACTGAATTCTCTATTTCAGTCTAGGAGTTTAGGTCGGTAGATGAGGCCGTTGAGTTCTTCTCCGGCAACCTCATCGCCGTGGGCCTGACTACTATTCCTAGGACGTCTGGCCGTTTTGCACGCCGACCACTCCCATGGTGGTCGGCGGAGTGTGAGACGGCCCTCAAACAGAAGCGTTATGCCTACATGGGCTATAAGCGCCGCCCGAACGATTTCACCGTCGCTGAATTTCGTCGGGCTAGGGCTAGGTTCCGGTATATTTCAAAGCACGCCCTCCGCTCTTCTTGGCGGGCATACGTGTCTTCACTTAATGGGAAGACCCCTTTAGCTGAGGTGTGGAAGCGAGTCAAAAGGATTCGGGGCAAGCTCTCGCAGGACGCCCCTCCCGTTCTCCAGGAGAATCGGACCGCAAGCTCAGACCCCGCTTTCGTAGCGGAATCCTTAGTGACCGCTTTTTTCGCATTCTCTAGCCGTGATGCTGCTCCGCCAGCATTCAATGCACGTCGTAATGTCGCGGAAGGCCGCCGGCTGGACTTTACCTCCAGAGGCGGAGAACCCTTCAACGACAAGTTTACTGTGAGTGAGTTGCGTTCCGCTCTCGCTTTGTGCGCGGACACCACCCATGGTCCGGACGATGTCCCGTACGCCATGCTTCGACACCTCGGTGAGCGAGGCATGGCCTTTCTCTTAGATTTGTTCAACAAGATCTGGGTGGACGGTCTTTTCCCAGACTCCTGACGAATCGCTACTGTGCTCGCCTTTCGCAAGCCGGGGAGAGATCACTCTACTCCAACCGGTTCCCGCCCAATCTCTCTAACCTCTTGCGTTGCAAGTTGATGGAGAATTTGTTAAATGTTAGATTAGCCTTTTTCCTGGACAGCGGAGGCCATCTGTCTTCCGCACAGTGCGGCTTCCGCAAGTTCCACTTCACGTCGGATGCTCTGCTCCGACTGGAAAATGCCGTCTGTGAGGCTTTCCTTCGTAGACAGCACTACGCCACGGTGTTTTTCGATCTGGAGAAGGCCTATGATACCGCATTGCGATACGGTATCATGGTGACTCTCCACACGATGGGGGCAAGGGGACGCCTCCCAATGCTTAAATCTGAATTTTTGCGAGATCGTCGATTCCGCGTACGGGTGGGGATGGCTCTCTCCGGCCCAAAGGAGCAGGAAGAGGGTGTCCCGCAGGGAAGTGTCCTCAGTGTCACACTCTTTGCCCTGAGCATTAACGGCATCACCTCGGTGCTGCCGGAAGATGTTCTCGCTACGCTCTACGTGGACGACCTTTCAATCTCTTTTGGCGCGATCCAGATGGCAACCCTGGAGCGTCGACTCCAACAGGCATTGAACCGCGTCTCTCGCTATGCCGAAGCGCACAGGTTTCGGTTTTCTTTGGCCAAGACTAAAGTAGTGCACTCCTGCCGCCATCCACGGCATCACCCCGACCCAGATTTGTTTCTTAATGGGGTGCGCCTGGATGCGGTTGACTCGCACCGTTTCCTTGGTCTTGTATTAGAGCGACGCCTCATCTGGGAGGCTCATATTCGCAGCCTTAGGGTCTCTTCTACCCGCGCCATGGACATTCTCCGTTCCGTGACGTTCAGCGCTTTGGGCGCTGATAGGACTACTGCCCTACTTTTTTTATCGATCCTTTGTTCGTTCGAAGCTCGACTACGGATGCGAGTTTTATGCATCCGCAGCCGAGCGTTTATTGCTGAAGGTGGATTCAATCCACCACACCGGCCTTTGCCTTGCGAACGGTGCCTTCCGCACTTCCCCCATTGAGAGCCTGTTGGTCGATGCTGGGGAGATGCCACTCGCTCTGCGCCGCGTGCAGTGCATCACTTGCCTGTACGCGCGAGCCCGGCGCCTCCCTCAGTCACCAACAGCTCTCACTGCTTCCGCAGCTGATCTCGATGGTGCCTATGCCGCCGAGAGACGCCAGTCATACCCTAAACCCTTTGGGTTTAGAGCCAGGAAACTCCTTCAAGAGGTAGATATAGCTCTCGGGCCGGTGGCTCCCCTGGTTCTGCCCAGGACGCCACCCTGGAGGGTACCACATTTGGCTATTTGTCGCCACGCCTCTGCTCCCAAAGCTTGTACGGTGCCGGGAGTATTGCGTTCGACCTTTTTGGAGCACACGTCGTGTCACGCTGGAACCGTGCCAGTGTATACGGATGGCTTCAAGTCTCGAGGGGGTCGGCTTCCATGCCGTATCCCCTCTGTTTGAAGTCAGCGGGGCTCTACCAGGCGCTGCGTCTGTCTTCACGGCCGAGCTGGTGGCAATACACCACTCGATACGGGAGATTACGCGACGTGCCCGGTTCGGAGACCGGATTGTGATCTATAGCTACTCACAAAGCGCTTTGAGTGCTCTCACGGCATTGGAATCTCCGCATCCCCTGGTTCGCGATATCAGTGACGCCACGGTTTGGGCGAGCCGGGTGGATGTCGAGATTATCTTCTGCTGGGTTCCTGGACATGTAGGAATTGCGGGGAATGAGCGCGCCGATGAGGGCGCCAAAGAGTCCGCGAGGATTCTGCGACCGGACCAGCGTTTCGCTCTTCCTCACACCGACTACATGGCAGGAATACGGACAGCTCTTCGCACTGCTTGGCAAAGAAGATGGGAAACGGTCGAAGGGAACTTAAAGTTGCGTGCCATTGTGCCGCGACTGTTACCATGGACCTATCCCCCAATGCCGCGGCGGCTTCAGGTTGCTTTCTGTCGTCTCCGAATCGGACACACTCGTGTGACGCATCGCTATTTGATGGAGCGCTCGCCTGCGCCTTATTGCTACGACTGCGTGGTCCCCCAGACTGTTCGGCACATTCTTGTCGAATGTCCAGTCTGGGTGATCTTCGCGCACAATACCTGTCCCGGTACCGGGATGGGCGAGGTCGCTACCGCCTGTCCCTTGTACTTGGGACGAGTGCGTGCACTTTGACTGGTGGACTTGTTGACTTTTGGGGGGAGGCCTGCCTTCTCCCTTTCATTTAACCAGGTTTAATTGTTGTTTTTGTTATTGTTTTGTTATTGTTATTGTTATTTCTTTTTATTGCTGTTTCCTGTTCAATTTTTTTAAAGTAGCCTAGAACTAGGCTGTTAATTTACGGTGACTTATGCCTAAGTCGGCAGTCGCCAGATAGCCCCTTCAATTAAAAAAAAAAACCCTCTTACTTGTCATGAGTTCATCATCCGACACCCCACTTTGCAAAGTTGATGTGTTCGATGTAAGTCAATTTTTTGAGTCCCGCTGTGTTGAACACCACCCGATGTGGTCAAGAGGTAGTGATGATGTCGTAGTCGAGGTGTCATCCAACTCCCAACACAACCTTGTGCGAAATCTATCATCGATAGCTGAAATTCCAGTAACTGTTTCTTCCCATCCACGTCTGAATTTTGTCAAAGGCGTCGTCCGTTCAAACTAACTAAGGGACTCCAACCCTACCCGCCTTCAGAGCAAGCTTATTACTCAACGTGTCACACACGTACACAGGGCGACTAAAACATTAGGCTTTACTAGAGTCCCAACCGCCACACTGATTTTAACATTCGAACGACGAGAACTGCCGCAGTATATTAATGCTGGTTACCTTCGTGTCCCGGTAAGTCCCTACGTCGAACCACCCAGACGTTGCTTCAATTGCAATCAATTCGGACATGTTGACCGTACCTTTTGGCACCCCCGCTCCTGTGTGAATTGTAGCTCTGACTACCATGGCCCCAAATGCACCAAAACACTTCGCTGTGCCAACTGCGGAGGTACCCACAGTTCTGCGTCAAAACTCTGCTCTATATTTTTATATGAAAAGGAGGTGCTCGCTTTGCGCGACACTCTACATCTAGATATAAGAATGGCCCGCCAGCGTGCTCGAGCACAAACCTCACCACTCGACCGTCTCTTCTCTGACGTTTTACGTGATGCTGGACGAAACCGACCATCACGCTCGAGTTCCGACCAGCCTGAAGCACTTCATCCTACATCTACTCGCAGAGTCAGAAATATTTAGGATATACAGTCGAAGCATCGCTCTCACACCGAGATAACCAATGTAGTCCCTCTCTCTCCAGCAGCTATAACTGGCAGAGACACTCAGGGTGAGACACTTGAAGACATCAGACGCTATCTGAAAGAATCCTCAACATCAACCCAAAGCCCAGTGGTAAGAGGAAGGATTCCTCACTTGAGTCGCTGACCACCAATAAGCGGGCAGCCTCTGGAGATGACTCGGCCGAACCCCGAGAATCTTCAATGGACTCTTTTCCCTATTGCTGAACATTCTATGCCCTTAAGTCCGACCCACCCTTCACAGGACCTAAGCCTGATCTTGATCCAAACGATAGCAGATATACATACAACCAGCTCCACACACCTCGCTCAGATCGCTTGTTCGTTCCACTCACCCTTCTACTCATGATCCGATGGAAGAAGTTGATACTCCAACATCACCAATCGTGACGGTTGGGCCAACTCCTCAGACACTTAAAATCCCCTCGACCCATGAATCCGGATCTACCCGCCAAAAATCGCTTCTCGATCTTCCTTTTCTGCCAGGTTGTGAGCCCGAATTACAATCAAGGGCCTAGGTTGGTTCTCCAAAACCCTCGAAAATAGCCCCAGTTACTGCTCCCTCTAGGATCTCTTCCCTTGCAAAAGCAGGCTCCTCAAAATCTGCTCCCTGTCCCTCAAGCTCTTTGGGACGAACCTCAAACACAATATCGGCCACAAAAGAGAGAAAAAAAATCTGCAGTGGTATCTAACCGTCTCACATAATATCTTCAATTTTACAATGGAATTGTCAAGGCGTTCTTCCAAAGTGGGAAGAACTCAAAATTCTTTTGACGACTCTCCACCCCGCTGTTACTTGTTTTCAGGAGAATAAACTGGGTACACGGCCCTTTCCGCCGGTACCCGGTTTTCTCACTTTAAACTCTATTGATCCTGTTGGAAGCTCCTCTCATGGGGGGGTGTCAATCATGGGTGTCTTCATCCCACCATGTATCTCCAAGCTGTTGCCGTGGGGGTTTCTTACTAAGCTTTTTACCGTTTGCTCTATTTACCTACCCCCTTCTTTATCATTGTCTAGACCCGACCTTTTAGAACTTATAGACCAGTTGCCCTCCCCATTTATATTACTAGGAGATTTTAATGCCCGTCACCCATACTAGGGCGACGTCACTAGGAATGCCAAAGGCAGTGTTTTAGTCTCTTTTATTATTAAACACTGGCGATTTTACCTCTTATGTCCAGATAGACTCTTTTAGCTGTGTTGACCTGTCTATTTGTTCCCCGGATTGCTTCACGGAATTTCGATGGCCAATTCTTGACAATCTCCATGGGAGTGGCCACTTACCTATTGTCTTGTCGGCCCTTCAAGTTATCCCTCATACAACCATGCCTCTAAAGTGGGACTTAGGTCATGCGGAATGGGAAGATTTCCAAGAGGCGTCCTTCACAAGTGCATCTTTGGGAACCTTCAATGGAGTGGACGCGGCAGTAGAATACTTTACACAGACCATTCCACGGAGGCGACCCGCCACGGGTCACTCAACTGTGCCCTGGTGGACCTCGGCGTGTGCAACAGCTGTCAAAAACTACAAGTTAGCCCATGCTCGATTCCGAAAGAACCAAACTTTGTGCAACAAGGTAGACCGAAACCGAGCTCGTGCGCTTCGCCAAAGAACCCTTCGTCAGGCTCGCTTTAATTCATGGCGGAGATACATTTCATCAATTTCCTCTATGACACCTACCGCTAAGATCTGAAAAAGGATTAATAAGATCAGGGGCTGTTATGCTGATCATCATACCCCCATACTCAACTTACACGGTTCCTTAGAGAATGACAGCCTGGCGGTCAGCAATGCTTTTGCTGACCATTTTCGCGCTGTTAGTAGTGTCTGCCGTTACAACAAGGCTTTTCTATCCTACAAATCAAGGGTAGAGTCTCATTCTCTCAACTTCACAACAAAATGTAACCTTGGATATAATTATCTATAAAGCATCCATGAGCTGCGCAGTGCTTTGTCCCTTTGCAGATATACTTCCCCTGGCTTTGACGAGATCCATTTCGATATGATTCGACACCTACATCCACACTCTACTCTCTTCTTACTTGATTTGTACAACCTTATATGAGTGAAGGGTTTTTACCCCTCATCATCGCACACTGGGATCATCCTTCCCTTTGCCAAACCGGGAAGGAACGGGTTAGACGCAGCTCACTACTGCCCTAGAGCTCTCACCAGCTGTTTGAGTAAGTTGCTGGAAAAAATGGTGTTGGAGCGCCTAAACTGGTTCTTAGAAACCAATTACCTTCTCTCTCCATTTCAATGTGGCTTCCGCAAAGGTCATAATACCCTTGACCTACTAGTATGTTTCGAGGTATCGGTCCGCAAAGCTTTCTCATTAAAGCACCAAGTCCTGGCCATATTTTTCGATATTAAGAAAGCGTACGACACAACATGGAGATACGGCATCTTGAAGCAGCTATACGTCTGGGGGATGAGGGGCCTTTTACCGTCAGTTATTCAAAGTTTTTTAGCTTCTCGATCTTTTAAGGTACGTGTTTGAGACGCATACTCTGACCTGCAACACCAAGAGGAGGAAGTTCCTCACGGCGTTGTTTTATGTTTTATAATTGTGATCAATGATATTATTTCGTCTCTCCCAGAGGGTGTATCGGCAACTTTTGTTTGTCGATGATTTAGCACTATACTATTCCTCACCTCGCCTTCCATCAGCAGCGCGTCGGCTACAACTGGCGGTCGATGCTGTATCTAAAAGAGTACAACTTAAGGGATTCCGCTTTTCCACGAACAAAACCAAAGCAATGTATTTCCACTGAAGCAGAGGGGTTCTTGCTCCGCCATCTATCTCACTTCAAGGCGAAGATAGAGAGTTTGTCTCCGAGTTTCGGTTTCCTGGCGTAACTCTCGATCCAAAGTTATCCTGGTTACCACACCTACACCGACTTCCAACGGGCTGTCTGAGGGGTCTAGACATTTTGAAAGTTCTCTCATACACTTCGTGGGGCAGCGACCGACAAACATTGTAGACATTATACACAACCCTCGTTCAATCCCTGTATCAGAGGTATACAGATGCCCGTATGCTGCCGAATCAACAGCGGCATATGATAAGTTGCCATCTTTACCCCGCCCCTTGAACCTTCGCATAGTAGATCATCTCTCTAACAGGGGTGCTCCAAGGGTCCTTACCCTTCCATTCTTACTGACCCCTAGTTGGCGTGCTCCTCTCCCCACAGTATGTACCAACATGTGGAGCCTGTAGAAGTCTTCCATGGACCCTCGCATCATTAAGAGCCTGTTCTTAGAGCATTCGATCTCACACAAACAATGCTGCCCACTATACACGGATGGCTTTAAGTCTGACGGTGGCGTGGGCGCCGCAGCCATCTACCAAGGAGGAGAATTCCTAACTCTATCTTTGCCTCCAGCAGCATCCATTTTTACCGCTGAACTCTCACCAATCCTTTTAGCCTTTAGACTAGTCCAAATTTTACCTTTTAGTGATTTTGTCATTTTTTCTGACACAAGGAGTGTCACAGTCAATTAGATCTTTTAATTCGTCCCATCCCTAGTCACAGAAATTTGCAACTTGCTGATCCAGAATGAATGGGATGACTGTTCGTCATCCAAACTATACAAAAATAAAAATAATTATTCACTCTTGGCCCTCGAGCCGTCATAGAATGAGCTCGTTGGAGGTGGCCCTTTGCCGAGTTCGCATTGGCCACACGAGACTTACTCACGGCCATCTTGTTTTGGGTGATGCTCAAATCAGCCCTTGCTGTCGTTTTTTGCGGTATGGACCAATCGGTTGCCCACCTTTTATTGGATTGCACCCATTTCGCATTCTCCGGTTGGGTTGTCCTGTTTTAACTATCCATCAACACACCCGTCTTCGATTCATATTGGCGGAGGAATCTTTTAACCCTTCGTTTTTAAATTTTTGTCACAAAGTGGTTTCCTCCACCTTTTATAGATGATTTGCCTCGTTTTATCCTAGCTGCCATATAGAATCCACTTGGATTGGGCAGCGACCCACTGGTTCCTTACCTTAAACCCTTACAAATTACCATACATATTTTGTAAATAATATTATAAATTATCACCCCCCCCCCCTTCCCCCCTGGTGGCATTTCCACGGCTATCCGCCAACCAACTCTTTCTTCTTAGTTGGAGGGGGTCGGGGCCAGCTTTACCCTCACTATGTGAGGCTCCGCCGGTCGTTAAAGGGACTTAATTATTCGTGTCTTCATTATCCTCTCCCCACCACCCACAAGGGAGCACAGTGATGTGTTTTTCTGGCCGCTATGCTGACTGGACTCAGCGACCCCTCCGGCCCCAGCTTAGCCTCTCCCTAAGCTTAGCCTCTCTTACTTCCTTCACTAAATGCCGTTCCCTTGTTTGGGTCAGTGTTGGCCGTCACAGGCAGGGATGGGAAAATGCAAAAAAAAATACCCCTTACCATCGTCGGAGGTCCCCTCCCTGTGCTTTCACAGGGACCCCTCAAACCATCTTCTACCGAAGAGGAGGCTTTTCTCCTCTCATAGTCCTACTGGTGCAGTAAATTCCCCCCCCCTCCCCTTTCTTTGGAAGGACCCTTGGGTGACTCAATCTGTTTTCCAGCAGCAGTCCCTCAATAACTTTAACAGGGGACTGCCAAGAGAGCCAGCAGGCAGCCCCTTCACCTCCATTAGTCACGCATCTCGAGTCTACAGGAGCTCAGCGGGTTTTTTTTTATTATTATTTAGAGCTGTTGGATGTACGCAGCTAAAATCTAAAAAGATTATGGAGCGACAAGATATAAAAGTGCACAAGGCCTTAAAGTACAAAAAGTGGTAAGGTTGCAATAAAAGAATAAAAAGGGGGCACAGGGACAATAAACAAATGCCGCGTGTTTTATAATATTTACATTTCTAGTTAATTAAAAAGGTGTATTTACAAACTATAAAAGAGAGAAAAAGTCAGAATGTATTAAAAATTGGAAGGGAGAATTGGTGCTAAAAGAAGGTCCCTCAGATAAAAGAAGGTCCCTCAGATAAGAGAACGCAGGGTCTTTCTTTACATGGGACCCACAAAAAAGATGGGAATCATTCCATATGTAGGGTAGACAGGGGCTGGCTGTCGATCAAAAGATGAAGTACTGATATGGGAACAAACAGAGGGGTCATGGGAAGGAAATTTGGGGCCCATCGCTATTCATTAAATGCCCATGTGTGAGGCGTGTGTGGCTGATTCGCAGGTGACAAAGGACCACCTCAGAGCTCCGACGGGGATAATAACAAACAGCTAGCCCACGGTAAAACCGAGGGCTTAATGGAATGCAATTTGTTACCGATGCAGCCGCCCCACTCTTACTGCCAGAGTGACCGAATGTAGTCCCTAATGAGAGGATAAAAGTCACCATTAGGTAGACTGAGATAAGTCAGGGCCCGGCTGGCCACCATTTGAGTTGCCTCATTGGCCCGCTACCCGGACTCCGACATGACTAGGAACCCAGCAAAACTACTTTGTATCTGGAAGAGTTCTTGACCAAACAGGAATGTATTTTGGAGACAAGGGGATGGTCAGAAGTTAACGAGAGAATAGTACGCTTGTTGAATCAATAAAAACCGTAAAGTCAGTAAAATGCAAAGTAGATAAAAAATGTCAAGCTAATAAAAATGTATCAACCTCAGCGGTAAAAATAGAAGCTGCCCGCGGCAACGACTCGGAGATTATAGACCCTGATGAGACCACCGCAGCGCCCACACCATCGTCCGTTTTAGACCCGTCTGTGAATAGATGACATGATGGAGTGTAAGATTCCGCATGTTCAATGAACATAGCAAGTGCCATAAGCGGGTCAACCAGAGACTTCTGCATGTTAAAGAGAGTCATGTAAATATTTGACAAGTGGAATGTCCACCAGGGGCAGTGCTGGATTTACATATAAGCTAAACAAGCTATATCTAAAAAAAATAAAGAAGTAAAGGGCTGTACATTTCCAAAATATGATAAAAAAAAGAAACCTACATACTGCAACAGTTTTGCGGATGACATATTTTGCTTCTAATTTCTTGGGGCCCCCCAAAAAAAATAAAGAAAAAAAATGGTGTGTACATTTCCAAAATATAAGATAAAAAAAGAACTAAAATAAAACCTACCTACTGCAACAGTTTTAGAGACTATGTTATTTGCTTCTACTTCCTGCCATCTGTTGACGATTTTATGAACTACACCATGTCGGTAGTTTTGTAGGGGTGCGAAGATGTATAAGAGAAAAACTTCCTTCCAAAAAGCGAGAATATAAATAGCCCGTTAAATTACCAAGTCAGTACGGACTACGCCGTGTCGTAACGGTAGAGTGCTTGCCTCGGGATACAAAGACCCAGGATCGATCCCATACAGTCCACAAATTTTTACGAAGAAAATTCTCGAAGAAAACGGAGAATGCTTCAAGGACTAACTAATCCAGAAGAACCAAGAAATCGACTCAAGCGAAAACCGCGCTCAAAGAAAACGGAATTCAAGGAAATACGACTTTCAAGGGCTAACTCGTCTCAACTCATCTCATCCCATCCAATCGTCAAGAAGCCTCAAGAAGTCATCACGTCATCACAATTGGAAGGAATCATCACATTGTCGTTAAAAGGGAAGATACATCAAGAAAAAGAAGATCAAAAATTAACCCAGCCAACTTAAAGAAGAAAGAACCACAGCCTACAAGAATAATAAGTCAGATAAATGGAGTCAATGTTTGAAGGGGCATCTTCCGTCTAGAAATTATACATAGATACGAATACAGAAAATCAACAAGATGAATGATATTGATAAATAAGAAATAAATATAAGAAAGAGCCCCCCCCCCCTCCCATAGTTTCAACATTATCATCATCCGTCAGAGATGGGACATTGTTTACATATTCAATTATTGTTACAATACTTTATTGTTCATTCTAATGTATGATATTTACTCTTTCAGATAATAATAGTAATATAAATGAACGTTTGAACAAGCTTTAATCAGCATTCATTCACTGTTTACCACTGGAGATAATCGGTGACTGATGAGTAATTTTAGTTATATTGTAATTTCAATTTTAGGCCTACTGATTCATTTCATATAATACATAATGTATTTATTTTGATCCCATTAAATATTACTTTAGAAACATATTCATCTGTATTACTTAGTAGACCTGTATTCAGTCTTATTATTTACTAGTACAGTTCTTAGTAGGAGTAAAAAGCGAGGGAAAACATTTTCTCCTGCATTATAATTATTGTAGTTGATTAATGATCATAATTCAATATTTCTCATGCATTATACTATTAATAATGCTCAGTACTTGGCCATGAAATATGACTAATGCTATAAGCAGATAACAGAAAACTAATATAATATATAAATAACAATTGCTTTATTTCACAATCAGGAAATCAATGTAAAGAAATTTTACAAATATTATAAACAAGATAATCTCAACCATTAAAAATTATGAATTCTTTAAAAATGTCCTGCATTACATTTTAAATATGTTTATACCTATATTAAATATTTTACTCACAGTTTCTAAAATGTCAACCAAAAGATATAAAAGTGGAGCTCAAAAGAGGAAGACGAAGCAGAAAGCTGAAGAAGAGCTTAGCAAGTTACCAAAATTAAAAAGCTTAAGGGGCCTGATGAATCCAAAGCCTCTACCACAGTGATTCAGTCATGGGATATTCATCCCATTTCTGATACAAAACTTGATACATCTAGTTCTATAGAATCTGCTTCAACAAATGAGGCAAGAAATATTTAGATTTATAAACCAGAGAGTAGTACAAGTACAGAAGATTCAATATCCAAAAACAAACAGAATGATGTTGGGCTATGAGGTGATTTAAGCAAGGATGACATTGTATACTTGGTAGAAAAAGGTTCGTCAGAGTCTCAGCCTTCAAATGATTCACTTGAAAAAGTCAAAGAAGTTTTTTGCAAACCAAGACAGATATTGTTCTATCTCAAACTATCTAATGGTGAAAAATACTGCAGAGAATGGTTAGTATATTCAGCAGAAACTGGTTGTGTATACTGTTTTGTGTGCAAACTCTTTTCAAATTGTTTTACACCATTATCATCAGATGGATTTTGTGATTGGCGCAACACCTTTTTAGTTCAAAGTCATTAAATCTCTGTAGGCCATAGAACAGCTTCAGTAACATATCTTACAAGAAAATGTGGCTCAGCAATTGACTGCCAACTAGCAGAACAGATAAATAATAAACGGCAGCACTGGAAACATGTTCTTGAACGAGTTGTGGCAGTCATAATTACTCTGGCAGAGCGTGGTTTACCGTTTAGAGGAAATGAAATATTTGGTTCTCCTCACAATGGCAATTACCTTGGATTACTTGAACTTAGTGTGAAATTTGATCCTTTTCTAGCAAACCATATAAAAGAATTTGGAAATAAAGGATCAGGTGTCACGTCTTTCTAAAACAATATGTGATGAATTTATCCAAATGATGGCATATAAAGTAAGAGAATCAATCTTGGATGATTTAAAAACTGCAGGGTACTTCAGTTTATCTGTAGATTCCACTCCAGACAAAGCGCCATATTGTTCTGCTCACTGTTATTGTAAGGTATGTTTCACCCATTTATGGGCTCCCTATTGAACGTTTTCGAACCTTCCTACAGTGGCGGCAACAAAAAAAGTGACATTGAATATTGGCAATAGAAATCGATACATAAAATCGCTTTCACGATTTTACTTGCCAACAAGCCAATGAAAAGGGGCGGGGCTTATGCCACGAGTGGATGACTCTCCTGAGCTAAGACAACAGAACTGCGCTTTATTGGAACTCACTGTCTCGTTTGAGCTCGTACAGTGAGGTTTTGGTGTACAACGCTCCAGCGTGCTGATTTCCTGCATTCGTGCCTACATTTGACGTGCTATAACTTCTGTGCAAGTGGATACAATGGGGCGGAAAAAGCTTTCTATGACAGAGAAAAGCCGTGCCCTGACCCTATTAGAGCAGGGAAAGTCTTTTATTGATGTAGCAGCAGATTTAGGAACCTCAAGAAATACGATTTATCGCCTAAAACGGGCAGCTGAGTTATTGCCACCAGGTACCATACCAAAGAGGAAGGAGGGCACTGGTGCAGCTAGGAAGACATCTCCAAGGACTGATAATATCCTAAGGCGTGAAGTGATGTCAGACCCTTCTGTAACCTCCGCTTCAATCAAGAAAAAACACCCAGACCTTCTCCAGAACGTCGCCCTCAGGACCATCCGTCATCGCTTACAGAAGGACTTAGGCCTACCGGCTCGCCGCGCTGCCAAGAAGCCACTTCTTACCAAGGCTATGAAGATGAAAAGGCTCAATTTTTGCAAGACCTATAAACATTGGACAGCTGCCCATTGGAAGAAGGTGATGTTCAGTGATGAGAGCACCTTTAGGCTGGTCAGAGGAGAGTCAAAGATCGTGCGTCGTCCCAGCAATGTGTCTCGGTATGACCCAAAATATACCGTGAAAACTGTGAAGCACCCTGATAGTGTGATGGTGTGGGGTGCCTTTAGTGGAAACAAGGGCAGAGGAGGTCTGTACTTCCTTCCCAAGAATGTAACCATGAGGGGGACTAACTATCTCGAAGTTTTGAAGCAGCACATGCTGCCATTTTGGGAAATTCATCGGTGTGAATTTTTCATGCATGATGGTGCCCCTGCTCACAGGTCCCAGTTAGTAAAAAGGTTCTTCAATGATAATAATATTAGTGTTTTGGAGTGGCCTGGTAATTCCCCGGACCTAAATCCTATTGAGAATGCTTGGAATCTGATGAAATCCAAAGTTCAAGAGACAGCATCCGGCAGCATCAAGGACCTGATAGAATCACTGAAGAAGATCTGGGTTACGATCGACCCCACCTACTTCGCAAACCTCGCTGAATCAATGCCCAATCGACTCAGAATGGTCATCAAGTGCAAGGGCAACATGACCAAGTATTAACTTTCATGAAATATTCATAATAAAATATGTAAGTTACATTTTTCTGTTTCATTTTCCCCGAATTGTCACATGTCACTTTTTTTGTTGCCGCCACTGTAGAGATGGTTAGCTACATGGGCCGAAGTATGGCTAAGATGGTGCATGACTGCCTTAGAAATTAATGAAAAATAAATTTTAGTAAGTGTCGAGGTCAGTCATATGATAATGCTGCCAATATATCTGGCAAATAAAAGGGTATGCAAGAAATAATATTGAAGATTAATAAGTATGCTATGTATATTCCATGTGCCAGTTATTCCTTGAATCTTGTTGGTAGAGCAGCAGTTGACTGTTGCTTAGATGCAGTAAACTTTTTTCAATTGTTCAAGAAATATATAATTTCTTTGCATCATCTACACATAGATGGGAAGTACTGTTGTCATTCTTCAAAGATGATTCAAAAGTTCAAAAGTCTTTATCAGATTAGATGGGAAGCACATTCAATGGCCATAAGTGCAATACTTGATAGTTATGATGGAATAATTTTTGCATTGCATCAGCTGCAGAAACAAGAAATCAAGCCATAAACATTTTGAATAAAATGGAGTTTGAATCGTAATGTTATATTGTGGTTATTTTCTAGATGAAGTTCACAAAACTAGTTAATCACTCCAAGACCCACAAATTAGCCTAGATGTATGTGGGAAATTGTATGCTTCACTTTCAGATTTTGTTAAAGGTTCCAGAGATCTTTTTGATCATTTTGAAGAACGAGCAAAGGAAAAATTGCATGATGATGATTACAAGAAAAGCAGAATCTAGAAGAAGGCATATAGATGATATAGGTGAAGATGAAGATGGTGCTTTAAAGAACCTTGAGCCAAGAGACAAGTTCAGAACAAAATATTTATACCTGTGATCAGTAGCGTACCTAGTAGTTTAGGCCGTAGGGAGAGGGGGGGGACCTAGAATTTTGATTTTGATTAGAGAAACAAAATTCTTCACTTACTCAAATTAAATCTTCACTTCAATAACTCCATTTCATCCAGCATCTAGGGTTTTATGGTTCAGATTCATGCTATGAGCGGTTAAGTTTTCGAGTTTAAAAGTGAAAAAAGGCACAGAACAGAATGAAACAGAGAATTATTTATGTATTGTTACATGAACAAGAGATACAAAACGCACGCTTGAACATAGTCTTTATTGTATTAATAATAATCGGCACAAATATCAAATTATAAAATTAGTGAATTAACCACCATTAGGCAGTTAACAAACATTTCACCAAATGACTGCCTCAATACCTTTATGAATCATTTTGACGATTGCAGAACAAAAGTTCAAATCAGGAGCCTTCGATTGCCCCTAGCACGTAACACATCAATAACTTTGTCTGGGTCCACCTCAATGTTATGTGTCATTAGCGCTAAAGCATCGAGACGCTCTTGAGTCATTGTCGGCCTCAGATAAGTTTTGAGTCTTCGAAGATGAGAGAAGAATCGCTCTGAACTGGCGGTAGACAACGGTACAGTTCCGAACAGTCGAAGGGCTGTTACCACGTCGGGCAGCAACATTCAAGTCGCTTCCTTGATGCACTTTTCAAGAGTCCAATCCTCTCGATCTTCCACTTCACTTATTTCTGTCAACCACTCTTGAATTTGGGAGTTAGCATTATCGATTCCATCAGCGAGGTCTTGCTCGTAGATCTTGAGGACAGGGAGTAGTTTCTTCGAAGTGTCCTCCCGAGCAAATCGGGGTATGAGCTATTGCAATTTCCCTACCTGGCACATGCATTTGTCGTCGAACAGGATCGCTAGTTTGGCTATCATCGCATCCAGAAATTGGACTGTAAGGTTCTTTCATAGTACAATTCAGGCGTCGACCCTTCTTGGCCTGTCGAGGCACAGAGATTTCAGTCCCTATGGCGGTGATCATCTTCATTGCTTCAGTAAACATCAGCTTAAATGCAGTCGAGGGCTCCTCTCATTTTCTCAAGCTTCTGCCTGATGAAACGGATGCGTTCATACGCCTCCCCAAGATGTTGTGCTGGGTCCTGCAACCCCTAACTCACAGGGAGGGTTAGACGCAAGACTGCATCTGCCACTGCGCGGGAGTAGGTAAAACTAGGTCGGGTCATTGCGCCAAGAAGGGAGACAGCGTAGGAGTCGCCATCCTCCGAAAGAAGGGTTATAATGGATAAGACAAAGGAAAACATCTCAACTAGAACGGCAACACTGTTATGGCGTTCCACCCACCTCATATAGCAGTACGCTTTCAGACGTCGTCTCTTGTATAATGATGCCGTATCATCCTTTTCAATGACCTGCTCAAGCATTTTTGGTGCGCTTTGGCGAGTTGGCGAAGAAATCACAGATTGGTTAATGATTCCAAAGAGTACTTTGAACTCAGGACGGTCGCAGGCCTTTTCAATCGCCAAATTCAGCCGATGAGAAAAACTGCGTAGACGGCTGTACTGTACACGATGGCTTGACATCCATTGAATCGACCGGACATTGATGCTACACCATCGTAACCTTGGCCTCGCAAGTTTACCACATCCAGCCCAAGAGAGTTGAGGGTGACAACATTCGAGTGCCCAGCCCCTGGCCCGAAGTGTCTTTGGCCTCTACAAAAGCGACAAAACCTTCGCTTATCACACCTGAGTTCACGGTGCGAATAATGATGGACGCCTGCTCCGTTCGAGCTGTATCCGTGGTATCGTCCATCAGCACTGAGAAAAGCCTTGCCCGCTTGACTTTAGTGACCAACTCGTTGCGAATGAGCTCACCCACTAGGTTGATAAGTTCATTCTGGATTCGAGGAGACGCATATGAAGCGTAGTTGGGTGACTCGGAAATAAGAGTCTGGAGTGACTCGTCCCCTCCGTCAACACGAAAGCGCAAAGCGTTCCGAAATATGCCATCATTTTTCGAGGCCAAGACGTCTCCGGCGTCGCGATGGCCGCGAAAAGCAAGATTATTGCGACCCAGAAAGAGTATTGTTGCTACGATTGATCACAGCCTTGACCGGTTGGCGGCAATCTGGACTTTCCTCTGAGCTATAAGCTGACGGTCGATGGCCTGATCACTATCAGCAGTGTGGAGTCGATGCAGTCGCGCACGCTCAACGCAAGCAAGATGTGTGGCTAGAATCGTTAAAAACAATAAAATCCGAAGAATTGAAGGGTAAAATCAAATTAAAACCCAAAAGAATGGCAGCCAACTTTGCGTTAAACACGGATTCTATAGGAGGGAGAGCGGACCGAAGGGAGTCCGTAAAGGACAACGCGGCCGCCTCAATACAGAGGTCCCACTTCGAGCCGTTAGTATAGATGAAAGGCTGGTGCGCATGAGAACATGTATTTTCGAGAAACAGGCACTTTAATAGACGGGGGTCAGTATACCCTTTCTCGAAATGAAAAAGAAGTAGACCTCAGGAAGGCGAACGCTCCAACAAGGAGACGGCGGGAATGGGAGGATCCAAACCCGGAGAACACCCAGGGAGTCGAGATGGTCCCCAACCCGGAGCCCCAGAAGACAGGGCGACAAGGCACTCATGGAGTGGGGATGAAGGGTATAGATATACGGCCATCGTGGCATGAGCCAAGATAGAAACTTTATAACAAACCTATATCTATAAGTTTTTGAGGAGAGTCATTGAATCGTAAAAATCGGCTCCAGCGGCTAAGCTTAGGGCGATATTAGGCTTAATGGTTGGAGAGTTGGACACGAAATCACTAAGGAATGGATGAAATACCACGAGGATTTATAACAAAATATATATTATTATAGATCAACAAGAATGGAACATATTTGAAATTATATTGATTGAATTTGAATTTAATTATACAAAACGAACATGAGTTTAACAATGAATTTTGTCTTGACTAAACTTGGCGTAAGGTAGATAGGTAATTAATTAAAACGTAATTACAATAATTGAAATCACGAATTGTGGGTAATTGTAATTGAAATCAGGAATTGTAGGTAAAGGTAATTGAAATAATTGAAGTGAAATTAAAATGTAATTGAAATCATTGAAATGTAATTGCTACTATTAAAATGTAATAAAAATAATTGAAATGTAATTGTAACTATTAAAATGTAATTGTAACTATTAAAATGTAATTAAAATCATTGAAATGTAATTGTAACTTAAAATCACGATGGTTAAAAGGGAAAATGTATGAGATTCTTGAGTTGGAGCTGGAGCGAGAACAAGTGACAATTCTTGTCTCGCATGCGGAATATTTGGAAGAGTTAGTCGTGCGTGTAAATGTTGCCAATTGTCTTTGAAGACTTTTTTACAAAGGAAAAATGATATAAAATTATATATGTATATATATATATATATATATATATATATATATATATATATATATATATATATATATATATATATATATATATATATATATGTAGCTGCAGAGCTGCTACAAGGGTACTGCTTAACACGAAAGGGGATCACAGCAATTTTTTTTTAAGAGCTCATCTGGCGACTGCCTACTTGGGCATTAGTTGCCGTATTAAAAACCTGCCTAGTACTAAACAAATTTAAAATCAAATTAAAAAAAACCCAAAACCCAAAACTCAACACTAAAAATTAAGAAAAGGGAAAAGGCCACGAGCAGGAAGCAAGCTTCTGTGTCGGGGGAAGGTCTGCCGGCGCAAGAACGTGCGACCTATAAGAGAAAAAGACAAAAACAAAAAACAAACAAAAGAAAACAAACTGGTTAAATAAAAGGGAGAAGGCCAGCTTCCCCCAAAAAATCTACAAGTCCACCAGTCAATGTGCACGCACTCGTCCCAAGTACAAGAGACAGGCGGTAGCGACTCCACCCATCCCGGACCGGGACAGGTAACGTGCGTATACACTAGCACGGTTCCAGCGTGACACGAGGTGTGCTCCAAAAACGTCGAACGCAATACTCCCAAAGCAGAAGCGTGGCAACAAATAGCCAAATGTGGTACCCTCCAGGGTGGCGTCCTGGGCAGAACGAAGGGCGCCACCGGCCCGAGAGCTATACCTAGCTCTCGAAGGAGTTTCCTAGCCCTAAACCCAAAGGGCTTAGGGTATGACTGGCGTCTCTCAACGGCATAGGCACTGTTGAAATCAGCTGCGGATGCAGTGAGAGCTGTTGGCGACTGAGGAAGGCGACGGGCTCACGCACACAGGCGAGTGATGCACTGTACGTGGCGTAGAGTGAGTGGCATTTCCCCAGCATCGATTAGTAGGCTCTCAATGGGGGAAGTGCGGAAGGCACCGGTCGCAAGTCGAAGGCCGGTGTGGTGGATCGAATCCACCTTCCGCAATAAACGCTCAGCTGCGGATGCATAAAACTCGCATCCGTAGTCGAGCTTCGAGCGAACAAAGGATCGATAAAAAAGTAAAGCAGTAGCCCTATTAGCGCCCCAAGGGCTGAACGTTACGGAACGGACAATATCCATGCCGCGGGTACAAAAGACCCTAAGGCTGCGAATATGAGCCTCCCAGGTGAGGTGTCGGTTAAATACAAGACCAAGGAAACGGTGCGATTCAACCACATCCAGGTGTACCCCATTAAGAAACGGGTCTGGGTGGAGCCGTGGATGGCGGCAAAAGTACACCACCTTAGTCTTAGGTACTGAAAACCAAAATCTGTGCGCTTCGGCATAGCGAGAGACGCGGTTCAATGCCTGTTGGAGTCGACGCTCCAGATTTGGCATCTGGTCCGCGCCAAAAGAGATTGAAAGGTCGTCCACGTAGAGCGTAGCAAGAACATCTTCCGGTAGCAACAAGGTGGTGACGTTGATGCATAGAGCAAAGTGTCTGACACTGAGGACACCCTCTTCCTGCTCCATTGGGCCGGAGCGGGCTCCCCCCCATCCCCACTCGTACGCGGAATCGACAATCTCGCAAAAATTCAAAATATAAACATTGGGAGCCGTCCCTCACACCCCCATCGTGTGGAGAGTCTCCATGATACCGTATCGCCATGCGGTATCATAGGCCTTCTCTAGATCGATAAACACTGTGGCGTATTGCTGTCTACGAAGGAAGGCCTCGCAGACGGCATTTTCCAGTCGGAGCAGAGCATCCGACGTAGAATGGAACTTGCGGAAGCCGCACTGGGCAGAAGCGGGATGGCCTTTCTGTCCAGAAAAAAAGGCTAATCTAACATTTAACAATTTCCCAATCAATTGCACACGCAAGAGGTTAGAGAGATTGGGCGAAAACCAGCCGGAGTTTGCGAAAGGCGAGCACAGTAGTGATTCGCCAGGAATCTGGGAGAATACCCTCTACCTATATCCTGTTGAACAAATCTAACAGCAATGCCATGCCTCGCTCACCCAGGTGTCGAAGCATGGCGTGCGGGACATCGTCCGGACCATGGGCGGTGTCCGCGCACGAAGCAAGAGCGGAGCGCAACTCACTCACAGTAAACCTGTCTTTGAAGGGTTCTCCGCCATTGGAGGTAAAGTCCAGTCGGCGGCCTTCCGCCACA
The DNA here is from genome assembly GCA_963969495.1 of Ceratothoa steindachneri. NCBI lineage: Eukaryota > Metazoa > Arthropoda > Malacostraca > Isopoda > Cymothoidae > Ceratothoa > Ceratothoa steindachneri. Next base: position 132,673,338 of record OZ018318.1, on the reverse strand, counting down.
TCACGAAGTGCATTGAATGCTAGCGGAGCAGTATCCCGGATAGAGAATGCTGAGACAGCGGTCGCGAAGGATTCCGCCACGGACGCGGGGTCCGATATTGTGGTCCCATTCTCCTGGAGAACGGTAAGGGGGTCTGCGATAACTTGCCCCGAATCCTTTTGACTTGCTTCATACCTCTGCTAGAGGGGTCTTCCCGTTAAGTGAAGACACGTATATCCGCTAAGAAGAGGGGCAGGCATGCTTCGAAATATACCGGAACCTAGCCCTAGCCCAACGAAATTCAGCGACAGTGAAATCGTTCGGGCGGCGCATATAGCGCATGTAGGCATAACGCTTCTGTTTGGGGGCCGTCTCATACTCGGCCGACCACCACGGAAGGTGTTGGCGTGCAAAACGGCAAGACGTTCTGGCAATAGTGGTCAGGCCCACGGCGATGAGGTTACCAGAGAACTCAACGGACTAATCTACCGACCTAAACTCCTCGACTGAGATAGAGAATTCCGTCATTTCCTGAAATGCAGGCCACTGCGCCCGCGCCAAGCACCACCGAGGTGGGCTCTTAGGCGGCAGTTGCCCGGAAAATGATATTTGAATTGGGAAGTGATCACTACCATGGAGGTCATCAACCACCCCCCAAATCAAAATCAGGCTGTGCATCTGAAGAGCACAAAGACATATCAAGACAAGAAAATGAAGTGGTTCTCGAGCAGTAATGAGTAAACTCATCGACATTTAGGACACCTATCTCAACCTCTTCCATCAGATCGGTAAGGACTTGTCCCCTGGGATTTATAGAGTAATTCTCCCAGAGAGGAGGTCTGCTATTCAGATCTCCAAGCAAGAGAAAGGGCCTCGGAAACCGTGCCACGCCGCGGCGGAAGTCCCCCGGGCCGAAGTCAGCTGAAGGTAGAATGAACGCAGAAATGATAGTATACGTCCTATCCCAGGGAAGTTGCACAGCCATTGCCTGAGAGGAGATATCTAAAGTGTGAAGAAGAACGGAGAAATCATGCCGGGAATAAACCGCGCATCCCCCAGCTTGGCCCCCATTTTGTGGTGGTGGGGTTGCAAAACCTTTATACAACGGGAGGGCGGGCAGGGGGCACGCGCCTAGCATGGCCTCCTGCAGAAAAATAGCTAACGGGGAACGGGACGAGACGAGCCTCCGCAGCTCTTCCCAGTTGGTCCTAAGTCCTAGGCAATTCTATTGAAGGAATATGCCCTCCAGGCTCATCTCGGAGGAGAAGCACGGCCCTCTTCGAACAGAAGACCCTCACGGGAATGGCCTTACGCTTCCCGGAGGTAGAACCTCGGGTGCTGTTGGTCAGACAATGCGCTGAAGGCTCTGTCGCATTCGAGGACTTATTGGGGGAGGTTAGGCTCGCCGTGCGAGTCTTTTCCTTCCACCGTCTAGAAACCTTAGGCGGACGTTGCGGCTTCGGAGGCAGGAGGGCCCTCTTTTTGGGGATCCACCGTCTCCGAGCCACTCAGCTCACCACTAGGCGTGGACGAAGGAGCCAAAGCTCCTTTCTTGCTGTCCTCATTTCGGGGGACAGCTGTAGGAACCCCGGAATATGGCCTGGCGACCAACTTCAGGGATGTTACCTTCTGTGAGTCTAACACTCGGTGGAGGCGCGTGGCCGTTTCGCCTTACGGTAAAAGGCCATGCTGGGGGAAGGAGGGGGGGGCTGGTTTTAGCCGGGGCTGGGTGTGAACCCTTTGTGCCGCCAGCTTTACCAGGGGAGCACCCAGGCTGAGTAGAACCTGCAGAAGGGCTCCGAGTGGGCGCGGAAACAACCGTGCTCGTTGGCATGGATGGGCCAGGCGCAGAGGATGTCTTTCTAACCATTGAGACATAAGACGTCCCAGGCAGAGCCGGGCGCGCCAGGACCAAGTCCTTAGCCTCGCGGAATGAGAGTCGATCCTGGGCCTAAACGGCCCGGATTTCTTTCTCAAGGAGATATGCATCACATTGCTTCGAAGAAGCGGGGTGCGGCTCTCTGCAATTGACACTTGGCTACACATGATTTGGACTTATGTGTGCGTGATCAGAGCAATTTACACATACTTCGGGTAACCCCGACTTTGCACGTCTACACGAGAGATTCGTATGGCCGAAGCGGTGACAGTAATAGCACCGCCACGGCAGTGGCACGAATGCTTTCACGCAGTAGCGGTACCAACCAGCACGCACCGACTCAGGGAGCTTGTCACAGCTGAACGTGACGAAGAGTGTATGGGTGGGTCTCGAGACCCCTCCCTGTTTTGTCATCACACGTTCGACCTTGACCACCCCATGGTCGGCCAGCTCTAAGGTGATGTCCTCTATGGAGTAGTCAACGAGTTCCCTGGCATATACTACTTCTTTCACAAAGTTCATGGTATGTAGAGTGCGGCGTCACACTCACCGGGGTGCCATGAAGTGTCCGAAGAGCACTTATCTTGGCCGCCTGAAGGGATCCGCCGCATTCGCCAGAAGGCTCCGAGAAACGGGTCATCTCCGGTCTCTACCAATTATACTAGCTAAAGCGCTCCTCTGATGGATCATGTTGTCCTTGGCCAATAAGCTGCCATCAGTGGAGCGAAAAACGAAGAAGCGTTTGAAGCCAGCGGGCTCGAAAACGCAAGGTAACCTCTGAATCAGGGGCCCCGATGTTATCGAGGCTCCGCCCTGCGCACTTTTCGTCTTAGTCATGGGTTCCACACCCGGGGGGAGGGGGGCAGAGGGCTGGATGTGCCGATCTTGGCTTGGTCGCTTACCGAAATTGCAGCAGACCCATCCGTCCCCGCAGCCCCCGCGGATTGAGAGGAGCCCCTAGTCTTATTAGTCTTTTTCCTATTTTTTTTTCTTTTTAGGAGAGGAGGGCGGGGAATGAACCCGCTTCTCCCTTCCGTCGGCAGGAGCCCCCAGTACAAATGGACCGTCCTCAGCCAGGTCCTTCTCCAAGATGGAGAAGTTCCTGGCAGTCGCAGTGACACCGGTCAGTGGAGATCCCTCCCATCCTTTTACTGCCTGGAAAACCCTAGCCATTTGAGGAGGACCTTGCATAAGAGCGGACTCGAGTTCCGTGCTTGGCGCCGAGGCCGGATTTGCTCACATGAAAGGCCATGCCGTCTGAGACTGGGTTGCCTCAAAAACCATGTTTATCTCATCGGGGGCCCCTAGTTGGCTATCCCCCCTCCCCCCAGGACATCACAGGTCCCGTTGGCAGCGCTGTCACAAGTTAAGTCTGAGGAGACACAGGCATTGACCCCGACAAGGTTCAATATTCTTGCCAGCAGGTCTTTTGAGGCAAGCGACCGAAGGGGCCTGGCTTCCCTCTCCCCCCTAAGGAGATTTGCCCTACCAAACCGCTCCAATGGGAAGCGGTTGGCTATGGGCTGCCTTCTGGCTTTCTTTGCAGTCCCCTTGGAAAGAAAAGGGAGGACTGCGGCTGGGAACAGGGATGTGCCCGAAAGCACCTTCAAAGAAGGGGGTGAGGGGGAGTCCCCCTACACCCGTAGGCGAAGGAGAGAAGTAAGCTTCTTCTCCGGTTAGATAAATTTGGAGGGTCCTTTGCGCACCCCAGGGAGGGGGTGCCTCCATTTTTTCTGTCGAGCTGCCCGAGGGCGGCTCCGACGATGGAACAGGGGAAATTGAGGGAAGATTTTTTAATTCAACATCATTGGCCATGGTGACCCTCTTTTTATTAAGGGAAGCCATAGTTCATCACCCCTCGCACTAGCCCGCTCTGCAAGGGGTGCTTATGGGCCTGGCAGAGCCAGGTGCCTCTATTTAAGCCCACCCCTTCTGCCTGGTGACCTGGCATTCCTTCAGCATGGCGGCTCCACCTTGGGCACGGCGTAAAATTGATAGTGTGTGAAGAGAAAAGGAAAAGGGGTGTGAGGAAAGTATGTGTGGGGATGAAGTAGGTTGTTAAAAAACCACCATCCCAAACTGGCGCTCAGAAGTTATGGAACATAGTTCTCTCCCCCTCAGCCCCAATCCGGTACGGTTGGCTGCGAGGAAGGTCAGCATCTATCCTGTGAAATTAGAGGCTGACCAGAGAAAGTTGTGAGAGAGGTTGTATGAAAAGCGATGAAACCGGGGGAAAACACAAGGGTTTTAAAGGAAGGAGAAGAAGCTAATCTGGGGTCGGACGGGTTGCTGAATCCCGTCAGCACAGCAACCAGGATGGCAAATCGCCGCGCCCCTTACGGGAGGGGAATCGTAGGAACATCTACAGCCGGTGATATAGCAAGGGAAGCACGCCACCCTCCACAAAGAGGCTAAAGATAGGCGACGTGCGAAAGGCTCCACTACTAAGACGGCCACAAGCGAACGAACAGAGTCAAGTAACTTCAAGGCAGAAGGAGACACCGAAGAGTACACCTGGGAACCGTAGTCCAGCCGGAATTGAACCAGCGCCGAATAAAGCGACCACAAGTTACCCCCATCACTACCCCAAGTGGTGTAGGATAAAACCCGTAGCAAATCCATAAAATTCGAACAGGACGCCCTTAAGCGACGCAAATGGGGCACCCAAGTGAGCTTGCTATCAAGCATTAAACCCAGGAACTTAAAAACGGGGACACATTCAATCGCGATGCCGTTCAAAAAGAGGGGAGGGGGACCACGACACCACTGCCCCGTTAAAAATACATGGCCTTCGTTTTGGTGACCTAAAAACGGAAACCTTTGGGGACAGCACTACTTGGTACGGCATCAATGCCAGCTGTAATCGACGGGCAGCAGAAGGCAAGTGGGGAGATAAACAAAACAACGCCAAATTATACACAAAGAGAGAAGCTAACCCCCCTCCGGAAGAGTGGACACCAGACTATTAATGGCAACGGCGAAACATGTCACACTTAAAACACACCCCTGGGGAACACCCTCCTCTTGAACCCACAAGCCTGATAAAGCATTCCCAATACGGACCTTAAAATTACGGGACGATAAAAATTCTTGAATAAATCCGGTAAAAACCCCTCATACCCCAATCATATAACTGACGTAAAACACCATATCTCCAGGTAGTATCGTAGTACTTCTGAATGTCGAAGAACACCGCTAACACCCGATGCCTGGAGGAAAGAACCCGTAAAACGGAGTCTTCCAAATGATGAGGTGGTCAAGAGTACTACGGTCGCTGAGAAAACCGCACTGAAATGTAGAGAGGAGCGAGTTGGACTCCAAAAATCAAGTAAGAACTTGAACCATCCTCTCGAATAAGTTACTGAGGGAGCTCGTAAGAGCAATCGGGCGATAGTGACTGGGGTCCAAACCGTCCCTACCCGGCTTGAGAAAGGATATAACAACCTCCACAAGCCAGGAGGACGGATACATCCCTTTGACCCAAAGCAGGTTGTAGAGGTCAACCAAAAATATCTCGGGGTGGGGATGGAGACGACGGAGAAAGTCGTAGTGGATTCACTCATCATCGGGAGAGGTGGAGCCACAGTGAGGCAAAGCACCCCGCAGCTCATAGACGAAAAAGAGAGGATTATAAGAGTAGGTGGCGCACATGTTAAAATCTAAAAGGCGAGACTATAGCGGCCTTATGATCGAGAAGCCGTCGAGGGTAGCTACCAGCGATACACACCGAAGCAAAATGGTCAGCCAGAGCTCTCTGACCAACCGGCCATCCGAAACAAGCGAGCCTCCGATATCCATAGTGGGGATGGCATGACTAGCGTAGCGACCACGGATCTTATTGACCCGCTTCTAAACCCGAGTCAATGCCGTGGACGAAGAGATGGTAGATACGTACCGGCGCTAAGACTCACACCAGGCACGTTGGAGGGTCCTCTGGCGGATGGCACAAGCCCGGTTCCGATCGACCCTATTCGAAACGGTTGGGTTCCGCCTATAACGGGAATGGGCCAACTGATAGGCAGAAATAGCAAATACGCAACCTCTCGCCCCCCAGGGGACGGCGGAGTGCCCCGTAACAGGGCACCTTTGTGCAACAAGGCGCTCAGCAGCCTCGGAAATATGAGTAGTAAAATATGAGACCGCTGAATCAACGGTATTGAATGACTCAAGGTGGGCATCAATAAAGGAAGCCTCCCTGAACCCAACCCAATTTGCTCGCCGCAGATCTTAACGAGGAGGGAGGAAAAGGCACGGGCCAGGAAGGGCAGCCGACCCGACGATCGGGAAGTAATCACTTCCAGAAAGGTCGTCTCGAATCGAAGAAACAGTCGGGGGAACATAAAGACAAGTCTACAGCAGTAAAAGAATCCGTTTAAACATGGTTAGAAGTAAAATCGCTGGAATTTTATAAAACAAAGGAAATCAGATAATAAGAGGGACTCAACCACTCCGCCCCGATGATTACGGGCAGTATCAGCCCAAGATGAGTGGCAAGCATTAAAATCACCAAGTAATAAAAACGGGGTAGGTAACTTGTAGGGCACACATGTATTCACCTGAAGGATGTACATGTAGATACCCTACACAACGGAACCCGATGACTGAGATAGAAAGCGTAAAGCTCCATTTTCTCACTGTAATAAAGTGGTAGTTTCCGTATCTGTACTTAAGTCAGACAGGCGCCAGAAAATAAATATTGGGAAACTGAGAATGTCTGGAGGTAATAAAACGGCGTGTGCTAAAAGCATTTCACCATTCTGTAACAAAGATAGCCAGAAATTAAACAAATGTATGTTTCATAATAAAGCGCTGCCTTCTAGAAATATTAATCAATAACGAGGTACGGCAGTTTAGCCGACATCCAATCAAAATTAAATAAAGGATTAATTTAAGACAATCAGGAGGCGAGCTAAGGGAATGAACAGTCAATCACGTGCGCCAACGTCATTTGTAGGCGGGGCGTGAGGCTGACTGGATGGACGTTGCTCCCCCTTTATAAATGGGTGCGGAGAGATTAAAGGCAGAGTCATTAATTATTATCTTTTTAATTTGTTACGCGTTCATTAATTCAATAAGTCGATCATTATAAGCCTTCGGTCGCTCTAACATATTCCCGCATTACTTTGTTGTAAAATCGAATCGTGAAACTGTACTCAGAGTATTTCTTATTTCGCTGCAAGGTAAAATTAATAGACTGAGACTCGTTTACATCTCTAAACAGATTCTTTTATTCATCCCAGCTGTTACCATCTTCTCGGATCAAGCACAAGGCTACCTAAAGGGATATTTCCGTTGCGCATTCAAATATCTTGTTTCCATTGCCGGTGGCAAGCGTTATCCCTATCCTAACAAGCTTACCCTTTTGAGTGGCAATGTTACCACTAACTGGGCAACCTAAACCCCCCCTATTGGGACGTAGGATTACCACTCAATATGCAAGCACCCGTTAACATTACAGGGGGTGGCAACATTACAAGAACAGAAAGTACAAAGCAGACCCCCCCCCCCCTCCATAAACTGACTTGTGAGCTCTAAAAGGTCAGACCGACTCAAATTAAAATCCGGGGGGATATACACAGAACAAACAGTTAAAAGTTAGGAAATAGAAACCCTCGCAGCAACAGCCTGCAAGGCAGTACGAAGGCAAAGTGGCGCAGAAAATAGCGAAGAGGAAATTAAAAGAGAAGCACCACCATGGGACACGCCCCCAGCGGGGGAGATGTAATTAAACACCCGGAAGTGCGAAAGCACCATGAAGGGGAGAGTCCCAAGTTTATTTACTTGCAAACAGACCACCAAGGGCCGAACATTAGAAAGCAAGAGCTGGAGTTCTCCTACATGGGGGAACTAGGATAACATACATTACTGTCGTCTCGACACCAACGTCGGGATCATAGTGACCGAAACCGTCGAATGTTCCTGACGACTAGAAGGCTCAGAGAGGACAAGGGACAATGCGCGATAAGCCGGGGAGGAACCCGGTACGGACTTGGCAGCGTGAACGGCAGGAAGCGACAGCTGAGAGCCAGACCGAACCCTTAACGTGGACAGCTCATGGGCCAGAGGGAAAGGAAGATCGAGCAGAGACGGACGAGAACTAAGATGCGAAGATGGAAGAGAGGGCGAAACATGGACAGCGGGTAAGGAGTAAATTGGGTTAGATGGAGAGGAAGAAACAGGGTCAGAGGGTGGGGAGGGAACAGGGTGAGAAGTAGATGAAGGAACAGGGGTAGGAGGCAAGGGATACGGATCTGGGGTAGGAGTCATCGAAAACTGAACAGAGGTAAATGGAAAGAAAGAAGAGACCAAAGGCAAAGAAGAGGGCGCAACAGAGATACCGCCGGGAGGGACCGAAGTCAAAGAGAGGGAGCAACAGAGGGACCGCTAGGAGAACACAAAGGAGTGGGGCGGCGGAAACCAGCCTACCAGAGAACGTCAGAGAAGAGACGGCCGGAGGAGGCGAGCTGCCCTTGCACCCTACGCCGAGCCTCTCAGAAGTCCGGCCTGAGGGAGTCACAAAGAGCCTGGACCTCCTCCTCAAAAATAAATACAGGACAAGAACGCGAAGCCGCGCTATGGGAACTTCTACAATTGGGGCAACATTCATGATTCCCACAAGAGGAGCCATGGTACGCCAGCGCACAGGCCACACAGCGACAAGCCTGCCTACAATTGTTGCTCATATGGACAAACTGGTGGCAATTAAAACAACGTCTGGGGAGCTCGACATAACGGGACGCGAATATAACCAGCACGAACAAATTGGGGCAGATCCTGACGCTCAAAGGTGACGATGAGCGTCCTCGTAGGAACCTTAGCGGGGCCAACAAAATTAGACACTCTATAAACGTCCGTAACCCTCTGTAACGAAAATTTATTCTTTAGTCTCGAGACATCATATTGCAGTAATTCGTTGGAGCGAATCCCTCCCTCAATAAAATTAAGGTGAGGGTGGGGCACAACCGAAACCGGGACCTCCAAAAGGGAGGACAAATCTCACACAGCGCCACACTGCTCTCGCGAGGCTACCTCAACCACTAAATCACCACTAACACGGGCCCACAACTGGCGGGGCGCACCACAGCGGGACTCAAACTCCTCATTCAAATCAAACGCGTCCAATTTTGAAAGTGGAGACCTCGAACTGGAATTCAGCACCAGAAAACGAGGATAAGCCAAATCAGGATCTATCTCTTCTGCAAAGGGATCTAACAAGCGCGGAAAAAGAGAATTTTTTTTTATTATTAGCCATATAGAGTAGAGTATAAAAGGGAGTGCGAACTCGCCCAGCGCAGTCACCGTCTACCATCGCGACACATGCTCGGAGCGCCAGCCCGACCAGGAGGGTTAGCCTGTCGCTCCCTGACCCAACCATCGTTTAAAAATGGCTGGCCAGCCTCATAAATTTACAAGTTGGGAAAGCAAAGACTCCCAAGAGCGCGACTCCGGCTCAGGCACCTACCAACCAACACAGACAGGACCCAGCCATGGGGCGTTGCCCATTGACGGACAGCTTTGATACACCGAGATCCCCAAACAAATGGAGGAAGATGCAGGGTGAAAGGAATTGGTATAGAAGACGAAGTAGTGGTTAGCGAAAGAAGAAAAAGAATGCTAAGCTGGAGCCGGACGGAGCGCTGAGTACCCTCAGCACGGCGGCCAGGAGAGAAAATTTCCTTTTCCCTTACTGGGCTGTAGTACTCTGATTCTTACGGAAGCCATACGGGTATGTAACTGGTTAGAAGGCCATGGTATTGCAGAAACCACTGCAAGTGAGCATTCACCATTTTCTCCAACAACTTTCTAAGACAGCTGGTGAGAATTATTGGCATATAATGGGAAGGAGACAAGCCGTCTCTACCTGGTTTCGAAATGGTAGGACTAACGCTGTTCTCCCTGTAGTAGGGTAGAATCCCTGGATCCAAATCCAGTTAAAAATATCTTGTAGGAGTTATTCCGTACGGGGATGGTGATGCCCGAGAAAGTCGTATCGGATATTGTCTAGGCCTTGAGACGTGCAGTGCAACGAGATAGCGCCGAGCGCATATCGGCGGTAGTAAACAGATTGTCCACCGACCGAGAAACACAGGGTTTCACCCTCCAACCCGGGTTTGATACTTATAAACTCTGCCGGCCTACTACCTACAAACTCCAAGACACCCTTATAAACTCTCGATACCTGCCAGACTTCACACACTTATAGGTAGTCCAACTCAGGGTCTACCTTTGAAGAAAACAGATCAGCCGCGACAAAGCGAGAAGAACTGGAACTAGATCCAAGAGCACGAGGAGCAGAAGTCTAAAACTTTTGCGAAGTAGTTTTTGGTTTGATTTTCTCCATATACTATTATGTTAATTAGTGGCGGTGGGAGGGGGGGGGGTCAGTCTCGCGCAGAGCGGAACCCATCTACGCAGCCACGACACTTGATTCGCACCCTCAAAGGGAAGGAGGAACCAGTGCATTCTTCAACCAGTACCTTCGTTTTAAAAACGGGCGGCTGCCTTCGGGATTTTCCCTTCAAGGGCGCAAAGACCATCGCGCTAGGCAGCCGCAGTCCGGGCACCCACAACATCCAACTCAGCGCGGTTCAGAGACGGACGACGCACCCCGGTGAGGTAAGATCAGTACACTGAGACTAAAAATCCAAACTTAAACCTAGAACACGCACTAGCACCCACACATTAATTCAGTCATACACTACAAACGACCACACAGGCGCAATCAAGCAATCAATCACACTTGAAAAAGTAAAAAGGGGAAGTAGATAAAGGGGAACAGGAGGAAACCACGAATAACATAAAAATGAGACCACAAATAAAGGTCAAGGAGGGAGGAGAGAGGTATAGTAAAACTCCCGTTCGCAGCCCGCTCAGCCCGCTCTAATGAGCGGGCTGATCCCCCTCTCCAACGACAAGGCAGGAGCACTCCCGCAGTGAGGCTCTGGAAACACCGCTACGTGTGGGGGGGAGTTCAGCGTACCTGCCCCCCTCTCTTCCTTGAATGATGCCGGTTCGACGGCTCTAAACATTATAAAACGTTCCTCGAATGTGATATTTTATGTCTTGGGGAGGATAGCCACATGGAGGTCCCATGAGATGGGAATATTCCCAGAAGTGACCCAGCACCAGATGGCAAGATCTTCCATGGGGTTTGGTTCCAAGCACCGAACCTGACTATGCTTATGTGCAAGCTTTTCCTCTTCCAAGACCTCTTCCATTTTAGAGAAGGATTTTGCTGAGGCCGGTTCATCCGGTCTAAGGGTTCCTTCCGGTGGAAGATAGAAGCTGGTTTCATATTCCACTCTCTCTTAAAAATGGGTACGTTGCCGGTTCGGTAACCGACCAGGACGAGATCGGCACGTCCAGGCCAATACTCCTCCTGGTGGGGGCCCAGACCAAAACCAAAGTCACAATTGCGCCGAACAGAGCCGAACGTCGGGGCCTTTCATTTAGAGACTACCTGGCGTTTTAGAGCCCCTATACATTTATAATTCAAAATATAAACAATAATAAACCATAAAATAAAGTTTTATTTATCGAAAATACTAAATTACACAAAACTTACAGTAAGAAGGAAAATAATATTTATTTCCGTATAGTTCTATTTTATTTATAGTTGAATAATTTTCTCCTACTTTATTTCCCTTGAAAGTCTTTGATCCGATCCTTATAACCAATCTTACGTAAAACATCTGCATCTATACATAATAAAGATAAGGCATCCAGCCTCCCTTGTTGCATAGTTGTTTTGAGGGGATTTTTAATATATTCAAAATGTGAAAACGAACGCTCAACTGAGCAATTTGTGAACATTAATGTTAAAAATATATGGAAGGCAATGTCTACATTTGGAAAGGCACACTAAATATTGTCTTCTACAATTATTTCATAAATTTCAACATGACTGAATCTTGTTTTTACATTTTCTGTTGCACTAAACTTACGGCGAACATATGAATGAAACTGCTGAAGCTCAGCCTGGAAATTACTGTTGAAGTCCTCTGAGTAAGCATCAATAAGATTTTGACACCACTGAGAATACCTTTCAATGTTAATAGAGGATGAAATGACATTAATATGGAACATCACTTAGAAAAACCACTGAGAATACCTTTCAATGTTAATAGAGGATGAAGTGACATTAATATGGAACATAACTTAGAAAAGAAAATCTCTCTGCTATTTCTTTGTATATCCTCTTCTTTTGGTCTCAGTTGAAAGTTTCTAAATAATTGTGTAAAAGGTGGTGATACGAAATTTATCTCTGGCATTCAGATATACTTCTGATGTATCTCCGTCATTGGGTACCTTCTTCCAGATACGTTTGCGAGTTGTAGCTGGCAGTGGTGGGCAGTCAGTCAGTACCGACGGAAGGTCCGTCAGTCCGTCACTAACGGACTCCCGTTTCGCTGGCGGACTGACGACTGACGCTAACTTTGAAACACTGACAGAATAAGTGCCCACGGGAGCGATTTTCGGCCATCAACCGAACCGTCATTAACCCCAAAAGCAAAGATGACCTTCGGCAAATAATGTTTTGAGGCAGACAGTGGCACATTTTGTTGCATCTAAAGTGGAGTTGAATTTGTTCATGTGTGCTGTAAAACTTTGTTGAATTTTGTTCATGTGTAGCTGGTTTGTTTTTGTATACCCTATTTTTATCTAATTCTGTTTGCACTGGGTTAAACATATTTTGTGCAATAACTTATTGATGGTGGGGGCGGTGCCACGTCGTTATTTTGCCTAGGGTGCCAAAGTGGCTAGGACCGAATATATATATATATATATATATATATATATATATATATATATATATATATATATATATATATATATATATATATATATATATATATATATATATATATATATATATATATATGGCTCCTTTGCATCGAAATCTGCTACTTTTTTGCAATTTTTCTGCTACTTTTGCTGAAAAAATCTGGCAACCCTGCTGCGTCATATCAGTAGACTGCTGGCTTTCGTAATGAAAGGTTGCAAGCTCTCCGCTTCTGCGGTGAAGTTATAACTTGTTTCAAAAGTTTCAACTTGTTACAAAAGAAATTTTTGTAGTGTGGACGGGGCTTTAGCATTCCAACCCGCGTTTGATCAAGTGAAGTAACATTGTTTTTCATCAGGGAACTCAAAGGCGACCTCCAGAACTGCGAAATGTAAGGAAAGAAGCCCTCTTCCCCAAGGAGCACAGAGGCGTGGGTAGACTTGTTCATCAAGTACAACACACCCCTCCCTAGCTCTGCTGCCGTGGAAAGGATGTTCTCCACAGCCAGCGACATTCTCAGGCCGAAGAGGGCCGCCCTGGCTAGCGCCAACTTCCAGAAGCTGGTGTTACTCAAGAAGAACATATCTCTGTTTGGGTACCCCAGCTACAAGGGGCAGTTTAAGGAGGAGAAGCAGGAGGAGAGGCAGTAATAGTATAAGAATTTATATTTTTTTTTTGTAAAGTTGTCCAAACTGTTTCTAAATGAATAAAATTGTGTGTTGTTACCCTTGTAAACAGTTTTTTACTGACGGTCCTAAAATAGCGGTGACGAACTGTAATTTAGTGATGACGGAAGCGTGGTTAAAATAACGATGACGGAGTGATGGACTGGCGGGACGACCGCTGGCGAATGACGAATGACGGACCGGCGAAATGTACTGACGCGCCCACCACTGGTAATCGACATCTGGTAACATTTCCTTTGCATCTTTTTCAAATTCATCTCGTGAAGTGCACAGTTGGTCAACTAATGATACATACAAATCTGCCAATGTTTTTAAGTTCACATCCTCATTTTGTAGAACCAGGCTTACTCTGTGAAAAATCTGCAGAATCTCATTCCAAAAATTCAACATAAAAACGAATTCTAGCTCTTGAATTTTATCTGCAACGTTATTTGTTTCTCTTCTAGCGCTTTTTGTGACTGGTCTTCGGCTATATATTCTAATGCTTTTAAAATCTCAAGGAAGATTTTCAAAATTGCTGCTATTGCCATAGCATTTTCCTCCCATCCTGTATAAGAGAGGGATTTCAAGACACTTTCACTTTTAATACAATCTTTAAGAATTTTCCACCGGCTGGTTAAGGTTGAAAAAAAGGTATAGAGTAATTGTACTGTAGAGAAGAAATTAAGTCTAATGACAGCAGTCAACAGCACTTCGACTAACTAGATTTAATGAAAAGGCTGCACAGGGTACATATATAGCATACTTGTTTGTTTCTAAAAAAATTTATGCATCCCCTTATAACGCCCAGACATGTTAGCAGTATTTTCATAAAAACTTACCCACTACATTTTGAAAAAATTAGCACTGCAACACCTGATTTGCCATTTTGTCGCCGGTGTGGCTTTCTATTTCCAGAAAGGTTAAAAAGCGTTCAATAGTCTGTCCATCTTTTAAGTACCTAAGTACAACACTTAACTGAACGCTATGTGATAAATCTAGTGTTGAATCAACGGACAAACTAAAATAACCAAAAGATTTAAATTCATCAACAATGAATGCATGGACCTTTTGTGTCAATAGTTGAATAAGTTCCTCGCAGGGGTTATTTGGAAGATGAGAAGGATTTCCTTTGCCAGAATTTCCATATTGAGTAATGTGGCCTGCTAAAAATGGATCAAACTGGCTTATGAGTTCAAGCAGTCCTAAAAAATTCCCATTTTGTAATAATCCAAACCTTTCTTCTGTTCCTTGAAAATCCAATCGACGCTCAGCTAAAGTACAAATAACAGCTATGGCACACCTCAAGACATGTTTCCAGTAATCGCACTCTTCCTGACTTTGTTTCTGCAACTGTGATTTCAAACCCGCACCTTTCTGCGAGTCAAATATGTTCGCAACGAGTCTCAGTGAGTAATGCTTTTCTTATGCTTATCAATTACAATAGTAGTTCGCCAGTCACCGAACCCTTCGCTTGTAACACATTTTGAGAACTTTTATGAACAAACAGTTTACAAACAAAACAATATTAGCGTAATATTTTTTTGTATATGAGTATATACTGGGGGGCTGCGTCCCCCATACCCCCCCCCCCCAATTGATTGAAACTCAGGATCATCGCAGGGTGGTGTCCCTACAGTGATATCTTCCCCACGAGCAGTCCCCTTGAATTTACTGGGGTTTTTTTCTCCCAACAGCTTTTTACTGGCAGAAAAACCTAACCTAATAACAAACAATTCTTACTTTTATAGGTTTCTTGATTAGTTTATGCGCCTCTAGATAATCTAAAAGTTTTTTGCGATTATACAAAGTAAAGCCGAATTCGAATAACAAAGAAGCACATGGAGAGCACGAAAATACAATAACGAAAGAAAAACAATTGCAAAACGGGTCCTATTTATTTCCTACGATGTTGCCAGTAAGAAGCTGTTATCGTTCGCAGTAAACAAAAAATACGAAAACAAAACAAAAAAACAATAAAAGACATCAAGAAACCATACCTAACTTAGAAAAAAACTATAAACGAGCAGAGCGCAGATATTTAGTAAATAATAGACTAAAAGTTACAAATCCCCCAAACAACAAAAAAATATAACGCAGTGATTGTCACATCTGACGCTACCGTCTGACGTCATAAGAGATATGCTGTAGCCCAAAATTGTAGCCGACTAACAGCGCCATCTACCATGCGCCTCGAATCTGAAGTATTACCATATTAATAACCTTCTACCGATTCATAATTATGGTTGATAATTCTCAGTTCGGTAGGTTTTTCTGCCAGTAAAAAGCTGTTGGGGAGAAAAAACCCCCAGTAAATTCAAGGGGACTGCTCGTGGGGGAGATATCACTGTAGGGGGACCACCCTGCGATGATCCTGAGTTTCAATCAATTGGGGGGGCTGGGGGGCACAGCCCCCCAGTATATACTCATATACAAACAAATATTACGCCGATATTATTCACATCTGACGCTACCGTCTGACGTCATAAGAGATATGCTGTAGCCCAAAATTGTAGCCGACTAACAGCGCCATCTACCGTGCGCCCCGAATCTGAAGTGTTACCCTCAGTTCTTACACAAATTTTCATAAACACCCATGGTTGTTTTATGCTTTTTAAATCAGTTACGCTTTAAATCCTATATCTAATTATAGAAAACAGTGCCGCCTTTCATGGGATACTATTTTAAATTTTAGGAAAATTTGTCCCAGGGCCTATTTTTTACCTATAAAACTGTATTTTCCAGACAAAATAGGCTTGCTGGTTTTTGTTCTTTCAATAACATATTAACTTAAGGCATTTCCTCGTTTTAATTGGATGAAAAATGAAAAACATAAGTATATTTAACTAAAAAATAAGGAAGAGTCATCAAGAACGGCGTGTTTACACA
This sequence comes from Ceratothoa steindachneri, assembly GCA_963969495.1. NCBI lineage: Eukaryota > Metazoa > Arthropoda > Malacostraca > Isopoda > Cymothoidae > Ceratothoa > Ceratothoa steindachneri. The sequence continues at coordinate 132,657,143 of OZ018318.1, read as the reverse complement.
GATGTGAGTCATAAATCAGCCTCTTTTCGCGGTCATGTTGTGGTGAGGCCTAGAACGGAGTCAAGTTACTCTCATTCATAAATCTCAGTTTACAAACAAAGTAGGCCTGACCTAAATTATTTATGTATTTTAATTAGATGCTTAATGACTAAAATAAGAGGTTGAAAAAAATTGGACAAATTATCATAATTACGTATCAGGGCAAATACGAGTCTATACGTGAAAGGCTACAAAAGACCCACGGGCGATTACGTTAGCACTGAATTGGGCGACTGATGAGTTAAATAAGAAAAAAAATGTTTGTATTGATATTTTAAAGTAGTAACTTCACATGAAACACATTTATTTAAAAAACAAAGTAACTCAGCAGCAGAAGAATCTCAATAAGAATGATGCATCTGACTGCAGTAATTTACCAGTTTGTTAAAATTGGCGTCAAATTGCTTGTGCTGATCCTCAACACTGACTGAAGATTCGAGTCTGTGAGAAGTGATCTGTTCTTTGACTTGTTAACTTTCAATATGCAGAAAGTCTTCTCACAAATATAAGCTGATGCAAACAACACAGACATGTTTCTTGCAAAATTTGTCAGATTTTTTAACTTTTCTGAGTACAGAGATGCATAAAATTCGAGCAGTAGTTTATTTTCAAGCAGTCTCTTCAAAGAGTTGTCGGCTTGGAAATCAATCAGTTCCACCTGCAGTTCTTCAGTAACTGCTTCAATGTCACAGGCAAAAGGTGAACTCAGCAAATCGAACTGGCCTTCAATTGCCTTGAAATCAGCAAATCTTCTGATAAATTCCTCTTTTATAGAGCTACCAAATGGAATTGTAGTTGTCTGATAATGCTTGTGTAACAGCTCGTGTTTTCAACAGAGGAAAATGAACAAAGTTTTGCTCTTTAAGCTGTTTGGCAAAAGGTTTAAATTTCGTTTGAAAGGTTTTCACTTCCACGTACAATTCATGAGCAAATACATCTTTTGCCTTGTAGTTTTGTGTTTAACTCATTCCGCTTTTGCATAATGTCTACAGCAAATGCAAAATCATAAACCTATTCGTCATCCTCCATTTCCTTTAAAAAGTCACGAGATTTCTTTGATATTAAAAAAAAAACATGACAATCTTGTCTGCTTTAACATCTTACGCCCTCTTTATTACTTTTCTCATGCTTAACCAGCGGACATTTGTGTGGTACAACACATCAGTAAAATCTGCCTCGATGTCTTCCAAGAAACTTCGGAATTGCCTGTGTTTCAGTCCCCGTGCTCTTATTGAATTCACTGCACGACCCACTGGATCCATAACATGTTTGAGATTTATTGAAGACTTACAGAGGGTTTCTTGATGCATGGTGAAGTGAAAAGACAACGCACTGTGCGATGAAAAATCTTCTTCGATTTTATCATTCATCAAGGTCACAAAGCCACAATGTTTGCCTGAGTGAAGGAGCACCATCAGTTATAATACTTGCCAGTTTATCCAGGCTTAATCTAGACCTGTGTAGGAGAATAGCATAATGCACCCACGTTTCCCCCCACCTCTCTTCCGGGAGGGCTGGTTATCAAACCTTTCCCTTCCGGCCCGATATCTGATGGTCTTCCGCCGGAAGAAACCCCCGGCCATTTCAGTTAACCACCGAGTTCTTTCCTCGACTGGTTATCGATAGATGGGAGCCCATGTTGTCTTCTAGTGGTTCTCGGAAGTTTACAAAGGACGAAATGGAGGAGCTTGACATCAAATCTACTTCCGGAGCCATGTGAACCTCTCCCAAGTTTCGAGTATAAAGATGTATTCTTTTAACCCTCAGTAGTAGAGCTTGCACAGCGTCTCGCGGGGCATGAATTGCCATCTATCTCGGTGTTGTGGCAATTAGTCGAAGCATCAAATCTTGAAAGAGGAGATCGGTCCCAGTTAGGGGGGCTCCTTACCCCGTTGGTCTGCAAGTCAGTGCGGACCCAAGCTCGTACTCACGTGACAGAGCCGAAGCTACAAACAGCCTAACTCTGGTTCCCTAAGCGAGAATCTACATCTCGGCTTTAATCCGTGATCCTACGCGTCGATAGGTCACTTCGCCCCCCTTTCCCCCTCACAGAGGCACCCAAGATTCCTCGGAGTTCACAAGCGTGGGGCCCTCTTTGAAAAGAAGCTCTCGTCACCGCCTTCTTCCAGCAGAATCGTGACGGAATTGTGGGATCAGCTTGGTTCCTGGAGAACCTACCTCACCACCTTCACTCACCAGCGCCACCCGAACATCAGGTTCCAAGGTAATCCTTCTCTTTCACATTCCCCAACTTACCACGAAGCTTACCAGTATTACAAGTGTATAGGGATTTGCAGTGAATAGTTATTTACAAGCCAAGTGAGATATCCGAGATTCACTTGTTAATATATCTTTCAAAGCACATTATTTGCATATATATATATATATATATATATATATATATATATATATATATATATATATATATATATATATATATATATATATATATATATATATATATATATATATATATATATACATATATATATATACATATATATATATATATATATATATATATATATATATATATATATATATATATATATATATATATATATATATATATATATATATATATATATATATATATATATATATACATATATATATATATATATATATATATATATATATATATATATATATATATATATATATATATATATATATATATATATATATATATATGTATGACTGAATCACGAAAATAAGGAACGTGAGGAATTTATGAATAACGTTAAAGCCACGAGGAAAATGAAACAACGGAAAACTGCGAGGCCTTTCGACTAATGGTCCTTTACTAAGCAGACTAAAAGACAGGGAAAAAGAGAAAGATATTTATACACCTGATTAATGAAAATATGGGATATGAAGATTAAAAGGGGTGGGATTAGCAGATACCTGGAAAAATCCTATTAACGAGATGAGCCGTCAGGGTTAAAAAAAAAAAAGGTTTACGGGTTACAAAAGAAAGGGGGGGGGGGCAATGTTTAGGAATCACATATGCAATATGAAAACAAAAAAAGTTTACACATGATAACAAGAAAATATGACAAAAGAAAAATATGAGGAAAGTTTTTTTTATAAATAAGCTAAAATAACTTCTAGGTGGTAATCATTAATTCAGAAATTTTATCTTTAAAATCATTCTTAAACATTCTTTTGATACAAGGGTCCAAAAAATACATTCCAGGGCTGAGATTAAAATTCGAAGTCAGTTGTATAAATGCCGATTCTAAAACATTTCGTGAAAAAAAGTCATTTGATTTGGCAATCACAGAACTCTCCTGTTAATTAATACGATGAGAATTTTCACTCAAATGGATAAAAATGGCATTTGATGTTTGCCCAGTGTTTACAGAGTACTTATGTTGCTTAATACGCACATTCAGATCCTTGCTAGTTTGCCCAATATAAAATGAAGGGCAATCCAAACAAGGGATTTTATAAATTACGTTATTTGTTTCATTAGGGCAATTTTTTATTAACATTCTTTTTAAAGTATTATTATAAGAGAAAACAAGATTTACATTAAGTGTTTTTAACAATGTTTTTACGGTTTCAAAGCCATTAAAATAAGGTAAAATGAGGATATTCTTGGGCGCTTCCTTCTCAATAGTACTTTCGTTATAAAACTTTTTTTGGCTTTATTATAACAAATATCAAGTATATTTTCTGGATAACACAAGTCTGCACCGATTTTTCTTATAGATTCAATTTCCTGATCCAAATATTGAGGACTGACAATGCGCAACGCACGTAAAAACATAGAGGAAAAAATTGATATCTTAATATTAAGATGGTGGCCTGAATAAAAATGGACATAGGTTAAGTTGTTGGTTGGTTTCCTATAAATACTAAAATTGCAATTAAATGATTCCCTATGTATTAAGACATCTAAGAATGGAAGGCAATTGTCTTTCTCTAATTCAACAGTAAATTTTATGGAAGGTACCTGATATTTAAATTAGAAAGCAAATTATTTACATCAATAATATTAAAAGGCAAAATAATTAAAATGTCATCAACATATCTATACCACTTTAAGGGGATATCAATGATATTAGGTAAATATTGTTTTTCGAAGAATTCCATATACAAATTTGAGAGTAGGGGAGATAAGGGGTTGCCCATTGCCATACCAAATATTTATTGGTAATATTCACCATTAAAAACGAACTTACAGTCACAAATGCACAACTTAATGAGTGAAATAATATGACTTACAGATAGAGGTAATTCATGATGAGTAAGCTCATTACTAAGATAATCTAAAATGGAATCAATAGGGACTTTGGTAAAGAGAGAGCAAACGTCAAAACTTACCAACCTATCATTGGGGCAAATAGTAATTTGATTTAATTTTTCTACTAAGTAAAGGGGACAACAGTCTGGTAATATATTTTGATAATTTATATGAAACTGAACCAACTGTGCTAATAATAGGCCGCATAGGGTTGTTTTCTTTGTGTGTTTTTACCAACTCGTATAAGTAAGGTAACGAGGGAGATTTTTCTGACAAAACACCTATTAATTCCTTGATATCTTTAAGGATTTTTTTCAGTATACTATTGAAATGTTTAATAACTTGATCTAAGGGGTTCCTTGTTAATTTTCTGTAAGTCACACCGTCAGCCAGTAAGGCATGCATGCGCGATATGTAATCATTTTTATCAAGAATTACGATACTATTCGACTTGTCGGCTTTTGTGATATGTAATGGGTTATCTTTTTTAAGATCGGCCAAACTTTTTTTATACCGAGCGGGGTTTCTCCATTCCCGCCGATTGGAAGTACTGGTTACGACAAGAAATCTATGGAAAACTTCGTAGAACTTCTGATGTCTTAACAATGAAACTGGATAAGAAAGTAAAATCTCTTATTGCCACTAGTGATTGGACGAATAATGTACGTAATAATTGTGTTGTTAACTTGTCAAGCAAAGAAATTAGTGAAAACGTCGTTTGTGCACTCGGTTACGGTTTATCCTTCTCCGTTTCAAGTAGACCCTCCACCTTAACTATTGCGTCTGCCCTTTGCAAATTTGAAAAATACTGTGAGCTTCCCCCAAATCAGGTTGACATAATTAAAGGTATTGTTTATGGGGCCACCAATGTTAGTCATGAAAGTAATTTCCCCGCTCGGTATAAAAAAAGTTTGGCCGATCTGCATAAACTTTAGCTATGATGTTATTCCACTTTTCTCCCAATTTCTCCCTGATGAGTTGCTTGATTTCAATTCTTGTATCTCGTAGCTCCCTGTAATGATGCGCAGTGTTACCATAAGTATTTATTTGGTTAATGAGGGCTTCAATTTGGTGCATTTTGTTTAATGTATTTGCTTCCCACTCCCACCTTAGAGCTGGTAGTACTTTGTATTCTGTCCAGGGGACAGCTAAGCGATCGGCTTCCACGAGCTTTGTTATTATGTGATTCAGCTGTATTTCGATATATTCGCGTGTGGCTCCTTCCATCTAATCTATCTTTATGTTCGTGAGATACTCCTTGTATGTGGCCTAGTTTGCTTTGGCAAGACATCTGCGTCTTAGGATTTTTACCTGTATTGGAGATGTTTGTTGAGACGGTTGTTATCATGCTAACATGATTGGACGGAATATATGGAACTGGAGTTGTCACTTAATTGAGAGGGAAGTTGGAGTTCGTCAGTACTATATCAGGTGTATTTGAAGACCTTTCTGTGTGAAATGTAGCAAAATCGGGGCCTTCTCTTTGTACGATATTCTTGCTAATTAATAGGCTTAGTGAAGTCCCAGCACCGTTGAATGCGATGGTGTATCCAGCTTCATTGCATCGTGTGTTTAGATCTCATATTAAAATGGCTGATGCCACTCTTCTAAACAGTCGGATAAAGTTAGGGATTGGTAAGTATGGACGTCTTAGTGGCTGGTATCCCACTGCCACAATTATATCATCGTAGGTCATTTTAATCTTAATGGCTAAGTAGGATTCCTCCAGATCTTGGATTTCTTTGAATCTGATACCTTCCCTAATCGCAATGACAACTCCGTCATATCTTTCCCTTGAGTGGCTTGTCATTAGCACCACATAGTTATAGATCTTTATCTGCTCACTCTTTCTGTCCAAACCATGTTCAGATATTAGTACGATGTCTGAGGATACTGATCTTATAATCTCGTTGTATATACTGCATTTGTTCTTCCATCCATTAACGTTGGGGGATAATATTTTCAGGTTTTTAATGTATCTGACGTCGGTCTCCATGTTTAGTTCTTATTAAGTTGTTTATTTTTTTCTCCTTTTTCTCTTACTGGGATCTCACTCTTCCCAACCTTTTCTTTTTACAATGATCTTGACTTAGGTTGTGGCATGATTCTTGAAAAATCTCAACTAGCCCTCGCCTAATGGCCGGGAGTAATTCCTCTTCTTTCATATCAGCGTCAAAATCCCATTTATATTTCTGTATATCTTCATACATAGTTCTTTGATATTGAAGATTGGTGTATATGACATTGACAGTTGCACTGATACAGGCTCGCTGCTCGCGGGGGTGTGACTTACGTCCATTTGAGACTCAGTTTGTTCGGTCGTTTTTTGTTTGTTTAATCGTGGGTCTCTAGAGGCGGAGCACGTCCTTGGTAGGGCTTCAGACATTTTCTTAATTTACGCCTGGAACAACTCGCCAGAGAGCGGGTTTTCCGGGAACCACATCGGTTGAAGGCCGTTCTAGACTAGCATTTTGTTGAGTTCGTTGCGTAGCTGCCCGGCTTTATAATGTTAGCGAAGTGGGCATGAAGAATGCACATAAAAGATCTGGTCTCATGTTCTGGTAAATTTGAATAATCGTCTTTTCCTGATCGGATTTTCTCGCCGCATACGCATACGATGTATTGGCCCTTTTGTTTCTCTCTTCAACCATGTGTTTTTTCTTGTCAGTAATCAGTGTCTTTTTTATTGGGCAGGCCATTGATAATGTTCGGTGCTGATTGCCGCAATTAAGACATTTTTTTATTAGGGTTGGTGCACTCCCTCCATGTATGACCAAGATCTGCACACGCCGAGAAAACTTTGCCCTCAAGTTTACATTCTTTAGTAGTGTGTTTCTCAAGAGCATATCATGAGAAACAGACTTGCAGTGGGACGAATACCTCACGTTCGATACAACTAGCAGACACTTTAGTGTTAAACATGACCAATCCTTTTTCAGTTACTTTCGCATCCATTTCTGTGGTCTGAAAGGTCACTTTAAAGACATGTATATATTCTTCACCTTTGCGGTTTTTGAATTTATGTGTCTCGTCTATTTTTGCCCATTCCTGCTTGAGTTCGATTTCCCTTTTTATTTCCTCCGCTGAGTGTAATCCAATGTAGGGCTCGACTCGTCAACATATGATTGATCTCTTAGAAGCAACATACAGTGGTATTTTCAGGATAAGACCAATTTCCTCCATTTTTTTCTGGATTTTTCGCTCAATATGTTGTCCATATCTTGATTGGTGTCAGAGAATGCCAGGTAGCCATATGCCTGTTCTTTCAGCCTACAGAGCGCAATTTCCAATTTGGAGTAGACCATTTCAAAGATCTTCTCTCGCGTTGGCTCTTGGCAATGCTCCTTTACCCAGAGCGGAACACGTTTGTCGCCGCTGGGGTCGTGCATGATGGCCCAAACCGCGATGACTCCTTTTCACGTACCTAGCAGGTCCTTATTGCGGGGGCGTGTTCCTAGATCATCCTTGGTTTACCCTTATCTGACCTACCTAAATAATTTGTCTGTCAGGGTCCTCCTTACTGTCCTGAACACTCCGCCACAGAGCGGGGTCCCCTTCTTCGCGCCCCCTATAAGGCTTCCTTCCAGGGTTCAGACACGCTAGAGACAGGTAGATATAAAGACCTTCTAGTGGCTAAAGGTTATTTGAACCACGGATGTGCTGCTGTAAGAATAGAAGTTTTCCGGTAGAGGTCTACGTCTTCGATTCCTCTCTTGGGCTCACGCGCGCGCGTGATTAACAATCCGTAAGGATAGTCCAGTCGATAGTAGCTGTATCCAAACGTAGATGAGGAATTCCGGGTCTCCTCTTCACCTACTATTCGTAGCGTTGAAAACATAAGACAATTGTAGTAGGAATTCTTTGTAGCTTTTCCTCCTTTACCAATGCAGTTCAAGTCGTTCTATCGAAAATGCTACACTACAAAATGCTACACTATGCATACTTTTCTACTTAAACATAAGGGATACAAAATTAACCAATCGAAGTTTAGGACAATTTTAATGACAAACTAACATTCAAAACATAGGCATTGCTTGTTTTTCTATTTGAGTCACAGTTAAGGAATTATTTTTAAGAACCTCTTATCGTTTAAATCGTAGGCGCTACAGAATAATTGACATTTTCAGACGTAAGCGCTGCAAAATGAGCAAACACATTTAAGGAAAAATTTTTCTTTCAGATTATGTTCAATAAGTAAAGGGCATTGCGATTTTGTATTAGCGGCAGTTGACGCGGAGACACCGAATTGTCGGAAGTCTGGTTTCTGGCTGGAATTGCACATTAATTAATGACGGCTTCGACCATTAGCAATCTTCTGAGGTTTTGTAGTTTCGGGATGATGGAGATGTTCTCATTTAGCGTCTTACGGGTTAAGGTAGTGCCGTGAGAGTGAGCATGTTTTCAAATTGCCCCATACTCTAGATGAGTCGTCAGGCGCCTCGACAGGGTTGTGGAGGTCACGCCGATGTACTTGCAATTGCGGTGTTCGCAGTCACCGACTTTACACGAATACTCGTACAAGACGTTAGTCTCCTGGAGTTCGCTCGTCGGAGGCTGACAGCTGTACTTCATGATGCAACTACTTGTTTTCTTGGTTTTGTAATATATTATTAGGTTTATATCCGTATTAGGCTCGGTTTGGGTGACATTTCCATTTAAAATGGCTTTGAGGGCCTTTTCGTCTTCACGGTAGCCTGTGCTCATATTGGCCTTGTAATAAAGATCCATGGTATTTTCCTCTATGTACACCAGGTACCAGATCCAACAGACAAGTTCATTTTTTCTTTTATAGCGGCATCGATGGATTCCTGTGGATAGCAATTGTTGACCAGAACGCGGGAAGCCCTCTTCAGTTCAAGATCGACAGCCGTCCACGAGGAAGAGTGGGAAATTGCCCTGTTAACCAAGGCATTAATGACTAATTTCTTGTAGCGATCAGGACACTCAGAGGTACTGTTTAAACAGAAGCCTAAGTTTGTGGCCTTAACGTACACTTGGGTCGTAAATTTAGACTCATGGGAACTGATTAGAATATCAAGGAATGGAATGGATCCTTGATCTTCCGTTTCGTGCGTGAAATTCAAACACGAGTTCTTCTTAAATGTGTCTACTAGGGCATTAACTTGATCGAGGTTATCTGCATTCAAACGTATGCCATCGATATAGCACGCATAGATGGGAGGTTTGGGCGCTATATTACTTTTGAAAATCTTATTCTCAACTGCATCCATGTAGAAGGCGGCAAAAAGGACGACAAGGGGTGACCCCATCACAACGCCATCGATTTGCACGTACGTTTGCCCGTCGTGACCGTAGAACGGGGCTTCTTTTGTGCATGCTTGTGAAGGCTTACTCTGTTCAGAGCAAGCATCGAGTCGTTTCATCCCTGAAGGATTGGCCAGGTTCCTCTCGTCTCATCTGGACGTCCCCTGCCCCCCTCCCTCAAGTCTCTCCAGTTTCCCGTGTGAGATTTCGCGCCGAGCCGCATCAAAGTCTCGATTTTTTTAAGATTGTACTTTTCTGGAGCAGAAGTGCCATCGCTTGTCTTCAAGGAAGATCGTGAACTCGTCTTCTGGTATTACCCCCCCCCCCCTTTCATCCTCGGCACCATCAGGATATTCGACCGAGAATCACGACCATTTTCCGTCTCCATTCTCCCGCGCCGACTCGCTAAAGGATTCCCAAGCAAGAAGGATTAAGGTAAAACGACCCTTGCTTGTATCTCTCGTTAGTCGACCCACTTTCGGACATATAAATATTCCCTCTGTATGACTGATTTAAAGTATCCCATTTAAAAGCTGATTAACAAGTGATTAACGTTACCCGATTGCCAGTTAATCTATATTTTGTCAGAATTGTCCTCATTTACATTACCTATATTTCCCGTATGTATATATATGTTAACTAGTGACTTATTAAAATTATATTTTTGGTTTTCACTCTTTAAATACATCCTTGAACTGCACCTTGGTAAACTCATTAAACGCTTTCAGACCCTGTAGTAATTCGCACTCTTATACCTCATAATCAAAGGATTACTCTTACGAAGTGAACGTACTTGCACGTAGCGAAGGACGCGTACGTACATTAGGGGATATATGTATATATAACTATATATACATATTCTCGTGGCTTTTATCTCTTTCCTCCCAACCAATTGATACATGATACATATATGTATATATAGACGTATTGTCTGGGGAGGTGACCTATTCCTCGACATTAATATATATATATATATATATATATATATATATATATATATATATATATATATATATATATATATTCTTTCTCTTTCTTCACACTCTCTTTTTCTCTCTTTCTCCCCTTTCGCATCTTTCTTGATCCTGGACATAAGCGATTAGGTCCTTGTCCGCTAGACTAAGGATTTTTCTTTGGTTTAAAAATATTTCAAAAGAGACATATTGACGTCGTACACGCATAGCGCTCGCACGTATACAAAAATACTCGACTAGCGGAACGGGGCTCTCACGTATCTATTCTCACAACAAATTGACCCACTGATAGTTTACCCAGAACAATACACAGACCCACACAGGAAAGCGTACACCAGAGAAAAAACACCACTCTATGAAAATACTTAACCAGGAAAGCGTACACCAGAGAAAAACCACCACTCTATGAAAAGACAACCTCCTTATATTAAGATATTAAGAGTTCAATCATTACAAATAAATAGCACTAAAAAAATAATAATAAAAAAAATAGTTCCACTTCTTTAAATAACCCTGAGTGAATTAGGCAAACTTGACAATAACATAATACGGAGGTGGTGAAGGTTTAATGTTCGACGGGTCTCAAAATTCTGACCCTAACACCTGATACCAGAATTTTTATTATTAGATTATATATATATATATATATATATATATATATATAGTACAAGAAGAGAAATTGGACGCGAATGAGCAATAAGACAGGATATTTTTTAGAGGTAAGAGAAAGGGACATTTGAAGAAGACTAGAATCAAAGAGAGCAGAGGGCGGCACAATGAAGGCAATCCTTTACCGAGAAGACAGAGATAACACCAGGGGAAAAAAGTTTGAAATTCCTGGCCGGGACTTGAACCCGGGTCTGCTGTTGCCGGTCAGATGCTCTACCACTGAGCTACCAGACACAGTGACTCCATTCGCCCAAAGCGTTACCCCATCAAACTAAGTATCTCTCTAAGTTAGGAACCTCCAAGGAATTTTTATACCACATCTTCTTACCTGCTCACAATTTAAAGGCTCACCCCCCATGCCACATGCAAAGAAAGAGCAAATGCATGTTTTGCGGGTGATAACAACCACGCCAGGGCTTTCGCCATATTTATTTTCTACCTTTCAATGCAGTGTCGTTGTTCTTCTAATGTCCCTTTCTCCCGGCCACCTTCTGGGGCCGGTATCTGAGCATCTCGCGTTTAGATCTCGCATAAACAAGGTTGGTAGTCTATTATTAAATATCCTCACCAAGTTATTTATTTGGAGACCTGGGCGTCACGGTGGTTGGTAGCCTGTAGCAATTATTTTATTAATTTGTTCCATTTTAACCTCGATTGCGAGGTAAGATTCAGTTAGTCCTTGTTTTGTCTTGTGGTTCGTGTGGTTCGTTTGTGTGATAGGTATAGGATGCTGCACTATATATATGCATAAAATCGAACATTTTGCAGCGCTTATGTTTAATTTTTGAAGCACCTATGTTCGATTTTATGCATATATATAGTAGAGTATCATATACCTAAATCATATATATATATATATATATATATATATATATATATATATATATATATATATATATATATATATATATATATATATATATCTTGAGCGCGATAGAATGATGAAATAAATCCAGCATACCGCAAGAAAAAGAAAACGGAATAATTTTTTCTTCGGAAAAAGTTATTTCTTAATTCAAAAAACTACTTGACTACGCGTAACTTAAAAGCTTGATTATTCGGAACAACTTTTGTTCTTCTGCGTAGCCGAGTTGTTAAAGTTTCACTTTAATTGAGATAAAAGCAGTTGCTCGCTGCCTCAGGGTGCTTGGTTCGAATACCACCCCAGTACGGTTTTTTTTCGAATTAGGAAATAACTTTTTCCTTCGACGCTTCTTGGGTTTCACTCCTTACCTATCTCTTCTAGCTTCTTCCACAAATTGTCCATCGGATTGAGGTCCGGGCTCTGAGCAGGCCAGTCCAAGACATTTCCTCCGGAGCCAGGAATTTCTTCAACTACTTTGCTGTGTGGTAAGGTGCATTATCCTGCATAAAAAAATGGAAGCTTGGGCAGAGGCTGGTCTCATATGGGCTAAATTTTTTTTTTAAGGGGGTATCTGGCGACTGCCCACTTGGGCAAAGTCACCGCAATCAAACAGCCTAGCTCTAGGCTACTTTAAAATAAAAATTTGAAAACAAAACAACGATAAAAGGGAAGATGACAACAATTAGGAGCAAGCTCCGGCGTCGGGGGAGGTCCAACTTCCCCCAGGGCAGGAGCATGCGACCTACAAAGAAAAAAAACTATAACAAAAAAAAAAAAATCAAGAAAACTAATTAAATAAAAGGGAGAAGGCCGGCCACACCTCAAAAGTCTATCAGTCCACCAGTCAGGGTGCACGCACTTGTCCCGAGTACAAGGGACAGGCAGTAGCGACCCTGCCCATCCCGGTACCGGGACAGGTAACGTGCGCGAAGATCGCCCAGACTGGGACATTCAACAAGAATGTGCCTAAAAATCTGGGGGACAACGCAGTCTTCACATTAGGAGGCTGGCAAGCGCTCCATCAAATGGCGGTGCGTCCTGCGAGTGTGCCCAATTCGGAGACGACAGAAAGCAACCTGAAGCCTTCGCGGCATTGGGAGGTAGGTCCATGGGAACAGTCGCGGAGCAATGTCACGCAACTTTAAGTTCCCTTCGACCGTCTCACATCTTTGCCAAGCAGCCCGAAGAGCTGCCCATATTCCTGTCATGTAGTCGGTGTGAGGAAGAACGAAACGTTGGACCAGTCGCAGAGTCTTCGAGGACTCTTTGGCGCCCTCATCAGCGCGCTCATTCCCCGCAATTTCTACATGTCCAGGAAAATAGCAGAGGATAATCTTGAAATCCGCCCAGCTCACCAAAACCGTGGCGTTACGGATATCTCGAACCAGGGAATGCGGAAAGTCCAATGACCCGAAAGCACTCAGGGCGCTTTATGAGTCGCTATAGATCACAATCCGGTCTCCGAACCGAGCACGTCGCGGAATATCCCGTACCGAGTGAGGTATTGCCACCAGTTAGGCCGTGAAGACAGACGCAGCACCTTGCAGAGCCCCGCTGACTTCAAACAGAGGGAATACGGCGTGCAAGCCGACCCCCTCTTGGGACTTGGAGCCATCCGTATACACTAGCACGGTTCCAGCGTGACACGAGGTGTGCTCCAAAAAGGTCGAACGCAATACTCCCGGCACTGTACAAACTTTGGAAGCAGAGGCGTGGCGACAAATAGCCAAATGTGGTACCCTCCAGGGTGGCGTCCTGGGCAGAACTAGGGGCGCCACCGGCCCGAGAGCTATACTTAGCCCTATACAGCCCTAACCCTTTGGGTTTTGGGTATGACTGGCGTCTCTCAGCTGCATATGCACCGTCGAAATCAACTGCAGATGCAGTGAGAGCTGTTGTCAACTGAGGGAGGCGCCGAGCTCGCGCGTACAGGCGAGTGATGCACTGTACGCTGCGTAGAGGGAGTGGCATCTCCCTAGCATCGACTAACAGGCTCTTAATGGGAGAAGTGAGGAAGGCACCGGTCGCCAGGCGAAGGCCGGTGTGGGGGATCGAGTCCACCTTCCGAAATAAACGCTCCGCGGCGGATGCGTAAAATTCGCATCCGTAGTCGAGCTTCGAACGAATAAAAGATCGATAAAAGAGTAAGGAGGTAGCCCTATCAGCGCCCCAACCGCTGAACGTCACGAAGCGGAGAATATCCATGGCGTCGGTACAAGAAACACTAAGGCTGCGAATATGAGCCTCCCAGGTGAGGTGTTGGTCAAATACAAGACCAAGGAAACGGTGCGATTAAACCACTTCCATGCGCACCCCATTAAGAAACAAATCTGGGTCAGGGTGGAGCCGTGGAAGGCGGCAAAAGTGCACCACCTTAGTCTTGGCCAAAGAAAACCGAAACCTGTGCTCTTCGGCATAGCGAGAGACGCGGTTCAATGCCTGTTGGAGTCTACGCTACAGAGTTGGCATCTGGACGCGCCAAAAGTGTTCGAAAGGTCGTCCAAGTAGAGCGTAGCAAGGACATCTTCCGGCATCACAGTGGTAATGCCATTGATCCTCAGGTCAAAGAGTATGACACTGAGAACAATTCCCTGCGGGGCACCCTCTTCCTGCTCCATTGGGCTGGAGAGGGCTCCCCCAACCCGTACGCGGAATCGACGATTTCGCAAAAATTCAGATATAAACATTGGGAGGCGTTCCCTCGCATCCATCGTGTAGAGAGTCTCCATGATACCGTATCACCATGCGGTATCATAGGCCTTATCCAGATCGAAAAACACCGGGCGTAGTGCTGTCTACGAAGGAATGCTAAGTAGACGGCATTTTCAGTCGGAGCAGAGCATCCGACGTGGAGTGGAACTTGCGGAAGCTGCACTATGCAAAAGACAGATGGCCTTCGCTGCCTAGGAAAAAGGCTAATCTAACATTTACCAATTTTTCCATCAACTTGTACACGCAAGAGGTTAGAAAGATTGGGCGGAAACCGGCCGGAGTAGAGTGATCTTTCCCTGGATGGCGAAAGGCGAGCACAGTAGCGATTCGCCAGGAATCTGGGAGGAGACCCTCCACCCAGATTCTGTTGAACAAATCTAAAAGAAAAGCCATGCCTCGCTCACCCAGGTATCGAAGCATAGCGTACGGGAAATCTTCCGGACCATGGGCGGTGTCCGCGCACGAAGCAAGAGCGGAGCTCAACTCACTCACAGTAAACCTGTCGTTAAAGGGTTTTCCACCTCTGGAGGTAAAGTCCAGCTGGCAGCCTTCCGCGACATCACGACGTGCATTAAATGCGGGCGGAGGAGCATATCGGCTAGAGGATGCGGAGAAAACGGTCGCGAAGGATGCCGCCACGGACGTGGGGTCCAATATTGCGGTCCCTTTCTCCTGGAGAACGGAAGGGAGGTCCTGCTAGAACGGGAGGGGGGACCTGCGAGAACTTGCCTTGAATCCTTTTGACTCGCTTCTCACACCTCTGCTAGAGAGGTCTTCCCGTTAAGTGAAGACACGTACGCCCGCCAAGAAGAGTGGCGAGCATGCTTCGAAATATACCTGAACCTAGCCCTAGCCCGACGAAATTCAGCGACAGTGAAATCGTTCGAGCGGCGCTTATAACGCATGTAGGCATTACGCTTCTGTTTGAGGGCTGTCTCACACTCTTTCGACCGCCACGGGAGTGGTCGTTGTGCAAAGCGGCCAGGCGTTCTGGGAATAGTAGTCAGGCCTGCGGTGATGAGGTTACCTGAGATGAACTCACCTTCTCATATCGATCTAAACTCCTCGACTGAGATAGAGAATCCAGTCATTTCCTGAAATGCAGGCCAACGCGACCGCGCCAAGCACCACCGAGGTTGGCTCTCAGGCGGCAGTGATCACTACCTTGGAGGTCATCGGCTACCTCCCAATAACAATCAGGCTGTGCATCCAAAAAGCACAAAGATAGATCAAGGCAAGCTCTTCGATCAGATCGGCAAGGACTTGTACAATGGGATTTATTGAGTGAACTCCCAGAGAGGATGTCTGCCGTTCAGATCTCTAAGCAAGAATAAGGACCTCAGCAACCTTGCCACGACGCGGCGGAAGCCCCGCGTCGAAATCAGCTGACGGTGGAATGTACGCAGAAATGATAGTATACCTCCTATCCAGGTGAAGCTATACAGCCACTGACTGAAAGGAGGTATCTAAAGAGAAAGGAAGAACGGAGACATCCTGCCGGGTGTAAACCGCGCATCCCCCAGCCCGGCTATCCCGCGGTGGTGGGGTCGCAAGACCCTTATACCCCGGGAGGGCAGGCAGGGGGCACGCGCCTAGCATGGTCTAATGCAAAAAGATAGCTAACGTGGAACGGGACGAGACGAGCCTCCGCAGCTGGTCCCAGTTGGCCCGGAGTCCATGGCAATTCCATTGAAGGAATATGCCCTCCAGGCCTAGCTCGGAGGAGACGCGGGGGCCCTCCTCGAACAGAAGACCCTCACGGAAATGGCCGTACGCTTCCCGGAGGCAGAACCCTGGGCGCTTTTTGCCGGATAAAGCGCTGAAAGCGCTGTCGCCTTCGAGGACTTATTGGGGGAGGTTGGGCTCGCCATGCGAGTCTTTTCCTCCCTCCGCCTCAAAACCTTAGGCAGGCGTTGCGGCTTAAGCGAAGGAGCCAAAGCTCCTTTCTTGCTATCCTTCTTTTGGGGGGCAGCTTTAGGAACTCCAGAAGATGGCCTGGCGACCAACTTCAGGGGTGTTGCTTCATGTGAGTCTAATGAATTGTTGGAGACCTGGTTTTAGCCTGGGCTGGATGTGAACCCTTTGTGCTGCCAGCTTTACCAAGGGAGCGCCCGGGTTGAGTAGAGCCCGCAGAAGAGCTCCGAACGGGCGCGGAAACAACCTTGCTCGTTGGCCTGGATGGGCCAGTAGCAGAGGATGTCTTTCTCTATCTTTAGGCTTAAGACGGCCCAGGCAGAGCCGGGCGCGCCAGGAGCAAGTCCGTAGCCTCGCGGAATGAGAGTCGATCCTGGGCCTGAACGGCTTGGATTTCTTTCTCAAGGGGATATGCACCACATTCCTTCGAAGAAGTGGGGTGCGGCTCTCCGCAATTGACACACTTGGTCACACACGATTTGGACCTATCGTGTGTGGCCTTGGAGCAATTTACACATACTTGGGGTGACCCTGACTTTGCATGTCTACATGAGCGATTCGTATGACCAAAGCGGTGACAGTAATAGCATCGCCGCGGCAGTGGCACAATACCTTCACGCGGTAGCGGTATCAACCGGCACGCACCGAGCTTGTCACAGTCGAACGTGAAGAAGAGTGAAGGGGTGGGTCTCGAGGCCCCTCTCTGTTTTCTCATCACACGTTCGACCTTTACCACCCCATGGTCAGTCAGCTCTAAGGTGATGTCCTCTATGTATTATTTAACGAGTTCCCTCGCATAAACTACTCCAAAGTTTATGGTAGAGTGCGGCGTCACACTGACTGGGGTGCCATGAAGTGTCCGAAGAGCACTTATCTTGGTCGCCTCGGAGGGATTCACCGAATTCGACAGAAGGCTCCCATCCGTGAAAGGGGTCACCTTCGGCTCTCTACCAATTATACTAGCTAAAGCTCTCCTCTGATGGATCATGTTGCTCTTGGCCAACATGCTGCCATCAGTAGAGCGAATAACGAGGAAGCTTTTGAAGCCAGCGGGCTCGAAAACACCAGGTAACCTCTGAATGAGGAGCCCCGATGTTATCGAGGCTCCGCCCAGTGCACTTTTAGGCTTAGTCTGGGGCTCCACACCCGGGGCGTAGAGGGGACGTATGTGCCACTCCTGGCTTGGTCACTTACCGAAGCAGCAGACCCATCCGTCCCGGCATCCCCCGTGGATGGAGAGGAGCCCGAGTCTTATTAGTCTTTTTCCTGTTCTTTTTCTTTTTAGGAGAGGAGGGCGGGGAATGAACCCGTTTCTCCCCTCCACTGGGAGGAGCCCCCGGGCCAGATGGACCGGCCTCAGCTAGGTCCTTCTCCGAAATGGAGAAGGTCCTGGCAGTCGTAGGGGCACCGGTCGGAGGAGATCCCTCCCCTCCTTGAACTGCCCTCGGAAACCCTAGCCGTTTGAGAAGGACCTTGCATAGGGGCGGATTCGGGTTTGGTGCTTAGCGCAGAGCCCAGGCTGGGTTGCCTCAAGGACTATGTCTATCTCAGGGGGGCCCTCCAGTCCCCCCCCCCAGGACATTGTAGGTCGCATTGGCAGCATTGTCGCTAGTCACGTGTGGGGAGGCACAGTCCTTGACCCCGGCAAGGTTCAATATTCTTGCCAGCAGGTCTTTTGAGGTAAGCGACCGAATGGGCCTGGCATCCCTCTCCCCCGCCCCCCTAAGAGGGTTTGCCCTACCGAGCCGCTTCAATGGGGAGCGGTCGGCTATCGGCTGCCTGCTGGCTTTCTTGGCAGTCCCCTTGGAAAGAAAAGGAGGGACTGCGGCTGGAAACAGGGAGGTGCCCGAACGCACCTTCAAAGAAGGGGGTGAAGGGGAGTCCCCTACACCCGTATGGGAAGGAGAGGAGTAAGCCTCCTCTCCGTTTAGAGAAGTTTGGAGGGTTCCCTGCGCAAGCACAGGGGGCGGGGACCTCCATTTTTCTTGTGGAGCTGTCCAAGGCGGCTCAATTTAATTAAATACAGAGAAATCCTTTAATCCAGAGAGTGGATATAGATTTGGCAAATTTTAAAACGAGAAAATCATTTACGAACACATCTGTTTTACAATCAATCGCATGTTTCCTTATTACTTAATGGTTTTCCTGTTCTATTGCTAATACCCATGTGTGAACCACTGTGCTTCCTACACACGGCCCATTCTTACAGCTGGGGCAAGTAAATCTATATAAATGTGCGAACTCAACGGCTCGGGAATACTATATTTCACTCTAAATACAATGTCCAATATTTTTGTTATGAATGAATATAAGTTTAAATTTAATTTAACAATAAAATTTCTTAAAATAACAATTAAACTTTTCCGAACCAGGTCATTAAATGTGCTGATGTCTGGAAAAATGACGAACCTAATTACCTTAGTAATATTAAAGGAAGGGGAGGGGTTATACAGACTGAAGAGAAATTTCCAAATATAGCTTTCGACCAACGATATAATAGGTATTCATTTTTAATAAAGTATTCTTTTAAAACATTAAATTCAAAATTTGTATTAATGTAGATGATAGATGGGTTAAAAACTCTGAAGAGAAGTGTTTTAATGCCGCAATTTTGCATTATTTCACCGAAACTAAATGAATTTAAACCTTGCTCTGTTAAAGTTAGTTTCCTAGATGCACTAGTTTGAATGCGGAAGGGGTACAAGAGATATGAATATTTATAAATGGCAAAGTATTATTAGTCTCATGTTATCGGTTGAAAGTAATATTAGGTTGTAAATTGGTATGAAAACGGTAAAGGAATCGTGAAGCTGGATTCAGTATTCTTAATTCGGCGGGAACTTGGAAGGTTTTCAGAGCTCTTTTCTTGATTCAAGTATTCATCTTAGAACGCCTCCCAGCTCCCTTTTTACATGAACAGCCCGCATATATTCAGTATTTTGTCATTTCACAATTCGAATTAATTTTTATACATTTAATTAGTTCCCATAATATTAAATTTATTCTCTCTACTTACGTTAATTTATTTTACAAATTATTATACTATTATAGAGTGTTACAATTGTTATTCAATAATATACAAGGCATTAATGAGACATTTTCCTTTGATATTGCCGCTTAATACATTTAATATGAATTTAACATAATAATATATGTGTGATACAACGGTCTGAGGCCGCTTTAATTCAGCCTCTATCACATGTTAAACATGCTTACCCACGTGTATCCTGCGAGAAGGAAGCAGAAGCGCGTTATCGCACATCATAGCCAATGTTTAATCAAGGAGGTTCACTACCCCGTTTCGCCTCCATACGTCGATCTCGCCAGATTGAATTAGGCTTATGGGCAGATAAGGTATTTTCCCAGGCACCACCGGGACATTCCCCCGAAGTCCCCCACTCAATTATCCCCTACGCCATGGAGATGGCTCCGGCTATTTATACCATAGCTTTTCCCAATTGAAGCAGATCCAGATTATCTTCGTGAGGCATCAAGCCGTTCCGGTCCCCCTTGCCCACCTAGGAACTCTGCCGATAAAACCCTTATTGTCCAGAAGAGGAAAATATCCCTTGAGTGCCAAGGTTCGTGCCCCTCGAGACGCCAAGTTCATAAGGCCCCCCTGTTGTTCAGAAAGAGAACAACGTTAGAACAGCCATTGTTCTTTGAGCCCATTCGTCAAGAAACGGTTCTCGTTCCCAAGACATCACGTCCGGATAATTTAATTCCCCCCTTTTTAACGTTCTTCAAGGAAACGCTTGGTTTCAACAATAACCTCCATTGTTCATCTAGAACATCTCCGATTTGCTGTCACAAGGATCGCTCGTACTTCCGAGCCTCACTTCGCTCTCACTCCTCGTTAAAGACAACCCCCCGAAGAACCCTTCCGCTGGAAATCGCCAGTTAGACCGAAGATTCCTTCGCATCGTCTTCCTCTGCACAACAACTTTGTAACTACGTAAGCTGAGCATTACCTTTAATCATTTAACCTTTTGTGCTTTAAATGGTTTAGCGAACTATTCCCTTCTTTTTTTTTGTTTGTTTACCGTTTTGAATCTCCCCAAATCTTAATCCTCAGATTAGTCAGATATTCCCACGACCCTTTCATTCCCGTGTTCCTCCGATTTTTAATCCCCGTTTATGTAAACATTTTTTTGTGTGTTGTTGATAGTTTAATTAATAAAACTCTATTTTATTAACGGTAGCCATATTATTTATCCTTGTGCTCCGTTCCACTTCTTAAGCATATTGAAGTTTGACAAGCCTCTCCAGGCCCCCCCAATCCTTCTTAAACTAACCTCGGTCAATCAGATTACCACGCACTTGAAATATAGAATTATTCCCTTAACGAATAGTTATATATGGTATATCGTCGGGAGCCTATTCTAAGATATATATATATATATATATATATACTATTTAATTTGGTGTCAAGTGTGTAAGGTTTAACGCTATATCTTTGCAAACACTGGTCTCAGTCGAGTAAAGCATAGTGTTATTCGTTATAATAATAGAATATAGTAGTTCCCTTTTGTTTTAACGATTGCTATCCTCTTTTTGAAAACTTAAGAAGCTGGAGTAGCTCAAGGAACTGTTATAATAATTTTTTCGTGTGTTTTTTTTTTGTTATTTTAGTCATTGGTTATCTAGGTCGAGAAACCAATCACGAATAGGTCAGTGCTCATATGAAGGGTGGGCCAATTCCCTAGAAGGCATAATTCTTATCGCAAGGAATTTAGTTGGTTGACTATTGCGCCCCCAAGGGAAAATATGACTCAGTTTGAAATCTTCAAAGCGCAAGGAGAATCCTTGGGACTTTCCGGAAGAGAATTGATTGAGTACGTTCAAGAGGAGCAACGAACAGAAAGAGAAAAGTTATGAGAAGAAAGGCAAAGTAAAGTTCAACGAGAAGAAATAGAAAGAGAAATCCAACGAGAAGAAAGAGAGGAACGGAAAAGACAAGCTGAGCTTCACCATGAGCTTGAAATGGTTCGCGTACATCCTGAAACCCAATCGGTAACTTCACGTTCCGAAGCCCCGCCCAATCTCCCACTTAAGGTCCCCAATTTCAAGGATGGAGAGGATTTCAGTGCATTTTTAGCACACTTCGAAAAGATCCTCGAAATCAATAACCTGGATTTGGAGGCCGAAGGCTTAGTAAGATTACTTCCCCTTTTAAATTGTAAAATGCGCAACATTTTCATATCATTACCATCTGAGTGTACAATTGACTACGGCACCTTAAAAGCAGAGTTATTGGCCGCTCATAATATGACTCCCGATTTCTACCGACAATAATTTCGAGGAGGTCGTATTAAACCCGGACAGACGTTCCATCAATTCGGATACATTCTTCAGAGGAATTTTAAATTCTGGTTAGAATCCTCAAAGGTTGATCCTAACTACGAGTCCTTAACAGACTTCGTGTTGCGGGATCAATTTTTGCCGCCTGTCCTGACGGAGATCCGCGCGATCGTCAAGGGTCGTCAGTGCAAGACCTTTTAAGAGTGTACCGAAGAAGCGGATGTCTATGCTGCAAGATATAATTTATACCCAAAGGAGAATCGAAATTCTCACCAATCTCCCTACCAGGAAAGAAGGAAGGATGCGCGCCCCTTCCCAGGAAAGCTGACGAAGTTTCCCGGCCCCGTAAAACCCCAAAACTTCTTCCCCCCAAACCAACAACGGGACACCAAACCTCCCGTTAAGATTTCTCCACCATCACTATTCCAGAAGTGACAAATCATATGCTTCACCTGCGTTGTAGAAAACCACATGAGCTGGAATTGCCCCCAAAATTCTAGGCTTAAAAGCGGACCAGCCCACCAAGTTCACCAGATTAATGACACCCCGGCTTTCCCGGTGGTGCAGACCCAAGCATCAAATTCTCCCCCTCCGTCAGGCCACCAGGCAAATTTGATTTTTGATAAAAGTTCCCCGGGAACTTTGAAATTTAGGGAGGGCAGCGTGAACGGCTGCCGTGTATCTACTCTCGTCAGGGACACAGGATGCACGTGTTTCATCGTGTCCGACGAGCTCCTCCCCCCAGTGGACCCTAACCACGAAAGATTTGTGGTGGTACATGACTACCTTGGGTGGGCGAACCGATTTCCCGTCGTTAAATGTTACCTGCAGTGTCAGTATTATGATGGCTGGGCTGAAGTCATTTCAGCACCCATAAAATTTTGTTCCGTACTTATAAGACAGAGCCCTCAAGTAAGCTCCGACCCTGTTTCTTAGGCCGCCCTTACTCGAGCCGAGCTAAGAAGGAAGCTCAGGAGTCCGTCCCCCTCAGAACCCCGATACCGTCCGAATTCTCGGAGATCCTTAACCAGGACTTTAGGTCCGCACAAAAGGAGTGTGAAGCACTAACACTCTATTGGGATAAGGCCGAAAACAAGGACACGGAGACTGTCCTTGGACCCAAAGTAATAAGGTACCTGGAGCAAGGTGGTCTACTTTTCCGATCCGCCGAGGACAGTAATAACGCTATTACAACTGTCCTATGCCTTCCACGATCCCATGTAGCTATAGTGCTAAAAATAGCTCATGACAGCATCTTTTCCGGTCATTTTAGTCATACTAAAACGGGTCAGCGTATTTTAAAATATTTTTATTGGCCGGGTGCTGCAGCTGACATCTTAAAGCATTGTAGATCGTGCGATGTGTGTCAGAAGACGTCCGCTAAGGGGCGGGTCAAACCTGCTCCCTTACAAAGGAGACCAGTCATAACTGAACCCTTCTCCAGAGTGGCCATCGACCTGGTTGACCCTATCCACCCCCCTTCGAGCGAAGGGCACAGCTATATTTTTACCCTAGTTGACTTTGCTACCCGTTTTCCCGAGGCTGTCCCCCTTCGCCGAATCGATAGTATTTCTTGCGCCGATGCCTTCATGTCCATCTTTTCAAGGGTAGGCGTCCCCAAGAAAATACTCTCAGACAGAGGACGGCAATTCACCTCTGAGTTGATGGAGTACGTAGGGAAGCTGCTCATGGTAAAGCCCCTTTTTACCGCCCCCTTCCAGAAAAAGACAAACGGAATGTGCGAAAAATTAAATGGAAATTTAAAATCCATTATTAAGAAGCTTTGTGCCGAGCAGCCCCGCGAATGGCACCGATATCTCCCGTTCGCCCTATTCGCCTATCGAGAAATTCCTCACCGTACATTAGGTTTCGCCCCGTTCGACCTCCTTTATAGACGTAATGTACGCGGACCACTCAGCATTTTAAAGGAGTTGCTAATCAAGACCCACCTGGATCAAGAACTTCAGTCATCCTACGCCTATGTCTTGGATCTAAGCCAGAGGCTCGAGAAATGCGCGAACATCGCCTATGAAAATGCCGATGTCAATTTGGAAAAATATAAAACCTATTTTGATGTCAGGTCCGAAGATCGTAAATTTAAGCCCGGTGATGAAGTACTCCTGCTCCTTCCCATAACGAGTAATAAATTACTAAGCCAATAGAAAGGTCCGTACTCGGTCCGCGAGGTACGAGGACCGGTAGATTACCTCATTGTTACCCCAGCAGGCGATAAGCTCTACCACGTTAACTTGTTGAAAAAGTACCACCGACGTGCCCATGGAGATACGTTCGTAGCACTGGACGAAACATCGGCGCTTAAAGAGGATTACCCCGCGGAGTCCCTTAATGTCATACAGACAGTGTGCGTCCAACCTGATGCCGATTACCCTCTTCCTTCTCTGCCAGGCGAGTCTTTTGAACCCTCTGACCTGGATATCGACGCGCAGCTGACACCACATCAAAAGAGTCAGCTACAAGAATTATTATGTCAGTTCGACGACGTTATTTCAGAGAAGCCTGGATGCGCTACTAGTTTCGAGCATGATATTAAATTAACGACCTTAGAACCTGTCCGTTCAAAACCGTATCCCATGCCGATTCATTTACGCCAAGCTTTTAACGCCGAATTCGATAATTTGATTAGTTTAGATATAATAGAACCCTCCACCTCTAGTTATTGTTCCCCAATCGTCATGGTCAAGAAACCTGATGGCTCTTATTGGATGTGCATCGACTTCCGGAAGTTAAATTCTGTAACTGTGTTCGACGCCGAGCCCATCCCGTTGGTAGATCAAAACCTCCACCTTTTTGAAGACGCTAAGTTCATTTCAGAACTTGATTTGTGCAAGGCGTATTGCCAAATTCTCCTCCGGCCCGAGGTGAAAGCATATACCGCCTTTGCAACTGAGAAAGGCTTAATGCAATTTAAGCGCCTTCCTTTTGGCCTCGTGACCGCTTGTAGTAACTATAATCGTCTCATGAGAAGGTTGTTAGATGGACTTCCGAATATCACCTTTTACTTCGATAATGTCTACGTCGCTACTCGTGAATGGAGTCATCATTTAAACACCCTATTAGCTCTCTTCGAGCGACTGCGCGAAAATGGCCCCACCATTGGCCCCAGCAAATGCCATTTTGCCCACGAAACCATAAAATACTTGGGTTTTAAAATAGGACAAAGCCAGCGACGTCCACATGAGGAAAAGATTAAGGCAATCGCCGACATGCCCCACCCGAATAATAAGAAGCAATTAAGATCATTCCTAGGATCAGCTTCTTACTATCGGCGATTTGTCCGGAATTTCGCTGCAATTTCGGCGCCCCTCAGCACCCCTTTAAAAAAGAATTCCCCCGATTGACTACGTTGGAATGATGTCGCGGTTTCTCATTTTAACCAGCTCAAGAGTAAGCTCATTTCTGCCCTCATTTTGAAGTTGCCCAACCCGGAAAAATCCTTTGAGATTAAGACCGACGCGAGCAATGAGGGCATTGGAGGTGTACTCCTTCAATATGAGGATGACGGAACGAGTCATCCAGTTGCATATGCTAGTCGCCAATCATTACCACGCGAAATGAGATATGCCACTATAGAGAAGGAAGCTCTATCAATTATCTGGGTTATAGACAAATTCCAAATGTACTTGATAGGAAAAGAATTTCAGATAGGAACTGACCACCGCCCATTGGCCTATATTCGGAATGTACGACACTCCAACGGCCGAATTATGCGCTGGAGTCTACTCTTGCAAGAGTACCAATTTAAGATAAATTACATAAAAGGTTCCGATAACCAGGTCGCTGACTCACTCAGTAAGAATGCGTTACCAAATAAAGTAGATTAATTTGTAATTCGTAGGATTAGGATCTCCATGTATGTATATACCGTCTTGTACGACTTAAATTAGATCCTCCTGTAATATTATTAGTTTATGTATATGTCGGAATTTTGTGGCTCAATGTCTAATTTTTTTTTCGTATGTTCATATATTTGTACTCATTAATTTACGTAGGAATTCTTTTGTCCCATATGTATTAATTTATATTATTTCATTGTTCCATGTCTCTTTTAGGTTAAGTTTGTATTAAAGGTTAGTTCCCCTATAATCAAATGATCAACATAATCATATGTATTGAGGTAATGTTAGCTAGGTGCATGAAGGTACGGTCGGTGCAAGAAAGTGAGTTCTCCAAAATGGAGCTCTATGGTTGTCCCTTCTCTCTTTTTTCGAAGTGATAACTTTCCCTGGAATGGAGGGGTGTGATAGAACGGTCTGAGGCTGCTTTAATTCACCCTCTATCACATGTTAAAACACATGCTTACCCACGTGTATCCTGCGAGAGGAAGCAGAAGCGCGTTATCGCACATCATAGCCAATGTTTAATCAAGGAGGTTCACTACCCCGTTTCGCCTCCATACGTCGATCTCGCCAGATTGAATTAGGCTTATGGGCAGATAAGGTATTTTCCCAGGCGCCACCGGGACATTCCCCCGAAGTCCTTCACTTAATTATCCCCTACGCCATGGGGCTAGCTCCGACTATTTATACCATAGCTTTTCCCAATTGAAGCAGATCCAGATTATCTTCACGAGGCATCAAGCCGGTCCGGTCCCCCTTGCCCACCTAGGAACTCTGCCGATAAAACCCTTATTGTCCAGAAGAGGAAAATATCCCTTGAGTGCCAAGGTTCGTGCCCTTCGAGACGCCAAGTTAACAAGGCCCCCCCTGTTGTTCAGAAAGAATTATTCCCTTAACGAATAGTTATATATGGTATATCGCCGGGAGCCTATTCTACGGCAATATGACCTCACTTTACTTAATTTAATTCATTTACAATATTTTACAAATTTATCTAATCTTACAATTGTTGAATTATTTAACATAAGTAATTTAATAAGATTCTGTAAATTCATTTAACATACAAGTATATTTTCAAAAATGTCTCAGATACATCAAAGATTACTGAAATTATGGAACAACCTCTGACCTTCATTCATCGTTCATACGACAAACTTAACCGTATTCCGCTCAAATTAAAATCTTCCTGTCTTCTTAGTGATTCTGTTTACCGTTCTCTGTGTATTCCATCATCATACTAAGGTCTTCTCTATGAGTTAACTAAGATACATAATACATGACACCATCTTCGTCCCATTCTTGCTTCATACACCCTTCCTTCCTATAAAGTTGCTAAGTTTTTTGTTTCATTATTAACCCCTTTTACTTCCAATTCATAGACCGTAAATAATAGCCTTTTTTTGCTTCTGGAATCACAAAGTTTAAGTCGTCAAGTCTTCATTCTTTTCTAGCTTCGACATCACATCAGGAAATGCCCTCTTTAATGAATTCAGTTTTTCAAATTTCTCGCAGTTATTTCAGCTAACCGTCAAGGACAACTATTTCACTTTGAATAACGTTGTATATCATCAAATTGAAGGTGCTAGGATGGGAAGCCCTCGAAGTTCGATTTTTGCAAATATTTTCATGTGCCATTTTGAAGATCTACTGTTCAATGATTGCCCTGCTCACTTCCGTCCCCTATTCTACAAGATATGTTGACGATACTGTTTAATTTATTCTAGTTCGTGTTCTCAAAAAATTTCCGTTTTAGTAACAATTTACACCCTAATATGTCTTTCACCCAAGAACATAAGGTTAATAATACTTTGTCGTTTCTAGATATTAATGACTCTGGTACCCCTTCTGGCATTCAAACTAGTGTCTTTAGGAAACCAGCTTTAACAGGGCAGGGTTTAAATTCCTTTAGTTTCTGTGATAATTCAAAATTGGGCCATTAAATCTCTTCTCTTTAGAGGTTTTAACCCGTCTTCCATCTACTTTAGTATGCCTTTTGAATTTAATATTTAAAAAAAAATACTTTGTAAAAAATTAATATCTTCTTATCCAGTGGCGTAGCTAAAGGGAGGCAAGAGGAAACAAATTTAAAAGTTACCCCGGGTGCACATTGGAGAGAGACCACAAACGAGTGTCCGATCCCTTTTTTGAATCACAAAAACAGTTAATAAAACGGTTAAATATAGAAACCCATAAAAATATAGACAAATATTAGCTCAAGCATTAGTCAAGCAAAGTATAAGACGTTACTTAAAAGTGAAATGTTTGTGATGTCGTTGCTACAGGCTTTGTTTTATAATCAGTCTAAATCAGGAGTGTCCAATATAAATCAATATAAATTTTGCTAAATGTAATATCTCGGTTCCACATTTTGTAGTTTATATTTTTAATCATTAATAAGTATTCTCTATTAAAGTGTCTTACTTATTTTTATTGTTTTATTTGACACACTATCAGACATACCAGAGTGCACAAAAATATTGCAGGTGTAGTTGTTTCTTCATGTCATTCATGATATCAAACATTCGTATGTTGGGGGCCCCCTAAAGGAGATATTGCCCAGGGCCCCTAAATCCCTAGCTACGCCACTGCTTTTATCCTTGGTCGAAAACTGCATTAAGAAATTTCACTACATGCGGTATAACCCTTCCCCTTCTTTTAATCTTTTAATGTTCCCAAGAAAATTAGGTTCAGCATATTGCCAGGTATCAGGCCTTTTAATGGCCTGCTCTGGAAACGTTTAACTGCTATTTTAAGGAAATTGTATTGTCGAATCAATTATAAACTTATATTCATTCAAAACAAAAATATAGGGCATTTTTTAGAATGAAAGATACTATTCTCACTCCGTTGTGTTCGTGCATTGTATATAGATTTATTTGCCCATGCTGTAAGAAGGAGACCTATATAGGAAGCACAATACGTTCACTTCAGCCACGATTCTGTTCTCACATGGATACTAGCTATAGAACCGAAAAACATTAAGTAATAAGGAGTATTCATCATTCAGGAAACATGTAATTGATTGCAAAACAGACATGTACTTAAATGAATTTTGTCTTAAAATTTGCTAAATCTATATCTACTCTCTGGATTAAAGAATTTCTTTGTATTAAATACAACCATCCAAATCTAAATAATGGTACTGTATGTCATCCTTTCATTTGTTTATAAAATAACTAACAACCTACAAAGGGCGGTCAATAAGATTTGCGAATCAGTAGGGCAAAACAGAGAAGAGGGATGGCTGTTTGTGGGGGTGTTAGGACAAGTTAGGACAAGTCAGGACCTGCAGCCGCACGCTCCTGCCTCATCTATTTAAGAAGCAGTTGCTGATCGCAGATCGTCTGTCACAAATTTTTCAACAATGGAGAAGGTTGAGCACCGCGCACTGATCAAATTCTTGACCAAGGAAGGCAAGAATGCAAAAAAGATCCATGAACGCATGGTTGCAGTGTACACCGACACTGCCCCTTCCTATGCAACCATTGCTCGCTGGAATAGGGAGTTCCGCCATGGTCGTGAGTCCCTTGAAGATGAGCCCCGTCCATGACGCCCGTCTGACGTGACCAACGAGGACAATGTGGCCCGTGTGGAGAGGATGATCCTCGAAAATCGATGGGTGAAGGTCGAAGAAATCGAGCGAGAACTTGGAATATCATATGGAAGTGTTATCAACATCATCCGCGAAAATTTGGCCATGACTAAGGTCTCTGCCCGTTGGGTCCCTAGAAACCTCACGCCCCAAGATCGACTTCAACGTCGTCAAAGTTCGGAGGAGCTGCTGCTCCTGTACAACCAAGACCCGGCGGGAATCGAGTCACGCATAGTGACAGGTGATGAAGCGTGGGTCCATCACTGGGATCCCGAGACCAACCTCGAAAGCATGGCCTGGAAGCCTTATTCGTTTTCGTTTTGTTCTTTCTTAATATATATATATATATATATATATATATATATATATATATATATATATATATATATATATATATATATATATATATATATATATATATGAAATGAAAAACCCACAAAGTATCACGTGAGGGTAGCAAATGAATGTCCTTATCAAGGATAACTACAAGAAATAGTATTATATTAGAGGTATATATACGAAAGAAAAATATAAAAGACCGCCTCAAAAACAAGAAATCGCCAATGAGGAAGGCGGAAGGGGGAAGGGGGAAGGTGATTTCTTGTTTTTGAGGCGGTCTTTTATATTTTTCTTTCGTATATATACCTCTAATATAATACTATTTCTTGTAGTTATCCTTGATAAGGACATTCATTTGCTACCCTCACGTGATACTTAGTGGGTTTTTCATTTCATATATATATATATATATATATATATATATATATATATATATATATATATATATATATATATATATATATATATATATATATATATATATATATATATGAAAATATTATAATTTTCGAAGTTCAGAAAATTTATAAAAATTTAACCGACTGCTTTTTTTAGATTTTAAATTTTAATCTAAGTAGCGAAGCGCAAGCTCCCCTCGTAGGGAGGAGTGGCGAAGCTATTGCCTGGTATATATATATATATATATATATATATATATATATATATATATATATATATTTTGTAAGGTAAAATTTGTCATTAAATGAAAATTTACAATCTTTAGCACAAAGAGAAATAAGCCCTAGGAAAGTATTGGCCGGTACAGGGAGATCTAAATTATATAATTTATCACAAAAATTTGGTCTTCCGATGGGGGGTTGTTTATCTCCCACCCTCTCTAATTTCTATATGGAATTTTTTGAGACGTTATTCTCTCCCCAAATCATCGATTTTCCTATTGTATGGTACCGTTACATTGATGATATTATGTCTTTGGCCTTCCTCAAAAGATATTCACAATTTTCTATGCAATCTTAATTCGCTAGTCCCTTCTATTAAATTTACCCTTGAAATTGAGGAAAATGGGACTCTTCCTTTTCTTGACCTTTTAATACATAAGACGCCATCAGGTTTTAAATTCTCTGTTTATCGCAAACCGTCCAACTCCCCAGTTCATATATTCACTTTTATTCTTATCACAGTGTTAAAATTAAAAGATCTGTATTCACTTCTATGTTTCTGCGTGCATTACATTACGCCTTGCTGGTCCGGAATTTTTGGATAAGTAATTGTCTAATATCTTTGAAATACGTAAAAAACTTTGTTACCCTCGTCAATTTTTGCACACTTCATTAAACTTTGCTAAAAGAACTTTTTATAGAACTGATAACCTACCGGTTTTCAGTTATAAAAATTGTCTTATCTTGCCATACTTTGAACCATTTTTTTGTCTCACCCGTATTTTTAAGCAACTTAATATCTCTGTAAATTTTAGATATGAATCAACTTTATATAAAATGTTAGTTCACAATAATACAAGGAAAAAAGGTGGAGTATATTCTAGAGAATGTTCTATTTGCAATTTACCTTACTTCGGGCAAACTGGTAAATCTTTATCTACTAGAATTTACCAACATAAGTATAATATTAGAAGAGGTGAACTAAACAGCGCTTTATTTTTACATTTATCCGAAAATAACCACCCCATTGACTGGAACTCTGCAAAATTCCTTTATCATTCCGGTGATTTCACCAAAAGAAATATTCTCGAGTGTTTATTAATTGGCATGTTGCCTAATATAAATATCTCCCCTGGCTTATTTAAACTCGACCCTGTTTTAAAAAACTTGTACTAAATGAAATAACTTCATAATGCAGACTGTTGTCACTCTTTATTAGTGTAATATCATTCGCATTGCCTCCCCCCACCACGTGTCTCTGCTATGATCGTGGATTTGTTTTGTTTTTTCTCACCCACCATTTCCATTCATATACACGGCGTTGTTGTGTGTATATCGTTTTTGGGACGCATATGTCCGTTATTAGTTGCCTAATGATCTTTTTATTGGTATTTCTCTGTCTTGTTATTGTGTTTTTCCATTGGTTTGTACTATGTGATGGGCGTTCCCTTCCTATCTTTGTACCCTATATAAGGTTGTCTTCTCCATTTTTATGCTATTCATTGAAAATGAACTTGCAAATATAGTTCGAAAGTGCTTGGATTCATCTTTGCATTTTCCTCTGGGTTAATTTTCATATTATTGCTTTCCTCACGTGCCACTTTGTGAGTTTATATATATATATATATATATATATATATATATATATATATATATATATATATATATATATAAAGGGTGTTCCATTAAGACGGATCAACGTTAGCAGTAAATAAAAGTGTTATTGATCAAAATTTATTGATTTCACTATTGGATCATGTTACTTGAGTCATGGCAATTATGTGTGAAAAATAATATCGCCTAAATGTCCGCCAAGGCTTCGGCGGCACACCTTCACTCGATGGTCAAAATCTTTGATGACGTCTTTGCATAGTTGCTCCTTGATCTCACCAATATGCCTTATTATCTCATCCTTCAGCTGTTGAATTGTTATTGGCTTGTTGGCATAGACCTTACTTTTGAGATGACCCCAAAGGAAGAAACCTAAAGGTGTAAAGTCACACGATCGTGGTGGCCAATTGACCTCGCTGTTTCGAGAGATGATGCGACCTGGGAACTTCTCATTCAATGAAGCCATTGTTGCATTGGCTGTGTGGCATGTGGCGCCGTCCAGTTGAACCCACAAATCTTCGACATCCATAGAATTCAATTCAGGCCATAAAAAATTGGTTATCATGGCAAGGTATTGCTCGCCTGTCACCGTAACAGAATTCCCGGCATCGTTTTCGAAGAAATACGGCCCAATGATTCCGCTAGCAAAAAATGCACACCAGTGACCTTTTGTGGATGCAGTGGCTTTTAAACAATCTTCCTGGGATTTTCATCAGCCCAAATGCGACAATTCTGTTTATTAACGAATCCACCAAGATGAAAATGGGCTTCATCACTAAAGATGATTTTTTTGCGAAAAATCATCATCGGCTTGTCTTTGCTCGTGCACCCAATTGACGAATGTACGGCGCTTCAAATGGTCAGCAGTCTTCAGTTCTTGTTTCAATTGAATTTTGTAAGCGTGTAGAGACAAATCTTTTGTCAAAATTCGATGTAACCTTGTTGTGGAGAGGTTCGATTCCTGCGCGCGATGACGAATAGAGGTATCTGGATGTTCGGCCACATTCTCGCGCACTGCAGCAATATTTTCAGCTGAACAGCGTAAACGAGCACGCAATGGCGTTTTCATATTTGCCACCGACCCCGTTTGTTTGAATTTACGAACAATTTTCCCAAATGCACTCTCGTCACATTAATATAAGTAAAGTCAACCAACCATCAAGAGGCCTAAGAGAATTCAAAGGATTGAATGCTCCAATAAGAAACTAGTGATAATAACTACATACAGCTAATAAAGATATAAACGACTGAGGTAGTCAGACAACCTGGCACAACTACTCGCTCTATTATACACCTCTTCTACTTATCCTCTCTACTCTTGCACATTTTCTACCTTTTTTCATCGTTGATCACTCTCGTTTGGTCGATTATGTTGACCAAAAAATTCGCGAAGTGCCCGAAATGCGTTTCTGTTTGAACGTCCATTTTCGTAATAGGCTTGGATAACTTTAACACGTTGTTCGATTGTTAATCTTTCCATGGTTGAAATTGCCAAAGATTGAAGTTATTAAATCTGAAAGAAAAAGAAAAAATCATTAGACGCTTAAACTTAACTCACATTTAAAATCGGTCCAAGTTATTGGAACACCCTTTATATACTCGTATATCGATGAGGACTAATTTCAGAAAGTCTAGATTTAATGTTTAGCAAAAAGCCCAACGCAAGGAAACTAGCAACTTTTTGACCACAATATGGTCATCTTCTTAGCCCTATTATACAAATAAACGACAAAATATCATGCAATGTCCAGAGAGCACATTACTAACGGTAACTTTAATAGCTGTGGGGCCGCATGAAGTCACTCTGACTGGAGAGACACCTTATGCATTACCTTATCCTGCGGTTGTTGGATGAAATCCGCATGCAGATACATTTAAAACAGCGGTCGCCAACCTGTGGTCCGTGAAAATATTTAGGTGGTCCACGGAAAAAATGTCATTATTTATGTTTCATGAACATTCAAATAAAAAAAAAATTACGATTAACAAAACTTATCATAGACATAGATCAGTGTTTCTTAACCAGGGGTGAATTCCTCCCTGAGGAGGAATTTCAAGATTTTCAGGGGAAAATGAGGATCACTGAGTGAGGAAGCAATGCAAATTCTGATTCAATTTTCAGCAACATATTCATGCGAAAAGACATTTTCATCAGTCACAGGAATTAAAACTCAGTACCGCTCTCGGCTTGAAATAGACGCAACTCTCCGTCTTGCAGTGACGTCATTGGAGCCGAATCTCCACATACTGATGTCAAATAAACAGCAACAACCCTCATACTAAAAATGGGTAATATTTAACTAAACTTCAGGGTTTTGGGGGGAATAATTACTATATAACTTTTTTACCTTTAATGTGTGTATTTCGTATTGAAAAAATAAAAGTTTTATGATTAATATTGTATAATTATATTTTTTACAGTACCTTTTAATCTAAATTCATATTAGTGGTCTGCAAATAAAAAATTATACATTTACTGGTCCATCAAGTTCTAAAGGTTGGCGACTGCTGATTTAAAACGCCGGTATGCAATACAACACCGTTGGCTGTATATCGATGTTAACCTGTTCCTGAAAAAAAGACATTAAAAAACGGAAATTTAAACCAAACACCATATATATATATATATATATATATATATATATATATATATATATATATATATATATATATATATATATATATATATATATATATATATATATATATATATATATATATATATATATATATATATGGGTAGCATCATGTACTGCGGCTGCTCATGCAGTAGACTTTCCGTTGTTTTGTAGTGAGATTAATGTAGTTTTAGTCTCCAAGTTGAGTTTACTTACTCATACACGAGTAAAGCAAAAACTGGAAATAAATAACTTGTAAAATTATCGGTGTGAAATGTAATACTATTTCAAATCTTGTTAATATTTATTCACTTGCAAATATATGAATGATTTTTCGTATGTCTGGCACTGCGTACAACGCTGCCGTTTATCAGAATTTCAAAGTCCAAATTCCCCTCCTTTTTCAGTTTCCCCCAAATACCGTTTCCAGTATTGTTGAGGTTTGAGGCTCAGTTTTCGTTGTGCCATTCAGTCCAGTGCCGCTCGTTTCGGTGCTGCTGTGCCGTTTGTTTCGCTGTTTCTTAATATTTTATCTTTGGGGTAAAAGGAGTCAGCATTCATAGGGGAAAGAGTAATTACTTTAAAGTGAGGCGTTATGTCGGATTGTTCTTCAACTTTTCTTCGCCGAATTTTCTCTCTACCATTGTTATCCACTTTCGTAGGTTTTAACCTGAATTCTAAAATTGGGATGAGATCTTGCGAGCCACACAGGAGAAGCTTCCTGATGTTCCTGCGGGCCGCGCCCCCTTCTCCCTCCTCTAAGGGGCTCGGAATTAAGTTTTCAGCTTTCCTGAAAAAGGAACTCAGAATATTAGACTTTCCCCAGTGATTCATGGATAAATATTTACATTTAAGACATAACTCTGTGTTTGTTTTTCATTAGGCGAATTTGCCCCTCCCCTCCTCTCCTCTTCCGCCCCTCTACTCCTTCGGTTGGCACACTGTACGAGCAACGTGTATCTGTGCGAGGTTATTTTATTTAATAAAAAAAACGTATATCAACAATGGCATCGACGGAAATTGTTTTGTATCTCCTGAAGATAAGCGTACCCATAAGTTGGTTGAGGTGTGTGGGTCTGTGTGTGTTGGGGCGGGGTCCTATGATAATGTGTGAAAAGCTGGAATAGTCTCGATCACAGGGTGTAGATACAAATCGTGAATTGAAGTTAAAATTTAGTTTAAAAGATAAACTTTGAGATAAAGACCCGATCATGTTTCGTAATGAGAATAAAAACCCTGTTTTCATCAACATATGATCATTTGGTTAAAGAAAGAGGAACCGAACCTTAGCTATGATTTTAACTCTAATTTTAGGTGGTCGTTTATCTCACGTGAGAAAAGCTACGCCCCTCGCCCTTGTTCAGGCGGGATATTTGGGTACATTTCTTGAGGTGATCCAGTATTTTGAGACGTGGAGTTAGGGGGGGCGGGGTATGTGGAAGGTGCAGTTGCCACAACTAATCATATCACACCTTACGCTGAATTCTCGGCAATACTTCAATTTAGGGGTGCACGATAGGGGGCGCTTTTTCGGGGCTACAATTTGGGCCTTATGACGTCACACGTCAAAAGGCGAAGCCCCTCATTTCTTAAGTAACTAAAAACGTTAATTTTTTGGCGAAAATAGCCTAAAGTAGGCGACACTATCGTCTTTATTAATTCGATAAACGTGCAGAGCCGATCGCACGTTTATCAAAATAACAAAGACGATAGCGCCGCCTAATTTAGGCTATTGCCGCCAAAAATTAAACAAATTTTAGTCTATCGAGACCAAGTTGCTTTTATGTTTCGTTCAGACGTGCAGAAACAATTTGTTAAAAAAAAAAACGTGAGAACATTATTCTATAAACAATTACGATTGGGTCATCGCAGGGCGATTTCCTTCACGAGCCGTAACTCGAAATTAGTCAAAAAGAGATGAAACATATTGGAACATGGACGAAATATTATGCGGCCAGGACCGAGGAACAGCGGAGGTGAGCGCGCGACGCAGATCTTCAGGTTTACCCTATCTTCACCTTTCACTATTATAATTGAGTCGCGCTTCTTTTAAATGAGACCACGATCTTTAGAAAAGTCTATTAAATTGACCGAGGAATTAACACAAGTCGTATTGAAGTCGAACAAACCATATTCACAAGTATCGCGCTCTTTTAACTGCTCGGTTTCAGAGTTGCCAATGTTTGAAATAAGCTTGAATTAAGGTTGCCAGTGTGTGAAATTAATGGTTTAGTTTCACAAAAATAGTTAAACGAAACATACAAAGTTTAATACATTAGTAATTATAAAAAAGTCAATGCATTACTAAATAATATAATTAAGTAGAAGTGCAGGCATTTACTAAATAATAAAGAAGAAAGGAAAAACAAAATAACAAAACAAATACAAGGCCGTGATTGGCCCCCTTTGAAGCTACCGTCTGATGTCATAAGGCCTCGATTGTAGCCCAGAAACAGCTCCCCCTATCGTGCGCCCCTAAACTGAAGTATTACGAATTCTCTTATGACAATTTAATATATTATTGCTTTTCGATCGTCTTTGATATATATATATATATATATATATATATATATATATATATATATATATATATATATATATATATATATATATATATATATATATATATATATATATATATATATATATATATATATATATATATATATATATATATATATATATATATATTGTGAAACTTCAGAAGGCCTACACTGTGTTTTTAGTATTAAAAACAGTACTAATGATGTTTTTAGGCATTGTAGTTTGGCGCGAAAAGTACATATTTTTAAGAGGAGTCTATTCGGTCGAATGTTCTGTTTGTCCAAGTAAATATTTTGGACAGACAGGAAAGCAATTATCTGTCCGTATTACTCAACATAAATACAATGTTAGGAGAGCTGTAAATAATAGTGCGTTTTTTTGTGCATATGTCCGAAAATAACCACTTAATTAATTGGAATTCAGCAAAATTTATTGTTCGCTCAAATGACTCAATTAAAAGAAACCTTATTGAATGTTCATGTATAAGCCAATTTAATAACTTTAACATTTCCCCTGGCCTTTTGAAAATTGTTGTTGTTATGAAAAAACTCATTCTTAAAGAAATTAGCTTTGACTTATGTTCCTAATTTTTTTTGGCAATTTTCATTTTTATGGGAACCCGATTTGTCAATTTAATTATTGCATTGATTTTGTATTAACATTATTTTATTTCTCTTCCTAACTCCTTGTCCCTCTCCCCTTCGATTCAATTTACTTCTAGTCTCTCCTAATCTCCCTCTTTAGACTATCGCTTTATTCGTTAATCGTTTTAACCCTTTTGGCTCTGTTCATGACTCTTTCTTGCCTCTCGGTTTGACCTTGCGACCTGTTATGGCTAAATCTTAATGTGAATTTACCCATCCCTCTCCTACTTCCTCATTGGTGATTTCTTGTCTTAGAGGCGGTCCTTTATCTTTTACTAACATAACATAATTACACGGATGTCAAAAGCCACAAGGGCCTATCAAAGGTCATCCGCCTCCGTCAAAACCCACCCACAAAAAGCACCATCACCAGGGAAAGACAAAATCAGTCCCCCACAATATAATATAACAGATGACAAAAGCCACAAGGGCTCATCATAGGTCATCCGAGTCAAACGTCCTCTTTTTTAAGGCACCCAAACTCCCAGGAAAACTACATCCAGAGGATTGCGTCCAGAAACAAGGGTATCACCAATCAAGGCTTGTCAAGAACTAAATCATGCAGCTATAGATATATACAAACAATATTAATATATACAAAACTTAGGAACCATCACAACCTTCCCTTCCCATAAACTCATCCAACCTACTCTTGAATACATTTAGATTTGGACTACCTACTACCCTCTGCGGCAATTTGTTCCAGAAGTCTACCACTCTATTGGTGAAAAAATATTTTCTTAAATCCAACCTACACCCTTGCTTTTTAATTTTCAAGTGGTGACCTCTAGTCCGATTTCCATCATCTAACTCAAAAAACTTGCTAACATCCAATTTATCTATCCCGGAAAAAATTTTAAAGAGCTCAATCATATCCCCTCTCACACACCTCCTTTCGAACGAGAACATATTTAATACCCTCAGTCTATCTATATATTCAAGGTGCCTCAGGGAAGGAATAATCTTTGTTGCCCTCCGTTGCACTGACTCGAGAAGGTTAATATCGTGTCTAAAATGTGGGGACCATGCTTGTATACAGTACTCTAGATGTGGCCTAACATAAGAGTTATAGAGTTTAAGAATAACCTCCTTACTTTTGTAACTGACATTTCTCTTAATAAAACCCAGCACTCTATTTGCCCTATTTCTTGCTTCAATACACTGCTTAGAAAACCTTAATGACTTATCTATTACTACTCCTAGATCTTTCTCATCCTCTACTGAGCTCAGCCAATGCCCATCCATTTCATAGTTAAATTCTCTATTATCTTTTCCCATGTTAATAACTTTGCACTTATCAAGGTTGAAAGTCATTTGCCACTTATGTGCCCAGGATAACAATTTATTTAAATCCCCCTGCACTTTAAAATTATCATCAATATCTTTAACTACAGCTGCTAATTTGGTATCATCCGCAAAAATTGACACTTTATTATTAACTGCCTTCCCAAGATCGTTTATATAGATGACAAATAATAATGGACCGAGAACTGATCCCTGAGGAACCCCACTGATAACATCCCTCCACTCTGACTTTACACCATTTAGCACTACCCTTTGCTTCCTGTCTTTCAGCCACTCAGCTATCCAATTTGAAACACCCCCACATATCCCAATCATTTTTAATTTATGAAGTAGTCTCCTATGTGGTACCTTATCAAATGCTTTACTAAAATCTAAGTAAATTATATCTACATTCTCTCCCTTATCTACTTGATCTATTACAAACTCCAGAAAGTCTAGTAAGTTAGTGAAACATGATCTACCTGATCTAAACCCATGCTGAGCATCGCTGATTAACCCCTCCCTCTCTAGATGTTGGCAAATGCCTTTTTTAACTATTTTCTCAAGAATTTTACAGACTACAGGAGTTAGGCTAACCCGTCTAAGGTTATTTGGATCCTCTTTACTACCCTTCTTGAAAATGGGGACTACATTCGCTCTCTTCCAATCATCGGGTATTTCTCCATATTCCAGTGACCTAGTATATAACTTCTCCAGAGCTATTGAGATACTTTCTACCCCTTCTTTAAGTATCCTAGAATGAATATTATCAGGGCCGGAGGCCTTGGTAGTATCTAACTCACCTATTAGTCCTTTTATCATCCTCTGATCCACACTAATGTTAGTAAACACCTCTTTCCCTGACCCATGAGTACTATACATAAGACTATTTAGTTTCTCCTTTGTAAATACTGATGCAAAATGACCATTTAGTACCTCAACTATTTCCTCATCAGTTTCTCTCACAACCCCTTCATATTTTATAGGTCCTATTTTAACTATGCCAGACTTGTTATTAATTTTATAGTAACTAAAGAACTTTGTAGGATCTTTTTTGCTATCCTGAGCTAATTTAATTTCTGACACCCTTTTGTTCTTCTTTATAATCTTATTTAACTCATTCCTTGCCATTCTATAATCACTTAAATTTTGAATATTATTTTGTACCTGTAATTTTTTGTATGCCTTTTTCTTCTCTGAAATTTTTCTAGCTATCTCCTGATTCCACCATAATGGTTTCCTACTTTTGTTCCTAATGGCCTTCATTGGGATACATTGTTCTTGGACTACATTTATTATATGCTTGAAAGTATCCCACATCCCATAAGCATTTTTACCTCTGAATTCTACATCCCAGTCTACCAAATTTAGCAAGCTTCGAAGTTTTACATAATCTCCCTTATGAAAATTTGGAACTTTTTCAGCATTCTCGGTTATTTTACCCTTCTCAATTCCCAAGTTAAAACGAACTATCTGATGGTCACTATTTCCCAATGCTTCCCCAACAGTCAATTCTTGAACTAAATGATCACTGTTAGAAAGTACTAAATCTAATATATTGTCCCCCCTCGTTGGCTCATTAACAAGTTGATTCAAAAAATTATCCTCAAAGCATTCTATGAACCTGCCACTTGTTCTATCCCTACCTATCATATTTTCCCAGTCCACAGAGTTTAAGTTGAAGTCCCCAATAATAACTGCATCTGTTTCACATCCCTTACTTATTTCCCTTATCATTAGTTCATCCATATCATCAGTCTGCCCAGGTGGCCTGTAAAAAGCTCCCAAATGCACCATTCTATTTTTACTGAACCTAATATCTATCCAAAGTGACTCAACTCCATCCTGCTTTATTGAAGTATTTAAACTTGAAACAATGTTGTTTTTTATGTAGATAATTATTCCTCCACCAATCCTACCTGTCCTTTGACTAATGTACATATTATAGCCCTGTAAATCAAATTCACTTATAGTGTCACTAAATTCTATTTCATTAACCCATGATTCAGTAACGCATAATATATCTATATCCTCATTGCTAATATAACTAAATAGCTCATCCTTCTTGTTTCTAAGACTACGAGCATTTGTATAGAAACAATTTAACCCCCCTATCCCTGAAGCACCTCTTGAAACTTGAATGACCTCACCTCTATCGCCTTGGAACCTATTTCTGTTATCTGCCAAGTCCATTCTACTTTCAGTACTATAATGTCCTCTCATAATTTCCTGACCACTATTAGTATCTAGTTTCCCGCCCGCAAAGACCTAATAACACAATCATACTCTTCCCACAACACATCTACCCCCCTCCTACTCAAATGCAGTCCATCCATCGCATACATTTCTTTCATTCCAACAAACCTATCCCACACATCCACAAACATGACACCTTCCATCTCACACATCCTCCTCACATAATCATTCAGCCCAATTGCACGAGACATCCATTCTACCCCAACATCCATTCTTGGAAGCACACCTGTCACAACACCTTTCATTCTACTTTCTTTCACCTTTTCAATCAACCTCTTGTACCTCTCACGTAACTCACATGCACCCACTTTCTTCACATCATTCACTCCTACATGTGTAATCACAACCGCATCCCTTGCACAGCCAGACACCAGGTCCTCATACCTATCAGACAGATCTCTCACTCCAGCACCCGGCAAACACACCTTCAAACCATTCAATCTACTTGCATTCAACTTCCTATCTAAATATCTAACTCGCGAATCACCCATCACAAGCACTTCAGTCAGACTCCTATTCCTAACCCCCACAGACCTAACTCCATCCTCACTCGTATTCTCATTCAAACAACCAGTCACTCTACCTCCACCCCCACCCCCATCAGTCATATCACTTCCAGTTACTTCCTCTCTTAGGGCACTGAATCTATTAGTCAAGCTAATAGGTTCTGTGTCCCTCTGACTCACACACCTATTCTCCCCCTGGCTAACAACCTCAACAGAGGCAACCATATTCTCACAAAGAACAGGAGAAGCCTCCCAAGCTTCACGTTTCCTAACCACTCTCTACTGTCCCCCATCCTCACTAGGCCTATTTCTAACTAATCTAAGGGGGCTAACTTCACTATCACTAGAACTATCATATCCTACCTCCTCCACCGGCCCTCTACCTTCACCTGGAACATCTAACTGGCCTACCTCACCACCTAACCTATTCCCAGCTCTAGGCCTAACACTAAGTTCCCTCCTGAGCTCAGCAACTAACCCCTCCGTCCTACATATCCTGTCTAAATCCTGCCTTCTCATCCCCTCTAAATCTACAATGCATTCACGCAGCCCACATACAACACATGTATACCCCTCACCTAATACACCACAACCAATGCATACATTCCGACACTCATGCTCACTTCCATCCCCAAACT
Organism: Ceratothoa steindachneri; assembly: GCA_963969495.1. Taxonomy (NCBI): domain Eukaryota; kingdom Metazoa; phylum Arthropoda; class Malacostraca; order Isopoda; family Cymothoidae; genus Ceratothoa; species Ceratothoa steindachneri. The sequence continues at coordinate 132,614,643 of OZ018318.1, read as the reverse complement.
CCATCACTTATTCAAACAAAGAAAGAACTTAAGTAGTAATAAGAAAAAAAAAGAAGAGCAACTTAGCTTTCGCTGATTGTGGTGAGAAAAAAAAAAACTGTAGAAAAATCTGAAAAATAGATCAACAGACTGAGAGCTCTATGAAACACGTGCTTATATATACCCTTATTGTATTATTTTTTCTTGTAGTAGTTATCCTTGAGAATGAACTGAATAAAGTTCGAAATAACTTGGAAGCACCTTTTCATTTATTTTCCCTGTGGCACATTGCATTCATTGCGAACCTCAGGTGCTACTTTGTAAGTTATTCATTTCATATATATATATATATATATATATATATATATATATATATATATATATATATATATATATATATATATATATATATATATATATATATATATATATATATATATGCAGATACACCCACAAAGGAAAAGTGAAAAACGATTCCGATCACTTTCGTCTTTATTCTTAAAAACCTATTTCAAGGAATGAACAAGAGGCGCAGAACATACATTTCCTTAAATAGTGGAAAGGAGAGGGGGTTAGACTACCCACCTCTGAACCCTAATTAGGTGGTACAAAATCCTGAAACAAATTTATTTGAGATTTTATGTATGTATTAATAATGGGGTCTATCATGAACAAACCAGGGCTAAGGTTGAAATTTGGGAACGCGTTAATGGAAATACTTATAACAATTGTCGAGAAAGTAATGATGGTAGCACAAATATATCCCTATTTTATATATTCTATCGACTTCTTTGTCTAGGTATTCTGGTGAGACAATTCTAAGGGCACGCAAAAACATAGAGGAGAAACCACTTTGTTTGATGCTATTATGGTGGTTAGAATAAAAATGTATACAAGAGTCTATGGCTGTGGGTTTTCTATATACGAAGGGCGGTCAATAAGTTTTGCAATTCGGATATAAGGAAACGAGATATGAGGAAAAGTATTTTATTATTTTTCAATATAACTACCCTCGACTTCAATGCACTTGCGCCACTTTTCCCTGAGGCTTCGAATTCCCAACAACCAGAAATCTCCCGATTGCTGTTCAATCCACTCCTGGACGGCGAGCTGGACATCTTCATCGTCCCCAAACTGGCGTCCACGCAGTGCAGCCTTGAGCTGGCGGAATAAAAAGTAGTCGCTAGGGGCCAGATCTGGACTGTAGGGGGGGATGGTTGAGCTCTTCGAATCCGCACTCGCGCAGGGCAGCTTGTGCAACTCTGGCCTTGTGGACTTTGACGATGTTGAAGTCGATTATGGGGCGTGAGGTTTCTAGGGACCGAACGAGCAGAGACCTTGGTCATGGCCAAATTCTCGTGGATGATGTCGATAACACTTCCATGTGATATTCCAAGTTCTCGCTCGATTTCTTCGACCTTCACCCGTCGATTTTCGAGGATCATCCTCTCCGCACGGGCCACATTGTCCTCGTTGGTCACGTCTGACGGGCATCATCTTCAAGGGACTCACGAGCATGGCGGAACTCCCTATTCCAGCGAGCAATGGTTGCATAGGAAGGGGCAGTGTCGGTGTACACTGCAACCATGCGTTCATGGATCTCTTTTGCATTCTTGCCTTCCTTGGTCAAAAAATTGATCAGTGCGCGGTGCTCAACCTTCTCCATTGTTGAAAAATTTGTGACAGACGATCTGCGATCAGCTACTGCTTCTTAAATAGATGAGGCAGGAGCGTTCGGCTGCAGGTCCTGACTTGTCCTAACTTGTCCTAACACCCCCACAAACAGCCATCCCCCTTCCTCTGTTTTGCCCTACCGATTCGCCAAACTTATTGACGGCACTCGTATTTCATATTTGAAACAATGGTTTGTCTGATGAATTAGAATATTTAGGAAGGGGAGTGTGCGATCTTTTTCAACTTCTAAAGTAAATTTAATCGAAGGAACTAAGGTGTTAATTTTAGTAAGGAATGTATAAATATTTAAATTATTAGGCCAAAGGCAAAGGATGTCATGAACATATGACGTCCAAGTTGTAGGGGTTCATTAATTTGGGGAAGTATTCCAGATTCAAAGAATTTCATGTATAGGTTGGCGAGTACAGGGGACAAACAATTCCCCATCGCTATTCCTAAAAGTTTGACGTTAAAATTTTCCATTAAAGGTAAATTTGCAATTGTTGATGCAAAGAGCAATGAGAAGAATTATGTTACCCTTATTCTTTTCTTCTAAAGTGTCTTTCCTCTGCATAAAAGACGTTTATAATACAATACCTGCTATCCCTTTTAATATTAAAAACATTTTGTTTTACCCTTCTCTGATTGTTTCATTGACCTTCCCCATCTTTTAAAAACCTTTAACATTTCTGTTCCTTTCAAATACAAGTCGACTATAAAGAATATACTGGTTCACAATAATTGTAATAAAATTTGTGGAGTCTATTCAGTCGAATGTTGTGTTTGTCCAAGTGAATATTTTGGACAGACAGGAAAGCAATTATCTGACGGTATTAAACAGCATAAATACAATGTTAGGAGAGCTGTAAACAATAGTACGTTTTTTGTTCATATGTCCGAAAATAACCACTTAATTAATTGTAATTCAACAAAATTTATTTTTCGCTCAAATGACGCAATTAAAAGAAACATTGTTGGATGTTCATGTATAAGCCAATTTAATAACTTTAAGATTTTCCCTGCCCTTTTTTAAATTGATGCTGTTATGAAAAAACTTATTCTTAAAGAAATTAGTTTTAGAATATTCATTGTTATGGGTACTAGATTTGTCAATTTAATTATTTCATTGGTTTTGTACTAACATTATTTTATTTCTCTCCCTCTCTCCTTGCCCCCCTCCCCCAACATATCTGCTTGCTTCTCATGCCTCTCCTAATCTCCTTTTCCGTTAATCATTTTAACCCCTTTGGCTCTGTTCTTGACCGTTTCTGCCTCTTGGTTTGACCTTGCTACCTGTTTTAGCTAAATCTTAATTTGAATTTACTTGTCCATCTCCTACCTCATTGGTGATTTCTTGTCTTAGAGACGGTCCTTTATCCTTTACTGTCTTATATATACCCTTATATTATTTTTACTTGAGAATGAACTGAATAAAGTTCAAGTTCGGAAGTACTCGGAAGCACTTTTTAATTTTTTATATGTATATATATATATATATATATATATATATATATATATATATATATATATATATATATATATATATATATATATATATATATATTTATATATATATTTATATATATATATATATATATATATATATATATATATATATATATATATATATATATATATATATATATATATATATATATATATATATATATATATATATATATATATATAATGGAAGATATCACATTAACGCGATGTATATCAGTGAAAGATAATGGTAAACCACAATATTTGAATCAAGATTTTATCTTTAACTCGGACTAGTTTCGGCAAGATGTATTTTCAACTAATAATGAAACTAGGAAAGGAGCACAATATATATAAGGTAAGACACATCCTAAACAAAATGAAACAACAGTAAACAATAAGGAAAAAAAGACCCGCGAATAAATCTGGCGTGAATTGCAAGCTAAACAAAATGAAATAGAACCAGAAACAATCTGGAGAGTTGCTAATCCGCGAGACGCATTGCGTTCGGGGGCTTATAGATACGATTGGCGACTCTATTCGTTATATATTTGTTAAATTTGTATTGTCCTTTAGATAAATTTCAATTCATCTGAAGGGCAATACAAATTTAACAAATATATAACGAATAGAGTCGCCAATCGTATATATAAGCCCCCGAACGCAATGCGTCTCGGGGATTAGCAGCTCTCCAGATTGTTTCCGGTTCCATTTTATTTTGTTTAGCTTGTCATTCACACCAGATTCACTCGAGGTTGTGTTTTTTTTTTGGGGGGGGGGATTGTTTAGGATGTGTCTTACCTTATATATTCTGTGCTCCTTTCTTAGTTTCTCCATTATTAGTTGAAAATAACATCTTGATTCAAATATTGTGGTTTACCATTATCTTTCACTGATGTACATCACGTTAATGTGATATCTTCCATTATATATATATATATATATATATATATATATGCCTTTCTCCTAAGAAGGATGCATTTGAAGAATACTCAGACAGATTTGATATTCATCATAAGTTTGAAGTGATATTTTGATTTGACTGTCTATTTGAATAATACATTTGTGTTTATTATTTGTTCTTTGGTGGGAAGATAGTGTTTTCTGTTGTTTGGATATGATGCTTAAGTTAACTCATATAGTGAGTTAGTGTTATTTAAAGTGTGATTTAGTGTGCTATTCTTTCACTTTCTTGAGTGTATTCATTTTTGTATATAAATCAAGGACTTTTTAAAACATTAATTAGGTTAAAATGGCTGAGTGCATTGAGTTGAGAGAAAGGTGGATGGCCTAGTGTGAGCATGAACGTGAGTCTTGTGATATTTGTGCTGGATGTGGAATGGTAGGAGTGGGGACTGCTTATGTTGTGTATGGGCTGGAACTAGAAGAGGGAAGAGCGTGGGATTTGGAAAGAATAACTATGCTGGAAGAGTAAGTCACTGAACTTAGGAAGGATCTCAACACTAGGCCCAGGGGGAATTCTGGGGATCGTAAGGTTAGCCCATTTACATTAGCTATGAGTAAGAGAGACGAAGAGAGTAGTGAGTGGAGGGTGGTAAAGAGCGGAAGGAATCAGGTAGCGCGTGTGGAATCTCCTGTTCCAGATGGAAGTAGGAATGCCGGTTTTATAGGGGCGGGGATAGTAAACCTTAGTAGGGAGGGTAGGTCTTCAATAGGTTTAGTGTCTTAAGAGAAGGCGCGGGGGGGGGGGGGGGGTTATAGGTGCAGGCGAAGCAAATGAAGTGCTTGTGGTCGGTGATTCACGTTAGGTATTTAGACAGGACTGTTTGAACGTTAGCGCAAGAGGAGGGTTTGTTTGCCAGGTGCACCTGGAGTGGATGTGAGCGAGAAAATTGAAAGGATAATGGATGGAGCTGAAAGGGGGGGCAGTTGTTGTTTACATGAGGGAATGACATAGGGAAAACTAGATCGGATGAGCTAGTGTCTAGATATAGGGATTTGTTAGGGAAGTTGCGGGGTAGTAGAAGGAAATGTGTAGTGTCAGTAATTTTACCTAGGCTAGAGTAGGCAGTGAGTGGATCTCGCGCGCACTTAGGATAAATGAGAGAGTGAAAGTTTTGTGTGATAGTATGGGACTAGTGTTTTTGGAAGGGATTTTGTATGCAATGGATTGGTTGCACTTGAGTCACAAGGGTGTGAAAGTGTTAAACTTTGGACCTGAGGTCCAGATTGATGGTTTCATACAGAAAGGAGAAGGGGTGATTATTTATATTAGAGATAATTTCCAGTTTAGTGAAAACACTACAATTAAAGCAGACGCCAGCACAGTCATTATGTCTAGATGTTAACAAGGAAGGGATAAACTTGTCATAAAATTATTATATAGTCCATCAAATCTTTTAGTAAGGAAGCTTCGTGTCCTCTGTGGCAGGAGATAGAACGTGTATGTAGAAGTAAGCTTGTGTGTATACATATGTGTGATTTTAATTATAGAAATAGAGACTGGGAAGCTCTTGTTGGTGATCAGGAGGGTGAGGAATTTTTTAGACAGGTTAGAAATCAACCCACTAGGGGTGATAATGTATTGGATTTCTAACAAATAGGGAGGAAAACATTAGCGATAGAAATTGGGGAAAATTTGTGAAATAGCGACCATTGCGAAATTAGAATGAAGTTAAAAAGGAACGGTGGTATCAGTAGGATAAATAAGGTTAAAATCTAAGACTTTAGAAAAGCAGATTATAGTGGTCTGAGGAGGTACCCGGAGACGGTACCTCTAGGTAGAGAAGAATGACGTTGATGAGGAATATGAGATAAGGATTAAACAGTAAATTGCTGGGCAGAATATGACCATTCCATATCGGGAGATTAGAGCCAAGTCTGTTCAACCTAAATTTAGGATGTCAGATAAAATTAAGCATTATATTGGCATTAAAAGGGACATTTGTTGGAAAATAAAAAGGACGAAGATAAATTAAGGCAGATACTTTGGAAAGCTAAGAGAAATTGTGAAATAAAGTTGCAAATAAGGCAAAGGAAGAAGGCAATGGTTTCTTCCAATTATACCGAACTAAGATTAGAGATAAAATAGGTTCACTTAAAACTACATATGGAAAGTTAATGAGTGATAGTAATGCAATGGCTCGGATGTTAAATAAGTATTTTCTTTCAGTATTTAGACTCGAGTATCCTCTAATTGTACCTGAGGGGGGCCTTGATCTTCAGGGGTAATGATTAAGAAAAATTATAGGATATTTTAATTACCAAACAGATAGTGTCAAAGGAGATCGTGTCAAATTTAGTAAAGCACCTGGTCCTGATGAGGTTTTTCCTCTCATTTAGAAGGAATGTAAAGAGGTGTCAAGTCAGCCCTTAGCCTGCCTCTTCAGAAAATCAAGGGATTAAACAATTATGTCTAATTACCGACCAGCGAGTTTGGCATCAGTGGTGGGGAATATGATGGAATCTATAATGCGAAATGTATTAGGGATCACTTATATAAACATAAGTTAATTAATGAACCTCAACACGGCTTTAGTAGCGATAAATCGTGTTTGACTAATTTACTGTCTTTTTCTAGAAAGGTGTATGATGCTGCCGATAGTGATGAGAATTGCGACATATATGTATGTTTTGTTAAAGACCAGGTTTAATTTTGATTCTATCTATTTTATTTTGGAACATTCTAACTTGCGAATGCAGTCTTTGGCATCCGGCTCGAGATTAAAAATTAGCCTCGCGAGATTCATTTTGTTTATTCGTATTTAAAAACTAATTCAAATTTTGGCCCAGAGCTTTCGCCTTTCTTCATGTATGTTCAGACTGGAATCTTCATTGTTGTTGAAGTGGCATTAATGTAAAGCTTTTGATTCATTTTGCCTCCTTTATCGGCGGGGTAGTTGTTTGTTGGTCGTGGGCAGCAAAGAATGATGTTTGTTTTCGTTCTTTGATGCTTTTCTAGGTCAGAGTTAGAGTAGATTTTGCTTGAGCAAGTTTCTCTTCAGGCGGCTCGGGCCCCCGAGGTCTCACAAGGAGAGGAAAGACCACCTCTCCCAACTGGTTACCCTTTGAAAGCTAAGCCCTTCTCTTTTTCGCGAAAGGAACTTGCTGAGGACGCCCCGTCCTGCTTTGGGGGCCTTTAGGGATATAGAAGCTGGTTCACTCTCCCTCTCCTCCCCAAAGAAGGAGAAGTAAGGCAAAAGGAAGTCGAATAAGACGAGGAATTCATCTCCTTCCGCGGGGCTCTGGAGACGGATGGGTCAGCTGCCGCTTCAGCAACGACCAGGCCAAGATCGGCACGTACGGCCCCGAAGCGCCCTCGGACGGGGATGGCCAATGAAAGACTAAATTCGCAAGTGAGCTCAGTGGAGCCTTGATTACGCCAGGGGCCCTAATTCAGAGACTACCTGGCGTTTTTGAGCCCCTTGGCTTGAAACGCTTTCTGGTTATTCCCTCCACAGATAACAGCATGTTGGCCAAAAGCCACATAATCCATTCGCTGGTGAGTGTGAGGCTGCACTCTACAATGAATTTCGTGAAAGGAGTGGTTTACGCTAATGAACTCGTGGACTACTCCATATATGACATCACCTTAGGGCTGCCCAACATGCTGTGGTCAAAATCGAACGTGTATAAGAAAATAGGGAGGGGCCCCGAGACCCACTTCTACACTCTTCCCCACGTTCGACCGTGAGAGGTTCCCTGAGTCGGTGCGTGCCGTAGGTATCGCTACCGCGTGAAGCTATTCCTATCACTGCAGCCTTTTGGCAATACGAATCGCTCATGTAGACGTCCAAATGCGGGTTTACCTAGGATCTTTGCAGGTTGCTCCAAGTTCGCACACGGTAAATCCTTACCATGTTTTAATTGCGGAGAGCCGTAGCCCGCTTCTTCGAAGCAATACGGTGCATATCTCCTGGAGAAGGAAAACCTGGCTGTTCAGGCTGTGGAACATCTCTCATTTCGCGTGGCTAAAGACTTGGCTCTGGCAAGCCCAGCATTACCTCGGACGTCTTAGGACTCGATTTAATAAAAGGGACTCCTGTCCCCTCTAGGCCTATGAGCACGGTCGTTTCCAAGCCCATTCGGAAACCTGCGGGTTTTAGCACCCACCCCGAGCGCTCCCTTGCTAGAGCCGGCAGCACACAAGGTTAACATCCAGCTTCAGCTAAAACCAGGACTTTCCTCTCCCTCAGTGTGACTCTTTCCCGTAAGGTAAAACGGCTTCGCGTCTCCGCCGAGTCGTTAGGTTCATAGGATGCAACACCCCTGAAGGCGGTCATGAGGCCATGATCCGGGCTTCCTAAAACTGATTCTCGAAAGGATGATAACACCAAAGGAGTTTCTGCTTATATGCCTCCAACCCAGAGGCTGAACTCGGTGGCTCAGAGACTGTAGATCATCCAAAGAAAAGTGACCTCCGGCTCCGAAGCCTCCCCGCTCACCAAAGGTTTCGAGACGGACGGATGAGAAGTCTCGCGTAGCTAGCCCAACATCCCCCGATAATTTCTCGAAGCTGACAGCGCCTTGTTCGGCCAATGGCGTACGGCCATATCCCTGATGGTCTTCTCTTCGAAGAGGGCCCGGCATTTCCCCCGAGCTAGGGCTGGAGGGCATATTTCTTCAATGGAATTGCCGCGGACTCTAGGTCAATTGGGAAGAGCTGCGGATGCTCGTCTCTTCACCTTCCCCGTTAGCCATCTTTCTAGAGGAGATTATGCTGGGTGCGTGCAGGCTGCCCATCCTCCCTGGTATAGGTGAGGGTAAGAGGATGCGCGATTTACACCCAAATAGCTCTTTTTAGGGAGTGGCAGTACGGCTATACTTGGATAGGAGGTATACAATAACTCTGCGTACATTCCACCGTCAGCCGACTTCTACGCTGGGGTTTCCACCGCGTCGTGGCACGGTTGCAGAGGCCCTTTCTCCTACTCGGGGATCTGAACGGTAGACACCTTCGTGTTGGGATTAACCGATTGATCCCAGGGTCAGGTCTTTTGCACAGTGTGGCTTCCGCAAGCTCTACTCCACGTCGGATGATTTTCTTCGACTATGAAATGCGAGGCCTTCCTTAGTAGAGAGCACTACTCCACGGTTTTTTTCGATCTGGAGAAAGCATATGATACCGCATGGCGATACGGTTTCATGGAGACTCCACACGATAGGTGCGAGGGGATGCCTCCCCATCCTTATTGCTGAATTTCGGCGAGATCGTCGATTCTGAGTACTGGTGAGAGGGCCCAATGAAGCTGGAAGAGGGTGCCCTGCAGTGAAGTTACCCTAGTGTCACACTTTTTGCTCTGAGCATCAACGGCATTACCTCGGTGCTGCAGGAAGATATTCTCACTACGCCCTACTAGAGCGTCGACTCCAACAGGCATTGAACCACATATCTCGCTATGGTGAATCGCACAAGTTTCGATTTTCTTTAGCCAAGTCTAAGGTAGTACATTTCCGTCGTCACACAAGGTACACCCTTATCCGAACTTGTTTCTAAACGGGGTTCGCTTTTACCTACCCCAATGCCGCGAGAGTTTCAGGTCACTTTCTGCCGTCTTCGAATTGGCCACAGTCACCGGACGCACAACCATTTGATGGTGCGCCCGCCTGCACCTTACTGCGACGAATGCGTTGTCCCCCAGACTGTTCGGCTCATTCTGGGGGATCTTTTGGCACGTTACCTCTCCGTGTACCGGCACTAGCGGGGTTGTTACCGCTTGCCCTGATTTTGCACAGATACTTGTGGACTATTAGACTCTTGGAGGAGGTATGTCTTTGTCCATTTCATTTGACTCTTGGTGTTGGTTGCATACTCCTGCGTCGGAGGAAAGCAGTTTTGCCCCCGAAGCACCTTTTGTTTTGCTCATATTTTGTGTTTTAATTTCTTCTTTTTTTTATTAGTGTGTTTAATATAACTTATTATTTGGCTAAAAATTAATTACGGCTACTTTTAGTCCTCGGGGGCAGTCGTCAGTTGAGCGACTTGAAATAAATCTGTTAAACGCGACTGGGTGAAAGTTTTAAACCCTAAAATCGGTGAAAGTGTTTGCTAAGCCCGACCATGAGTGAGTGTTTTAAATCCGACCATGGATGAAATAGTGTATTAAACCCAACCATCGTGGATGAAAGAGTGTGTTATACCCGACGATGAGTGAAAATGTGTTTTAAACAGGTCCATGGGTGAAAGGATGTGTTGAACCTAACCATGGGTGATTAAAGTGTTTTAAACACATCCATAGGTGAAAGTCGGCTATACCAGACCATGCGTGAAAGTGTGTGTTAAGTCCTCCATGTGTGATGAAAGATTGTTTTAAACGTGAGTGTGTTAAGCCCGATCATGGGTGACGAAAGTGTTAAACCCGACCATTGGTGATGAAAGTGTTTTAAACCACACTATGGATGAAAGAGTGTGTTATACCCGTTGATGAGTGAAAGAGTGTGTTATACCCGTCGATGGGTGAAAGAGTGTGTGATGAAAGTGTTATACCCGACTATAGGTGAAAGAATATTATAATTATACCAGGCAATGGCTTTGCCACTCCCCCTTACTGAGGAGCTTGCGCTTCGCTACTAAGATTAAAATTTAAAATTTAAAAAAGTAGCCATAGTTAAATTATTTTAAATTTTCTGAACTTCGCCAATTATAATAATTTTAAAAAGGAACTCTAAACTAAAGTTCGCCCCTTTCAAAGTATCACGTTGCTAAAATATAGTTATAGAAGAAGATATATAAAAATCATTTTTCTGAACTTCACCATTTGTAATTATTTGGGTTTTAATAAATTCACAAAATTTAGATACTTATATTTATTTCTGAACTTTGATAAAAAAACCATAAGTCATAACTAAATTAAGATGAAATTATTATTCAAATACTAAAAAAATCCCCTTTTTAAATTATAGTGTTAGTGATGATGATGATTAGGTGTTTTACTACCGTATGTGAAAGAGTATTAAATCTGACCATGGGTAAAAAGGTGTGTAAACCCTATCTAAGGACAGGTAGGTTGTACCAATCTGAAACTGTCTTTACCCTCTTAAGGGTAAAGGAATAAATTACAATGTGCTATGATTAAATAATGTTGTCCCATTTATCAAGTTTTTTAATTGGATGCCCTAAAAAATATGCTAATTAAAATCTACGCGCGAATTGGTTGTCTCCTTTGTTAAAAGTGACTCGAGAAGTCGGAGAGAACTGCTTCCTGATTGGCTGAACGCATTTGGAACTTCACTCAGGTCAGTTTAACCGCGAGGTATTGTTTCGGCGAGGCTTGGGTGCCTACATATGTTTTTCCGAACCAGAAACCAATAACTTCGAAAAAGAAAAATAATAATAATAACCTCTTTCGATGTTTTTGTGCTGAATGAATTTTACGCAATTTTAGCTCAAATTCAGCACGATTATTGCAATGAATGAAATAAAACTTTTATTAAATTAAACTTACTTTTGCCCCAGAGTTAAAATTAGGAGCCTCTGATTCTGATCTCTTCTATCATTGAATTTAGACTTCGAGGTATTTATTATTTCCAAATTAGCGAACTAAGCTTCCTTTTTTTTTTAGCGCCCATTTGGCGTCTGCCTACTAGGGCATAAGTAAGTCACCGTAATCATCTTATAGCCTAATGCTAGGCTAAATTAAAAAAAAACAAACAAAAACAAATCCAACAGATAAAACCTCGGGCAAAAAGCAACAACGAACAAAAACAAAAGAAGAAGAAAGAAGCACGCTCCGGCGTTGGGGCCATCCCCTCCCCCCCCCCGGCGCTGCAGCATAAGACCGACACAACGATTGTTAAATAAAAAGGAAAAGGCCAGCCTCCTCCAAGAAGTCAAATAGTCCAAAAGGCTATGCACGAACTCGTCCCGAGTCCCAAGAAAAAGCGGTAGTGCCGCCACTCGTCCCGGTACTAGGACATAACGTGGCGAAGATTGTGGGGGACAACGCACCCGTGGCACTGAGGTGAATGGAACGCCCCATCGAATGGCGGCGCGTTGCGTTATCTTAAAAAAATAATCGGTTACAATAATTCCAATTAAAAAAAAACCGCACAGAATTACGCACAAGCAAAGGCCATCATAGGATCCACTGAAGTCGAGTCCAAAAAAATAAAGGAAGGAAAGGATCGAGTTCAGTGAAAGGAAGAAATGTGGATAAAGAATTAGTTCGACTCTTATTTCCTTTGTTATATTTTAAAGAAATATTTATCTACTCTTAAACATATTTTGCCTCAAATAAACTTCTGACGATGTCATCGTCAATTTTCGTCTATAAAAATGAACTAAATCTTCTTTTTATCGAAGAAGCTTGAGTTTCGCTACATCTGCCTCCGCATTTTTAAATTAGCCAACACTAATGATTACCCAACCACATCCGCCCATTATATTACTCCAACCACATTCGCCCATTATATTACTCCAACCACATCAACCCATTAAATTAGCCCAACCACATTGGCCAATTAAATTAGTCCAACCATATCGTCCCATTAAATTAGTCTAATCATATCGGCCCATTAATTAGTCCAACCATATCTGCCCATTAAATTAGTCCAACCATGTCGGTCCATTGATCCATGGCGCTGCCAAATTTCCATCTTCCCTTTAGTTCAACGCAGCACTCAAAGAGCCCTCAATTTCTCCATCATATGGCATGCAGATGCGAAATGCGAGTTTCTCATAAAGACAAAAGGTAAAAGTGATTCGATGAGTTTATTTTGGCTTCTTGTTTACGTTCTTTCACTATTTTTTACCTTTTGGGGGCGAACCTGAGCAAAAATTTCACTTGTCATCGATTCCTTTATAGATGAAGTTACATAATTTACGTTAAATCACACTACATAACTTGGGATGGCAGTGTGTGTGTGTGGTATTTATACTAAATGCAACTTGCCAAGGACTTGATTCAAAATTATGAATGATATCTTGAAGTGTATGAAACTGTTCACCTTGGCAATTGAAAAGATGGAGGAATGGAAGAACGAAAGGTGTGAAAGGTAATGAACTCGGTGTAGGAATAATAGTTTTTTAAAGGGTAACTTATATAATCCAACTGTGGTATATTTACTCTCGGTGACATGTGGGAGATAGTAGGCATTAGAATAATATGAATGAATAAGAAGGACGAGGAAGAAAAAGTCCAACCATATATGTATATTCTATATATATTCGATGCTGGGCACCGGACTTTAGAGAGTTGGCCGGGATAAATGATTTCAAAATGACTCCGAGACGTCATTGGCGGGGGCTTTTAGAACAAAGTGGAGTGCTGTATTTATACGATAGGAAGGACCTTGAATAACAATTGCTAGAATAGATATCCAACCCTCAAGTGCGAGGTCAGAAAGGGTTCTAGGAATGAGTGTGCAAGAGAAGTGGTTAATTGGGGGACATGCACACGCAAAAACCTCATACATATCATTGAACTTTTGATTTGTGATAAATTTGCTACCTTGTGAGTCAATTATGCTCTTTTGCAAGCAGTCACGTATACTTCAAAGAGTCGTTAGAGGATTCGAGTGGCCGTTTTGACAAGTAACTCATTTAGCCGTTGCTTAGAGTCATAAAGTAACGCTGAGTCATTTATCGGGACGGCGTTCAAATTATGAAAATGGGCGTTAAATTCTGATGCTTCGGGAAGAGCTCACTTCTAATTTATGAAACCGAAAGAGCTGCGTCATTTCTTTACATGAAGGACGATGTTAGGCGGGTCTGTCTCTCTCTTTTTCTCTTTCTCCCTCCTTATCTTTCTCTTTCTCCTTATCTTTCTGTTTCTTTATATCTACTTTCTTTCTTTCTTTCTTTTTTTCTTTATTTTTATTTCTTTTTTCTATTTCTTTCTGTCTCTTTTTTCTTTCCTTTTCTTCCTTTTTATCCACTCCATGGGTTGACCCTGTGTATAAGTTGCTACACCTGATACTTTCCCGCGTGCCAATAGGCCTCATTCTCTTGATCCCGAACTCCTTGACAGGGCCTGGGGAACCCGGTGCGTCCACCTTCTCCGCTTTTTTCTAAGAGTTTCCCCTCATTACTTTCTCCATCTACTTAGGTTGAAGGACCCCACCAGCTACCTCATGTCGTGTCAAAAGTGAAGCTTTAAAAATGTCTATAAACAACGCCCTTTAATGCCCGCTGGTTAAACATAATATAATTTCATGGTTGACAAGAGCCACATGGGCCTATCAAAGGTCATCCGCCTCTGTTAAAACCCACCCACAAAATGCATCCATAGGCTTGTGGAAGATCATGCATCTACAATATAAACCATCTACAGGAATGCGTCAAAAACAAAAAGCATCATCATCAAAGCTAGTCCAAATCCAAATCACCCATAATATAAAAAACTGCATCCACAGGAATGAGTCCAGAATTGCCCCTCCCCTTCAAATAAAAAGAAGTTAACCCTCCCTCCCCATATAATCATCTAATTTGCGTTTGAAAACATCCAAAATTGGACTGTCAACTTACCTTAGTAATGGTTAAGAGGCTAGGCAGCTAGGCTCATAGGTTGCCTCTTCTCGCACGACTATTGTAATGTTTATCATAATTACTTTTAAATGCAATAATGCTTGGACTATTTACTAAATACTCCGGTAAACTATTCCAAGTGTTAACAATTCTTGCGTCAAAAAACTGATTCCTCTTCAAGGTTCTGTGACGCGGCCTTCAGTAGTTTGAGTTGGTGCCCTTTCGGTTGCAAGAGACCACAAATCTTGACAGATCCTGGGCGTTGGGGCGCGATTAATGAGAAGATTGACTTTCCCCAATAACTCCTTTCATGCATCTAATGGTTTTACCACCTTCCTCTGGTGCTCATGTACTGCTTATGGCGGGCGGGCTTTCCTGCCATATTGGCTGCCAGACCAACAAAATGTCTTGGGTTCCATCTCTGCGCCTGGCAACATCTGAATCCTGCCCCATCGTGGCACTGTTGCCAGGGCCCTTTCTATTCTTCAGGGATTGGTAGGCACCCAACCTGGGTGATGATTTCAAGTATATTGTCCTGAACCGCTTCATTTTCTTGTCTTGGTCTTTTCCTGTGTTTTTCGGACGCACAAACCTATTTGGGGTGGGTGGTTGTCGATGGCCTTTATGGTAGTTGTCACTTTGCTATGCAAATATCTTTTTTTCTGGGGCCCTGCCGCATGAGAAACCACCTTGGTGGTGCTAGGAGCGGGCGCGGTGTTCCGTATTTCAGTAAATGACTCAGTCGATGAGTTTATGTCGGTTGAAAAGACCCTTGAGTTCTCCGGCTCTCTCGTCGCCGTGGGCTTGACTACTATTAATAGAACGTCTTGCCGTTTTGCACACCTTCTGATTCCTTGTTGGTTGGCCGAGTATGAGACTGCCATTAGAAGTGATATGTGTGTATGAGCTAAAAGTGACGCCCAAGCGATTTCGCCGTGGGTGAATTTCGTCGAGTTCATCTAGGTTCCTGTATATTTCGAAGCATTCTCGCCACTAATCTTAGCGGACATACATGTCTTCACTTAACGGTAAGACACCTCTTGCAGAGGTGAGGAAGCACGTTAAAACGATTCTGGGCAAGTTCGCTCAGGTCACCCTCCCGTTCTTTTAGAGTCATGATTGCAATCTCGGACCCCACTTCCGTGGCAGAATTCTTCGCGACCGCTTTCTCAGAATTATCTAGCATGGATGCGGCCCCGCCATCATCACGTGCGAGGTCGCTGAACGGCGCAGACTGGACTTTTTACCTCCAGTGGCCCGGAACCCTATGACCTATCTACGTAAAGTGCGTTACACACCGCTCTCGATGGTGCGCCGATACCGCTCATGGTCCGGATGATATCCCGTACCTCATGCCTCGACACTTAGGTGAGTGAGGCATGGCTTTTCTGCTAGCTCTGTTCAACAGCATCCACCCAGACTCCTGGAAAATGGCTACCGTGCTTTCCTTTCGCAAGTCGGGGAGAGATTACTCTCCTCTGGCTGGTTTCTGCCTAATTTTAACACCTCCGTTCGCAAATTAAAGGAAAAATTCGTTAATGTTAAATTAGCTTATTTCATGTCTCTTGCACAGTGTGGCTTTCGAAAATTCCACTCCATCTACGTTCTTCTGCTCTGCCTGCAGAGCACTTCGCCACGGTGGTTGTGATCTTGAGAAGGCCCACGAAACTACATTGGGATACAGTATTATGGAGACCCTCCACACCACCCCGTAAGGGGCAAGGCGATTTGCTATCCGGGCCGCCGTGCTGACGGGACTCAGAGCCCCGTCCGCCTCCAGCTTAGCCCCTTCTTCTTTCTGACACCTATGGTCGGCTTCTAATTTCACAGGGTAGACGCCGACAAGCTTCCTCTCACCCAACCATCCCAGATCGAGGGTGAGGGGGTAAGGGACAACGTCCCCTTACCCCTGAGCTCCGGTTTGGAGCGGTGGGTTTTTAACAATCTGCTTTAGCCCCACCTAAACCTTCCACACATAGCCTTTCTATCTCCTTTCATAGTCTATCGATTTTACGAAGAAGCCTAAGGTGTAGCCGCCATGCTGCCAGGCCACTAGGGGAAAGGAGTGGCCTCAAATGACTCGTGTTCACCGCTCGCAGAGCGGGCTACTGCGTGGGGGTGATTAGCGTTTGCGTCCCGTGAAGACAATCAGGTCACCATGCCCACTGATGAGTTTTTCTTTCTAAAAGTCCCCACTTACTTTCCCCTCTAACATCATTGGAGCCGCCTTCGGGCATATCCACAAAGGAGAAGTAGCCCCCCCCCCCCGTGCTTTCACAGGGGACCCTCCAAACCTATTTGACCGGAGATAAGGCTTACTTATCTTCTATGCCTATGGGTGCAGGGATATCCCCCTCATCCCCTTCTCTGGAGTCGCCCTTGAGCGACTCCCTTTTTCCAGTGGCAGTCCCCCCCTTACTTTCTAAGGGGACTGCCAAGAAACTAGGCAGACGGCCCATAACTGACCGCTCGATAGAGCCAACCCTCTTATGGGAGCAAGGGATGGCAGATCCGGTCGGCCCGGGCTCCTAATGTCCTGCTTGCGTGCATGACTAGTTTGCAGGGGGTCAGTGTACCTGCTCCCCTCTCTTTCCCAACGGATGCTGGTTCGCCGGCCTAAGAAACGAAAAAAGGTTCATAGAATGGGTGGTATCCGTGATCTTTTTTGGGAGGGGTGGGGCACATGGACCTCCCCCTTTGATGGACACGATCCATGAGGTAACCCAGGAAAGACGGTACAATCTTCCATGGGGTCGAACCGGCTTGGTGCCAAGAACAGAACACGAGTCCGTCCCTGTGCAAGCTTCTCTTCAGACGGCTTGGGACCCCTAGATCCACAAGGAGAGGATGGACCTCCTCTCACGGCTAGTGCCCCTGTGACAACAAAGACCTTCTCCCATCTCGGAGGAGCTTGCTGAATCCGGTCCACCCGGCCTAAGGATTCCTTCCAACGGATAAGCGATGCGGGTTCATTCCCTACCCTCCTCTCTTAAAAAATAACGAATGAAAAAAAACACTCCTCTCCCTTTGCGAGAGCCACGGGGACGGACGGGCCCGCTGCCGTTTCGGCAACCGACCAAGCGAAGATCAGCACGTTCGGCCTCGGTTCTTCCCCAAGCGGGGAGTCCCACACTCAAACCAAAATTGCAACAGCGTCAAGCGGAGCCTCGATTACGTAGGGGACCCTCATTCAGAAGTTACCTGGTGTTTTCGAGCCCACTGAGTACAAACGCTTTCTAGTTATTCGCTCCAATGATGTCATTATGTTGGACAAGGCCAACATTTTCCATCAGAGAAGAGCACTAGCTAGCCTGATTGATAAAGAGCCGAAGGTGACCTGTTTCTCGGACGGGAGCCTTCTGGCGAATGCGTAGGATCCCTCCGAGGCGGCCAAGATTAGTACTCTTCGGACACTTGATGGCACCACTGTGTGTGACGCCGCACTCTACCTTTAACTTTAGGAAAGTAGTGGTTTATGCGAGAGAAATCGTGGACTAATCTATAGATGACATTACATTAGAGCTGGCTGACCCATGAGCCCCCTAGGTCGAACGTGTGATGAGAAAACAGGGAGGGTCCCCGCGACCCACCCCTACACTCTTCGTCACGTTCAACTGTGATAGGCTGCCTGAGTCGGTGCATGTCGGTTGGTATTGCTATCGCGTGAAGGCATCTGTGCCACTGCCGCGGACGTGCTACTACTGCCACTGCTTCGGCCACACGAATTGCTTAGGCAGAGGATCGTCTCTCATTTCACGAGGCTAAGGACTTGGTCCTGGCGCACCCGGCGCTGCCTGGGACGTCCTATGCCTCAATGTTAAGAAAGACACCCTCTGCTCCTGGCCCTTCGAGGCTTACGAGCACGGTCGTTTCCGCACCCAGTGGGAACCATTCTGTGGGTTCTACCCACCCTGGTAGGCTGGCGGCACAAAAAGTTCGCACCCAGCCCCAGCTAAGACCAGGGCTCCCCCCCTTTCCCCAGCGTGACCGTTTCCCATAAGGCGAAATGGCCGCGCGTCTCCATCGAGTCGTTATACTCATAGAAGGCAGCACCCCTGAAGTTGGTCGTGAATCCATCTTCCGGGGTTCTAAAAACTGACACCAGAGATGCTTCGGCTCCTAAGCACACACTCAGTGCTAGGCTGGGTGTCTCGACGAAGATGGATCCTCCAAAAGAGGGAACCCCGCCTCCGAAGTATAACCTAAGGTTTCGAGGCGGAGTAAAAAGACTCGCATGGCTAAGTCAACCTCCCCTAATAAGTCCTCGAAGGCGGCAGCGCCTGGAGTTCTACCTCCGGGAAGCGTACGGCCATTCCTGTGTGGGTCTTCTCTTCGAAGACGGAACTGCAGAGGCTTGTGTCCTCTCGTTTTCTCTTAGCTATCTTTTTGCAGGAGCCCATGCTAAGCACGTGCACATTGCCTTCCCTCCCGGTGTATAAGGGTTTTTGCGACCCCAACACCACGGGGTGGGGGCCGGGCAGGAGGATGCGCCATTTACACCCGACATGATGTCTCCGTTCGTCTCTTTGCTTTAGATACCTCCTTTCAGGTAGTAGTTATGCAGATGCACCTGGATAGGAGGTATACTGTTATTTCTGCGTACATTCCACCGTCAGCCGACTTCGACTGGGGGAGGGGGTCACTTCTGCAGCGTCGTGGCACGGTTGCCGAGGCCCTTTCTCTTGCTTGGGGATCTAAACGGTAGAAACCCCCTCTGAGGAGACTACTCACTCAATCCCAGGGGTCAGGTCCCTGCATACCTGATCGACGAGCTGGAGATAGGTGTCCTAATTTTGGATGAATTTACGAGTCACTGCCTGAGAACCGCTTCATTTTCCTGTCTCGATCATCTTTGTTCTCCCCAGATTCACAGCCTGATTTGGGGTGGGCCGCTGGTGCCTGAGGAGAGCCCGCTCCGGTGGTGCTTTGTGCTGGCCAGAGTTGGCAACTCCCCCCACCCCAACCAGAGTTTTATTCTGTTTTCTTTTTAAAATCTCGGGTTTTTAAAAAGCAACAAATGCTACAAGCATTGCATTAGAAGAACGTAAAAAAAAAGAATAGTTATCTCTATTTTTATAATAATAATTATTAATTAGTTTGTAGACTTCAAAATATTATCATCGAGAATTATGGGTACCCATGATAGCCATAACCTGTAGAAGGAGAGATGAATTATGAATTAGTATCAGAGAAATAACCTTAATTCGATACATATTTTTTTTTACATTATAAACATAAATATGCATTTTGAATAAAATAATGAATAAGTAAGTAACGTTCATTTCTTGGGAAAAAACCGTGTAATAAAACAAAATAAAAAAACAACACAAGCCCCATTTTTTTCAAATTTCACTTTAATCCCTCCCAACCCTGTAATAAAACCCGAGTTTTGGGGGGGGCTGGGGTTTTTGATTTGCCAACCTTGGCGCTGGAGCGGTGGCCTGCATTTCAGGAAAGATTTTTCTGTTTTAGCCGAGGAATTTAGGTTGGTAGAGGAGGCCGTTGGGTTCTTGTCTGGTAAACTCATCGCCGTGGGCCTGACTACTATTCCTAGGACGTCTGGCCGTTTTGCACGCCGACCACTCCCATGGTGGTCGGCCGAGTGTGAGGCGGCTCTCAAACATAAGCGTTATGCCTACATGCGCTATAAGTGCCGCCCGAACGACTTCACTCGGTGAATTTCGTCGAACTAGGGCTAGGTTCCAGTATGTTTCGAATCACTCCCGCTGCTCTTCCTGGGTGGCATACGTGTCTTCACTTAACAGGAATATCCCTCTGGCAGAGGTGTAGAAGTGAGTCAAATGGATTCTGGGCAAATTCTCACAGGACCCCCCCTCCCGTTCTCTAGGAGATTGGGAATGCAATCTAAGACCCCGCGCCCGTGCCGGAATCCTTCGCAACCGGTTTCTCCTCATTATCTAGCCGGGATTCTGCTCTGCCTCCATTCAATGCGCGTCGTGACGTCGCGGAAGGCCGCCGACTGGATTTACCTACAGAGGCGGAGAACCCTTCTACGACAGGTTACTTTGAGTAAGCTGTGTTCGACTCTCGCTTCGTGCGCGGACACCGCCCATGGTCCGGACGATGTCCCGTACGCAATGCTTCGAAACCTAGGTGAGCGAGGCATGACCTTTCTGTTAGATTTGTTCAACAAGATCTGGGTAGAGGGTATCCTCCCCGACTCCTGGCGAATCGCTACGCTGCTCGGTTTTCTCAAACAGGGGAGAGATCATTCTACCCCGGCCGGTTTCTGCCCAGCCTCTATAACCTCCTTCTTATGAACAGTGGACGCCACCTGTCTTCTGCATAGTACAGCTTCCACAAGTTCCACTCCACGTCAGATGCTCCTCTCAGACTGGAAATTTCATTCTGCGAGGCCTTCCTTCGTAGATAGCACTACGCCACGGTGGTTTTTGATGGTGGTTTATCATGGAGACTCTCCACGAGATGGAGGCGAGGGGAGGCCTCCCAATCTCTTATCTAATTTTTTGCGAGATCGTCGATTCCGCGTACGGGTGGGGGGAGGGAGTTCTCTCCGGCCCAATGGAGCAGGAAGAGGATGTGCCGCATGGAAGTGTCCTCAGTGTTACACTCTTTTTTCCTGAGCATCAACGGCATCATCTCGGTGCTGCTGGAAGATGTTCTCGCTACGCTCTACGTGAACGATCTTTCGATCTCTTTGCGTGGCCCAGATGCCAACTCTGGAGCGTCGACTTCAACAGGTATTGAACCGCGTCTCTCGCTATGCCGAAGCGCACAGGCTTCGATTTTCCTTCGCCAAGACTAAGGTGGTGCACTTCTGCCAGGATGGAGCCGCCATCCACGGCTCCATCCTGAGGGTTCGCCTGAAGGTGGTGGAAACGTACCGTTTCCTTCGTCTTGTATTTGACCGACGCCTCACCTGGGGGGCTCATATTTGCAGCCTTAGGGTCTCTTGTACCTGCGCCATGTATATTCTTAGCTCCCTGACGTCCAACGCCTGATAGGGCTACTGCCTTACTTTTTTAACGATCCTTTGTTCGTTCGAATCTCGAATACGGATGCGAGTTTTATGCATCCGCAGCGGACCGTGTACTGCGGAAGCTGGACTAGATCCACCACACTTGCCTTTGCCTGGCTCCCGTGCCTTGCGCATGTTCCCCATTGAAAGGTTATTTGTCAATTCTCGTTAGATGCCACTCGCTCTGCGCCGTGCACAATGCATTATTCGCCTGTACGCGTGAGCCCGGCGCCTCCCTTAGTCGCTAATAGCTCTCACTGCATCTGATCTCGATGGAACATATGTCGCCGAGAGACGCCAGTTATACCCTAAGCACTCTGGGTTTGGTCTAGCAAACTCATTAGAGAGCTCGGTATAGCTCTTGGGCCGGTCGCGCCCCTTGTTCTGACACCATGGAGCTATCAACTTTGACTTTTTGTCGCCAAGCCTCTGCTACCAAAGCTTCTACAGTGCCGGGAGTATTGCAATCTGCCTTTTTGGAGCACAATTCGTGTCACGCTGGAACGGTGCCAGTATATTCGGATGGCTCCAAGTTCCAAGAGGGGGTTGGTTTACATGCCGTATCCCCTCTGTATTCACGGTCGAGCTGGTTGCAATACATCGCTCGGTACGGGAGATAACGTGACGTGCCCGGCTCAGTGACCGGATTGTGATTTAAACTGACTCACAGAGCGCCCTGAGTATTCTCAGGGCATTGTAATCTCTGCATCCCCTGGTTCGCGATATACGTGACGCCACGGTTTTTGCAAGCCGGGCGGATGTCGAGATTACCTGCTGCTGGGTTCCTGGTCATTTAGAAATTGCGGTGGAGGAGCTCACCGATGTGGGCGCAAAAGGGTGCGAGGACAGGGCGCCCTGAATAGCGTTTCTCTCTTCCTCACACCGATTACATGGCAGGAATACGGGCAGCTCTCCGGGCTATTTGGCAAAAAAGATTCTAGACGGTCGAGGGATACTTAAATTTGCGTGCCATTACGCCCCGACTGTTCCCATGGACCTACCCCCCAATGCCGCGACGGCTTCGGGTTGCTCTCTCGTCTCCGAATTGGACACACTTGCGGGAGCACCGCCATTTGATGGAGTGATTGCCTATGCCTTATTGCGATCCCTGCCTTGTTCCCCAGACTGTTCGGCACATTCTTGTCGATTGTCCCAGTGTTCAAGTCCTTGCCGACCCGATCGACGAGCTGGAGATATATGTCCTAAATGTGGATGAATTTACACATCACTGCCCGAGAACCGCTTCATTCTTTCTGTTTCGATGTATCCTTGTGCTCCCCCGATAGCCGAATTTTGGGTGGGAGGTGGTCAATGACCTCCATTGTAGTAATCACGTTCCCATTCTAATATCTATTTTTAGGTCGCTGCCGCATGCATGAAAGACCACCAACGTGTTGTTTGAAGCGGGCACGGTGGTCCGCCCTTCAGGAATTGACTTATTTCTCTGTCTCAATCGAAGATTATATTTAAATCGCTTGAAAACTTATCGTTGTGGGAATAATTACTATTCCTAGAAGCTGTGGACAGAGGCTATCCTAATGCATGTCGTGAGATCACTGTGCACCGCCTGATTTCCGCCCAATTCCTCAAACATCCTGCGTGAGCAGGTTGATTGAAAAATTGGTAGATTTCTCGCCGAGCCTTTTCCTTACACAACAGAGGCCACCGCAAGTTCCTCTTCATGTCGGATGCTTTGATCCGACTTGAAAATGATGTCTGCGAGGCCTTCGTAGATAGATAGCACTATGCTCCGGTGTCTTTTGATTTGGAGAAGTCCTATGATACACCATGGCGATACAGTATCATGGAGACTCTCCACAAGATAGGGGCGATGAAACGCCTCCCATTCTTTATTTCAGAATTTCTGCGAGATTGTTGATTCCTTCATACGGGTATCTCTGGAGCATGAAGAGGGTGTCCTGCAAGAAAGTATCCTCAGTGTCTCACTCATTGTCCAGAGCATCATTGGTATTTGCTGGGTGCTGCCGGAAGGTGTTATCTCTACACCTAAGGCCATCCTAATGCATGTCGTGAGATCACTGTGCACCGCCTGATTTCCGCCCAATTCCTCAAACATCCTGCGTGAGCAGGTTGATTGAAAAATTGGTAGATTTCTCGCCGAGCCTTTTTCCTACACAACAGAGCCAACGCAAGTTCCTTTTCACGTCGGATGCTTTGATCTGACTTGAAAATGATGTCTGCGAGGCCTTTGTAGATAGATAGCACTATGCTCCGGTGTCTTTTGATTTGGAGAAGTCCTATGATACACCATGGCGATACAGTATCATGGAGACTCTCCACAAGATAGGGGCGATGAAACGCCTCCCATTCTTTATTTCAGAATTTCTGCGAGATTGTTGATTCCTTCATACGGATATCTCTGGAGCATGAAGAAGGTGTCCTGCAAGAAAGTATCCTCAGTGTCTCACTCATTGTCCAGAGCATCATTGGTATTTGCTCGGTGCTGCCGGAAGGTGTTATCTCTACACCTAAGGCTATCCTAATGCATGTCGTGAGATCACTGTGCACCGCCTGATTTCCGCCCAGTTCCTCAAACATCCTGCGTGAGCAGGTTGATTGAAAAATTGGTAGATTTCTCGCCGAGCCTTTTCCTTACACAACAGAGGCCACCGCAAGTTCTTCTTCACGTCGGATGCTTTGATCCGACTTGAAAATGATGTCTGCGAGGCCTTCGTAGATAGATAGCACTATGCTCCGGTGTCTTTTGATTTGGAGAAGTCCTATGATACACCATGGCGATACAGTATCATGGAGACTCTCCACAAGATAGGGGCGATGAAACGCCTCCCATTCTTTATTCCAGAATTACTGCGAGATTGTTGATTCCTTCATACGGGTATCTCTGGAGCATGAAGAGAGTGTCCTGCAAGGAAGTAATTTTCTCGGTGCTGCCGGAAGGTGTTATCTCTACACCTAACGTGGAACACCTTCCGATCTCTTTTTTTGCGGCCCAGATGCCAATTCTGGAGCGATGATCCAACAGTTATTATACCGCATCTCTCCCTGTGCCGAAATTGTTCTTAAACGAGGTCACAAGGAAGTGGTAGATTCGTAGCGCTTCTTTGGGCTTGTTTTTGACGAAACCAGCGTAACGCGAAAATTGCTCAAAAGGGCCAAAAGCAATAGTCCCAGAGCTGTGAAAGCTTTGGCAGCTTCCGGCCCTATGACTACACCGAACTTTCGGGGGAGATTCCTAGCCCTAAACCAATGGGTTTAGGATATGACTCTCCTCTCGGCATCGGTTGCGGAATCAGTAAGAGCCGTTGGCGACTGTAGGTTGCACCAGGTTCGCGCGTAAGGTCAATTAATATACAGTGTACGGCCAGCGCGAGTGGCATCTCCAGCATCGACAAGTAGGTTCTGATTGGGGGACGTGCGGAAGGCACCAGTCGCCAGGCGGAAACCTGTGTGTGGGATAAGTCAACTTTCCGCAATACACGCTCGGTTGCGCATGCATAAAATTCGCATCCGTAGTCAAGCTTTGAAAGAAGAAGGATCTGTATAAAAGCAAGGCTGTAGCCGTATCAGCACCCCAAATGCTGAACGTCAGGGAACGAAGATGTCCATGGTGCAGGCCAATAGACCAAGATTACGAATATGAACCTCCCAGGTGATGCTTGTGTCGAAAACAAGGCCAAGGAAACGGTGCTAATCCACCACTTCAAGGCGAACCCCGTTTAGGAACAAATCCGGGTCGCTGTGGAGTCGTGGATGGAGTACACTACCTTAGTCTTGGTAAAGGAAACCCCAAATCTGTGCGTTTTGGCATTGCGAAAGATGGGGTTCAATGCGTCTAGGAGTTGTCGCTACAGAGTTGGCATCTGAGCCGCACCAAAAGAGATCGAAAGGCCGTGCACCTCAAGCTTAGCGAGAACATCTTCAAGACAGCACCGAGGTGCTACCTTTTTACTGTTCCATTTGGCCGTAGAACGCTCCCCCTACCATTACGTGGAATCGACGATCACGCAAAAACTCAGAAATAAAGATTGAGAGGCTTCCTCTCGTCCCCATCGTGAAGAGAGTCTCCATGATACCTTATCGCCATGCGGTATCATAACACTTATCCAGATCGAAAAAGACCGTGGCGTAGTGCTGTCTACGAAGTAAGGCCTCGTAGACAGCATTTTCCATTCAGAGCAGAGCATCCGACGTGGAGTGGTACTTGCGGAAGCTGACTGTGCAGAAGACAGATGGCCTCCACTGTCCAGAAAAAAAGGCTAATCTAACATTTACCAATTTCTCCATTAACCTGCATACCTAGAAGGTTGAAAGAATGGGCGGAAACCCGCCTGGGTAGAGTGATCTCCCCGGTTTGCGAAAAGCTAGCACAATAGCAATTCGCCAGGAGTCTGAGAGGATACCCTCTACCCAGATTCTATTGAACAAATCTAACAGAAAGGCGATGCCTTGCTGACCCAGGTGTCGAAGCATGTCGTACGGGACATAGTCGGGACCAAAGGTAGTGTCTGCGCACGAAGCGAGAGCGGAACGTAAATCACTCACTGTAATCCTGTCGTTGATGGGTTCTCCGCCGCTGGAAGTAAAGGCTAATCGGCGGCCTTCCGCGACATTACGACGCGCATTGAAGAGTAGCGGAGCAGCGGTGAGCGAGGCCATGCGTAAAGTGAGCACAGTAGCGATTATCCAGGAGTCTGGGAGGATACCCTCTACCCAGATCCTGTTGAACAAATCTAACAGAAAGGCTATATCTCGCTCACCCAGGTGCCAAAGCATGGTATACGGGACATTGTCTGGACTAGGGGCAGTGTCCGCGCATGAAGCGAGAGTGCATCCCTTAGTCAGCAATTGCTCTCTGCATCCGCAGCCGATCTCGACGGGGCCTATGCCGCTGAGAGACGCCAGTCATGCCCTAAGCCGGGCTTAGGGCTAGGAAACTTCTTCGAGAGCTCGGTCTACCCCCGAACCGGTGGCACCCCTAGTTCTGCCAAGGACGCCACTCTTGCAAGGTACCAAATTTGAGTATTTCTCACCACGCCTCTGCTCCCAATGCTTTTAAGGCGTTGGGAGTATTGCATTTGACCTTTTTAGGGCACACTTCGTGTCACGCTGGATACGTGCCGGTGTATACTGATAGCTCCAAGTCCCTGGAGGTGGTCAGTTTCCACACCATATCCAATCTGATTGAATTAAGCGGAGTTCTACCAGGCGTTGCGTCTTTCTTCACGGCCAAGCTGGTTGCCAGATACCGCTTGGTACGACAAATAACGTGTCGTGGCCGGTTCGGAGACCGGATTGTGATCTTTAACGACTCATAAAGCGCCTTGACTGCTCTCTGGCTTTGGAATCTCCACACCCACTAGTTCGCGCTATCCGTGACTCCACGGTTGCCGCGAGTTAGATAGATTTCGAGTTTATCTTCTGCTGGCTCCTGAACATGTGCGAATCGCGGGAAATGAGGGCGCCAGAGAGTCTGCGAGGACAGGGCGACTAGACTAGCGTATTGCATGAGTCAGGGCAGCCCTCCTTGCTGCTTGGCAAAGAAGAGGTGAGACGGCCGAGGGTAACTTAAATTTGCATGCCATTGAGTCGCGACTGTTCACATGGAAATACCCCTTACTGCCGCGACGGCAGTAATAACAATAATACTAATGATAAAAATGTAAAGTAAACGAGGGTAAAGGGTATCAACACCTTTCCAGGCCCCATCAAAGAGTTGATGTCAACTTCCCTAATCAGCACTCACCCCGGGAGGACCTGCACCTCATCCGGGTACCAAGTGTAACAGACTATACAGAGTACCCTCCTGCTGGATATCTTTGCTCGAGTTACCTGTCCCTGTACCGGAACAAGGGGGGTCGCTACCGCTTGTCCCTTGTTCTCGGAACGAGTTCTTGCCCGCAGACTTGTGGACTATCTGTTTTTTAGCTGCCATCCTCTATTTTCGTTGACTCTGGTGTTGGCCACACGATCCTGCGCCTGGAAGGGGCGGACCTTTCCCAGACGCCACAGCTGCTTCCCTCTTCACCTTGCCTTTGTTCTGTTACTTAATTTTTGCCTTTTGTTTGTTGGGCTATTTTTTGCGTTTTTGTTTGTTTTGGATTGGGGATTTTTAAAGTAACCTAGCACTAGGCTGAAATTTTAATTGTGGCGACTTATACTTGTAAGCAATCGCCAGATGGACGAAGTAAAAAAATAAATAAATGGAAGTTGGCCCATTTTGCTTTCCAACGGGCCCTTCCAAAGAATTCCTTAGCGGAGAGGGGGCTTTAGCCTTTCCTATAACTACGAATACGCGGCTTATTCTTACTTCCTTCCACAAAATCTTCTCTGGACGCGTCTAAACTAACAGCGGCTCCCATTTTGGTTTCTTAGTGGCTCGTCAAGAAGGATTTATAGCAGCTGATGCGCCGCCTTGGATTTTGCCTCCTTCAATGAGGGTAGTTGAACACTGTTAACTTGCTTAAAGAAATAAGGGCGGCATTTTGCCATGGATCTTGTTACATTACCTCTTAGATCCGAGCTCGATATGACGGACATAACGTTTGCTACCGGTCATGGGCCCTCTTAGTCCCCGGTCGGAATCCACGACACGTTGGTGGATGGCCATTTGGGAGACCCTGCCTAATACGGCAGGCTTTTCCCTAGGGACTAACAATGATTGGGTGGGAGACCTCCCCGAACCGGAGTCCATCCCTGTGAAAGATCCTCATAAGTGGCACCAGCCTACCCTAGGAGGACTAAGGACGAGAAAAGTAACTTCCTCCACCGGGTGTTTTGGAGCATGCTTCGTGTCACGCTGGATCTGTGCCAGTGTATACGGATGGCTCCAGGTCCCAGGAGGGGGGTCGGCGTCCACGTTATATCCACTCTGTTTGAAGTCATCAGGGCTCTCCTAGGCGCTGCATTTGTCTCCACGGCTCAGCTGGTTGCAATACAACGCTAGATTCCGGAGATAACGCGTCGGGTTCGGTTCTGAGAGCGGATTATGATCTTTGGCGACTCACAATGCCCCGACTGCTCTCGGGGCATCCTGTGGGTCGCGATATCCGTGACGCCACGGTTTTGGCCAGCCAGGTGGATGTCGAGATTATCCTCTGCTGGGTTCCTGGACATGTAGGAATTGCGGGGAATAAGCGCGCCAAAAGGTCCCTGAGGACTGGGCGACCAGAGCAGCGTTTCGCTCTTCCTCATACCGAGTGCATGGCAGGAATATGGGCTGCTTGGCAAAGAAGGCGAGAGACGGCGGGGGTAACTTAAAGTTGCCTGCCATTGCGCCGCGACTGTTCCCATTGACCTACCCCCCAATGCCGCGACGACTTCATGTCGCTTTCTGCCGTCTCCGAATTAGCCCCACTACCGGGACGCACCGCCATTTGATAGAGCGCTCGCCTGCGCCCTATTGTGACGACTGCGTTGTCCCCCAGACTGTTCGGCACATTCTTGTGGAATGTCTCAATCTAGATGACCTTCGCGCACATTACCTGTCCCGCTACCGGGAGGAGCGGGATCGCTACCGCATGTCCTTTGTATTCTGGACGGGTTTGTGTACACAAACCTGCGGACTATATGATTTTTTGGAGGAGGCTGGCCTCCTCTTTGTTGTAGGTTACATCTTCCTGCGCCGGGGGAAGGCGTACCTCCCTCGGATGCCGGAGCGCGTTTCCTTCTTATTGCTTCTTTGCCTATCTTGTTTTATTTGTTGTTGTTTTTTTTATTATTTCTTAGCCTTTGTTCATGTCTTTTTATCTTTGTTATTCGTTATTTTACTTTTTTATTAATATAGCCTAGTATTATTGGGTTGTAGCGTGATTACGGCGACTGTTACTCTACTATAATATGCATTTGCCAAATGGGTTCTTAAAATTATATATATATATATATATATATATATATATATATATATATATATATATATATATATATATATATGAGGAATTAAACCACATTCTCCGAAGACAATTTAATTCAGAACAGTTTCGGTGTATCTCACGCCCTTTTTCAACTGACACTGGATAGAAAATATTAGAAACGTGCTTACATACATAACACGGGGTCAGGTCATGAAAGATCCCCTCTTTTTTTCTTTTTTTTCCCCCAATTCCCTACTTGTGGCTAATTAGGGGGGTTGTTAGGCCTAAACATATTGAAGGGCTGACATTTCACTATTTTGTTTATTTGCTTTCGTATTACAGGATTAAAAGAAAATTGACCCTCAGATAGATTTAAATTAGGAACTGACGATATCAAGCTCGATTCTACGATTCTTCTCTTAACCTAGTTAGCCGATTTAAATACCATTTTACTTCCATTGAAATCGATCTAATGATTCAAGTCTCTAACATGGCAAAATATTCCACTGCTTTGGCTGCCCACTCTAATATCTCTTTTGTGTTCGTACAATCTCTTGTCTAGATTTCTCCCCGTTTTCCCTATATAAACTTTATGGCAATCGTTGCATGGTATTGCATATACTCCTATGTTATGATGTTCTTTGGGTTTCCTGCCAATCATCAATTGGTTTAAGGAATTATTATATTTAAAGGCTAGATTAATACCCGCTTTTCCAAATATGTCCTTTAAACTATTTAATTTATTATTAAATGGCAATGAGAGAAACTTACTGCTAACTAAGAAGACCAAACTTCAATGGGACTTTTTAAATAACTGCTTGCAAGAAAAAATCACTCCGACAACCCTACTTACAACATCTTTAAGAAAGTCCAGTGATGTTCCGTTTAACATTATACACAACTGTATATTAAAAGAACGTGTAGAAAACGCCAAGCGAGAAGTGAACACTCCTATTCAAAGTGAGACGGTCAAGAAGAAATCTGTTTGATAAGTGCGATGAACTTTTAGGGCATCATGCAGTTTCTGTGATTGAATCAAGTGTTCACGTAAAAATCCTTCATCATAGCAAATATTTAAAGTGGAAACTTGACCGAATTTTTATGAACAGTCTTTGGATTAAAGGTTCAAACCCCAATAAAAATATTCTGAATTTTTCATCCCATGTACTGACTGATGATAAAAAATTTGCGTTAGGATACGGTTTAAGCTTTTCAATTAAGTCATGCGATGAGTTCTCACTAGACCATTTAGTATCCATAGCCAAATCCTCACATGAGCAAATAAGTGGCGAATTTCTTAGTGGTTGTATGCTTAGTGCCCTAAATTCTGAAAAATCTGACCAAATTGGTTTTCCCAAAAGATTTCAGATTGCGTTAAATAAACTTAAATTTAATAACAACATTGTTATAACGAAATCCGACAAAACGAATCAGTTAGTCATTTTGAACAAACATAGTTATAATGATAAACTTAACGAACTTCTTAACGATGTAAACACATATGAAAAGCTACAAAGTGACCCGCTCACTAACAAAACAAGCAATTTCAACAACAAATTGAAGAGAATATTGAAAAGCGCAGATTTCAGGAGTACGAACCCTTCACTTCCCTATATGTATGGGCTCCCAAAGACCCACAAAGAGGGATGTCCCTTACGTCCAATCATTTCCAATATTAATTCTCCCATTTATAAGCTCTCCAAATGGCTCGCCAAGCATTTATCTCCAACAGTTGGAAGAATCTCATCTCCACACATTATGAACACTCAAGATTTCGTTGACCGCCTCAACCACCTGCAATTACCGGATGGAAAACTTGTGAGCTTTGATGCAAACTCTTTGTTTACCAAAGATCCGGTTGATCAAACCATGGGCCTTCTGCGGGAAATCATGCCTAGACTTAATTTGGATCTTCCCATTTCTACGAGTAAATTTATCGATTTAGTTGAATTATGTCTCTCTGACAATGTGTTTCGAGTAAATAATGAGTTTTATAGACAAATATTTGGCCTTAGCATGGGAAATAGTTTATCTCCGATATTGGCATGTCTCTTCATGAAATATTTTGAGACTGAACTCCTTCCCACAATTTCTCCCCCTAACTTTATATGGTTAAGGTACATTGACGATGTATTTTCTGTATGGTCTAATGGCCATGATTTTGATACCTTTTTTAATAATTTGAATAATTTGCATGTCTCCATCAAATTTAAATATGAATGGCAATATGATAATAGATTACCCTTTTTAGATGTCCTCATTAATAAAGATCACCATGAATTAAAACTTGACGTGTATAGGAAACCAACCCACTCGAATGCCTATACACATTATTTTTCGTTTCACGATAATACTGTTAAAAAATCGGTAATTTCTAACCTTTTCCTTAGAGCATATAAAATATGTCATCCTTCCTATTTAGATGAGGAAATTGTCATTATCAGGACCATTTTTTCTACTTTGTATTACCCCGATTGGTTCATATCGTCTGCCCATTTTGCAGCTAGGAAAACATTCTATGGTAATAAGCCTACCCGCACTAATGACTTCAACAAATGTATAACATTGCCATTTAATAATGAATTAAATAGTTTAAAGGACATATTTGGAAAAGCGGGTATTAATCTAGCCTTTAAATATAATAATTCCTTAAACCAATTGATGATTGGCAGGAAACCCAAAGAACATCATAACATAGGAGTATATGCAATACCATGCAACGATTGCCATAAAGTTTATATAGGGAAAACGGGGAGAAATCTAGACAAGAGATTGTACGAACACAAAAGAGATATTAGAGTGGGCAGCCAAAGCAGTGGAATATTTTGCCATGTTAGAGACAAGAATCATACGATCGATTTCAATGGAAGTAAAATGGTATTTAAATCGGCTAACTATGTTAAGAGAAGAATCGTAGAATCGAGCTTGATATCGTCAGTTCCTAATTTAAATCTATCTGAGGGTCAATTTTCTTTTAATCCTGTAATACGAAAGCAAATAAACAAAATAGTGAAATGTCAGCCCTTCAATATGTTTAGGCCTAACAACCCCCCTGATTAGCCACAAGTAGGGGATTGGAGGAAAAAAAAGAAAAAAAGAGGGGATCTTTCATGACCTGACCCCGTGTTATGTATGTAAGCACGTTTCTAATATTTTCTATCCAGTGTCAGTTGAAAAAGGGTTTGAGATACTACGAAACTGTTCTGAATTAAATTGTCTTCGGAGAATGTGGTTTAATTCCTCATCTTCTCTTGCGATATTGCATTAATTTTCATCATATATATATATATATATATATATATATATATATATATATATTTACCTTAGAAAGTTTTGTCAATTTAATTTGTTTCCTTCCCAAGTTCTTGACAAACTTACCAAACGTTTTTTTAGATAAATTATATAATAGCTCAAATGGCAACATTAAACCTGAGAAAATGCCCATTTATTTATATATATATATATATATATATATATATATATATATATATATATATATATATATATATCCTAGTACCGGGACGAGCGGGATCGCTACCGCCTGTGACACCTTGTGTTCACGTCAGATTCGTTGCACACAGACTGTGGACTGTACGACCTCCTGGAAGAAGGTGATCTCCATTTTAATAAAAGCAAGTGTTGGAGAACCGGAAAAAAATCGAGTCGGATTTCAGAAGGTCTGGAGTAATATTGGCAAAGAAGAATATTCTTGTGCACCGAAATTGTTTTAATTCAAAGGATTCCTTTTGTTGTGCCAATCTTTTTTTAGTTTTTCATTTGAAATGGTCAATTTTACCGAACGTCGAGTCCGTGCGAGAAGTCCCCCCCCCCCCCCGTCTCGTTTTCTGACGGCACAAGTGATTTTGTAATCTATGAATAGAACACCATCCGCCCCTCGCATCTTGGACGAGATCACCCGACGCGGATAATAAAATGTACATAAATATCAGAATGACAATCGCTGGTAAGCCCGAGGGTACCAAGGGTTCCTTGTTGTGTTTGAAGTGTGTGTATTTGCCACGAAGAAAGTGATCATGGAAAATCCTTCTGAACCCCAGGTGTGGTCCCCACGTTCAGCTTTAGGGGTATGTAGCTAAGAGTGCCCCCATCGTCAGAGACAGAGGGAAAAGTGGGTATGCTGTCGTGAAACGGCGGGAAGGGAAATGATAGCGGTGTCGTGATGGGCTCTGTGCGTGATGTTGCGAGTGGAACTCCATGCCCTCGTGAGGATGAGTATCAGCGTATCCGCCTAATGGACGGCCATCACATTATGCCGCTGAGAGTTTAGCGTCCGCGTTCGATGGGATTATTGCCTTAGCGTCAATAATCCAACCTGTATCCATTAGAGTAGCGAGCACTCCTCTGATTATTTAGAATTGATATTCAATTCACTCGATCTCACTTATTGTGCAACGTTCTAAAACCGAGAGAAGCTTTTGGGACAACGTTCTAAAACCCAGAGAAATTTATTGGCCATCGTTCTTAAAATCCCCGAGAAATTTATTGGGCAACGTTCTAAAAATTCCAGCGAAATTTATTGGACATTGTTCTAATAATCCCCGAGAATTTTATTGTTCAAAGTTCTAAAAATCGCAGAGAAATTTATTGGTCAACGTTTTAAATATCAGAGAAACTTATTAGGCAACAATCTAAATCTCAGAAATACAATTTTAGATGATTTTGTAACCTTCTAAATCCTCAAAGAAACAATCGCAGACGATTTGGCAACACTGTAAATCCCAGAGAAACAATTGCAGAAAATTTAGCGACTAAATACAAAGAAACAATTGCAGACGATTTGGCAACAATTTAAAATCTAGAGAAACAATTGCAGACAATTTGGCAAATTATATAAATCCCAGAAAAACAATCGCAGACGATTTGACAACATTCTAAATCCCTGAGAAACAATTGAAGACATTTGACAACTTTCTAAATCCCAGATAAACAATTGCAACGATTTGTCAACTTTTTAAATTGCAGATAAACATTTATAAACGATTTGGCTACGTTCTAAATCACACAATAACAATTGCAGACAATTTGGCAACTAACGTCAAAGATACAATTCTGGACATTTTGGCAATAATTTAAATTCCAAAGAAACCATTACAGACGATTTGGCAACTTTGTAAATCCCAGAGAAACTATTCAAGACTATTTGGTAACTTTCTAAATCTCAGATAAACAAATGCAAACGATTTGGCCACTTTTTCAATTGCAGATAAACTATTGCAGATGATTTCGCAACATTCTAAATTCAAAAAAATAATTGCAGACGATTTCGCAATTTTCTATATCCCATAGAAACAATTGCAGATGATATCCACAACGTTCTCTCCAAACGAAACCGGTTTGGAAGTTCCCTAAACAATTCGTCCATCATTTAAACTCTTCTTTAGTATATCGCAATATCTATATAGACACACTTAATATCTGAAGAGACAGAACTGTCTGCCGACCACAGACAGTGCTTGCAGTTGCCTACTGTCCATTTACGCTAGTTGTGATTGAAGCGACTTATGCCCAAGTGGGCAGTCACCAGATAGGCTCCTAAAATTAAAAAAAAAATAGAAGAAAAAAGTCCATTACGCTCTTCTGGCTTCAGTGCCCGCGATTTTGCACCCTCCCTGTCACACTGCTTGCAGGACTTGCGGGTTTATTTACCCTGAACCACGTTAATAGCTTGTTAGGGAAAGTTAGGATTTTACGATTTTCTTCGAATCAATTTTGATGAAACTTTTCCCAGCTGGTCAGCACAATATGGCAACATTTTTGTTTTCATTATGCTCTCTTACGTCCTTCACTTTTTACTTTGAATTAACTAACCAATCCTGACATATTTTGGCCAAATCGAAGGATAATTTTACACATTAAGCATACCGTGCGTATATATTTAACAGTAAACCATAACTATAATACACGAGTGATGGACATAATGAATTATTTTGCCCACATGGGTGCCATTTCGACGGATGACTTCAAAAACTCTATTACATATTATAATCTGTCAATTTCTTAATAACAGTTTGTACTGCCTCTGATGCATCTTTGATGGTTGTCCATAAGACTTCTTTAGACGAAAATTGACGTCCTTCAGCATAAACATCTTGTTTAATGATGGATCACAAATTTTCTATTAGTTTGAGATCCGGAGAGGCTGGCACCCACACCATCAACTTGTCATCTTGTATACCATGAGAGCCTAAGAACGTTTGAGTGGCCCTAGAAGAGTGGGATGAAGTGTTGTCATGCATGGAAAGTAGAGTCATTAGAAATGACAACGGTATGTCATCTAACCAGGGATCCAAGACATCCTTCATGAGATTGCAATAGGCAGTTGCGGTCGCTTTAACCCCATCAGGCACCCTGACTGTGTCAATAAGTTCGTGTCCAATTATATCTGCCCACAACATGACTCATCTTCACTCCTATCGCCGTCGCAAAAATTGTTGACGCTGATCTCTGAAATAGACCCAACCGTCAAGTCCGTCAAGGGTCGCCCTGGTTTCGTCATTGAAAAGAACGCAACTCATGTCCAACGTCATGTACTTCCGGGCCCATTGAAGCTTCAAAGTCTTGTTACGGGACGTTGAAGAAAGCAGGTTTGGGAAGCTCGCAGGGAAGCCATGGTCTCTTTGATAGGGTTCATGTTGGTCTTCGGTACACGGGGATGACTAACGTCAGCTAAATGACTTTGCTTGTGTGTACGGGTTTCCCACGTAACTGGCGGCCACTATTCCTCAAATCCCTAGCTGTCACAGTCTTGGAGATCCCCAAATCGGATCGCAGTATCCACATGGCGAACTAACATTTTCGTGATAACATGATCAGAGGTGTCTTCATCACTTTGCTTGATAATCAAAGATTTTTCTTCGTTGTTGAGCCCTCTGCGATGTTCCAGTGTTATTAAAAAGGATAGATGCCATAGCGTGATTCGCCCCCAAAGCCAATGTGTCATGACCTTCGTGGCTGGCGTTTCTGCATCCACTTTCTTTCCCGACGGAGGTCGGCTCGCCGCTCCCCATGACGTTTGCTATAAGTAATAGGACTAGAGAGACACCAGTTGGGGTCAGTGACACCATGTGTAGAGATGGCCATTTGCTGGCCCCTCCTGAAGTGGAAATGGTCCCCCGAGATGTCCCCACCCGAAGTGACAGGGTCTTCCAAAGGGGCGGACAAAGACTCAGTAAGAAACGACTCCGAACTAAAATTCTTCTATGTGCAAGATAATCGTGAGACAGCACGGGACCCCGAAGACTGATGAGGAAAGGAAGATTTTCCTACCCCGAGTAGTGACCCCTTTTCAGCCATGGACTTATCCATTTTGGAGAAGGCCATGGCTAAGGCTAGCTCATCCGGTCTCAGGGACTATTCTGGTCCCCCACTTTCCACATTCCTCTCCTAAAAAGAAGAAAAGCAAAACAATAAAAAGCGAGGGGTTTTCTCTTTCCGATTGGGTTCCGGGGACGGAGGGGTCCGGTGTTGTTTGGGTAGGTGACTAATCCA
Organism: Ceratothoa steindachneri; assembly: GCA_963969495.1. Classification (NCBI taxonomy): domain Eukaryota; kingdom Metazoa; phylum Arthropoda; class Malacostraca; order Isopoda; family Cymothoidae; genus Ceratothoa; species Ceratothoa steindachneri. The sequence goes on along the minus strand of OZ018318.1, from coordinate 132,577,739 downwards.
TGACTGACACGTGCTGCCCAGATGCGTCATCGGTCAGGGAGACCCAGACCAAGACGATGAAAGTTGTAGATAAGGTAAGTGGAGCCTCGTTGGCGTCGTGGCCCCTCTTCGAGAGGCTGCCCGGTGTCTTTGAGCCTGCCATCTTCAAGTGTTTCCTGATTGTTTGCTCACCTGATTTGAACATCTTGTCCAATAACACATGCTACATCAGCGCCAGGCATTATTAAGGGTTCTAGATAAAGAAACGAAGGTTCCTGTTTCTTGGACGGGATCCTTCTGGTAAATGCGGCGGAGCCTCCCGTAAGGAGCACATCAATTTGCTTTCCTGGCCGCCATGCTGACAGGACTCAGCGCCCCGTGCGACTCAAACTTAGCCTCTTCTCCTTTCTGACACCATGTCTTCTTACCCTGTTTCCTCATTTTTCATACAACCTCTCCCACAATTTTCTCTGGTCGGCCTCTAATTCCACAGGGTAGACACCCACCAGATTTCTCTCACCCAACTATCGGGGTTGATAGGTGAGGGGACAACGCCCCCTCACTCCTGAGCTCGATTTTTTTTAGGGGGGTAACAACCTTATTCACATACCCTTTCTCTCTCCTTTCAATGGTCGATCAATTTTACGACCAGCCCAAGGTGGAGCAGCCATGCCGAAGGGGTGCCTGACATGGCGGGAGGAGTGATCCCAAATGGCGGTAGCTGGTTCTCCTGGCTACATATTCACCCATCGCAAAGTGGGTTACTACGTAGGGTGATTAGTGCTTGCGTCCCGTGAAAATACCAGGGTCACCATGCCCATGAATGATTTAAAAAATCACTCCCTCTACTCCCCCTTCACCAGCATCGGAGCCGCTTTCGGGCAGCTCCACTAAAGAAAAGGAGGTCCCATCCTGTGCTTTCCCAGGGGATCCTCCAAACCCCTCTGATCGGAGAGGAGGATTACTTCTCTCTTATGACTAAGGATGCAAGGACTCCCGACTGCCAAGAAAGCGGACAGGCGACCCAATATTAACCGCTCAGCGGGAGCGGCTCGATAGGGTCAACCACCTTAGGGGGGCGAAGGATGGCAGGGCCCGTCGGTCCGTGCTCCCAACGTCCTGTATTCTTGCGTTCTCGGTTTACAGGGGGTCACTGTACGTGCCCCTCCACCCTCTCTTCCCGACAGGTGTTAGTTCGCCGGCCCAAGACAAAACAAAAGGTTCCTCGAATGGGATCCATTATATCTTGGGGGAGGGGGGCACATGGAAGTCCCCCTGAGATGGACATGGTCCTTGAAGTAACCCAGCCCCCAAAAGGAGGATTTTCCATAGGGTCGTACCCGGGATCGGTGCCAAGCACAGAACTTGAGTCCGCCCCTGTGCAAGCTTCTCCTCAGATGGCTTTGGCCCCAGAGGAACCACTTGATGGCACCCAGGTGAGTGACGCTGCACTCACCATGAACTTCGTGAAAGGAGTACTTTATGCGAGGGAACTTGTGGAGTACTCTATAGATGACATCGCATTAAATCTCGTCTATCTAGGAGCGGTCATGGTTGAACAAATAATAAGAAAACGGGGATGGGCCCCGAGACCCACCCCTGCACTATTCGTCACGTTCGACTGCGACACTGCGACAGGCTTCTTGAGTCGGTGCGTGCCGGTTTCTATCGTTACCGCGTGAAGGCATTCGTGCCACTGCCGCGGGGGTGATATTACTGCCACCGCTTCGGCCACATGATATTTCGTTGTATTTTATGTAGTATCTCTCGTCGTCTGTAATGTAGAGAGAGAGGAGCCTTTTGGTGTTGGCTAATTTCCAACGAAGTTCCTCATGCCACACCTTGTCGAATGCTTTCACCACGTCCTTGCTGACGGAGTGTGTTTTTGTCGTGATTGATGTGCTCTTTGGATTATACAGTAGTGATCAAATTATTATGGATTTCTTGAAAATTCGTGGGGGGGAGGTTCTAGTAAAAGGTAACTTAAAACTATTTAATGCGAAATAATGAGGTCATTTCATCATATTAGTCTGAAATAACTAATTTACATTTTTGAAGACTAAATATTAGCGTTTTGCTTCATTTTATGGCAAACTTGTTGAAATAAAAGAAGGCAATACCGATTCGGTTTTACCTGCTGCGGCAACTGTTAGTCTCGTGCTTCAGTTCCAATTCAGACTTCGCAAGGTGAGGGTGTGCGAGCTATTCTTTTTTGCTGTTACTGACCCAGTAATTCAACTAGTGTGTATTTTGCTTGCCTGTGGATAATAGTAACTGTTTTTTTCTTGCAGTGTAATAGATAAAAAGAAAGTGAACAGCTATGGTTAAAGTCCGTGACTTGAGTCCTCATAAAATTGGACAGATCAAAGTTTTATTAAGTGATAGTGCACTAAAACAGAGAGATATTGCAGAGAAATTGGGAGTCTCCTCTCAAATAGTAAGCAATATAGAGAAAAAAAAATTAAAACGGTCCTTATTTGGATTCAGCAAGGGCCGGAAAATGTGGTTGCAAGGGGAAAACAAAACCGAGAAGAGACAGGAAAATAAAACAAATGGCTTTTCAGGACAAAAGCAAATCATGTAGGAAGATTGCAAGCGAACTGTTAGCAGATAGCATTAGTTTTTCTATAATAACAGTAAATAGGAGGTTACTGGGCAGTGAATTACGAGCCTACCGTCCAAGAAAGAAGCCTAGGCTTACCAAAACCATGATACAGGCACGTCAAGTCTGGGCTAATGCTCATGCTGATTGGATTTTCGAGCAAAGGGAACAGGTAAGAGTGGTACATTTACCAGTTATTTTCTTGATTAGGCATAAGAGAACATACTGTACCTACTGTAGTAGGTACATTCTGATTTACCTACTAGCTACTCGTTCATGCTGAATGAAATAATTTCAAGTCATAATTTGTCTGGCTGTTTAACTGCTGCCACTAGCATCACAGATCGTTTCAGTATTGCTATAGTGTTTATATTGCAGGTTGTGTTTTCGGACGAGTCAACTATTGCAGTACTTGATGACCGTGTGCAGACAATAGGGAGGTGGTCAGGTGAGGAGTTTATGCCAGTGTCTTAAAAAGACTAAAACATTCACAGAAAATCATGGTGCGTACATTCCCTCAAATGAGGGAATGGTTCGGTGACAGATCAAACATATTTCAGCAAGACTCGGCTCCTTGTCACACGGCGCGATCAGTGAAGACATGGTGTGCACAAAATGGCATTGAACTGCTATCATGGCCTGGAAATTCCCCAGATATGAACCTTATTGAGAGTTTATGGTATATTCTAAAAAATGAAATAGACGAAGTTCCCATAACAACCAAAGCTAAGCTCATCGAACGTCTTATCTACGTTTGGTTTCACTCTGAAAGAATCAAACATTTATGCAGAACTTTGATCACTAGCATGCCAGAGCGTGTTAAAGCACTTAAAGCGGCTAAAGGTTGTCAAAGCAAGTATTGATCAACGTAAGAAAGGATATTTTTGCCATATTTCAGCAGTATTTATGCAGGACAACGCGCTGTGCCATTCTGCAAAGAGAGTAAAATAATATTTCGAACAAGAAGATATCGAAGTAATAAAGTGTCCTGCTCAGAGCTCGGACCTGAACCCAATTGAGAACCTCTGGAAGATCATTGGAGATAAAGTTCGAGACCAACAGCCTTCAACTGTGACGGATTCATGGAGGAAAATTGAGTAAGATTGAAACAAAATAGCACCAGAATTTTTTTAGATACTGGTGTGGTCCTGTGATCGTCGTGCGCTGAAGAAATTATAAACAAAGGCTTCAACACCTCATATTCAGTGTTTTAAGTTTCATTGTTGTCAAATCTTGCTTTGTTTCTAGTGTATTTGCTTGCTAAGCAATTGTGTAAATGATCGTTCTCTTATTTTTCACATGTCAATATTTTAGTTTGTTAATAATGAATGGAATTATAATTTTCGTCTTTATTTACGAAAATTAAGAAACTTGTGTAATATACAAAACAGCAAATAATATTTTGATGGTGAATTTAATAAAGTCCACTCTAGAAACTATGTTTATCTCATCTTACAGTGGTTAGTCGTGTTTTAGATATTCCAAAGAATTTTGAAGCACGATTGAAAAATGCAATTTATATTTTTTTTCTTGGTTTATGATGAATGTTGTGATATAAGTCATAAGAGACACCGCTCAGCCATTGATGTTTATTTGAATAATTTACAAGCGATTTTAAACTGAAAAAAGAATTAGCAGCAAGGCAACCAATGGGAGACGGCAACAGGAGACTATTCACTGAAAGAAGTCGAGGAATGTCAAGGAAAATTCAATCTACATAGATTGGAATAATTTAAGGAGTCTATCTACTGATGGGTGCCCAAATCTGAGAGCTAAGAATAGATGAGTATTACGAAGAATTCAAGATAAAGTATATTAACTCAATCCTTGTCACATTTTTCCTTACTCCCTATTCTTTCACAAGAGGTTTACTGTAAACATGTTTAGAAAAAAGACAATAATAGGAAAGTCTGTCGCTGACTTAGTCAACTTTATAAAATAAAGACCATTGAAACAAAGATATTTTATAAACTCATTGGATGTACTGTAGTCAGAATACACAGAGGTTATGCTTCATACAAATGCAAGATGGTTAAGTTTAGCCAATGTATTAAAAAGAGTGGGAACTACGAGACGAGATTACGTTGTCGTTAGGAATGAACCAAAAGCAAGATTTCTCCCAATTGAAGGATGTCATTTGGATTCCAGATCTTGCATTTGCTGTTGATATTTTGCACCTTATATTTTAGATATCAATTTGAAAAGGCAAATTTGAGCATTAAATTCATCATGAAGTAAATTTAATTATGTTTTTTAAGTATTGTTTTTCACGTAAGCAACTTGTTCATTTTAAAACTTTGCAACTCGTTGAAGTTTTTCTTGAAAAATTGGAAAAATATTGATCCCAAGTGGAGGTTTTGCATATCGAGTTATCGATAAGATTTAATGACTTTTTCATTTAAGAAATTGATTTCCGTCTGCCAACTAATTCGTTCAACTTTGCTGTTTGATCTGATCCAACTTACAAGCAATTTCTCAGCATTCGGAATATTTAAAATCTGTTCCCATTGATGAATTCAATGCGTCTCTGAATGAGATGCTAAGCTTCTATTTGCGAATAGATATTTTCTAAATGCCATAACCGATGGAAACCTTGAAGAATGCTTAGAATTCCCACATCAGAAAAGATCTTGACTACCCGTTGCCAGCAGCCACTCTAAAGCAACTACATCAACCTCACTTAGAAACCAGCCTACTATTATCTATGAATCGTGGCATAAAGCTTGCTAATTAAAAGTAATTGCATAATTACTATGGTTATAATAATCAAGCGTTCTCATTGGTGTTTTATTATGAATATTAGGTATATGGCCCACGACACTTTAAAGAAGTTAAACAGTGGCTCTCTGAGTCAAAGTTTGCTTATCCCTGTTCTAGATTATTACCGATTACTCCAAATTATGTATGATTAATACTCAGAAATCTCTCGTGTGACTTCAAAATTGTCATAATTTATACGATATAAATTAGACATGTGAAAATTATAGCGTATGAATACATTTTGGTCGCGAATTTTCTTAAAAAGTGTCATTCCTTCTTTATTTGTGAGGAAAATGGTGAAATTTTGTGAGGTCTAGTAATAATTTGTGCGAATGCTTCCATATCTTAACCCAGCAATAAAGGGTTCATGGGCTGCGAAAAGTTGCAGTATTAGGTAAGATATGAATACTTCTTGGAGGCAAATGCAAAATATTATGTTCGTCAAAAAGGAATGCGACTATTGGTATTATGGTCCCCCACAACGGTCACAATGGTTTGCTAAATAACCACACACGACGTGGGAAAAGTACTTTTAGCAGTTCGGGAACTATAAGACCAAGATAAAAAAAAAAATTCCCCCTCCCAAAATGTGTAAACAAATTTTACCCCAAATATGTAAAATATTACATAATTGAGGCAGATAAAATGAATATAGGCTATTTTGGAATTGGCTGTTTGGATAGTTGTTGTTGGAAGCCATCTTTTCTTTATATACAGGTTATTCATAAGCATTTTACTAGTCCAGAAAAATATTAAACAATAAAGGAATTCGATACATCCGGAGAATTTCCTACAAAATGATTTTTAACAAAATAATTTTTAAAAATGAATTACAAAAGCAAATGATTAGGTAAATTTGATGCTTCTCCCTATGTAGTGGCTACAGTCTTAAGCGAAATCCGAAGCAACGGTCGCTACAACGTTCGGCAACTGTAGTAACCCGTAAGGAATGGGAAATAGGAGAGTTGTGTGCCCCTAGTTCCGGTGTTTTCAAGTAGTTTACTTGGACTGTACCTTCCATACACTTCATATTCCCCCAAATACACCAATTACACCCTCTCTTTCCGGCCTTGGTTTTATTTTAAGATTTCTAGAGCCCGTTTCCTCGGGTCACTCCATCTCACGCCTCGGTAGACCTGACTTCGCGTTAAAGATGGCGTTAAGAACTTTACTACATAAGGCCTTATCATCACACAGTTCGCCATGGTCAAATTTTCTCTCGTTATCCTCTCACTCTGTGATCCCCCGATATTCTGACACCCTTGACGAGTGCCGTTATGCCATGCGCCAGAGTGGCACTTTTAGGCTTTCCATTTTTCAAGGTGACAAAGATTTACAACTGTTCGAATTTTTCGTGGACGGTGGAAGGGGTCCTGCATGTAATGGAATGTTTCATGCAAGATGGCGTGGTTGGGTGTATGTAATTAAGAGGGTTTGGTTTCTTGGGCTATGGAAAAATTGTGTTCCACGGGCGTCGAGGTAATAGTGTTTTAAGGGCGCACCCTTTGTTTTTGTGTGCAAATGGTTTATTGGAGTGTCGCGGGGCGAGGCGGAGTGTTTTTTTGTGTTTTCTATAGTGTGCTGAGGTGTGTGGGTGCGAGGGTAGGTACTGATGCCGTAGAGGGATCGTACCGCCTTTCATTATGTGCGCTGTCGGAAAGTTACTCCTGTATCCATTGTGAGTGACACTGCAGGGTCTTCTATTTAAGGGGAGTGGATTGTGTGATAGGATGATGATGATTCGTGGCTGTTTGTTGTATTCCAATTCATGAAGAGGGCAACAGGATTTCGAAGGTGAATCGGTTATTGAGCTCTGGTGTAGTTTGCGAGCTCCGTTAGTGTGTTTTGGGTGTTGTGCGAGAACGGCGATGTCATCGGTATAGCTGTAGAGCGTGGTCTTAAGATTTCGGGGACGGATGTGAGAGAAGAAAAGGGTGAAAGAGAATATGAATTCCTGCAGCACGCCATTCTGTCTGTGACGTGTTCGTGACAGTTTGTCGGAGCGAATTACTTGTTCAAGTCGCCCTTTGAGGAAGTTAGCAAGCCATTAGGTGTAGTTGGGGTCAAGTGTGGTGTCTAGTATTTTGTGGATGAGGATGTCTCAAGGCTGGTCCATCAAATACTGCGATTTCTCACAGTGCCAACATTGCAGATAGATCATTACTCTTAGATGTGAGCATTGCCAAACTACTCATTCAAGGTGCAAGTTGAGTAATTGTGTGCTTCAAACGTGCCCTACCGACCCCAGAATTTAGGCTGATTCATTCCTCCATTAGCGTGTCAATACACAACTTCCTTAAATCCTTGCCCCTATTTTCTTCTCCTGTTTGTCTTCCTCTTATTCCTCGCCTTTTATTAACCCTCCTCATTTCCCCTTGAAAGGTACTCTATTTTGAACAGCTAAGCAGAAACTTTTCGAACCGTGAGGAGGATAAGAAGTCCCTGCGGTTCCAAATATTGGGTCATTTGAAAGGTCTCTGGCGGCGAATTCCGAGTCCTCCAAGCCCCACCAAATTCAGCATGTAACCCCTCCCCAAACGACCCCGTGAACTCATTTGTAGCGGCTTGGTATTGATGCCTTAGTGAGTGCCAGTTACTATGAGCTCGAATGGTCGCTACATTAGTCGAAAAAAGCACCCCTCTAGGGACAGGCAGAGGGACCTTCGCGGATCCCGGAGATCGGCCGTCTTCGAGTCGTCGTCCTCCAACGATGAGTCCGAAGAGAACCGCACATCCATCGCCAACTACCGCCCCACCCACCCCAACAAAGGTAAGGGCTTCAACGCTCTCTGTGGATGGGGCTTTTTATTACAAAAATACCCCTGCCACTTTGAAGATATAGGTACTCGAAGCGCTGCTTGAGCTTCTTGCCTCAGGAAGGTAGCCTGTGCTGACTGTTACAGTTGGTACCCGGAGGAGTAGCACGTCCTCCTGGCCATGGTGCCTGCTGTTGGGCACCCTCAGGCACGCCCCCAAGGCAGTAATGCGCGCGGTTGTTCACCCTCCCGACGACAATGCCTGAAGGAGGACAAGCGGCTTTATATCTTCCACTTTTTTCTGGTCCTCACAACTTTCTTTAATCTCTCCTTAGGAACATTTTGCAAGGGCATTAATGGTGTATCTATGGTAACGCTCCTGCTACAACTGAAACCTGGATTTGTTTTGCGCAGTCCCTATCTGGCCACTGCCAGATAAGACTTTTAGCCTAGTACTAGGGTACTTTAAAATTACCATAATCAAACCAAACAAAGAGGAAAAACAAACAAAACAAGCGAAAACAGAGTCAGAAATCAAATGATAAACAAAAGTCCCAAAATTAAGAAACAGAACAAAGGCAAGGAGAAGAAGGGCTCACGCTTCGGCGTCGGGGTACGAGGGACAAGCGGTAGCGATCCCGCTCATCCAGGCACCGGGACAGGTAACGTGCGCGAAGATCACCTAGACTGGGACATTCAACAATATGTCGAACAGTCCGTCGGTCAACGCAGTCGACGCAATAAGGGGCAGGCGAGTGATCCATTAAATGGCGGTGCGTCCCGAGAGTGTACCCAATTCTAAAAGGTCAGAAAGTGACCTGAAGCCGTCACGGTATGGGAGAAGGAACTGGTCAGGGCTTATGTGCATGGTTTCGTTGAGACGATGTTGGTTTATATTCTTTGGAAAGGTCCTGCAGGATTCAAAATTAGTCCTGAGACCGCATATATTCCATTGCAGGAAGTGTGTAGGTACTTTATTTATTCTTGACCGATCTTGACAAGTTCGTCGTCTTGGGTTGGGCTGTTATTATTTTTTGGTATACATTTTGGTACCTTTCGTTTAGATGAATTTGGTTTTGTGATTGGTGATATTTGGCGAGTGTTTGGGGGGATATCGTTCGCTGTGGGCGGATATTTTTTGATGTTGTGAAGGAATTGGGTCATTGGTCTGGTTGCATGAGGTGTTTCTGGCTGGAGTTCTTTGTCTATCTGAGAAGACGGCCTTTTTTTGTTTAGTGCCTCGGGGGATTGGAGAGGGATTCCTGCGTTCGCTGAGTGCATTCTGTTGGCCTTTATCGTAGCTTTTTTTTCAACCGATCTCATTTAGATTACACGTAGTTGGCCTCATTATTGTAAGTCAAGGTGGTGGGGAGAATATTTTTGGCTAAGGGTTTAATTTAAAGAGAGCCGTTTTTCTTGCATACCAGTGCTTCTGCGATCATATGATCTGCCATAGACTTCTGGCTTTCATCATCTGTTTCTGTAGATGTATGGCCGCTTTTTGGTATGTTTGCCTCTTTGTTGGGGGATCCAGTTGGTTCATCGTCAAATGTGATGGTATTTTTACTGGTGACACTGTGACCAGGAGTAGATTTTACATTTGGGGTTTTGGTTGTTGAAGGAGACGATAGGGATGACTGCTCTGTATTGGGGCTGGCTGTTTTATGCTAGAGATGTCGTGGTATTCTGACTTTCCATATCTGTTTCGAGAGATGTACGGCAATCATTTGGTGTGTTTGCCTCTTTGGTAGGGGATACAACTGTTTGATTGTCAGAAATATCTTCATAGTAGCCACTTTGTCTGCGATTCGATTTGACTTCTGGACTTTGGGTTGATGAAAAGGACGACCGTGATTGGGGAGAGATTTGCCTCTCTCTTTTCTGTGCATGGGTATTTGTTGTGTTATACACTGGGGTATAGATGTTGTTTGCGGTTGTTTGGAAGGATCCGTATTTTTTAGTTCGATAATCTTGTATGATCGTTCTTATGCGAGGTGGAAGGGGCAGCTGCAATATCTGGGTAGCATTTCTTGTTGAGTTCTCTACCCTCTTCCGCCAAATCTGCTATGGTTTGACGACGGCGGATTTCGCAGCACAACTTCTTGGTGAAATAGGAAGCGAGGGGAACTTTTGCGGAAAGTATGAGGGTCAACACTGCAATTATTGCATTTTGCGGAAAATTTACCCTCCATGCTTTTGTGTTCCTTGCTTGAGAATTTGAAACAGAGCTGCGGTCTTGGGTGCAAAATTTGGCGGGATGTCCGAACTTTAAGCAGGATTTGCATTGTATGGGTGTCGGCAATTCTTCTTGGGTAGGGATTATAGTACGTACCTGCGAATCTAATTGTACTGGGCATGATCCGTTGCTTCAATGTTATTTTTACTATTTTTAATGCGATTTGGCGTGTTGGTGAGCTTTTAGAAAATGAAGACGGATTCAATTTGGTGGTTGTCGTCCTCGAATAGTTTTAGGATGGATTTTCATATAAAGGTTTCGTAACTATTTGGGTCAGTCATGAAGCCGCTGAGCAGGGCGGTCCCCTTCTAATGTTGTTCGTTTTTGTCCTAGTGCATTGAGAGGGTAATCACCAAAGGCGGTGAGGGCCAGTAAGTTTTTCGAAGTTTGTTCTTTTGGGGCTTTGACCGTTGCTTCGGGTCGTCTCCATAGTTACGGTTTGTAACCGTTCTTTGAGTTCTAGGACGCAAAAGGGGTTATCGTGTTTAGGCGGTGATGTAACTTGACCACCATGGTGGTCCAAATACTTGTCTTAGGTCATTTGGCTTAAACTTATTTGTTTGTGATATTTTCGTTTGTGTTGAGTGAGTGGTATAGTTTCAGTGGATTTATCCATTGCCATAAAGGTGGAATTCACCATTCTGCCCAACAAGAAAACGGTACTACTGGACGCCTTTTGATCGTACCCGGCGGAGTGGTATACGCCTTTTCCGCCACCCCTTGGGGAAATCTGGACCAAATCCTACAGGTGGCGTGGTAGGCAGGTCGGGATGGCGGATACGGCTTGGAGGGTTAGGGTCACCATGCCTAACATCGGGTTGTAGGAGTGAGGGGTCAATGGGCAGGAGAAGAAAGAGCCGCGGAAGAAGGAGAGGCAGGCTAAGCTGAGTCAGTCAGCACGGCGGTTAGGAAGACATCGCCGTGCCCCTTACGGGGAGTGGGCATGACGAGTAGCTGGATGGGGCCAAGGATTCGACTTGACTTTGCTTGTGGGGAGGGCCTTTTAGTAACCCTGGATGGGGATCCCGCGGTCAGAGAATCATTGGACGATGCTTTCCGGGCCTAAAAAACTGCAAACACATACGTAAATAATACATAAATAGATGCATATAACTGTGAGTGTCATTCATCATCTCGAGAGACTTCCATTGTAACAGCTTTCCACCAAGTTGGAGTCGGTGAACATCAACGCCAATATGAATTAACCATCAAGGAAGATTCGAAACGAAAACGGCTTCTCAGTTTCTCCCCTCTGTCGATTCCAGTGCACCCCTATAGGGAAGAAATGTTGCCCCCTTGAACACGGGCTAACTCAAACCAGAGTCATGTTTTCTATGACTCTCCCCCGATGAAAGAGATCATTGACTCCAGATTGATTTTATAAAGATGATAATTAATTTTGTTTGATTCTACAAAGTAATTAACCCCAGATTAACCATACAAAAGAATAAATGACTCTGAGGTGACTAAGGAAGTAATTGACTCCGAAATGACTACGAGAAAGTCGACTCCGGATTAAGTCTATGTAAGATTAATTAACTCTGGATTCACTCCAAAAGAGAATGAATATCTGTAATAGAGTGAATAATTTCAGATTGAATCTTCGTGAAACTTTATGACTCAGGATTGGCTCTCCATATTTACCAAGAAACAATAATTGAATCCAGATTGATTCTACGAGTTATTGACTCAAGATCAAGACCACGAGAGTAATGGACTGAATTTATTACAAAAGTCATTGACTTCGGATCGGTTCTGCGAGAGTAATTGACTCCGATTTGACTTTAAGAGAGCTATTAATTTTAAGTCAACTGCCAGAGTAACTGATACTGGGTTGAATATTCGAAACTGGAATCGACTCCAGACTGAATCTTTCAAAAACTAATTGACGCCTTGCCTGCGAGAAAGAACTCTCGGTTGACTGAGAAGAAGAGTAATTGACTGGGAGAAAATTGCCATAAATTAGTGAATTGCCTCGATTTATGCCATAGCGCTAACCTTGATAAGATTTGACATTTCAACGAGGATTTTGATAGTCACTAAAAATGACTTCTTTAAGTAATTTTAGAACATTATTCCACAATTTCATTCTCTTTCATTCAGCACTTGAAAGTTTTATTTGCAAGTATCATGAGATGTTTCACCTGCTGCTGCCTCGCAAAGGAGGGGCAGGAGGTGAAATACCTCAAGGTTTTCCCGCTTGTAGTGGTGCTGGGAATGACTACGATGCTGTAGCCGACATCTGACGGATACTCCCAGCCCAAATACAACCAAGATCTGCGGCTATATGCTTTCCACCCATTTTCACCTTCCTTAGCTTTACCACTCTTCACCACATCTCTCCATACAAACTTTTCGGGAGATTTCCTCTTTAGTTTTCGCTTTTAATCAAAAATATAGTCTACTACAGGATTGCCTTGATATGTTGCATTTACCTCAATATCTTTTAAAACTTGAGAAAGAAGAAGTTTATAAATTAATTCCCAAGAGCTCAGGAGTCCAAATTTGACCATTAGAATAAAATGCAGAAATTCAATTTTCATTATATTTACATATTTTTTGTATTTCGCATTATTCCTGAACCCGAAAATCCTCTCTGTCAACTAAATTTATCCTAATTGATATTCAACCTAATTAATTGAATATTAATTTGCATATTAGGGATATATCTATATTATCAGGAAATCTATTTTATAAATGGGGCAAAAGAAAGTGTTGTAGTAATTTTCTAATGTGGTCCATATTTGTGTAATAAATCTATTTTTAATGGAAAAATATTCTTCTCGATATTGGATATTGGACATATAAAGTGAGGAATATAGTGGTAGGAGTGGGTCTGAAAATTGGGGAAAAAAATAGGAAAGTGAAAATGAAAGTAGAATGAAAGTACAAGTCCCTGGTAAAAGGGTATCTCTGGCTTCCTCGATATTATGCTTTAGGATAAAAAAAAAACAACTTTCAGCATTGCAGAAATGCGAATCAGCTCGACAGGGCAAAAGTAAGTCCATTGCCAGTAATTTTTCATCGAAGAAAAAGATAAACTAATAGCGATTGAGTGAGAGTATGTATGTGCGAGACGGTGTTTGTTTGAGAGAGAGAGTGTGTGTGTGTGTGTGTGTGTGTGTGCAAGGCAGAGTGAAAGCGAGTGATAGTGTGTGTGCGAGACAGAGAGAAAAAACGAGTGTGTGTGTGTTTGAGAGTGGAAGTGTGTGTGTGTGCAAGGCAGAGTGAGAGCGAGTGATAGTGTGTATGCGAGACAGGTGAAGAGTGTGTGTGTGTGTGCGCGTGACAGAGAGATAGTGTGTGTGTGTGCGTGACAGAGAGAGAGACTGTGTGTGTATGTGTGCGAGACAGAAAGAAAGAAAGAGTGCGATGGTATGTGTCCCAGACAGAGAGAGAGAACTACAGAAATAAAAACCAGCAAAGACCCTAAGGTCCGCTCAAGGCCAGTCCGCTTACACATTCTAACGTTAGTGTATCATGCTCTTTTTTTCATGCAATTTTTTTTGTTATATATATATATATATATATATATATATATATATATATATATATTTTTTTTTTTTAACTATTTCAACTCTACGGTACACACTTATCTACATGTGTACCCTTGACATGCAGGTTTAGCTATCCCTCAAATACACTAACACGCTTTTTCGAACCAGGTTGATGGGGGGGGGGGCGGTCATAGGACAGTACTCTCTTCTCCCGCAGGCGTCGCCTGCTAGTGATGAAAATAATATACTTATAGGACAGACAGAAAAAGAAAAGGGGAATTCACATTCACTCCATGCATGGAGGAGTCGCTGGCATCTTTCTATTCATCATTTCATTTTAATCCTAAACTCCTTATAATATATGACGTTTTAATCTGTGCTCCTACTACGTTATATTTACACTATTGAAGTACTCATCAACTCGGTTTTTGAACATATTAACTGACGTGCTTTCAACTACACGGTTGGGAAGGCCATTCCACGTTTGCGTGATTTTAAACGTGAAGTAATTTTGGGCTATAGTAGAGTTGAATCGCTTGTTCACTAATTTTAAACCATTTTGTCGTGTGTTGGCCCTTTCGTCCAGCTCGAACAATAGTCTGTAATCAATATTAGTAAATCCTTTTAAGATTTTGAATAATTCTATCAATTGTCCACGTAATCGTCTACTTTCAAGTGATAGTAGGTTTATGAGCGTAGTCTATCTTCGTACGGTTTGTTTCAGATTTCAGGAATTAGTTTGGTAGCCCGACGTGGCACTCTTTCTAACTGCGCTATATCTTTATTTAGGGAGGGACACCAAAATTTGACCGCGTATTCGAGGTGTGGGCGCACGAGCGATTTGTATAGTGGCATGATTATATCTTTCGATTTGAAAGTAAAATTGCGAGCAATAAATCCTAGCATTCGGTTTGCTTTTTTGCAAGCTTCTGCGCATTGCTTTGATACTTTAAGGTCCTCCGAGATAGGGGTTGCGCGCACGAGAAAAAAAAGAGAGGGAGAGATTCTGTTGCGCGCGAGAGAGAGATTGCTCGCCCGATAGTCTGTATGCGAGAGAGATGTGTGAGATGTGTGCGAGAGAGAGAGCAATACAAAGAGATCGCGGGAGAGAGATTGCGCGCGAGAAAGATTAAGCGCGTGATAGAGTGATTACGCGCGCGCGAGAAAGAGAGAGATAGTGTGCGAGAGATAAAGTTTCCCCTCTTTTCCTCTCGTTTTCTCCTTTCACTCTTAATTTTCCCCTTACTCTCTTTTTCCTTTGTTCCCCTTTCTCCTTGTTCCATTTTTCCATGCTCTGTTTTATTTTGCTGTCCTTTTTCTCTTGCTCTCACCCCTTCTCTTGCTCTCTCTTTTCCCTTGCTCTCTATTTCTCTCTCGCCTCTCTCTCTCTCTCTCTCTCTCAAGAGAGAGAGAAAGTAGAGGGAGAGGTGACGCCCCCTTGTCGCGGGAAGAGAGCTTGTGTGTACCTTTGACTTTTCGAGCTATGCCGGCGGGGGTACCTCTCTTCTAGGTACCCCTGGTAGGGGTTACCTTGTCGATTTGGTCGGAAACGAGGTTCCGGACTAAGTGCGTCCGTCCTTCCTTCCTTCCTTTTTCTACTCTATCCTTCTCCTTTTTCACTTTTATCCTATCTCTTCCACTTATTGTACAAAAAGAAAAAAAAACTACTCCTATCATGTCACTCTTACCCTTTTCCCCTCTATCTACATATAAGGACCTGGCAGCTACCTCATGCGTCAGAAGAGAGGCTTTGGAACCTCTATAAACAACGCCAATTTACGCTCACTGGTTGCGAGAGACTAGGACTAGAAGTGTCCTAGGCGTTGGGGCACGATTAATGGGATGAAGGTAGTGCCCCGTTAACCTCTTTCCTGGCGCGTAATTATTGACCATTCCCAGTGACCGTTGACGGTGCCTCTGGTAGCATCGGTCCGAGGTGACAGCCCTTTGCTCCCAGTTTGGTTACCAGGCCAATAAAAAGCCTTGGGTCGAGTCTCTTGGTGTGGCGGGATATCCATTGAACGCTACTTCGAGATCTTGGCCGTCGTGAAGGGAACTAGTAGGAGTTTAGTACGGGGCGTGCTCGTTGTTCACCTGGTGAGAAATCGATGGTCCCTTTGGGGACAGTCAGTGCTGCTTGGTTGGGAGCTACGGCACGGTGAGGTTTGACGACTTGGTCGGACGAACAGCAGCACATGGAGCGTGCCTTCTGAAAGACTTCGAAACCTCTCCAATCGATAGGCGGGAGCGACTCACATGGGGAGAATTCACCAACCCCCTTTTTTACCTTTTGATTGGTCGCAAAGTTTTGAGAAAGAGAAAATGTTCAAAATAACAGGAAAAAAAGGACCAGCTGCACTCAAATACACATGTGCGATATGCCAGAAGTTCAAGTGGTGCGTGGACTTCCCGGATGGCTGTTTTTCGAAATGCCACCCGGGAAGTATATGCACAGACTGCATCCGAGAGGCATTAGCATACTGCAATGAACTCAAAGATCTCTTCAGAACCTCTGAGAAAAAGATTTTTGGCACTAGAAACTAAACTACAGACCCTAGAAACGGAGCACGCGCTTCGGATTCGGCGTCTCGAGGAGAGAATTCAAGAGCTAGCTTCTAAATTAGAGGCCCAATCAGCTCAAGCTCGAGACGAAACTCCCACTGACTTGGGTGGTCCCGCCGATGAGACTCCAACTCAAGGATCTGAAACTGCATTGGCAGTGCGACTTCAGCCAAACGGAGAAATTAAGAAGGGAAAGAAAAAGAAGAAAAACAACGACCTTAATGCAGCTCATCCCAGTGTAGAGGATTCCAGCGTTACTGGTGGGCAAGGGAAAGTTGAAGAGAAGAAGAGAAAAGAGAAACAGAAGAAAAGACAAATGAAGATCGAAAAAGAAGGGAAATGCGGAGACGAAAGAGAAAAGAGATGTCTTTCACGAAAGAAAAAAGTGCAGACAAATGTGCGAGGGTCAAAATTATTGGGGACTCTTAAGCACGGGCCCTGCAACCCCTGCTAGCAGCACGCCTTTGCACGAGTGTGAAGGTAAGTTGCCTACCAGGAAGGGAAAACTAGTAGATTAGAGTAGAGGCGGAGAAATCTGAGATTTCTGAGAACTCAGTCGTTGCCCTAATGGTATGGGGCAACGACCTCTACCTCAGAGGAGGAAGGATAGGCCCCACAGTAAAGATTCTCAACACGGTCATGGGTGCTGTGAACGACTGTGGACTGAAAACACGCAGACGTGTAGTGGTCGGGATGCTCCCGAGAAGAGGTCCAACCCGGAACGCTCACTCGAGGAACGTCTCCCTTAATCAACGCCTGGGAGATTTGTGTACGGCGGAGGGGGTCTTTTTTGTGGACCCTTACCGCACCTTCTATGGTAGAAACGATCTCTACCAAAGGGATGGAGTACATCTTTCCTTTGAAGGAAAGGATGTACTCTGTAACATGATACAAGATGTCGTGGAACGGACCCTAAGGAGTGTCAGGCTCAGAGTGAAGGCGGACGTACGCCAGTACGCCCGTGTTACTCCTGGAACGACCTTCTCGGAAGTCGAAAAGAGGGGCGCCACCAAACCAATAAATAAGCCGGGAAACGGAAGAGAGTAGGGAGTCCTACATTCGGGGACTCCCCGAAAGTTCTGTTTAATGCGAGGTCGATCAGGAACAAGTTTCTTGAACTTCGTGGCCTCGTAGCGAGGAAAGAACCTGAAATGGTAGCCATAACGGAGTCGTGGGTAAAAACCTCAAACAGAGATTTTGTAGGTGAATTTACGATTCCCGTTTACCAACTCTTCCAAAAAGATAGGCCAGACAGAGAGGGTAGCGGTGTGATGTTGTATGTCAAGGTTAGGCTCAAATCGACGAACTGCAACATTGTATCCGACCACGAGCTACTAGGTGTTGACCTAGACATAGGTCCTGCCAAATACAGGACCCTGGTGCTTTACAGTCCCCCTACCCAACTCGTTGAAAAGGACAGAGATTTGTACCGGCCGCTGGGTAAACTTGTACAAGACAGAGTGTGTATCGCCCTGGGTGATTTCAACACCCAAGTTGACTGGGAAACGAGAGAAACCTGTGGCGAGAACGCACTACTCCTCGAGTTTACGAACGAGTTCCTGACTCAATGGGTGAGAGAGCCGACGAAAGGCAATAATACCCTCGACTTGGTTTTCACTTTTGAAGATGATATCGTTGAGGAGCTCGGTAGCAGTGATCATCGACTAGTCAGATTTATAGTCAAGGTCCCCATGGTAGAGTCTGAGACTAGTAAATCGAGGAAACTTGATTTGAGAAGAGCAGACTTTGCAGGTCTTCGTGCTGGATTGACTGATGCGAGGCTAGAAGTGTATGAGGATGTTGGAGATTCGTGGAATAGATTCAAAACTACGTTCATGAGTCTTCAATCACGTTTCATCTCTTTGAAAAGCCTTCGTCGGTCTTCCGTTCAACCAAAGTGGTTTAATCGAGAAATCGGTAAACTGCTGAGGGAGAAAAGAACGGTGCACTGGCAGTCAAAGATTTCTGGAGACTTTGACGAGTACCGTAGGCTAGCTAGGAAGGTGAAGTCCAACATGAGGACGGCAAAGCGCGCTGAGGAGCTCCGAGTGGCGTGACTCTGCAAGGAGAATCCTAAGGAGTTCTTTGGTTATGTAAACAGCCGTAAACCAATCCATCGCACGATTGCCCTCTAGTGAATGAGGAGGGAGCATTAAGGCCCTCAGATGCAGAAAATGCTAACCT
Organism: Ceratothoa steindachneri; assembly: GCA_963969495.1. Classification (NCBI taxonomy): domain Eukaryota; kingdom Metazoa; phylum Arthropoda; class Malacostraca; order Isopoda; family Cymothoidae; genus Ceratothoa; species Ceratothoa steindachneri. Next base: position 132,559,163 of record OZ018318.1, on the reverse strand, counting down.
CCTCAACGACTACTTCTCTTCAGTGTTTACTAAAGAGAGTGATCCCATCCTCCAGCCCACAGATTCCTACTTGGGTGAAAAGCTGTAGGAAATGGACTTCACTCAGGAAGAAATAGAAAAAAAGATCCCTGATCTAAAGACGAATAAGTCCCCTAGCCCGGACGGATTTCTACCTAAAGTGTTGAAAGAAGTGCGTGATGTAGTGTCACGACATCTGAGCACAATCTTTAACATGCCATTCCAGATCGCATGCGTTCCTAGAGACTAGCGGGAAGCGGAGGTAACTCCTATCTTCAAGAAAGGAGACCCTAGCCAACCGGCGAACTACCGACCTATTAGCTTAACCTTAATAGTCAGTAAACTCATGGAAAGCATCTTGGTGGACAAAATGACGTCATATTTAGAGTCCAATATGCGATAGAGGAGTTCCCAGCATGGGTTCCGAAGGCACTGGTCATGCCTAACGAATCTTGTGGAATTCTTCCAGTTCGTTTTTAGTGAGCACGATCAGGATAAGGCGGTGGATGCTATCTACTTAGACTTTCAAAAAGCCTTCGATAAGGTACCACACCGCCGCCTCCTTCGGAAAGTGCGTGCGCTGGACAGGCTTCTGAGTGGATGCCCGTTACTAGCGGTGTTCCTCAAGGTTCTTTCCTGAGCCAACTACTATTCATCATCTACGTCAACGACATGGACGGTGACATGGTTGCGAATATTTATAAATTTGCAGATGATACCAAGCTTGGTATGAACGTCGCAAAGGAAGGAAATACTGCTCGCCTTCAAGATGATCTTCGGAAGATTGGGGAGTGGTCGGACACGTGGCAAATGCCATTTAACGGGAACAAATGCAAAGTGATGCGTATCGGTCACCAAACCCCCCAATCTCACTTTATCCTTACGGGCACTGCTATTGAATCCACCGACATTGAGAAGGACTTGGGTGTATCAATCACTAGTGACCAAGTTCGCGAAACAGTGCATTGAGGCGGAGAAAAAGGCCCAAAAGGATGCTAGGCTACATAAAGCGCCAGTTTAGATATCGGAACAAGGAAATAGTACTGTGTTTGTACAACTCACTTGTCTGACCGCACCTGGAGTATGCCGTACAATTTTGGAGTCCTTCGTTTCGAGAGGATATTGCGAGATTGGAACGTGTGCAAGCCACGGCAACCAAACTGATTCTTTCTATCAGACACAAAAGTTACGACGATAGATTAAGGGAATTAGATCTGTTCTCGTTGGAAATCCGGAGACTGCAAGGTGAGCTTATCGAAGTGTTTAAAATACTTCGAGACTTCGCCAATGTAGACTACACTGATGTTTTCCAACTTAGTGAGGTCAGAACGAGAAATCACGGCTACAAACTTGAACTGAAGCGTTACAACCGCGATCTTTGTGGGAAACTTTCACATACAGTATCTGAAGAGCTGGAACGCACTTCCAGTGGAAGTTGTCAATAGCAATTCTGTTGATCAGTTCAAGGCAAGACTGGACAAAGTCTTGAAAAGTAGCCGGTTGGGCCCTTAAGTCGTTGTGCAGAACTGTGCCTGCTCAACTGCTAGCCCAAAGGTACCCTCTTTGAATGGACCGTAAGGTCTCCCAGGGTGCTTCTTTTCCTTGTAGCTCTTTCCCCCTCTCTCTTGCCATCTCTCTCTCTCTCTCTCTCTCTCTCTCTCTTACCCATTCTCACCTCTTCCTCAACCTCCCTGTCTTCCTCTTTCTCACCTTCTCTCTTTTTTTCTTTCTCACTCTTTATCTCCTTTTCTCGCGTTCTCTCTATCACCCTTTTTCTGTTTCTATTTTCCTCTTTCTCTCCTTTACACTCCTCCCTATTTCTCTCTTACTTATTCTTTCCTTCCTTCGTTCTCTCTCTTCTATTCCTTCTCTCCGCTAATCAACCTTTCTCACATGAGTCTTTCCACTAACTTGAAATGCACTCGATATCTGATCGACACAGCGATTTCTGCTTTGCCGATATACTAAATAACACGAGATAACGATTATGGCTACTTCCGCACAGATTGTACATGTGCGTATCTATTAATTTCCTTTTTATGTCTTCCGCGATTAAAGATATATGTTCCGTAACTTCAAGCCATAGAGCGCATATTAGGGCGGGGCTTTACGAGATACCAGATGTCGTAAGGCAGACTTTAAAAGTTTTAAATTCCTACTGGATGCCTCTGGCAGGAATAAAACCCACACCCATCACTAAGCTCATTATCACACACACACACACACACACACACACATATATATATATATATATATATATATATATATATATATATATATATATATATATATATATATATATATATATATATATATATATATATATATATATATTTCTCTTGCGGGCCTCATTTCAACTGCGTTGGCAGAGTAAAAAAATGAATGTGTAAGCTTCCCTCTGGCGTTAGGTTGCTTGCAGAGAGAGGCCTTGTGACTAAATGAAGAAATAAAGATTACAGATGAGAATGTGATGAAACAAGACCTGAAAGTGGAATATTCCTCACATGTTCGTGTTCTTGCAGGTGGAATGACCCACGGGAAGTTGAACTTTGTACTTAGTGCTTTTTCTTTGTGAGAATTGTTTCCGTTGGAAAGAAAGCGTCGATACACAATTAACTCGTTTGTAGATCTTATGTTTTGTTACACGATTTAAAATGTGTATTTTGGGGGTGATAGGGGTGTATATGCGTGGCGTGTTTGTGTTCGGTTTTGCTTCCATCCGCCCCCTTTATTCAGGAGCCCTTCGGTTATTGGCCTCGAATCGACTTTCCCAGCCAGGAAACTTGTCTTCGTTGCAATGAGGGCAAGTCTGGGAGAACTACGCACTCTCTCTATCGACCTAAATAATTTTCTACCTATCCAATCGTGCTATAAACTTCTAACATGCTTTCACTCCCCCGGCACCACTTCATTTCCAAAACTATTTGGCGCAGATGTTTTCATCCGTTTTCGCCTTTTCTTTCTTTTTTTTTACAAGAAATAATAAGCGCTGTTGGACGGGGATATTATCATCTTCCCTCATAATAATTTCTCTTGGGTGGGGGAGGGGGGGCAAGTTAGCTTCTCCTAATTGCCAAAACTGCAGACAAAATAGAGAGAGAGAGCGAGAGAGAGTGTGCGTGCGTATACTTCTAATCCAGCTGTAGTTCTTTTTTCTTAAACTGAGACATAAATTAATTATTCCAGAGTTGTTTATTTAACTTCAGCTGCTTCCGACTAACTTAGTAGAATCTCTTCTTCCTAATTGAGAAACTCCTTCGGCCTCTTATATATGTGCACTTGTGTGTATGGTGGTGAAAGGAGATATGCGTACTTGTGTGTATGGTGATGAAGGGAGGGATGTGTGTTCCCAGAAACTACAAGACTTTCAAAGTAGTTCCAAAATCACAATTTCCTTCACCTTTCTCTACCGAAATTTCCCCCCGGCGATTCATTGCTTCTTTGCGAAACTGTTTTCTTGGTCCACTTTCTACCTTTTCCATCTTCTTCCTATACCACGTTTCCCATTTATTTCCACTTTTGTAAGTAAAAATAAGAGAGAAAATAAGTTATTTGATGAAGTTTAAATGAGGCTCAAATTTGCTATTCAAACTGGTCGCTAGACGATGTTCTCTTGAAGACGTGAGCATTTCTTCAGCATAAAATTGAAGCTTCGGATTAAATTAATTAAGACTTGAGAGGAGGAGGTGGGGGGGGGGCTATGCTAAATAACACGCCCATCTTTAGGTACGCTGTCCATAAAGAGCTCATATTTCTATCCTTAATAACAAAGGAGGAAGGTGATTCTATGGCTACTAACATCCGTCTTTGGTCGTTTTACTCTCCCTAAAGAGGCGCATCTATGCTGAATAAAAGCGCGCCGTAGACTAAAAAGGAAGATCGATTGTGTGCATTGTATAGGTCGTTCGGAAAGTAACGCAACCCTAACCATACTTCTTCCTTTGGAGATATTCTCAGGATACCGTATATTAAAATACACCCAACACAACAGCTGCAGGTCAATTTTCATCGCTGTGTGACACGGCACAGGGTATTTGCAAACATGAGTTGTCGTTTATTTTATTGTGTGAAATGCAAAATGGTGGAGAGTTAAAAAATTGGGGGACTGGGGCTGTGAATGCAATGTGCACATAGAATTGCGTTACTTTCCGAACCCCTTAATTATTAATTGTTTTTTTTTATTATTCACCCGTCTGACGATTGCCTTCAAGGGCATAAGTCACCGCACTTAAAGTTCTAGCCTAGTACAAGGCTATTGTGAAATTCTTAAAAAAACAAAAACCCAAGAACAAAAACTAAAAAAGAACAAATACAAGAAGGAAGCACGTTTCGGCATCAGGGGAGGACCCGCCTCCTCCCGACGCAGAAAAATGTGACTTGCAACAAAAAGTAAAAAAAATGGACGAGCTCCTCCAAAGAGTTAGATAGTCCTCAAGTTTGTGTACACGAACCCTTCCAGAGTACAAGGGACAAGCGGTAGCCACCTCGCTAGTTCAGGTACCGGGACAGGTAACGTGCGTGAAGATCACACAGACTGGGACATTCAACAAGAATGTGCCGAACAGTTTGAGGGACAACGCAGTCGTCACAATTAGGCGCAGGCGAGCGCTCTATTAATGGGCGGTGCGTCCCGCGAGGGTGCTCAATTCTAAGACGACAGAAAGCGACATGAAGCCGTCGGGGCAGGGGGGAGGGGGGGGGGAGATCCATGAGAACAGTCAGGCGCAATGACACACGACTTTAAGTTCCCATCTGCCGTCTCTCATATTCTTTGCCAAGCAGCACGAAGGGCTGCCATGATTCATGAAAATGTAGCCGAGGTGAGGAAGAGTCAAAAGCTGGTGTGGTCGTCCAATTCTCGCGGACTCTTTGGAGCCCATTCCCCGCAAATCCCACATATGATCATGGACCCAGCAGAAGATATCTCTGAATCCAATTGGCTCGCGTCACGGATAACGAGAACCAGGGTGTGTGAAGATTCCAATGCCCCGAGCAGTGGCGTACCTAAGAGAGGGGGGACGGTGAGCTTGGTAGCCGCCCTCCCCGAAAATTTGCTCTATGGAAGAGGGGAGGGCGACTGCCCCCCCCCCCCCCCCCCTAAAATGTGGCAATTTTTTTTTACTTTTAGCAATTTGCAAAAGTAATTCGATATTTAGCAACATTTATTTTAGGTTGAGTTTTAAAATATCACAAATTGAGGTAAAATGGGTTGAGGGCACTGTGGGGGGCTGCTACAGTTTGGGTGCCTTAAAAAAGAGGCCGTTTGACTCGGATGACCTATGATGGGCCCTTGTGGCTTTTGTCATCTGTTATATTATATTGTGGGGGACTTTGATTTTGTCTTCCCCTGGCGATGGTGCCTTTTGTTTTTGATCCACTCGTGTGGTTGGTTTAAATTGTATATTGTGGGCGCGTGATCTGACACAATCCTATGGATTGTCTAAATTGTATATTGTAGATGCATGATCTGACACAATCCTATCGATTGTTTATAAAGTAGTTGCATGATCTGATATAGTCTTATGTGGGTGGGTTTTGACGGATGCGGATGACCTTTGATAGGCCCTTGTGGCTTTTGTCATCCGTGAAATTATGTTATGTTATGTTATGTTACTGTCGCCTCGGGTGATTTGAAATGTTCGGGAAATCCCAGCACGTGGTTAGCTGCACGCCACCGGAAGACAACTCCAGCGGTGAGTCACTGCCGGAAGCTACACGCCACCTACAAAGCACTGGTGACTGGAACATTCTAGAACTCATCTCTAGAAGTTATATAATAAGTTTCTTGCCGATATTTTGCACCCGTTTTTGTCATATTAAGATAGTTATTGTACAGTGGTGTCGCCTCCTGTGATTTGGATCGTTTGGGGACCCCCATCATGTGGTTAGTTGCTCGCTACCGGAAGACAACGCCATCTAAAAGTCACTGGAGCATTCTAGAGCTCGTCTGTAGAAGCTATATAAGCAGCTACTTGCCAACAGCGCGCCCGTTCCTTGTCGAATCTTGCAGTGATAGTTATGTTGTATGAATTTCGGTGTCTGTGCTTATAAATAGTACTTAAAAGCGTTAACATCCCACTGGTGAGTAGTCTATTTTCAATTAATCGATATTTCATAGAAATATTTTTGTTCCTTAACATAACATAACATAATTTCACGGATGACAAAAGCCACAAGGGCCTATCAAAGGTCATCCGAATCCATCAAATCCCACCCACATAATGCATCCATAGGATTTTGTCAGATCATGCATCTACAATATACAATTTAAACAATCCACAGGATTATGTCCGACCATGCATCTACAATATATAATTTAAAGCCTCCATAGGAGTCTGTCAAAGACAAAATCAAAGTCCCCAAAATATACAATAAAAAGAAACTGCATCCACAGGAATGAGTCAAGAAACATATTCACATACCAAAGAGTAAGAAATTAACCCTCCATCCCCATATAATCATCCAATCTGCGCTTGAAAACATTCAAGTTTGGGCTGTCTACAGTCTCAGGTGGCAAACCATTCCAATAATCCACCACTCTGTTAGTGAAAAAATATTTTCCAACATCCAGTCTGCACCTCTGTTTTTTAATCTTTAAGTGGTGGCCTCTAGTTCTATTACTACCTTCTAACTCAAATAACATCCAGTCTGCACCTCTGTTTTTTAATCTTTAAGTGGTGGCCTCTAGTTCTATTACTACCTTCTAACTCAAATAACTTGCTGAAATCCAATTTATCCATCCCAGAAAAGATTTTAAAAAGCTCAATCATATCTCCCCTCACACACCTTCTTTCAAATGAAAACATATTTAATACCCTCAGTCTATCTTCATATTCAAGGTGCTTCAGGGATGGTATTATTTTTGTTGCCCTCCTTTATACTGACTCTAATAAGTTTATATCATGTCTAAAATGTGGTGACCATGCCTGTATACAGTACTGTAAATGTGGTCTGACATAAGAGATATATAGTTTAAGGATAACCTCCTTACTCTTGTAGCTAACATTCCTTTTAATGTAACCTAGCACCCTATTTGCTCTATTTTTGGTAATATTTCATTGTTTTCATTCTGTGGTCTAAATATAGTTTTTTTTGTTTTGTTTTTTTCCTTTAGAGCCCATCTGGCGATTGCCCACTTGGGCATAAGTCGCCGGAAATACGACAGCCTAGAACTAGGCTACTTTAAAATAAAATTCTGAAAAAATAACAATGATAAATATTGGAAAAACAATTAGGAAGCAATCTCCGGCATCGGGGAGAGGTCCCCCTCACCCTGGTGCAGGAGCGTGCAACCTACAAAGAAAAACAAAAAATAAAACTCGTCCCAAGTCAAGGGACACGCGGTAGCGACCCCGACCATCCCGGTACCGGGACAGGTAACGTGCGCGAAGATCACCCAGACTGGGACATTCGACAAGAATGTGCCGAACAGTCTGGGGGACGACGCAGTCGTCACAATAGGGCGCAGGAGAGCGCTCCATCAGATAGCGAAGCGTCACACGAGTGTGCTCGATTCGGAGACGACAGAAAGCGACCTGAAGCCGTCGCAGCATTGGGGGATAGGTCCATGGGAACAGTCGCGGCGCAATGGCACGCAACTTTAAATTCCCTTCGACCGTCTCCCATCTTCTTTGTCAAGCAGTCCGAAGAGCTGCCCGGATTCCTGCCATGTAGTCGGTGTGAGGAAGAGCGAAACGCTGGTCCGGTCGTAGAGTCCTCGCAGACTATTTGGCGCCCTCATCGGCGCGCTCATTCCCCGCAATTCCTACATGTCCAGGAACCAAGCAGAAGATAATCTCGACATCTGCCCGGCTTGCCAAAACCGTGGCGTCACGGATATCGCGATCCAGGAGATGCGGAGATTCCAATGCCAAGGGAGCACTCAGGGCGCTTGGTGAGTCGCTATAGATCATAATCCGGTCTCCGAACCGGGCACGTCGCGTAATCTCCAGTACCGAGTGGTGTATTGCCACCAGCTCGGCAATGAAGACAGACGCAGTGCCTGGTAGAGCCCCGCTTACTTCAAACAGAGGGGATACGGCGTGCAAGCCGACCCCCTCTTGGGACTTGGAGCCATCGAAAATACACTGGCATGGTTCCAGCGTGACACGAGGTGTGCTCCAAAAAGGTCGAACGCAATACTACTCGTGGCGACAAATAGCCAAATGTGGTACCCTCCAGGGTGGCGTCCTGGGCAGAACCAGGGGCGCCACCGGCCCGAGAGCTATATCTAGCTCTCGAAGGAGTTTCCTGGCCCTAAACCCAAAAGGCTTAGGGCATGACTGGCGTCTCTCGGCGGCATATGCACCATCGAGATCAGCTGCGGATGCAGTGAGAGCTGTTGGCGACTGAGGGAGGCGCCAGGCTCGCGCGTACAGGCGAGTGATGCACTGCACGCGGCGCAGAGCGAGTGGCATCTCCCCAGCATCGACCAACAGGCTCTCAATGGGGAAAGTGCGGAAGGCACCGGTTGCAAGGCGAAGGCCGGTGTGGTGGATCGAATCCACCTTCCGAAATAAACGCTCGGCTACGGATGCATAAAACTCGCATCCGTAGTCGAGCTTCGAACGAACAAAGGATCGATAAAAGAGTAAGGCAGTAGCCCTATCAGCGCCCCAAACGCTGAACGTCACGGAGCGGAGAATATCCATGGCGCGGGTACAAGAGACCCTAAGGCTGCGAATATGAGCCTCCCAGGTGAGGCGTCGGTCGAATACAGGACCAAAAAAAGGGTGCAACTCAACCACATCCAGGTGCACCCCATTAAGAAAGAAATCTGGGTCGGGGTGGAGCCGTGGATGGCGGCAGAAGTGCACCACCGTAGTCTTGGCCAAAGAAAACCGAAACCTGTGCGCTTCGGCATAGCGAGAGACGCGCTTCAATGCCTGTTGGAGTCGACGCTCCAGAGTTTGCATCTGGGCCGCGCCAAAAGAGGTCGAAAGGTCGTCCACGTAGAGGGTAGTGAGAACATCTTCCGGCAGCACCGAGGTGATGCCGTTGATGCTTAGGGCAAAGAGTGTGACACTGAGAACACTTCCCTGCGGGACACCCTCTTCCTGCTCCTTTGGGCCGGTGAGAGCTCCCCCTACCCGTACGTGGAATCGACGATCTCGCAAAAATTCATATATACAGACTGGGAGGCGTCCCCTTGCCCCCATCGTTTGGAGAGTCTCCATGATACCGTATCGCCATGCGGTATCATAGGCCTTCTTCAGATCGAAAAACACCGTAGTGTAGTGCTGTCTACGAAAGAAAGCCTCGCAGACGGCATTTTCCAGTCGGAGCAGAGCATCCGACGTGGAGTGGAACTTACGGAAGCCGCACTGTGCAGAAGACAGATGACCTCCGCTGTCCAGGAAAAACGGCTAGTCTAACATTTACCAATTTCTCCATCAACTTGCACACGCAAGAGGTTAGAGAGATTGGGCGGAAACCGGTCGTAGTAGTGTGATCTTTCCCCGGCTTGCGAAAGGCGAGCACAGTAGCGATTTGCCAGGAATCTGGGAGAAGAGCATCCACCCAGATCCTGTTGAACAAATCTAACAGAAATGCCATGCCTAGCTCACCCAGGTGTTGAAGCATGGCGTACGGGACATCGTCCGGACCATGGGTGGTGTCCGCGCACGAAGCGAGAGCGGAGCTCAACTCACTCACAGTAAACCTGTCGTTGAAGGGTTCTCCGCCTCTTGAGGTAAAGTCCAGCCGGCGGCCTTCCGCGACATCACGACGTGCATTGAATGCTGGCGGAGCTGCATCCCGGCTAGAGAATGCGGAAAAAGCGGTCGCTAAGGATTCCGCCACTCGTCTAAATACAGCTGTGTCTCCTATATATATAAGCTGTCTCCTATATATAATATATTCGTCTTAACGTAAATATTCTTTACACTTAGCGGTTTAGGGTTAACGGTTTGTCTCATATCGTATCATTTTTGCTACAATTCAAACCATCGAACAAAACAGAAACTGAACGCGCTCCACTTTCGTTAAGATGTCGTAAACTTCTAGATGAGTTAACAATCTGTTTTAAAACAATTATTTATTTTTATATTGTTATTCTGTCCAATGTTTTTATTTTATAGATTTATACTCAATTTCATTGGGATGTGCCTTATGAAAAACGCTTTAGAACAGGTTATGTATATAATAAACGTCCATGTCAATTTATATGATAAACGCTCTGGATGATCAAAATAGCTATTTATCTGTATAGATTTGTTAATACGTTTATTTGTTCATATGTTTTTATATTTGCTTATATTTATACTTTAATACTTATATATGTTTTTATCTTTTTTAGGCTGGTAGAAGCCTAGTAGTATAAGAAATAAATGTATTAATTATAATTTGAATTATAATTAAATACATAATTATTTAAAATATTTTTCATTACTATTGAATGATTTTTAAAATAACTTAGCTCTTACTAAACATCATTTTTCTTCTTAACACAGGTTTGTGCAATGAAGCGTGGTAGTATTACGAATTTATTTCGGCCTGTGCCAAAAAGTCCGAAGTTACCCGTGTCTGAGTCTTTGACTTCAAGTTCCTCGCCTTTGAATTCTCAGTCCTCTACATCGAGCGTGTCCACCAGAGAAGACCTCACAATCACTTCGACGAGCGCGTGTCCAGGCCCATTGATTGGACTCTCTGTCCACTTCGTCTGTCAACCAGAATGTGATGGCTACCTCGTCACCAGTTAACTTTGATCAGCTACTAAGGATAGATCTGGGAGGATCTTCTTTAAATGTTCATCAGGTGAACCAGCCTCTTGAGAACCGTCCGATGACAGGAGAAGGCGAAAAATTTCCAGTGGACAAGGAAGGGCGACGCTTTCGCCGGGAATGGCTGGAGATGTTCAATTGTCTTGGTTATGCCAAAGAAATCAACGGGTCCCTCCACATTCCTTGTACTATATTTCAAAAAGACTCCAAAGTCGGAGGAAAATACCAACCACACGCCCAGCTAGTTACGCTTGTGCTAACAGACCTAAAAAACGCTAATGGAATACTTCAAAAGCATGGAAATCAGACAAACATCGACTCCACACTGCTGATAGTGATCAGGCCATCGACCGTCAGCTTATGGCTCAGAGGAAAGTCCAGATTGCCGCCAACCGGTCAAAGCTGCGATCAATCGTAGCAACAATACTCTTTCTGGGTCGCAATAATCTTGCTTTTCGCGACACCGTGACGCCGGAGACGTCTTGGCTTCGAAAAATGATGGCATATTTCGGAACGCTTTGCGCTTCCGTGTTGACGGAGGAGACGAGTCACTCCAGACTCTTCTTTCCGAGTCACCCCACTACGCTTCATATGCGTCTCCTCGAATCCAGAATGAACTTATCAACTTAGTAGGTGAGTTCATTCGCAACGAGTTAGTCACTAAAGTCAAGCGGGCAAGGCTTCTCTCAGTGCTGATGGACGAGACCACAGATACGGCTCGAACGAAGCAGGCGTCCATCATTCTTCGCACCATGAACTCAGGTGTGATAAGGCGAAGATTTTGTCGCTTTTGTAGAGGCCAAAGACACTTCGGACCAGGAGCTAGCCACTCTAAGGTTGGACACCCTCAACTCTCTTGGGCTAGATGTGGTAAACTTGCGAGGCCAAGGTTACGACAGGGCAGCATCAATGTCCGGTCGATTCAACGGACGTCAAGCCATCGTGAAGGCTAAGCAGCCTCTCGTCCTCTACGTACACTGGTTTTTCTCATCGGCTGAATTTGGCGATTGGGAGGGCCTGTGACCACCCTGAGTTTAAAGTACTCTTTGGAATCATTAGCCAAATATGCGATTTCTTCGCCAACTTGCCAAAGCGCACCAACATGCTTGAGCAGCTGATTGAAAAGGATGAGACGGCGTGATTACACAAGAAATGACATCTGAAGGCGTACTGCCCTACGTGGTGGGTGGAACGCCACAAAAGTGTTGCCGTTCTAGTTGAGCTATTTCCCTTTGTCGTATCTATCATGAACCTTCTTTCGGAGGATGGCGACTCCCACGCTGTCTCCCTTCTTGGAGCAATGACGCGACCTAGTTTTACCTGTTCTCTCGCAGTGGCAGACGCAGTCTTGCTTCTAACCCTCCCTGTGAGTCAGGGGTTGCAGGACCCAGCACAACACATTGGGGAGGCGTATGAACGCATCAGTGTCATCAGGCAGAAGCTTGAGAAAATGAGAGAAGAGTCCTCGACTGCATTTAAGCCGATGTTTACTGAAGCAATGAAGATGAGCACCGTCATGGGGACTGAAATCTCTTTGCCTCGACAGGCCCAAGAAGGGTCGACGCCTGAATTGTACTATGAAAGAATCATACTAGTCCCATTTCTGGATGCGATGATAGCCAACCTAGCGAGCCTGTTTGACGACAAATGCATGTGCCAGGTAGTGAAATTGCAAGAGCTCATACCCCGATTTGCTCGGGAGGACACTTCGAAGAAACTACACCCTGTCCTCAAGATCTACGAGAAAGACCTCGCTGATGGAATCGATAATGCTAACTCCCAAATTCAAGAGTGGTTGACAGAAATAAGTGGAGTGGAAGATCGAGAGGATTGGACTCTTGAAAAGTGCATCAAGGAAGCGACTCGAATGTTGCTGCCCGACGTGGCAACACCCCTTCGACTGTTCGGAACTGTACCGTCGTCTACCGCCAGTTCAGAGCGATTCTTCTCTCATCTTCGAGGACTCAAAACTTATCTGAGGCCGACAATGACTCAAGAGCGTCTCAATGCTTTGGCACTAACGACACACGACATTGATGTGGACCCAGACAAAGTTATTAATGTGTTCCGTGCTAAGGGCAATCGAAGGCTCCTGCTTTGAACTTGTGTTCTGCAGTCGTCAAAATGATCCATGAAGGTACTGAGGCAGCCATTTGGTGAAATATTTGTTAACTGCCTAATGGAGGTTAATTCACTAATTTTATAATTTGATATTTGTGCTGATTATTATTAATACAATAAAGACTATGTTCAACCGTGTGTTTTGTATCTCTTGTTCATGTGCAATACTAAAATCATTCTCTCTCATTCTGTTTTGTGCCTTTCTTCACTTTTAAACTCGAGAACTTAACCGCTGATAGCATAAATCTGGACCATAAAACCCTCGATGCTAGATGAAATCGAGTAATTGAAGTGAAGATTTAATTTGAGTAAGTGAAGAATTTTGTTTCTTTAATCAAAATCAAAATTCTAGGTTTCGCCCTTCCCCCCGGCCTAAAATCCTAGGTACGCCACTGTCCCCGAGAGCACTCTGGCTGCTCTGTGAGTCGCTAAATATAACAATTCGGTTTCCGAACCGGGCAAGACGCATTATCTCACGTACCGAGCGGTCTATCGAAACCAGCTCGGCCATGAAGAAAGACGCAGTGGCTGGTCGAGCTCCAATGACTTAAAACGATGTGTACCCCCAAAGAGCAGAACGCAATATTCCCGGCGCTGTAGAAGCTTTGGGAGCAGAGGCGTGGTGACAACTAGTCACAGGTGGTACCCTCCAAGGTGGAGTCCTGGGCTGAACCAGAGGCGCCACCAGTCCGAGAGCTACACCGAGTTCTCGAAGGAGGTTCCTAGACCCAAGCCTAAAAGGCTTAGGGTATGACTAGCGTCGCTTGGCAGCATATACACCGTCGAGATCAGCTGCGGATGCACTGAGAGCCGTTAGCGACTGAGGGAGGCGCCGGGCCCGCGTGTATAGGCACATAATGCGCTGTGCACTGCACAGAACGAATGACATCTCTCCAGCATCGATAAGTAGGCTCAATGAGGGACGTGCGGAGGGCACCAGTAACCAGCCGGAGACCAGTGTGGTTAATCGATTCCACTTTTTGCATTACAGGCTTGGTTACGGATACATAAAACTCGCATCCTTATTCTTGCTTCGAACGAACAAATGATCGTTAAAAAAGCCGTAACCCTATGATCACCCCAAATGCTGAACGTCACGGAACGAAGAATGACCATGACGCGAGTACAAGAGCCCTAAGGCTGCGAATATGAGCCTCCCAGATGAGGCCTCGGTCGGAAACAAGACTTAAGTAAACGCTCCGAATCTACCAATTCCATGCGAACCCCCTGATACTTATGGTTTTCTTTCTCCCCGTAAAGGGCACGGCGATTTGTTTCCATGGCCCCCGTGCTGACGGGCTCTGGCAACCCGTCTGGCCCCAGCTTAGCCTCCTCTTTCTGACACCCTGTCTTCTGACCCTGTTTCCTTACTTTCCCTACAACCTCTCCCTAAACTTTCGCTGGTAGGTCTCTAATTTCACAGGGTAGACACCAAAAAGCTTCTTCTCACCCAACCTTCCCGTATCGAGGATGGGGGCGGGAGGAGGGGACAACGCCCCTTCACCTCTGAGCTCTGGTTTCAGCGGGTTTAAAAAAATGGCTCATCACCCTCACCTTCCTCACATACCATCTCTCTCTTTTAATGGACAATTTATTTTACACCCATCCTATGGTGGAGCCGCTATGCTGATGGGCTGTTTGGCCACTGGGCGATAGGAGTGTCTCTAATAAGGGCAGATGACTTTGCCGGCCACGTATCACCCCCTGGCAGAACGTACTACTGCGCTGAGTGATTAGCGTTTGCATTTCGTAGTAATAATAGGGTCCCCGTGCCCATTAATGAAAATTCTTTACACTCCCACTTTACCCCACCCCTTTTACCATCGTCAGAGCAGCTCCATAGCAGAAAAGGCTGTGCCCCTATCCCCTGTGCTTTCTCAGGGGCCCTTCCAATCTTATTTTACCGGATCGGAGACTTACTCATCTCCTAGGCCTACGGGTGGGGAGGAGACCCTCCTCACCCCTTTCACTGGAGGCCTTCATGGGCGACTCCATCTCTTCTACAGAAGCAGTCCCTCCTTTGCTTTCACAGGGGACTGACAAGAGAGCAACAAGCTGCCCAAAATTGACCTATAGGGCCAACCCCCTTAAGAGGGCAAGGTATCACATGGCCCGTCTGCCTGTGTCCCCTAATGTTATGCTGTCATGAATCTCCAGTTTTCTGGGGGTCAGAGTGCTTGCCCCACTCTTTTTTACCTGACGAAAGATGCCGGTTCGCCGTCATTAGACGAGACAGAAGGAACCTCGAATGGAATCTTAGATGTCTTGGGAGGGGGAGGATAAGTCTTCCAAGGCGACAGCGCCTTCGACGCATTGTTCAGCCAACAGCGCCCGAGTTCTGCCTCTGGGAACTGTGCGTCCATTCCCGTGTGGGCCTTCTCTTCGAAAAGAATCCCAGCATCTCTTCCCACTTAAGGGGCACAACGATTTGCTTTTCTGGCCGCCGTACTCACGGAATTCAGTGCCTCGTCCGGCCCCAGCTAACCTCTTTTCCACTAACAAACCCTTTGACCTTCTCTGGCATTTTCTTTTCAAGCTCTACTACTCCCTCTATTCAAAGTTTGTTTCGATAGGATTAGAGTACTCTGCTTGGGTCCGGACCTGTGCTAACTATTGGTAGACAAGTGGTATGATTCACTACGATTGGTCCGGGCTTGATCCTCACACACACACTTTCTATTTAGCTACCAAGAAGGGGTGGAATTTCGCGATCGGCGTTCGCTTTGCGGAACTGGGCCGGAACCAAAGGGGGCGAGGAGAGGGTTAAGGCCCATCAGGTGTATCCTGCACGGTCCGGCTGGGCTACTATGAGGTACCTTAGTGGTGAAGTACGTGGCCTCGCGCCCGCGCCGACACGCTGACTGCGTTATTTAGAACCAGCCAGTTGTCTGCGCCAACGGGTATCTGCGGGGTTGATGGAAACCAAGCTATCGTTCCCTTTCTCGGGTTTTGAGTCCGCCCGCCTATTGGAGCTATCAAGACGGAGCTCGCTAGCAAGATTGGAACTAGTTAGTCCGGCTATTTCTAAACAAATCCTCTCTAGTAAATCCCCTCAAAACCCAATGAAAACGGCTAAAGAAGAAACAAGCTGCGCAGCCTCTCCTCTCTCCCCACCCCCTTTACTTCCCAGTTCGACGACGAGTACCATAAGCCGAGGAACGAAATGGACGCAAGATCTGGACAAAGCAAACAGTAGGACATCTAGCACAAGATATCCTCGCCAAGCAACCAAACTGACAAGAAAAGACATCAGCACAGGAACGAATAAGACGCCCAATTAAAAAACCTCACCACCGCAGAGAGGACCGAAATCGTTATGGAACCCAGAGGAAGCTTCCTATCCTCCACAAGTAGTAGGTTCAGAAAAATCCACAAAGACATTGCCTGAACTACTCTCTCTATAACTTCTCTCAGGTCAGTTGATAGACCGTTCTGTCAGAAGGTTTTATCTAATAAAACCAGAAAACCCCCAAACTAACTTAATGAAGACATGTAGGATTAAACAGGGGAAAAACTTCCAGAGACTATTCCAGCTTCCCAGGACTCAATTCCCACATCTCTCGCCCCAAGAAGGCGGAATCATATTAGTAAAAGTGAAAACCAAAGACCAGCTAAAGAAAGTATCAGCGCTAACAGAGCTAGCAGGAAACAACTAGTAGTGACCTCACATCCCTCCTTCAACATGCGTAATGGTGTAATAATAGAGTCAGACTTTGCCCAATATACAGAAGCCCAACTAATTGAAGAATTAGGTGAATACTCTGACACCCAAGTACAAAGAGTAGTTAACATCAAAGTACCAACAAACACCTATTTTGTCTCATTCGACCTAGATATTCTGCCTGAACACATATATCTAGGGTGGCGTCGCTTTTAGGTAATGGAATTTAAACTCAGCCGCAAAAGATGTTATTTCTGCCAAACATATGGACACTATAAAGACCTGCCATCGCAAGGAACAGGGCTTTGCACCCACCTGCGTCAACTGTGCAAATGCCTCACACCTTGAATCGATTGAAACTTGCACATTAAAAACACAAACTGTGGAGAGCCCCATCTAGCATCGAGCGAAAAGTGGAACATTTACAACTTCTAAAGGGTGGCGGTATCCCTCCGAGAAAAGGAACGCCTTAACTTCAGAGAGGCTAGAGAAAAGTCACAGAATATGATCAGAAATAGAGGCAACCTATACACCTCGTTTGTAGAAACGAGTAGAACGTCTAAACCCGCATATCATGGGGGTAAAACACGCAATCAGCCAACCCCACTCGAGGAGCCTGCACCCCAGACCCCCACTATGGAAGCCTTCCCTACTCGAGAGATGATTTTCCAAAGGGACGAGAGCAACGTAGACCATCACATTGGCCGAGAGTCGACAATATGCCCTCCAAAAGCAGCTGCCCCACTGCAATGCTCCTGCACCCCACATCTTGACGTTTAACTCCATCCCCAGCATAGAAGTAAAACTGCGAACTGAAGCCCAGCACCTCCCTGAGCCAATCAACCCCCCACCCCGAACGGATGGGCGACCAGGATTTCCCAGAGACCGTTCGCCCGCAACTACGATCACCTCTGTACAGTGTTGCGACCACTGCACCAAAAACACCTACTCCAGACACCACCTACAAAAAAGGTAGACGATAGGATAACGGAGAGCATCCAGGATCCACCTGGAACCGACATTTCCACCGACGGGCTTCCCCGCCCACCCAACAGCAAAAAAATTGAAAGAGACATCGTCTTTCTCCAAATGTTGAGGATGACACACATGTTTCTCCCTCTGTGGATGGAGGGCTAACGCACTCCCCTACAGCAGATACCCAAAACACAAGTAAGAAAACAGCCAACAGAGGCCTCAAAGACCAGCCCACAGCAGAATACAGTGTCCACAAGCCCTTAATAAATCGAGTGGCGCCACGATTTCTGCGATAACCAAACCACTCGCTTCACGATTTAATCTAAAAGAATGGTGAAGATAATCCAGCGCAACATCCGCGGAATTAGACCCAACTGGAAAGCACTAAGGCATCTGGTAACGGACGAGAGCCCTGCCTGAGTCTGCCTCCAAGAAACCATGTTATGAATTCGTCCCCCTCGAAGGCTATCGAGTTACACTTGTGTAACCACCCCAGCTTCAATCCACGGCAGCACATCCGGTGGCCTTGCCATCTACCCCTATCAGGATGTCCCCACACTACCACTCAACATATAAACTCGCCTCTAGAAGCGATTGCCTTAATCCTGCATATCAGGAAACGGTATACAATCGCGAATATCTACCTCCCACACACAGGGCCCATCCCAACAACCGACTTACGAGACTTAATCTCACAATTACCTACTCCCTTTATCTTAATGGGGGACTTTAATAGTCGCAATGCCGAGTGGGGCGACAATATCTGTAACGGCAGAGGGAATGAATGATCTAAATTAATAGAGAACTACCAACTCGGTATAGTGAACCAGGGAGAGGGCACCACATTCATCATACAAGCGGGCACTTTATCAGCGCTCGACCTGGCTCTCTGTTTACCCGACATCACGGCGGATTTTGACTGGAGAATATTCGACGACCTGAAACGACCGATTATTTCCCAATCATCCTCTCCTCGTGTGAGGGACTACCCACCTTGGGTATGCCCCGCTAGAGATTGGAAAGGAAAAATTGGTCAAAATTCACCAACCTCACTAATTTCGAAGGTATTTGGGTGAGTGACATCCCAGAAACAAACGAAGCGCTGAAGATATTCACATAAATCCTATACCAAGCAGGCGAAGAATATATTTCAGTCAGCTTGGGGCAACCCCGCCGAAGATATGTCCCCTGGTGGAACCTGGAATGTTCTGCCGCATTGAAAGCACAAAGGCAAGCATACCAAACGTACAAACGTTGGCCCAGTCCGGCGACGAATATAGAGTTTGATAAAAAAAGAGAGTAAAATATAGGTACCTCCTTAAACAAACCCGCCAAAGATCATAGAGAGATTACGTCTCCACAATAAATTCAAAGACTCCCATCCACCGCACGTGGAGTAAAATCCGAGGCATGCTAGGCAACTCCAGTCGAGACCCAACTCCTGTACTTCGCATAAACGGAAACACAATATTAAATACAACTGACGTGGCAAACACGCTAGCGAGACACTACGAAAATATCAAGTAGAGTGAATGCAACACCCAAGTTCGCCCAACTTTGGTTGGAGAGGGAGTCCACACTTCTGAATTTCTCATCAAGGGAATCCAAATCTTATAACGAGCAATTCAGCTTAAAAGAGCTCGACACAGTTCTCACATCTTGTGGCGACACGGATCCACGCCCGGAAAATATAACATACGCATAGCTACGTCACCTGGGTGAATGTGGAAAGCGCTTCCTCCTAAACCTATTCAACAAGATATGGATGGAAAACGCTTTTCCATATACATTGAGAAAGGCCACAGTTCTCGCTTTCCGAAAGCTAGGTAAAGACTAGTCCCCAAAACCCTCCATAACCTACGCCTGCGCGGCAATTGCCCAAATCCAACTCATTCCCACAGGAAAAGGGCCTTCCCCAGGGCAGCGTCTTGAGCGTACCCCTGTTTGTTATAGGGATCAACGGAATTTCGTAAAGCCTTTACCTCTACGTAGACGACTTCTCAATCTCCTTAGCAGGTTCTGAAATAGCAACGATAGAGCGTCGCCTCCAACTCACCATCAACAACATCACAAGATGGACATCTTCACACAGCTATCAATTCTCGACCGAGAAGACGAAAGTGGTTCATTTTTGCATCCGCAGAAGTTGTATTAGGGAACTTGATTAATACCTATACCAACAGAGGATTGCAGTCGTCGAGAGCTAAAAATTTGATAGGATAGTAGGCTGACATGGGAATCCCACATCCTAAATGTTAAAAACTCCTGCAAAATAGCGATGAACATCCTACGCAGTCTCCCGACACAACTAGGGAGCCGATCGAGAAACCCTTATCCTCCTCTACCGCTCCCTAATTCGCCCCAAATTAGACTATGGATGCGAAATCTATTCCTCTGCATCTGAGAGACGCCTTGCTCCTATCAACACAGTTGCCAATGAAAGCCTTCGCATGGCTACTGGGGCCTTTCGATCCTCCTTAATACCGAGCTTACAATGTGACACGGAAGAGACACCACTGGACCTCCGTAGGATGGAATTCACCCTATGCCTCTTTGCCCGCATCCAGCGCCTTCCAACATCGTCAACCACGACCAATGCTCTAAACGGACAAATGGACACTTTCTTCATGGCGCACCCATCCATCTCATGACCATTTGGAGCTTGAGTACGAATACAGATGAAGGAACTCGGGGTAAGGATGAACTTCATCTATCCACTTGCTTTTCCAGGAATACCATTCTGGAAATCAACTATAAAGATATGCCATAGCAACATAGTGCAACAGATTTTGTAAATCCACATACATACGAGGGGCGGTCAATAAGTTTTGCGAATCGGTAAGGCAAAACAGAGGAAGGGGGATGGCTGTTTGTGGGGGTGTTAGGACAAGTTATGACAAGTCAGGACTTGCAGCCGCACGCTCCTGCCACGTCTATTTAAGAAGCAGTAGCTGATCGCTGACCGTCAGTCACAATATTTTCAACAATGGAGAAGGTTGAGCACCACGCACTCATCAAATTTTTGATCAAGGAAGGCAAGAATGCAAAAGAGATCCATGAACGCATGGTTGCAGTGTACACCGACACCGCCCCTTCCTATGCAGCCATTGCTCGCTGGAATAGGCAGTTTCGCCATAGTCGTGAGTCCCTTGAAGATGACCCTCGTCCAGGACGCCCATCAGACGTGACCAACAAGGACAATGTGGCCCGTGTGGAGAGGATGATCCTCGAAAATCGACGCTGAAGGTCGAAGAAATCGAGCGACAACTTGGAATATCACATGGAAGTGTTTTCAAAATCATCCACGACAATTTAGCCATGACCAAGGTCTCTGCCCGTTGGGTCCCTAGAAACCTCACGCCCCATGATGGACTTCAACGTCGTCAAAGTCCACAAGGCCAGAGTTGCACAAGCTGCCCTGCACGAGTGCGGATTCGAGGAGCTCAACCATCCCCCCTACAGTCCAGATATGGCCCCTATCGACTACTTTTTATTCCGCCAGCTCAAGGATGCACTGCGTGGACGCCGGTTTGGGGACGATGAAGATGTCCAGCTCGCCGTCCAGGAGTGGATTGAACAGCAGTCGGGAGATTTCTGGTTGTCGGGAATTCGAAGCCTCAGGGACAAGTGGCGCTAGTGCATTAAAGTCGAGGGTAATTATATTGAAAAATAATAAAACACTTTTCCTCATATCTCGTTTCCTTATATCCGAATTGCAAAACTTATTGACCGCCCCTCGTATATACCGATGGATCAAAATTCAGAGATGGAACAGGATCCTCCATGATATAGGACAATTACACCGACTCTGAAACATTACCCAAAATAGCATAATCTCTACCGCAGAAATTTATGCTCTGAAACATGCTGCAATGTGCATACAGCAACCATCGTTCAGATGAACATACGATCTTTACCTACTTCTCCAGCAGTCCCCAATCCTAAGAACGGAAGCCGGACATCCATCCAATTCTGCTAGAAATAAAAATTTATGTATCTAGAGCAGCTTGCAATGGAAAGAAAATCTCCTTCTGCTGGGTTCCAGCACACGTGGGGGTCACTTGGAATGAGAAGGCCGATACAGCGGTAGCAACCACCGCCCTTCGGCCAATCAGACTCGTCGACATAACCAATACCTTGCGAAGACTACATTGTCGCAATACAAACCGCCATCAAGGAGATCTGGATTGCTAGATGGGCAGACCTCTACGGACGAAATAAGATGCATCACATCTTCCCAAGCTTATCTTCATGGAAGCCTCGAGGACTTCCCGCCCATATGAAGTATCTGTGTGCTGACTTCGTCCTGGATACACATTACTTACACACAGATTCCTAATAGAAAGGGACTATCCCCCCCACTGCGAAGATTGTATTGTGCCACGCACAATTACACATCTCATCGCAAAATGCCCCACCTATAGAGAACTACAATGACGGTATCTACCCATCGATGGTGGAGGGACCCTCAAAATCTTAAGATCAGCATTAATGGCAGGGAATATCCGCCCCGGCAGCGGAATCATCCGCTACCTAGAGGAGGCAGGACCACACAAGCTGTAAATAAATCTCCATTATTCTGATTTTAGTCAGCATCGTACTATAACAATGCCATTTATCCATACCTCGACCAATCCATTGCTTCAATCATCACTGCACAATCACGCCATCACTCGCACCACACCCATTCGTTTTAAATTGTTTTACACTCTATAAGGGATTTGCGACCCCACCACCACGAGATAGGGGCCAGCCTGACAGGATGATGTGCCATTTATACCCGGCATGATGTTTCCGTTCTCTTTGCTTTAAATATCTCCTTCAGGCATTCGCAGTAGCAGTGCAGCTGACCCTAGATAGGAAGGATACTATTATTTCTGCGTACACTCCACCGTTAGCAGAATTGGATGCGGGGAAGGTCCACCGCGCCGTGGCAGGGTTACCGAGGGCGTTTCTCTTGCTCGGGGATTTGAACAGTACATGCTCCTTCTTGGGATAGTCCTCAATCAATCCCAGCCGTCAGGTCCTTGCAGAGCTGATCGACAAGCTGGAGATAGGGGGATGAGTTTACGCATCACTACCCAAGAACCGCTTCATTTTCCTGTTAAGGTTAAAGTTTCTGGTTTCAGTCCTCCCCCAAGCTATGTTACTTCTCGGGTGGACGTCAGCCAGGGCAAGCCCCAACTCCCCACCGTAATGCCCAGTCACAGCGGTAACCTCCCTAGTAAACAGTGTCAACTTAAAAAAAATCCGGACGGAGATTCGAATCGCCGACCCAGCAATTGATCGAGCTTTCTGATCTCCGGATGCACATCCTGACTTTGAGTTGGGGTTAGTCGATGACCTCCATAGTAGTAATAACTTTCCCATTCAAATATCATTTTCTTGACCGCTGCCCCCTGGAGCCCGCCACGCCGGTGCTTGGCGCAGGTGCGGTATGTCGCATTTCAGGAAATGACTGATTTCTCTGTTTCAGTCGAAGAGTTTAGGTGGGTGAATGAGGCCGTTGTTTTTTTCGGCAACCTCATCGCCATTGGCCAACTACTTTTTCTAGAAAGTCTGGCTGTTTGGCACGCCGACTGCTTACGTGGTGGTCAGTCGAGTGCGAGGCGGCCTCAAACAGAAGCGTTATCCCTACCTGCGCTATAAGAGCCACCCGAACGATTTCACTGTCGGTGAATTTCGTCGAGCTAGGGTTATGTTTCGATGCACGTCCGTCGCTCTTCCTGGCGGGCATACCTGTCTTCACTTAACGGGAAAACCCCTCTAACAGAGGTGTGAAAGCGAGTCAAAAGGATTCGGGGCAAGTTCTCTCAGGATCCCCCTCCCGTTCTCCAAGAGAATGGGACCGCAATCACAGACCCCGCGTCCGTGGCGGAGTTTTCGCAACGTCTTTCTTTGCATTCTCTAGCCGGGATTCTGCTCCGCCAGCAACTCATAAGGGCCACGGCGATTTGCTTTCCTGGCCGCCGTTCTGACTGGACTCAGTGCTTCGTCTGGCCTCATTTCAGCCTCTTCCTTCTTATACCTTGCCTTCTAACCCCTCTTCCTCACTTTCACTGCAACCTCTCCCATAACTTTCTCTGCTTGGCCTCTAATTTTACAGGTTAGAAGCCGACAGACTTTCTCTCACCCAACCGCCTATGATACAGCATGGCGATATGGTTTTCATGGAGACTCTCCACATGATGGGGGCAAGGGGAAGCCTCCAATCTTTATATCTGAATTTTTGCGAGATAGTCGATTGCGCTACGGTCGGGGGATACCCCTCGTGCCCATTGTCACACTCTTTGCCCTGAGCATCAACGGGCATCACCTTGGTGCTGCCGGAAGATGTTCTCGCTACGCTCTTCGTGGACGACCTTTCGATCTCTTTTAGTGCGGCCCAGATGCTAACTCTGGAGCGTTGACTCCAATAGGTATTGAACCGCGTCCCTCGCTATGCCGAAGCGTACAGGCTTTGTTTTTTTTTTGGCCAAAACAAAGGTAGTGCACTTCTGCCACCATCCATAGCTCCACCATGACGCAGACTTTTTTCTAAATCGGGTCGCCTGTAAGTGGTGAATTCGCACCGTTTCCCTGGTCTTGTATGTGATCGACGCTTCACCTGGGAGGCACATATTCAAAGCCGTTGTGTCTCTTGGACCCGCACCATGGATATTTTTTTGTTTCCTGACACGGAGCCGAGCGTGTATTGTGCAAGGTGTACTCGATCCACCACACCGGCCTTCACATGGCGACCTCTGCCTTCCGCACTTCCCCCATTGAGAGCCTGCTTGTCGACGCTGGGGAGATGCCACTCGCTCTGCGCCGTGCACAGTGCATGACTTGCCTGTAGGCGCGAGCCCGGAGCCTCCCCCAGTCGTCAACAGCTCTCACCGCGTCCGCGACGGATCTCGACGGTGTCTATGCCGCCTAGAGACTTCAATCATACCCTTAGCCCTCTGTGTTTAGGGCTAGGAAATTCCTTTGAGAGCTAGGTTAGCGCTCGGGCCGGTGCGGTTGCGACCCTGGTTCTGCACCAGGAAGCAACACTGGAGGGTACCACCACCTTTGACTTTTCGTCGCCACGCCTCTACTCCCAAAGCTTCTACAGCGCCGGGAGTATTGCGTTCGGCCTTTCTGGAACAAACTCCTTGTCCCGCTGGAACCGTGCAAGTGTATATAGATAGCTCTAAGTCCCACTAGTGGGTCGGTTTCCACGTCGTATCCCCTCTGTTCGAAGTCAGTGGGGCTCTGGCAAGGCGCTCTGTCTATCTTCATGGCCGAGCTGGTTGCAATACACCGCTCGGTACAGAAATAACGTGAGATGCCCGGTTCGGAAACCGGATTGTGATTTATAGCGAGTCACCCTGTAAGGGGCGCGGCGATTTGCCTTCCTGGCCGTCGTGCTGACGGGACTCAGCGCCCTGCCTGGCTCCAGCTTAGCCTCTTCTCCTTTCAGACAGCCTGCGTTTCTACCCTACTTCCTCCTATTCCCTACAACCTCTCCTTCAACTTTCTCTGATCGGCTTCTAATTTCGCAGGGTAGATGCCGACCAACTTCCTTTCACCCAACTATCATTGATCGTGGCTGAGAGGGGAGGGTACAACGTCCTCTCTTCTCTGAGATGCGCTCTAGGGTGGTGTGTTTTTAACAACCTGCTTCATCCCCATCCAAACCTTCCTCACACCCTTCTCGGAGTCGCCACCAGCGACAGTCCCCCTTTTACTTTCTAAGGGGACTGCCAAGAAAGGCAGGCGGCCAATAATTGACCGCCAACCCCCTTAGGTATAGGAGGGAAGATAGGACCAGTCATCGGGGGGTGGGCCATATGGAAGCCCCCCGTGAGATGGACATGGTCCCTGAGGCAACCCAGCCCCAGATGGTAGGACCTTTCATTGCGAGGTCCTCCTCAAACGGCTCGGCGCTCCAAGACTTTACAATGACAGGAGTGATCTTCTCCTCCGGCTGGTGCCCCGGTGGCAGCTAGGAGGACCTTCATCTCGGAGTGGCTCTTGATGAGGCTGGTCCATCTTGCCGAGGGGCTTCTGCCGGCGCTGGAGAGAAGTGGGTTCATTCTCCGCTCCTATCCCCTAAAAATAAAAGAAGACTCTGGGCTCCTCTCCATCCACGGGGGCTGCGGGAAAGGATGGGACTACTGCCGTTTCGGTAAGCGAACAGGCCAAGATTGGCACGTCCGGCCCTGTCGCTTTCCCGGATGGGAAGTCCCAGACGAAGACAAGAACTGCGCAGAGCGGACCCTCAATTACGTCGGGTCCCCTCATTCACAGGCTACCTGGCGTTTTCGAGCTCGCTGGCTTCAAACGCTTCCTCGTCATTCACTCCACTGATGTCAACATGTTGGCTAACGGCAACATGATCCATCAGATGAGAGCCTTAGCTAGCGTGATTGGTACAGAGCTTAAGGTGACCCGTTTTTCGGACGGTAGCCTTCTGGCGAATGCTCCGAATCCCTACGAGGCGGTCATGATTAGTGCCCTTTGCACACTTGATGGCCCGCCGGTGAGGGAACTCATGCAATACTCCATAGATGACGTCACCTTAGAGCTGGTCGACCATGGTGCAGTCAAGGTCGAGCGTGTGATGAGAAAACAAGGAGGGTCCTCGAGACCCACCCCTATACTCTTCGTCACGTTCGACTGTGATAAGCTCCCTGAGTCGGTGCGTGCCGGTTGGTATCGGTACCGGGTGAAGGCATTCGTGCCACTGCCGCGAAGGTGCTATTACTGTTACCGCTTCGGCTATACTAATCGCTCTTGTAGGCGCGAAAATTATGGGCTACCCTAACGAAGTCTGTGTAATTTTCTCTAAGACCGCACACGATAAGTCTAACTCGTGTGTGACCAAGTGTGCCAATTGCGGAGAGCAGCACCCAGCTTTCTCGAAGCATTGTGATGCGTATCTCCTGGCTACCGCTTGTTTCTTGTGTTTGTGCAATTCGAATTCTGGTATGATAGTGTTTTTTTTTTTAGAAGATCCCCCACCATTCTATTTAAATTTTTAGAAGTGGTGCTGGCTTTAGTCACTGAGGGACGCGGGCTTCCCATTTATTGCCCGTGCATGCCTTTTTCTCTTCTCTGTATTTGTTGTCGGTGTTTTGTTTAGGACTTATTTTTTTATTTTGTTCTTGATATTTTAAGTAGTTTAAAAATTAGCATAAAATTGTAATTTCAGCGACTGTGCTTTTGTTGGCTGCCGCCACAAGTGATCATGCATGAAAAAAAAACATTCTTCCCACCTAATTCTGTTTTTCTTTCGATTTCCCTTTTCCTGCTCCCCTCAAGAGTTCTTAGTTGTTATAATTAACGCATTCCTGTACCTGATTTGAGAGGAGTTGATCGTCGATCCTAATTGCTTCATCATCGGCAAAATTATGGATTATTCCCTCTATGCGTCTTTGCAAAGTTAATTTTCACTCCAACCGCCACACAAGTTTATTACAATTATCACTGAGTGTAATTCTTTTAGATATTAGACAACTAATTCGATGTCATCAGCAGAGCCAAGGAGACTTAGTATCTATTTTAATCGCAATTCCCGTTTCGTTTCACTCCCGGCTCGAAAATCTCTTCAAGTACTGCTATAAACAATTTTGAGGCTATGGGATCACACTGTCGCTATGTTTTGTCATTTTGTTTTATTAAGGATTGAGCCCAGCCTAAATTACGATGATGCATGGCTATATTTGTAGAGGAGAATAAGGCAATGTAGGATTTTTTGATTCCTCGTTTCTGTAGTGCTCTTGGAACTGAATCGGTGTTTACCGAGTCGAAGGCATTTCGATTGTCTACAAATGCCTCGCAGAGACGTATTTCGTATTCATTTCTTGTTTGTTTATAATAATTTCTGAACGACCTGCAGATGATTATCAGTGATATAGTTATTTCTAAAACCTGCCTCTGTCCCGGAGGATGATTGCAGTTTGAGTTAATTTGTGGGCAATGGCTTTCGTAAGCAATTTATATGTTGCTGATAAGAGACCGGTTGTCTTGTATTTTTTTAACTCTCCACTGTCGCTATTAAAAAAAAAATAGAGGAAGCGTTTGACCACGCCATTGGAATCCTACTTTCCTTCAAGCATTTTATAAGCTCGATTGTAACCCAATCCTCGCCGGGTGCTTTACCACTTTTCATGTTCTTAAGTGAGTGTCAAATTCATTACTGTTTTACTGGTGGAAATTTCTCCTCATTTAGTTGTTTTCTGGTGTATGTTGGCTCTTCCATCCATACACTTCTTGATAAAATTTTCCACACTTCCCTTTCTATGAAAATCTCCGCAGAAAAAAATCTAAAACAATGACGCATTGGTAGGTCATTCAGTAGTGGCCATATGTTCGGGGGTTAGGGGGGGGATGCATAACTGCCTGCAAAGGCAGCCCAAACTGCTTTATGCGATTACTGCCACGAACCACACTTAGTTGGCACTATAAGGGGAGGTGAGCAGGCTCCCTTTTGAGGGGGGACACTAATTAGAATAATTAAATCAATTATTCTCGCTTTCCCTCGGTGAGATGGGGTGGAGGGGTGAGTGGTAACCTTATTAGGATAAACCCCATCCGCGAAATGAAGTTAGATGCGAGGATGTGTGTTTGAGTGCGTTAGAAAACGTGAGAATGTGTGTGAAAGTATGGATTGATACGTGTGGATGCAAATTTGGCTCTCCCAGTATAGGAAAAACTAAATGTGCATGTGTGAAAGTGTGAATATTCGTGTGTATGTGCTCGTAAACAGTAAATAGGCGCGTTGGTTGTGAAAGTGTGAGTGCATATATACAGTAAATCCTGTATGCAAGTATAAATGTGAGAGTGTATGGAAAAAAAGACCTTGGTTAAATGTAATAATTCTATATTTGTTAAAAAACTGAAATTTCGTAAATGTACAGGGTGTGGCGTAAGTCAGAAACCAGATAGAATTAATAAAATTAGACAGTACAAAAATTTATTCTATAATCTGTTCCGCAGTTGTGTCTCGCACGCAAATGAAGACGCGACCTCCAATGCGACAGGACTCTCTAAACTAGTATCAGAAATTTCTTGACACGCATCTACAATGCGTGCTTTAAGGTGGAAAATGGTGTGAATTTTCATCTCGTACACCCAGGCTTTCAGGTGGCCCCACAAATGCATATCAACCGGAGTATGACATGACTCCATGCTGCAAACTCAACTTGTCTTTGTTCTCTAATCCAGTGTTATGTAAATTGTGTTTTACGGTAATTTCCAACCAAGGTTGCGTAATACGGCTCAGGGCCATCCTGCGGAAACCACTCCCGGTAGTCGACTGCTGGGTTCAACAGGCTTGGAAATGTTTCCTTCTGCACAGTGGCGTAGCTAGGGATTTGGGGGCCCGGGGGTATTATCTCCTTTGGGGGCCTCAACATACGAATGTTTCATATCATGAATGGCATGAAAACATCTACTCATGCAATATTTTTTGTGCACTCTAGTATATCTGATAGGGTGTCAAATATAACAGTAAAAATAAGTAAGACATTTTAATAGGGAATACTTGTTTATGATTCAAAAAATAAACTACAGAATGTGAAACCGAGATGTTACATATTGAACAAATATTCATATTTGATACATTCCGTCAGTCTGATAGATACACAATGAAAGTAATTATTTAGTAACTTCTTATACTTTGCTTAACTCATGCTTGAGCTAATATTTGTCTATATTCTTATGGGCCTCTATATTTAACCGTTTTATTAACTTTATTTGTAATTCAAAAAAGGGATGGGACACTCGTTTGGGACCCACCCTTTCAATGGGGGCCCGGGGTAACTTTTAAATTTGTGCTCCCTCGGCTTTCCCCTTAGCTACGCCACTGCTTCTGCAACATCTTGAAGTAGGTGCCACCGGTTACCGTCTCGTCAAAGCAAAGTTGACCAACGATTTTGTCTTTCTATATTCCATACCAAACTACCAGACGTTGAGCATTTGTTCTTTAGAAGAATCAAACCAATGAACACTGGTTGGTGGCCAGTATCGAGTGTTCTGAAACTTGATTTTCCCCAAAACAAAAAGTTCATTTCATTACAGATCATAATTTTTGATGAGAACGTCTCATCACTCACGCATTGTTATCACCAGATTCGCAAAATTTAATCGCTTATCCAGATTTTTTTTTATTTAATGCCTATTTGGCCAATGCCTTCAAGTGCATAAGTTGCCGTATTTAAAAATTTCAGCCAAGTGCTAGGCTACTTAAAATTCCCAAACCCCGAAATAAAAAGACCTCCCCCCCAAAAAAAACAGAAGAAAAAGTAAGATGAAGGAAGCATGCTGCAGCATCGGAAGAGAGCCCCCTCCCTCTTCTAGGCGCAGTAACATGCACCCTACAACATTGAGAGTCAAATGAAATGGAGAAGGCCAGCCTCCTCCGAAAATTCAGGTAGTCCACGTGGCCTTACACGAATCCGTCCGGAGTACAAAGAACAAGACATAGTGATCCCGTTCGTCCCGATATGAGTACAGGTAACGTGCGTGAAGTCACCCAGAATGAGACATTCAAAAAGAATGGACCGAACAGTCGCGGGACAAAGCAATCGTTACAATAAGGTGCGTCCCGCGAGTGCGCCCAATTCGAATACGACAGAAAGCGTCTTGAAGCCGTCTCAGCATTGTAGGTTGGCGGGGGGGGGGGGGTGCCAATGGGAACAATAGCTGCGCAATGGCACGCAACTTTAAGTTCCCCTCGGCCGTCTCTCATATTCTTTGACACCCAGCTTGGAAGGTTGCCCTGATTCCTGCCATGTAGCTGGTGTGAGAAAGAGCCAAAGGTTGGTCTGCTCGCCAAGTCCTCGCCGACTATTTGCTGCCCTCTTTGGCGCGCTCATCATCCGCAATTCGTACATATCCAGGAATCCAGCAGAATATGATCTCGACATCCATCCATCTCACGACAACCTTGGAATCTTAGAATCCGTTAACCAGGGGGTGTGGAGATTCCAATGCCCCGAGAGCACTCAATGCGCTTTGTGAGTTACTAAAGATAACAATCCAGTCTCGGAACTGGGCACAACGCGTTATCTCCCGTACTGAGTGATAAATTACAACCAATTCGGCCGTAAAGACAGACGCTCCGCCTAGTAAAGCATCATGTACTTCAACAGAGGGGATAGGGCATGGAAGCCTATCCCCTCTGTTGAAGTGTGCTACAAAAAGGCCGAACACAATACTCGCGGCGCTGTGAAAGCTTTGGGAGCAGAGGCGTGGTGGCAAATTGTCAAAGATGGTATCCTCCAGGGTGTCGTCTTGGGCAGAACCAGAGGCGCCATCGGCCCGAGAGCGATAACGAGACCTCGAAGGCGTTTCGGCGGCATAAGCACCTTCGAGATTGTTGCGGTTTTAGTGAGAGCTGTTGACGACTGAGGGAGGCACCGGGCTCGCGCGTCCAGCGAATAATGCACTGTGCACAGCGCGGTACCAGTGGTATCTCCCAGGCATCGACAAGTAGACTATCAATGGGGGACGTGTGGAATGCACTGGTAGCAAGGCGGAGAGTGCGATGGATTGAATGCACCTTCCGCAATACACGCTCAGTTGCCGATCCCTAAAACTCGCATCCGAGGTAAAGCTTCAAATGAACAAGGATCGCTAGAAAAGCAAGGCACGGATTGAAGAATGTCCAGAGTGCGGGTAAAAGAGACCACTGTGCAAAAGACAGGTGGCCTCCGTTGTCCATGAGAAAGGTAAGTCTAACATATACTAATTTCTTCATCAACTTGCACATGCAGTAAGTTAGATAAATTGGAGGGCAACTGAACGGCGTAGTGATATATTCCGTATCGCCAGGATACGGAAGATAAGCCTATGTTCAGATGCTGTTGAACAAATCTAACAGAAATGCCATGCCTTGCTCACTTTGGTGTCCAACCATACCATACAGGAAATCGTCTTGACCAGGGGCAGTGTCTGCGCAAGAAGCGAGAGAGGAACGCAACTAACTCAATTTAAACCTGACCTGGAGTTGCAGTGTTCTCCGCCTCTACAGGTAATGTCCAGTCAGCGGTCTTCAGCGACATTACGACCTGCATTGATTGCTTGCCGAGCAGTACCTCGGCTAGAAAATGCGGAGAAAGCGAATCGTGAAGGACTCCGCCAAGGACGCGGGGTCCGAGATTGCGGTCTAACTTTCCTAAGTGGGTTGGTACTATCGTGTCTCACCCACCGTGAATAGTCGATTTTGTCCGATTACCTGCTCGCTTGGCAGCCTCCTGTGATAGGAAATAGGGGACTGCCATTGGTTAAGAGATGGAGTCTTCTATGGGCAACTCCACAAAGTTGGTGAATGGAAAACCCCCGCACCCTTAGGCTTAGGAGAGGAGTAATCCTCCTTTCTAGTAGAAGAGGGTTAGAGGTGCCCCGAGAAAGCAAAGAGTGTAGGGGCACCTCCTTTTCACAAGCGAAGTTGCCCGATAGCGTCTCCCAAGATAGAAAAATGGAAGCCCCTTTGCCGCATACGGACGGTTAGAGTGGAGCTCCTCCACCAGTCTTAGGTCTATCTCGTTACCTATTCCTCCCCCACACCTAGGGAGGGTGAAGCCACTTGGATGCGGATCGCCATGTCGTTCCCACTATTCTTTCCGTTTATCACCATAGTTGAGGATGAAAAGAACCAATGGAAATTACATACTATGACCTCCCATTGACTTTAACGGTTAAGAGAAAAGTCTCCATAGGGTCCTAAAATTCCACAATGTGATCATTTACACATAATCGATCCCAGTCCAGCCCACCATTCAGGCGAAATTGTCCTCCAGCTTTAACCATGAAGGATGGTGTTGGCGTAACTATCTTATATGTGTAATAGAAGAAGGTGAGCAGAGTTGAAGGCCCAATGCACCTCGTACCCAATACTTGCCCTCGCAGTAGGTAGGGACCTCACGGTATACACACCCACTCGACTAAGGCTCATAAAAGGATGAAAGTGCACCGGGCAACAAGAACCTCTGTGGAGAGGAGAACAAGTTTCCTGGAAGGGGGTAGTTGGGTATGTAATGAAGAGAAGTAGAGATAAGCGGATCCATTAGGGAGCAGGGTGAGTGATCTCCTATTATTATCTTATCCTGCTGCTAGATGATCCTAGGATGGCATGCAGTCCTCCAAAACACCATGGCTAGTGGACTGAACTCTGTTACTCCTGCTACAAAGTACATGTACAAAGGTTTAATGGGATAGCTGCAATAATAACAATACTAATAATAATTATAATATGATAATAAATTATATGCTAATAATTAATAATAACTAATAATACTTATAATAAAAAGGTAAAGTAGCACTGAGAGGAACCGAAGGAAAAGCAGACCAGCAACATTCCCAGACCCCGCCAAAGGGTTCAAGTCACCCCTGTGACGGTGCATCTCTAATTTGCGCTCAGGCCGGGAGGGAGGACGTACAACTCGTCTGATACCAAATGTAACAGGCTACACCCCCCTCCCATCTCCTGCGGGGGTCGCTTATCAGGATTATCTTTACACATAACGCTGTTAGAGTTGCAGTTTCTAGGGATGCCAGTGATGAAGTGTTAAGATGCGGTGGATGCTGCACTTAGAGCTGCAATCAAAGCTTGCAGCTCAGCGTGTAATGTCCATCCCACAGGGTGTACACTGTCTAGCTGGCTAAAAATGGTACCTAGAGGGGCTGCAGGCGCTCCCGGCCCGAGTGCCCGCAACAAAGTTCTGGATCACTGAATGGACTTCCACTCTTGCTCCAGGGCTAGAAGAGCTGGAGCGATGCAACCCAACAACAAAAGGAACTGCACTTTATTTGCCATGCAAGGGGGTAGACTGTTACATCTAGTACCTGAAGGAGAAGCACGTCCTCCCGTGCTGTGATTCCTACTGTACTGCGTTCTGAGCTTGCAGGGTGCCTGCGCGCCTGTCTTCTCGATGGAGGTCGGTTCACCGGTCCAAATAAATGAATACAGGAGTGAATAGCCCTTATAGTGATACGTGATACTTTAGGAGGAGTGGAGAGATGGTCACATTGAGGCACCCTCTGAGCTGGACATGGTCCCGGAGGAGCCCCCACCAAAGATGACAGGATCTTTTATGGAGGAAAACCCGGATTCGGTTCCAAACACCGATCACTCACAAGGAGAGGAGGGACATACTCTACCGACTCGTTCTCTCCTAACAGCAAAACCCTTCTATGTGTCTGAGAAAGATCTTGCTGAGCCCGGTCCGTTCAGCCTAGGGGCAAGCTCCAGGGATGGAGACAAGCGCGTTCACTCCTCGCCTTCCTCTTCTAAGAAGAAAATTAGTAAGATTTTTGTAAGAGCCTACCTCGCGATTGCCTAATAGGTAAAAAATTGCCGTAATCACCTTACAGCCTAATACTACGTTAGATTTAAAAAGAAATGAAAAAGATAAAAAAATGCCCCCAAAACAAACAAAAAGCAGGAAGAAAGACCGTTGCGCGAAGATCAGCCAGACTGGGACATTCAACAAGAACGTGCTGAACAGTCAGGAGGACAAGGCAGTCGTCGCAATAAAGTACAGGCGAGTGATCCGTCAAATGGCGCCGCGTCAGGCGAATGTGCCTAATTCGAAGACGACAAAAAGTGACCTGAAGCCTCTACGCCATTGGGGGGGGGGGGAGTATTTCCATGGGAACAGTCGCGGCGCAATCGCACGCAAATTTAAGTTCCCCTTGGCCGTTTTACATCTTCTTTGCCAAGCAGCCTGGAGGGTTACTCCAATTCCTACCATGTAGTTCTTGTGAGAAAGAACGAAACGCTGGTCTGGCCGCTCAATCCTCGCAGACTCTCTGGTATCCTCATCGACGCACTCATTCCCCGCAATTCCCACATATCCAGGAGCCCAGCAGAAGATAATCTCGTCATCTATCCGGCTCGCGGCTACTGGGACATCATGGATACTGCGAAATAGGGGTTTTGGAGATCCCAATGCCTTGAGAGCACTCAGGGCATTTTGTGAGTCGCTAAAGATCAGAATCCGGTATACGAACTTAACGACCGACGCGATATATCCCGTACCGAGCGGTGTATTGCAACCAGCTCCGCCGTGAAGACAGCCACAACGCCAGGTAGAGGCCCCGCTGACTTCAAACAGAGGGGATACAGCGTCGAAACCGACCACCTCCTGTGACTTGGAGCCATACCTATACACTGGCACGGATCCAGCGTGACAGGAAGTGGGCTCCCAAATGCTTTAACGCAATACTCACGGTGCTGTATTATCTTTGGTAGTAGAGGCGTGGCGACCATTAGTCCTAGGTGGTATCCTCCGTGATGGCACCTGGACAGAATCAGGGGCGCTATTGGGCAAAAAGCTACACCAAGCTCTCGAAGGAGTTTCCTAGCCCTTAAAACAAAAGGTTTAGAGTTTATTGGCGTTTCTCGGCGTCATAGGCACCCTCAAGATCGGCTGCGGATACAGTGACTGAAGGAGGAGTCAAGTTCGCGCGTACAGGCGCATGATGCAATAAATGTACACGGCGCAGAGCGAGTGACAACTCCACAGCATCGACAAGTAGGATAATGAGGGAGTTTCGGTGGGTCGAGTCCACCTTCCGCAATACACGCATTGTGGCAGTGGAGATTTGAAACCTAGACACCCTATATGGTCAGGTTCTTGCCGACCTGATAGACGAGCTGGAGATGTGTGTCTTAAATATGGATGAGTTTACGCAAAATTGCCTGCAAACAGCTTCACTTCCCTCTCCTGATCTATCTCTATGCTCCCAAGAAGCACAATCTGATTTTGGGTGGGAGGTGATGGATGACATATATCATTTTTATATCATTTTCTGCACCACTGCCACCTGAAAACCCTCTCCCTCCTCCAGTTGTGCTTAGCAAGGGTGTGGTGGTCCACATTTCAGGAAATGACATATCTGTGTCCCAGTCGACGAGTTTAGGTAGGCGGATGAGGCCGTTGAGTTGTTCTCCAGTAACCTCATCGCCGTGGGCTGTTTTGCACGCCAACCACTTCCGTTATGGTCAGCCAAAGGTGAAACG
The DNA here is from genome assembly GCA_963969495.1 of Ceratothoa steindachneri. Taxonomy (NCBI): domain Eukaryota; kingdom Metazoa; phylum Arthropoda; class Malacostraca; order Isopoda; family Cymothoidae; genus Ceratothoa; species Ceratothoa steindachneri. The sequence goes on along the minus strand of OZ018318.1, from coordinate 132,523,672 downwards.
GCCCACAAACAGAAGCTTTATGTCTACGTGCGCTATAGGCGCCGCACGAACGATCTCACTGTCGGTGAATTTGATCGAGCTAGGCCTAGGTTTCGGTATCTTTCGAAGAACGCCCTAGACTCTTCTTATCGGGCATACGTGTCTTTACTGAACAGGAAGACCCCTTTACAGAGGTGTGGAAGCGAGTCAAAAGGATTCGGGGCCGTTCTCGCAGGATCACCCTCCCGTTCTCCAGGAGAATGGGGACGCAATCTTGGGATCCCGTGTCCGCAGCGGAATCCTTCGCCACCACTTTATTCGCCTTCTCTAATTAGGATGGTCCTCCCACAGAATTTAATGCGCATCTTTATGTCGCTGACTTCACTTTACTTCCAGTGGCGGAGAATATTTCAACGACAGGTTTACATTGAGTAACTTTGGTTCCGCTCTCGCTTCGTGCGCGGACACCTTCCCTGGACCGCATGATGGCCCGTATACCATGCTTCCACACATAGCAGAGAGAGTCATGGCTTATTTTCTTAGATTTGTTCAACAGGATCTGGACAGAGGGTATCCTATCGGATTCATGGTGAATGGCTACTCTACTCGCTTTTTACAACCCAAGGAGAAATCACACTAATCCATCTGGTTTTCACCCAATGTCGCTAATCTCCTGCGTGTGTAAGTTGATGGGCATTTAGTAAATGTTACACTAGCCTTTTTCCTGGAAAGCGGAGGCCACCTGCCGTTTGAAAATGAGACGTCCGCAAGTTGCACTTCCCTTCGGTTGGTCTGATCTGGTTGGAAAATGGTATCTGTCGGTCTTCATTCTTACACAGCAATACGTAATGATGTTTTTCGATCTGGAGAAAGCTTATGTATTTTTTTGCTTGCAGGATTAGAAGAGATGATAAACTAGATATACATGCCATCTTTTATAATTCAAGTATAATCATAGATTATAAAACAAGCAAGACACGACTCATACTTCTGCTGTTTTATAATTTATAGTGACGAAATTATGGGGAATTGAACATGCACCATCAAGAGCTCGATGCTTCTCCGGCCAAAGGTCTAACTGCTAGACTATGTTCCACATCCCTTGCTCACCAGTTCTTCTGGTGACCGGATTCGTTTCATTTGAACCAAAATAGATAATGTGATTTTGACAATAAATTTCATTTTTATGCCTAAGAAAATATCTAAACCTTTTTTTTAAATCAGAATTGATTTGTTGACTTATACGCGAATTTCCTTATTAATAAAAACTTCCTGACTGACAACATAATTGAGAGTTCATTACTTAGAACACCGACTCAAACCCAAAGTGACGTTGTGACTGAATCCGAATTAAATTAATAACTAACATCCGATTAACCCGGACTCAAGAAATCGTGACTCAACTAGAATTTTTTCATTTGTCAAACCTAAATTGACTCCATGACTTAAAACGTGACTCGAACGAGAATTAATTTAATGACCCATAACATCATAACTAAAACTCAAATCCTATTGACTTCGTGACTCAAAACCTAATTGACTCCACTACCCATCCTAATTGATTCCATGACTCAAATCCGAATTGACTCCATTTCTTAAGTCCTAGTTTACTCCATGATTCAAACCCGAATTAGCCTCGTTATTCAAATTTTCGTTCGTATTGTCTCCTAACCCCCCCCCCCCCACACACACACTACCAAAACAATTTTTCTCTCCCTTTATCATCATCTGTATTCGTCACTGTTGGTGACTCATACGAAATTAACTTCATGACTAAAAAGTATATGTTATCTCACCATAATTGACTTCATTACTCAAAACGTCGTCTCAAACCCATAAGTGAGTTTGTAACTAAATCCAAATCGACTTATGACTGCGCTCTGATTGACTCCGACTCAAAACATTGTGACTTAAATGCAAATCGACTTTATGGCTCAAATCCGATTGACTCCATGACTCAAACCCGATTTCACTTTGTGACTCAAAATTTCGACCAAATAGTCTTCCATCTCCTTCCCTATCCCACTACAATCTTGTGTCTTTTCATCAACTGTTTGTTGACTCAAACCCGTAGTGACTTTGTGACTCAATCGGAATTGACTTGATGAGTGACATCCAATTGAATCTGAATCAAAACCTTATGACTCAAACTAGAATTGATTTAATTTTCAAAACCAAAATTTACTCCATATTCCAAATTTAAATGGACTGGATGACTCAAAACGTAACTCAAATGAGAATCGATTACATGATTATATTGAATTAGCAACTCAAATACTAACGACTCCATGACTCAAAACATCGTGACTCAAACGCATACGGACTCCATCACTCAAATCCGAATTATTCCATGACTAAAATCCGAATTCAATCCATGACACAAACACGAGTTGACTCCTTGACTCAAACCCGATTTCACTTCATGACTCAAAGCTGAATTAGCCTCGCCGATACACACATACACATCTTTCCTCCACTACATTTCTTTTGTCCCTTTCCCGTCAACTGTTCCCATATCTCATCCTTGAAACAAAGGCCAATTTTTACTCCTCATGTTTTCTTCCTAAGCTTTCTTGTGGTAAATTACGTGTGTTCTAAGTTTAGGTTTTCATCAAGAGATGTCATTTTTCAGGTTTGTTTGAAGAGTCTTTTCTTTGAGTTGTCGGCCATAGTGAAGTTATATCCGACTGTTTTTTTTTCTGGCGTCTCTTCCATTAGTCGGGGCTGGGGGATAATAAAGTTTTCGAATGTTTAGGAGTAAAAATTGAGCTACTTTGGAAATCATTTGACGTGATGTTTGGTCCTATTTTGCTAATTCCTTTGACAAAAAATATCCCCCCCCCCCTTCATTTTCTTCCGCAACTTTCTATTGATTGTGCGCACGGTTGTATTTAAAGGTGATTGGTGATTCCCAGTACCAATTTTGTTCCGTGGCTTTGAATAGCGTCATCGTCTGTATGTATGGACTAACTTGTTCCTAAGTTCTTAAAGATTTATAAATCTTTTTGTGTACTCTTACTTCCCTTTTTTATTTATAATTTTCATGTATCAGTCTTTTCATTTTCGCTTTTTCAACCCTTTTCAAGATATTTTTAAATGGCACACGTGTCAGATGTATGTGTATGTATGTATGTAGATGACGGCGTCCCTTCTGTTTCTAATAAGTTAAAGTCACGCGGTATTTAGGGGTTTTAGGAGCCGGATTTTTCTCTTTATGAGAGCTGACTTATAGAAACTGATTTTTGTTGTTTATGGGAACTGATCTTTTGTGTCATTAGGAATTAATCATTGGTGTTTGCATGAGCTGATCATTTCTTTAGGAGCTAATCTTTGGTGTTATTAGGAGCTAGTATTTGCTGTTAATCGGAGCTGATCATTGCTGTTATTAAGAACTTATTTTTTTGTTTATTATTGATTGATCTTTTATCTATTCCGATGTCGGATGCTGCACGCATCTTGGCAATGCCGAAGGAGCGTTTTAGCTGACAGCATCCTTCGATCACGATGAATCTCTTTCCTTTTTTGTCTTCTCGTCCATAGCAACTCCATTTTTCGCTCTCGTTCTCGTATATTAACCGAGCCGTGGGACTCATTTGGGGCGTTTATTATGCAAATAATTCCGAAATAGCGGGACAAAAAGCGGGCTAGAACCTTTGTTAGAGACTTGTAATGGACTCATCAAATTCCTCTCTCGTATGCGAGGAACACACTGTTTCTTTCGGTGAATGCGTCATTAATGGAGGAAATATGTTATTTAACTTCCTCGTTTGTCCAATAGCGTTTGCGAGATCTGAAAACTGAAGGATCCGCAGATAATTATGATAAGTAAACGACGATACGAGTGTCGTCAGTTAGATAACTCCTGTCAATTTAAAAACCATCAACAACCATTTTAATCTGGGAGAGTTAAAGCGGTATAACGAATATTACAATTATAATGAGATATTAGTGATTTGAAATTAACTAAAAAGTAGTCTAAATAACCAATTTTGACTCTGATCGGGGTAATACGCTGGATTAAACTTGATTTAATATCACTGATCTACCATCGCCTTATATTAATGGTAGCATTTTACCTTCATTGTAGCCTCTTCCAGCTATTTTTATAACTTTACCAGCATTTACCCTTCACCTTTTCTCCATTTCCTCTCCCTCTCTTACACTTCCTTCATAACGAAACTCAAAATTACTTTAAAAAAAATGACCAGAAGTGGCCTCTTCTAGAATCTCGCCTATCCACCAAACTCGCGTTGAAGTGAGCTGCCTCTTTCGATGTAATGCCCTCTTGCAGGTGTTGCTATGGAAACTGAATTAAATATTTATTAATGTTCATAGCTGAGCTATTCCTATGTGGAGAATTCATTTGGCTTAATTGTTATGGCGGTAATCCGTCAATATCGTTGCTGAGGAGATGCAGGCCTGCCGATGCGTTGCTGTGATTAATTAATTTGAAGGGAAGAAGAAAAGTTGTTCGCAAAGTGAAATAGCTGGAATCTAATAGATTAAATCACGGACTACCCCTGACCCCTATTCCAGTCAAAAGAGGACAGTATATCGAGCTCTTGGCCGTGCGGAGGGCTTTTACCCTTAAATGACCAATAGAAACCTAAGGGGACGAATTTCTTAGCTGGAATTTTACACTCTCCACCAGTCCAGTCTTGTGCCGCCGATGGCGGGAGAGAGACCTTTTGATTGGATGTGGTCGGAGAACGCGGTTCTAAATGTAGAAGGGACATGTCGCGTTATACAGACAGTACAATGGGTCATTTGCACACTCGCCCACGAAAGTTCTTACACACTTGACGCCAGTGGACACCGTAAGGAACAAGGCGATTTGCTTTCCTGGCCGCCGTGCTGACGGGACTCAGCGCTCCGTCCCGCCCCAGCTTAGCCTCTGCTCCTTCTTTCTGACACCCTGTCTTCTTATTCTGCTTCCTCACTTTCCGTACAACCTCTCCCACAACTTCCTCTGGTCAGCCTCTAATTTCTTAGGGATGATGACACCGACCAGCTTCCTCTCGCGTAGCCATCCCGGCTCGGGCCTGGGGAGGGGAGGGACCAGGGTTTTTAACAACCTACTCACCACCACCCTGATCTTCCTCACATACCCCCTCTTTATTTCCGATGACTATCAATTTTACGGCCAGCCCAAAGTGGAGCAGCCATGCTGATGAGCTGTTTGGCACATAGGCGGGAGTGGTGGCCTCTATTACCGGAGGCTGGCTCTGCCGGCCCCCTATTCACCCCTCGCAGAGCGGGCTACTGCGCGGGGTGAGTAGCGTTTGCATCCCGTAGCAATAATAGGGTCCTCATACCCATTGATGAGATGGGTCAGAGCGACCTTCGGGCAGCTCCTCAGCAGAAAAGGAGGTCACCCTCCCACCTCTGGTTCCTGAGGGGCCCCTACAAACTTATTTTACCGGGAAGGAGGCTTAATTCTATCCTAGGCCTATAGGTGCAGGGAACTCCGTCACACCCCTTCTATGGAGACGCCCTTGGCTGACTCCATCTCTTCTACAGCGGCAGTCCCTCCTTTGCTTTGACACTGGGTCTGCCAAGAGAGCAGACAGGCGGCCGATTGACCGCTCCCACCGATAGGCCCAACCCCCTTAGGGGGTCAAAAGATAACAGGGCGCGTCAGACCATACCCCATAATGTTCTAGTTGTATGCATGTCGAGTTTACAGGGGGTCAATATAACTGCCCCACTCTCTTCCCCGACGGATGCAGGTTCGCTGGCCTTAAACGATAAATAAGGAACCTCAAATGGGATCATTAATGTTTTGGGGGAATGGCCACATGGACTCGGGGCTCCTCTCCTTCCGCGAGACCGCTGCCGTTTCGGTAAGCGAACAAGCCAAGATCGGCATGTCCGGACCCGTTGCTCCGCCGGGTGGTGAGTCCCAGACGAAGATCAGAACTGCGCAGAGCGGAGCCTCGGTTACGTCGGGTTCCCTCATTCAGAAGCTACCTGGCGTTTTCGAGCCCTGTGTCTTCAAACGTTTCCTTGTTCTTATTCGCTCCACTGATGGCAGCATGTTGGCAAAGGCCAACATGATCCATCAGCCATCAGAGGAGAGCTTTAGCTACTGGCATTGGTAGAAAGCCGAAGGTGACCCGTTTTTCGGATGGGGGCCTTTTGTCGAATGCGTCGAATCCCTCCGAGGCGGCCATCATTAGTGCCATTCGGACACTTAATGGCACGCCTGTGAGTGAAAGGAGTAGTTTATGCGAGGGAAATCGTGGACTACTCAATAGATGACATCACCTTAGAGCCGGCTGACCATGGGGCTGTCAAGGGCGAACGTGTGATGAGAAAACAGGGAGGGGCTTTGAGACTCACCCTTACACTCTTCGTCATATTCGACTGTAACAAGCTTCCTGAGTCGGTGTGTGACGGTTGGTATCTCTACCACGTGAAGGTATTGGTGTCACTGCCGCAGGGGTGCTATTAATATCACGGCTTTGGCCATACTAATCGCTCCTGTAGACGTGCAAAATCGGGATTACCCTAAGTATGTGTAAGTTGCTCCAAGGCCGCACACGATAAGTCCAAATCGTTTGTGGGAAAGTATGTCAATTTCGGAGAGCCGAACCCCGCTTTTTCGAAACAATGTAGTGTGTATCTCCTTGAGAAGGAAATCCTGGCCGTCAGGCTTAGGATCGCCTGTCATTTCGCGAGGCTAAGGACTTGGTCGTGGTGTGCAAGCCGATTCCTGGGACGTCCTACGCGCCCATTCGGAACCCTTCTGCAGGTTCTTTCTACACACCCCGGGCGCTTCTCTGGTAGAGCTGGTGGCACGAAGCGTTCAGACGCATTCCCGGGTAAAACCAGGGCTCACCCCCCTTCTCTCAGTGTGACTGTTTCGCGCAAGGTGAAACGGCCACGCGCCTCCACCGAGTCGTTAGACTCACAGGAGGCAACAATCCTGAAGAGGGTCGTGAGGCCATTTTCCAGGGTTCATAAGGCTGACCCCCGAAAGGCGGACAGCACTAAAAGAGCTTCGGCGGCTTCGCCCACACCCAGTGGTAGGCTGAGGCTCGGAAGCGGTGGATCCTTGAAAAGAGCCGTCCCCCCCACATTCCGCTTCTAAATCCGCCCCGCTCGCCTAAGGTTTCGAGGCGGAGGGAGGGAAAGACTCGCATGACGAACCCAACCTCCCCTATAACTCCTTGAAGGCGACAGCGCCTTCAGTGCATTGTCCGGTCAACAGTGCCGGGAAATATGCCTCCGGGAAGAGTACGGCCATTCCCGTGAGGGTCTTCTCTTCGAAGAGGGCCCCCGCATCTCCTCTGAGCTAGCCCGGGAGGGCGTATTACTTCAATGGAATTGTCGCGGACTCCAGGCCAATTGGGACGAGCTGGGGAGGCTCGTCTCCTCCAGTTTCCCGTTAACTATCCTTTTGCAGGAGACCATGCTGGACGCGTGCCCCCCGCCCACCTTTCCGGGGTATAAGGGTTTTCCGACCCACCACCACGGAGTGGAGGCAGGGCAGAACGATGCACCATTTACACCCGGCATGCTGTCTCCGGTCTTCTATTTGCTTTAGATAGCTCCTTTCAGGCAGTAACTCGCAAGCTCCACCGAGATAGGAGGTATACCGTTATTTCTGCGTACATTTCACCGTCAGCTGACTTCGATGCCGTAGACTTCTGCCGCGCCGTGGCACGTTTGCCAAGGCCATTTCTCTTGTTCAGGGACTTGAATGATACATATCCCCTCTGGGGATATTACTCTATCAATCCCATGGGTTGAAAACTACCCGAAAACAGCTTCATTTTCCTCTCCTGATCTATTTTTGTACTCTCCGGATGCACAGCCTTATTTTGGGTGAAGGGCTAGTCGAGAACCATGGTAGGATCACTTTCCCATTCAAATATCATATTTTGGGCTGCTGCCACCAAAGGGCCCGCCCGAAGGGTCCGCATTTCTGGAAAAATACTGATTTTTCTGTCTCAGTCGATGAGTTTAGTTGGTTGGATGAGGCTCCTGACTAATATTCCTAAAGCGTCTTGACGTTTAGGATGCCGACCGCTTCCGTGTTTGTCAGCCGAGTGTGAGACGGCCCTCAAATAGAAGTGTTAAGCCTACTTGCGCTATAATCGCCGACCGAACGATTTCACTCTGAATTTCGTTGAGCTTGGGCTAGGTTCCGGTATGTTTCGAAGTACGCCCGCTGCTCTTCCTGGTCAGCATACCTGTCTTCGCTTAACGGGAAGATCTTTCTAGCAGAGGGATAAAAGCGAGTCAAAAGGATTCGTGGCAAGTTCTCGCAGGACTCCCCCCCGTTCTCCAGGAGAATGGTACCGCAATCTCGGACACCGCCTCAGTGGTGGAGTCATTCGCGACCATTTTCTCCACAATCTCTAGCCGGCATTCAGCTCCACCAGCATTCAATGCGCGTCGTGATGTTGCGAGAACCTTGATTCCACGTACGGAGTCGGGGGGCCCTCTCCAGCCCAATGGAGCAGGAAGAGGGTGCGCCGCAAGGAAGTGTCCTCAGTGTCATACATTTTGCCCTGAACATCAACGAAATCACCTCGGTACTGCCGGAAGCTATTCTCACCACGTTCTACGTGGACGAACTTTCAATCTCTTTTGGCGCGGCCCAGATGTCAACTCTGGAACGTCGACTCCAACAGGCATTGAACCGCGTCTCTCGCACTGCCAAAGCGCACATTCTTCGGTTTTCCTTGACTAAGACTAAGGTGGTGCATTTCTGCCGCCATCCAACGTTCCACCCTGACCCAGACTTGTTTCTAAATGGGATTCACCTGCAATTGGTGGAGTCTCAGTGTTTCCTTGTTCGTTGACCGACGCTTTACCTAGTAGGCTGATATTCGGAGCCTTATGAACTCTTGTAACCACTTCATGGATATTCTTCGCTCCGTGACGTTCTGCGCCTGGAGCGATGAGAGGACTACTGCCTTACTTTTATCGATCCTTTGTTCGCTCGAAGCTCGACTACAGATGCAATTTTTATTTATCTGCATCCAAGCGTGCATTTCGGAAGGTGGACTCTATCCACCACACCGCGGTTTAGCTTGCGACCGGTGCCTTCCGCACGTCCTTAATTGTCGATGCTGTTAAGATGCCACTCGCTCTGCTTTGTGCATTATTCGCTTGTATGTGCTAGTCCGGTGCCTCCCTAAGTCGCCAACAGCTCTCACTACATCCGCAGCTGATATTGACGGTGCCTCTGCCGCCGAGAGACGCCAATCATACCCTTAGCCCTTTCGTTAATGGCTTGGAAACTCAATCGAGAGCTCGGTGTAGCTCTCGGGTCGATGGCCTCCTGGTTCTGTCCAGGACGCCACCTTGTTGGGTACCACCTTTGACAATTTGTCACCACTCCTCTGCTCCCGAATCTTTTACAACGTCGGGAGTATTGCGTTCGGTTTTTATTGATCACATACCGTGTCACTCTGGAATCGTTACACTGTATACGGATGGTTTCAAATCTCAAGAGGGGGTCTGTTTTCATGTCGTTTCCCTACTGTTTGAAGTTTGTTTTAACGGCCGAGCTGGTTGCTATATACTGCTCGGTACGGGAGATTACGCAACCTGCCTGGTTCGGAGAACGGATTGCGACTTATAGCGACTCACCAAGCGCCCTGAGTTCTCTCGGGGCATTGGAATCTCCGCATCCCCTAGTTCGCGATATCCGTTGAATCCACGGTTTTAGCGAGCCGGGCAGATGTCGAGATTATCTTTTGCTGGGTTGCTTGACATGTAGGAATTTCGGGTAGTTAGCAAGCCGGTGAGGGCACCAAAGAGTCTCTGAGGACTGGGCGACCAGACCAACGTTTCGCTCTTCCTCACACCGATTACATGGCAGGAATACGGGTTGCTTGGCAAAGAAGATGGGGGGGGCCGTCGAGGGGGACTTAAAGTTACGTGCCTTTGCGCCGCGACTGTTCCCATATACCCACCCCTCAATGCTGCGACGGCCTCAGGTTGCTTTCTTTCGTCTCTGAAATGATACAATTGCGGGACGCACCACCATTTGATGCACCGCTCGCCTACGCCTTATTGTAGAGCTCATGCTAGCCGAGTGGATACGGCGTTGGTCTCCCAACGTCGCGGTACGGGATTCGATTCCATATCCCGGCATGAGCAGACACAAACGTCAGCGCACGTAGAAATCTGGCTACCGATTGTTGGACGCGCTGTGCTCACCCCGTTATCGGGTGAGTAGATCTTACACCTCTCACCTCACACAAAGGCAATCACAACACTGCTTTCTTTCCTCTCCAACCTTTATAGCAAAACACACACACACTCTCTGTTCCAAGGAGGCCTGCCGATGGGTATCTATATCCACGTACCTCTTACGCGGAACACGTCCCTCTCCCCCGAGGTGACGAAGGCTTCCACCTGAACGCTGTTTGGTGTCAAAACATAATACTTCCTGGCACCTCTCCCCAAAAAGAGGACCGGCCCCTGGGGCCCTCGGGCCGACCAGCGATTATCATTCTGACCTTAAATAAAAAAAATTCATTATCCGGTCGGGGATCCTCCCAGTATCATGGAAGGATTGGCGCTAACTAACTAACTAACTAACTAACTAACTAACGCCTTATTGTGACGACTAAGTTGTCCCCTAGACTGTTCGACACATTCTTGTTGAATGTCCCAGTGTGGGTGATCGTGCATATTTTATTTCCAGGAATTAGAATTAGTGGGGTCGCTAATGCTTGTCCCTTGTACTCGGGACGGGTCCGTGTACACAGACTTGTGGACTATAACTTTTTGGAGGAGGCTGGACTTCTCCATTTTATGTTCTTTCGCCTGGAAAAGGCGGGCCTCGCGCTTCGGCGAAGCTTCCTTCTTTCTTTTCACTTTTTTATACTTGGTTTGTTTTTGTTTGCTTGCTTGTTTTTTATTTTTGTTATTTGTTTTTTTATATATAGTCTTGATTTAGGCCTAAGGACATTACTTCTATATTTGCCCGAGTAGTCTTTCGCCAGATCAGTCACCAAGCCGATAAAAATGCCCCACCTTGTTCTTAGGTTGAAATCCCTGAACCGCGAATTCCATGTCGGAGAAGCCAATCTAAATTGGTCATCTGGAGAGCAACAAAGGGAATAAAAATATTCATCATCTTAATATTTAGCAACCGCATTTTCTGGTAGTAAGTACCCAGATGATACCGTTAATACCCACGGTAATATTTTAGGAGCCCATCTGGAGGCTGCCTACCAGGGCAAAATTTGCCGTAATGCCCACGGCAGATTGCCATTAAAGACTGTTGCGGGAATCCCTCTTCTTCCCTTTCAACCTCAGAGAGAGAGAGCCCCCCCCCCCCCATGCTGCGGGCGACACCTTCATAGGTCTTCGATTTAAATTTAATAACACGCTTACGTGTAATTGGCGATCTCGTAGGAATTCATAGAGGAAGGCCGGGAGGGGTACTTTTGACCTCTTCAATAATGGAGAGATTCCGTGATACCGTATCGTCACGCAGTATCGGAGGACTTTTCCAAATAAATAAATAAAAAAGGGACGAAAAGTTGTGAACAGTGGAAGGCTTTTTGTGCGGCTCTTCCCACCCGAGGCCGAGCACACGGCGCGGGGTGAAACTTAAGGAAACCACACCGAAAACGAAACGAGTGCATCCACAGCTGTGAAAGAGACCTCCCATTCAGGGAAGAGACGTTTCACATGTCTAATGGCATAGTGAGTTGCATTCCAAATTCAAACAACACAACTCTTCCTCAATTTTGCGTAAACCAAAAATGAGCAACTTTTAATATAAAAGTTTGTAGTTAAAATTTTAATACGCGATTTTTAGATAAGCATCCCATTTTCCCCAAATAATGGACCTCGTGGCAAAGTTGTGTGCTGAAAAAGTTATTGATGCGCTTTATTGGATAACGGCTCGCCTAAAAGGTTCCCCGCCCCCTTCCTGAGCCCTTGTGAATATTAATGAATGAAAATTCGCGTCTGCCGACTTCCACAGAGATTTGTTCTGTATCGTGTAATACTCTTTCCAGGGGCGATTTGGAGAGGTAAGTTAGGTTGCCGGGTAAGTGAAGTTGGAGGCTATGCTAGGCTAAGTTGGGTTGAGTCGAGGTTGTGGTGCAAATTACGTTAGATTAGGTGAGAATGTTAGGTTACCTTAGGTTGTAGGCTAGGATTGTTAAGTTTGTTTGTCAGGATATTAAGGGATAGATTAAGTTTAGTTACGTCGCAAGTAACTGCTTGGATGTGAGGCAGAATCCGGTGCCCATCTGACGACTAACTGTACTCAATGGTGGTTTACGCTCATGGATTAAAGCTGTGTGTCGTAATTTCTGAATGCTTCGAATTACCCTTCCGACCCCAACATTTAGCGTTCGAGTATTATTGCATTCTTTGTTATCCCTAATCGCGTCATTATCTTTTTAATCTTTATTCCTTTCATTCGTTCGTCGTTTCCTTCCTCTGGACTTCACCTCTCTTTCATTCTCTCTCTGCCTGTGTACCTTTTCGGATTACACCCTTTATTCCCATCCTCACTCGTCCTTGTTCTTAAGTGATCATTTAAATACTTAAAATAAAGCAAATACCAACGAGGGCGTTTTACTCAGAAGGTTTGTAAGTAAGTGTCGAAAAGGTGTGGCAGAGAAATGGCTGCAGATCCTTCCCCACGAGCATTGATGGGCCCAGGAGGACATGAATAGAGGGCGTTGGAGCCAAGAGGGTACGCATGCTAAACCTGACGCCCCCTTTGCCAGGTTCATAAATAAACTGTTGATGTTAGGGGATGTGAAAATGTGTGGAAGATCCCTAGCGCGAGTGCGGCTGCCCATCAAATACCTCCCCCCCCATCAAATCCCCACTCTGCATTCAAGAGCCCATGTGCCTGCCTCGCTGTAAACGTATCCACCGAAAGCCTGTAAATATCTGCGCAGGCTGGAATTCGAGATGTGTTTGAGGTCTGAAATGGTTTGGACAGCCTGAAGCACGGATTGCCTGATTGGGTTAAGGCACCCTGAAAGCCAGTCTGGCCTACTCATTTATCATGCCTGCCATGATCGGGACAGCCTGATGCTCGTATGATCACCTCATTCTAAAAGTCCGCAATGACCTAGACAGTCTGAAAGTCAGGAAAATTTGGTAGCATCGCCCCTCACCAATGTAAGGGTCAGTCTTTATTGGTTGTGAAAGGGCTTTAGAGGAGGCAATAAATAGATTATTTTGGAACAAGTTAAATACCTCCAGAGGACGACTTGCGTGTCAAATTTCCTCGTTAATTGGTAGAGAGAAGCGAATTGATTCTTTGAATATTTTGAAGAGAAAAAAGGTGTTAAAAGTTTAACGAGAGCAACTTGCGTCAGACTGCAAGTTCCCGCGTTTGAAAAAGAGGTTAGTTACTAAGGTCGCAAAACCTTTGTTTGAAAGGTTGAAATTGGGGAAGAGTTGAATAATTAGTAGGGTGTTTCTCCCCCCCCCCCTCCAAATTTTGAAGTTTCACTCTAATCACCAATTTTTGTTCCATTAGGTATAAAAACAATGATCGCAAATATCGTGCAATTCAATTAATATTTAGGGGTGCCCTTGGAAGGTTTAACATTTACCTTAATATTTATGAGAGAAAAACAATGTTTTTTGAATAGTTTTTGGTTAAAAGCTGGATCTCGCAAAAACTTCGTGTCATAATGGATGTTCTAATTATAAAAAATGTTTTGTTCTTGTAAATCTTTTCATTATCTTAACTGGAAATGAGAAATCGCACAGAAAAATGAAAAAAAAAGAAACTATTCATTAATGCATTAATATGAATTCAAGAATATTTTGCCTTTTTAAAAAAAAATAAATGCATTGCCGATATTTTTCTTAAGTATTTGTGAATGCAGATCTGGCATGGTGCATTGGCCCAGGAGTTGACAAACGAAGCCCTCGTGGAGGAGTGACTCCCGGGAAGATCAGAGACAACTCTACCAACTCACGGTAGTCATCTCGAAGACTAAGATTCTTATTTTTGAGAACATCTTCAAAGAAAGCTGTTAGGTTGTTTTTACTATTAATCAGAAACTGTTCCGCCTCGGCACTGTCGGCTCCGGTGCTTATTGAACCTGGACCATGATCAATGGTGTGCCAATGTGTTTTAAACCTCTTGAAAAGAAGTACTTCAGGGCCAGACGTTGGACCCATTGAGGCGGTGAACGCTGCTCCAAGGACGAGCTCAAGAACATGGTGGCAGCAGGCCAGATGCAAGAGATCTTTCTTCAACTGTTGTTGCAGGATGACAGCATTTGCTTGCTCGCTACCTGTTCCACTCCTGAGCTTGGTAACACACAAGAGCTGACTGGTACCAATACCGGTTATCAGAACTGAAAGCTTCTCCACATAGTGATTTCCAGTGAGATCTTTCATCAACTTCCCATCCCAGTGCACGATGAGTGGAACATCTTTAAGCTCGTCTTTAAGTCTGGGTGTAGCATGGCCTTGGGTACGATGTTCTATTCTCTTCCGGTGAATGGGGCTCTGATTTATGTTTAAGTCTTCAACATTATAACCTAAGCTGGAAGCTGTCTCTGCAAGAATGAATGTTGCAGCTCTTGATGACGTTTCAGTCCGGTCAAGGGCAGCAGCTAATGTTGGCGTCACAATATTTCCCACGCGTGCGCGCTTAGACGGAGGCGGAACTGGCACAACAGCTTCCGAAGGCCTGCCGACGCCTTGCTCTTGATCACTCTGTGTAATTAGACTCATTACCTGATGAGGACGAACTGGTGAGAACCGCTTTGCTCATTAATGCCTCCTTTTCAACTGTTGCTCGCTGACGACGACGTTCTGCAGCAATGGAACGTGCTTCCGCCTTCTTCTCCTTCTGCACCAATATTTTGTCAACTGATCCAAGGACGCATCACCGATATTCTTCCCTTTGTGCGAGGAGAAAATCCTTATCCTCTTGGATCTGCATAATGTTCATAGCATTTTGATGGGTGATGACAAAGAGAGTGTCGAGACTTTTTAAAAATTCACTTTCCTTTGCCTTATGTGCTGCAGTTGTCCCTCTTGAGTGCTTTTAGAGCGCTTTCGAGTTAGGAAACACTTTTTCTATTTTTTATTACCTGTTGCTTTGCCTGTACTGGAATATTCGCTTTTGCCCCAGACTCAAGAACAGCCTCGCAGGTGGCTTTTGACGATGTCCGAATTTCCTCTTTTACGTTGAAATGCCGATGAAAAAAGTATGCAATCATTTGTCTCGTCTTAGGAAGCTTTGCTCCGCCAATCATGGGCTCGCTGTGACCTATCAAATAAAACTCGCTTTTGCTTCTAGTAGAGTTCGCCATCTGCAAACAGATACATGAAAAAATCATAGAGATAGTGACTATTTCAATTTGAACAGGTTTAAATACTTTTAAACAGAAGATGAACAACTAAATTAGAAATATACAATGTAATAGTGAACATACAAGTGCATAGAATTAGACACCGTGATATTAAACAAGTGCATAGACTTACTGGGGGTATCAGAGAACGCACCGTAGCACAAAAACAGACCATCAACGCTGAGAGCAGACTACCCTCGCTTGCCGCAGTGCAGCCGCCTCTTCTCCATTTCCTTGTCCCACCCCTCCCATGTTCTAGGGAGGGGTGGGGCAAGGGAATGGTGCGTTCATAAGCATCAAATGGCTTCAATGGTGGGTTCAAGAGAATGTTTTCAATAATGCGTTCACAACTGTCCTCTTTGGGTGTGTTTTTGTGTAGACGATTCCCTTAAATAGTTCAAGTCAAATATTAAGGAAAATGGTCCATTGTTCAACCTTGCAGGGGCACCCATAAATATTATTTTAATTACACCAAATTTTACAAGGAGTATTTCTGTGGGTATTGAAACAATTCTAGGTGGTTAGAGCTTGTATTATTCCAACTTTAATTTTACACCCCTATACCTGAGAAACAGCCTAATCATTAGTTTCGATAAAGATAATGTATTTGAAAGTAGTCTGCACGTTTGCAGTCTGAAAGGAATTTGAAGTATTTGAAAGTGTTTCGAGCGCAACCAAAGTTTCCTACAACAGTAAAATATTTGAGGATAAATGGTGGATACCCCACAATCAATGTAAGCTTACCACACTCCGCTCAAAATACAACGTTTACATATAATATTAGAAATACTCAATAGATAGGAAAGTCAATTGGAAAGGTGAGGAGGAAGATGGCGAGTGTTTTCTATTTGAACTGATTTTAAAAGTGTTTAACGTCTAAAAAAAGCCCCATACATTCTCACACCCCCTGGTCTTATGTTTCAAAATGTGTACTCACTTACTTTCGCCGCCTACGCCCACTCTCCAACTCCAAGAAAGGGGTAGAGGGGTTATAACGCCTCTCACGATCGACATAAGGACTTAACATGTGTTAAGCAGTAAAATCTATACAATAAAAAAAATCATAAAATGGTCAACAAGAGAGAAGAAGAAATTAGAGTCGCCCACGATAGAGCGATCTGGTAGAAAGTTAGAGGGCAGACACAAAAAAAAGTGTAAATACAAGAAAACAGGGAAGTCAAACGGAGGAGGAAAGGAGGGTAATTTAAAGGGATATATATATATATATATATATATATATATATATATATATATATATATATATATATATATATTTCTCTTACGGTTTACTCATTCTAATATCTTCCAATAGTCTGGGGAGCATGAAAGATTTGATGGTCCGCTCAGTCTAAAAGTTCCATATGATCTATGCAGCCTGAAAGCAATGATGGACCGCTAAGGTTTTTTAAACGCCGCTAAGATCTCTACAACATAGAAGCCGTATAGACTATATAATCTAAAAGCTTGTGGCGGTCGGGGCAGCATAAAGAGCAAAAGATCGGCTGATTTTAAAAGTCTCCCATAGCTGAAACAGCCTGAATTTTTTAATGGTTTGTTCATTATAAAAGCCTGCAATATTTTAAACAGCGTGAAAGCCAGTGTGGAGCGCTCAGGCTTTTTTAAAGCCCGCAATGATCTATAAAACCTGAGAGCCCGATGTTGTGTATAATCTAAAAGACTGCAATGGTTGAGGCAGCATGGAACACAAAATATTAGTTCACTTTAAAAGCCTGTAAACACTTAGACAGCCAGAAAATCCGAATAGTTAATACATTATTAAAGTGAGCGGTCCCTCAGACTTCAGGCTGTCCAGAAAATTGCACACTTTGTAAAAAAGCCCACAATTATCTAGAAAGCATTTGTGCCCGGAAATTCTACACAATATAAAAGCCTGCAATGATCGGGATAGTCTGCAGCAAAAGGATTGCTAATTTTAAAAGCCTGCAATCACCTAGATAGAAATTCTGGATGGTTTGCGCATTATAAAAACCTGCAATATTTTGGACAGCATTAAGTCTTGGATGAATCGCTGTTTTTTGGGGGTTTTTTTTTACAGCCAGCAATGAGCCAGAAAGATTGAGAACCCGGATGTTTTATACAATCTAAAGCCTGTAATAGTCGGGATAACCTGAAACACAAAATATCCCATTTTAAAAGCCTGCAATAACTTATCCTCAATTTCCAAATGGTTTGCTCGTTATAAATGTTCAGTCTGTTGTAGAACATCTAGGCTCTGTCTTTCTAGAGCAATGTTGGCTTTTAAAAAGACTGAGCCTTCCACCCGGGCTTTCAGGCTGTTCAGAATATTGCAGACATTTATAATTAGAAGCACAAAGAGATGCACAAAAGAGCTGAAATTCAGGATAGTTTGCTCGTTATAAAAGTCTGTAATATTTCTGACAGCCTACCATGACAGCTCAGTTTATTTCAATTCCTTTAATGATCTAGACATCCTGAGATCCCGGCGGGTCTGTACAGTCTTAAGTTTTCACTGACAGGTGTAGCTTGAAGCCGGAGTGGTCTGCTCATTCTAAAATCCTGCAATGGTCTTCTTATTCTAGTCTCTTGTAATCTGGACAGCCCAAAATCCTGAAAATCTGCACTCCATAAAATCTCGTGCGCAGCCTGGAAATGTGCAATGATCTCCATCGCCCGATTGCCTGCCCGATGAGGAAGGCTATAATGGCGTCCACAACCCGAAAGCCTGTAAGTCCACCTACCTTGGAAGCATGTAATAGTCTATCAACAGCCCAAAAGCCCGCCCTACTTGGAAGCTTACAATGGTCTGCCCATTCATTGTTCTTTCCCCCTTCGATAAAAGGCAAACTTTGGCTATAACTTTTGCTTTTACAACGCAAGTTGCGGTGATTAGACGGATAAAGTACATTAGTCATCAAATATTCACCGCCTCAGAGCAGCCTCCGCCCACTTTTGGACCAAGTTTCATCCCAAAAGTTTCGATGCGTGTGCACTCCCATGCGTGTACGACTCTTTCGACAAAAATCCGCCAGTGTTTACCAACGCACCGGTCGCGTACCCCTTGGGAGGGCGGCGAGGGGCTTTGATCCTCGGCGCTAATGGAGGGGAAACAAAGAACCAGGCTCGCCTTCTGGATAATGGACGCCAATTAGAGATGGTAGAGGTGCTATCTAATCTTGGGGGACTAGAATGAAGGAAGGAGAAAGAGATGAATGGGGAGTACTGATATACGAGAGGGTTCGAGCACTGTCCAAGGCGTTAAAATCCGTTTTCAAAAGCTACTTTCAAAATTATTTTAATAGAAAACTAACTTAGGTCTGTCATAGAGTCCTAAAACTGGTGAAGTTAGGAAAAGTGAACATACGTAAAGTATTTACTTCGAGCAGTCAACAAAGGAAACCGACCTATTTTCTAATAAAGTCAGATCCCCTGTTGGTATTCGAGCCGGAATTGAACGCAATCCACAAACTAAATATAAAAAGTTGAAAAATTATGGGGCGCCAAAGTGTTAGTTCTATTGGCCTTGAAGTGTAAATAGCAAGACTAACGTACTGGCGTGAAATATGACGTCGGTAACCTGAATTAGGGTTTGAAAATTCAATAAAGAGGTTAGAAAAGAGAAGGGTTAGCTTGAAATTGGAGAATGAACTTAAGGTTGGCGAAGAAAAAAAATAAAACAACTTTTTGACTTTCTTACATCATTGATGAGAATTCCTAGAGCAGTTGCCTGATGAGAACACGCCATATAAATTAAACTTAGAGGCGAATAGCGTGTCAAGAAGTTTGAATAGAAAGGATAGACAAGCAG
The DNA here is from genome assembly GCA_963969495.1 of Ceratothoa steindachneri. NCBI lineage: Eukaryota > Metazoa > Arthropoda > Malacostraca > Isopoda > Cymothoidae > Ceratothoa > Ceratothoa steindachneri. The sequence goes on along the minus strand of OZ018318.1, from coordinate 132,504,583 downwards.
GTTTCAAAGACGAGCGTTGGATAGAAAAGATTGAATAAGAAAGTAACGACAGGGTTTTGACTGAGATGGTGCTAGTGTTCGGATGCGAAGGAGAGAAAACACCCCCTCTTCAAATTGAGGAAAAATCCACCCCCACGCTCCACCAACACTCCCTAAGGGCCGAGCGTCGTAAGTCTTGACTCAGGGGAGTAATAGATACCTCAGCCACTAGCACACATGTCCGGTGGGAAATAAAACCTCAGTGCAGCCATCTGGAAAAAAATGAAAAAGTCATAAACCGGTGGTCAATAGCTCGGGGTACTTAATTTTTGATAAGGGGTCTTATCTGGCGAGTGCCCTCTAGGGCAAAAGTCGCCGTAATCATGCTACAGCATAATACTAGGCTAGGTTAAAAAAAAAACATGCAGAAAATAAATAACAAAGATACAAAACAAAGGAAGTAAAGAAACAAACAAAAAAAGAAAGACGGACAAGGAAGCACGCTACGGCGCAGGAATATGCGACCTACAAAAAAAAGTAGTTTCCTTGCCCTAAACCAAAAGGGCTTAGGGTATGACTGGCGTCTCTCGGCCTCATAGTCACCGTCGATATCAGCTGCGGATAAAGTGAGAGCTTTGGGCGAATGAAGGAGGCGTCGGGCTTGCGCATACAGGCGAATAATGCACTGTGCGGGGCGCAAAGCGAGTGGCATCTCCCCAGCATCGAATAGTAGGCTCTCAATGGAGGAAGTGCGGAAGGCACCGGTCGCCAGGCTAAGCCCGGTGTGTTGCATCGAGTCCACCTTCCGCAATATACGCTCGGCTGCGGATGCATAAAACTCGCATCCGTAGTCGAGCTTCGAACGAACAAAGGATCGATAAAAAAAGTAAGGCAGTAGCCCATATCAGCACCCCAGGTAATGAACGTCAGGGAACCAAGAATATCCATACCGCGGGTACAAGAGTCCCTAAGGCTGCAAATATGAGCCTCTCAGGTAAAGCGTCGATCAAATACAAGACAAAGGAAACTGTGCTAGTCAAACCACTTCCAGGTGAACCCCATTTAGAAACAGCTCTTTGTTAGCTTGAAGCAGTAGATGGCGGAAGAAGTTCACCATCTTAGTCTTGACCAAGGCAAACTGAAAACTGTGCGCTTCGTCATAGCGAGACGAGACGCACGGTTCAATACCTGTTGGAGTTGACGCTCCAGAGTTGGCATCTGGGCCGCGCCAAAAGAGATCGAAAGGTCGCCCACCTAGAGCATAGTAAGAACATCTTCCGCCAGTACCGAGATAATACCGTTCAAGTTCAGGGCAAATATTGTGATACTGAGGACACTTCCCTGCAGGACGCCCTCTTCCTACTCCATTGTGCCAGAGATGCCCCCCCCCCCACCCACGACCGTACGTGGAATCGAAGATCTCGTTAGAACTCAGAGAAAAAGATTAGGATGCGTCACATCGCACAATCGTGTTGAGTCTCTCTATGATACCATATCGCCATGCGGTATCATAAGCCTTCTAGAGATAGAAAAAGAGCGTGGCCTAGTACTGTCTACAAAGAAAGGCCTCGGAGCAGAGCATCTGACGTGAGTGGAACTTGCAGATGGATGAAAGGTGGCCTCTGCTGTCGAGGAAAAAGGCTAGTCTAGCTATCTACCAATTTCTCCATCAGCTTGCACATGCAAAATGTTAGAAAGATTGGGCCGAAAATGGCTGGGGTAGAGTGATCTCTCTCTGATTTGCGAAAAGGGGTCACAGTAGCCATTCGCCAGGAGTATGGGAAGATATCCTCTGTCCAGATCATATTAAGTAAATCTAACCAAAAGGCCATGCCTCGCTAATCTAGGTGTCAAAGCATGGAATTCACTACATCGTCCGGTGCAATGAAGCATTCTGCTCTCACATGCTGTTGAAGGGTTCTCCACTTCTGGAGGTAAAGTCCAGTAGGCGATCATCAGCGATATCAGGACGTGCGTTGAATGCTGGAGGAGTAGCATCACGGCTAGATAATAGGAAAATCGGTCGTAAAAGAGTCTGGCATTGACGGGGAGTGCGATATTGCGGTCCCTTTACCTTGGAGAACAATTCATGCGAAAAAACGACTTGCTTCCACACCTCTGCTAAATGGGGTCTTCTAGTTGAGTCAAGATACGTATGACCGCCAGCAAGAGCGGCAAACGTGCTTCAAAACAGACTGAAATCTAGCCTTAGCTAGAAATGGTGCGGGCGGCGCTTATAGCTCATGTAGGCAGAACCCTTCTATTTGAGGACCATTTCACACTCGGCAGACCTTCAAGGTCTTCATGTGAAACCTGCAAACGTTGTAGGAATACTAGCTATGCCCACGCAGATGAGGTTAACGGAGAACTCGACGGCCTCATACACCGACCTAAACTTCTCGAATGGGACAGTAAAATCCGTCATTTCTTGAAATGCGGACCACAGTACCCGCTCCAGCTAACACCTGGGGAGAGGGGGGTGGTGTTCTCAAGCGGTGGCGGTCCAAAAAATATTATTTGAATTGGAAAGTGATCACTACCAAAAATCATCGGCTACCTCCCACTCAAAATCATACTGTGCATCTGGATAGAACAAAGAGAGAACAAGACAGGTAAATGAAGCGGATCTCGGGCAGTAAAGAGTAAACTCATCTACACTTAAGATAGCTATCTGCAACTCGTCTATCAGGTAGGCAAGGACCTGACCCCTGGGATTGATCGAGGGGTCAGATCTCTGAGCATTAGAAAATACCTCTGTAACCATGCCACGGAGCGCTGGAACTCCCCCCCCCCCCGTCGGAAACTGCTGACGGTGGAATGTACGCAAAAATAACAGTATACCTCCTATTCACGTGCAGCTGCACTGCTACTGCCTGAAAATAGGTATTTAAATCAAAGAGAAGACCGGAGACATCATTTAGGGTGTAAATGGTTCATCCTTCTGCCCAGCCGCCATCCCGTGTTGATAGGCTCGCGAAACCATTATACCGCGGCACGCACCCAACATGGACTCCTGCAAAGTAATAGCTAATGGGGAACGATAGGAGTCGAGCCTCCGCACCTTCTCCCAATTTTGCCGGAGTCCACGTCAATACCTATAAAGGAATATGCTATCCATACCTAGCTCTGAGGAGATGCGGGTCCCCTCTTAGAAGAGAAGACCCTCACGAGAAAGGCTGTACACTCCCAGGGGCAGAACTCCGAGTGTTGTTGGCCGAACAATGCGCTGAAGGCGCTAGCGCATTCAAGGACTTATCTGGGAAGGTTTGGGTCGCCATGAGAGTCTTTTCCTCACTCTGCCTCGAATCCCTTATGCTGCTGGTGCGGCTTCGGAGGCAGGAGGCCCTCCTTTCGGGGGGGCAGCCGAATTAACCTCGGAAGACGGCCTCACGACCACCTTTAGGGTTGTTTCCTCCCCTTTAATCTATTGACTTGGTGGAGGTGGGTGGCTGTTTTGCCTCACGGAAAACGGTTACACTGGGGGATGGGGCGCCCTGGTTTTAGCTGAGGCTTTCCCGTAAGGGGCACGGCGATTTGCTTTCCTGACTGCCGTGCTGCCGGGACACATCGACTCGTTCTGCCACAGCTTAGCCTCTCTCCTTTCGTTCGCTCACCCCCAATCTCCGTCTCCTTTACCACCTCTCCCTAATCTTGCTCTGGCCTTCCATCGTTCCTTTACATTCACCTATTCTCTACCTCTTTTATTAGCCCCCTTTTCTCCTGCAACGGACCTCCTCGATCGAGACCGGGTGCTCAATTGGATCATGTAACCGAACGCTTCGACGTAAAGATGTTAGGCGGGGTGACCCTGCATACCACACTACGTGTAGGATTTTGTCCGGATTTTCACAGGGGGGGGGGCGTATACGACCCCACCCAGTGTAGCGGCCGGGGCCAATCAAAGGCACTCATTAGTGCCGTTCCCTAGTTGGAGTTGGTGTTGACCATGGAGAACCTCCACCCTCCCTCCGCTTTAACCCCTCTTTACCATCGACAGAGCCGCTCTCGGGCAGCTTCAATGCATAAAAGGAGGTCCCCCTCACTTTGCTTTATCAGATGCCACTCCAACCATCTTCAACCGATTCCTCTCCTAGCTTTACGCCCTTGGGCGTCTTCCTGTTTTTTTTCTAACGGCAGTCCCCCTTTACTTTCATAGGGGACTACCAAGAGAGCAAGCAGGCGGCCTAAGATTTACCGCTCAGGATAGGGCTAACCCTCTTATGAGGCCAACGGATAGCAGGGCCCGTCGGTCCGTACCAATCTAATGTCCTCCAGTCCTGTATTCTCAGGTTGCAGCGGGCCAGCGTACTTGCCCTCCTCTCTTACAGGATGGATTCCGGTTCGCCGGCTAGAGACAAGACAAACGACATCTCGAATGGGATCTGTGATGTCTTGGGAGGGATGGCCATATATAGCTCCCCCCCCACCTAAGATGGACATGGTCGCGCTGTAGCGGGCCGAAAATCTAGACTCTAACCCCAATCGATCCAACCCGCTTCCTACACTAATTCGGACGCGAGAAATCGAGGGAGAAATGAAACGGATTGTATGTATAATCCTTTACTTACCCCCAAAATATGGGGTAAATATGCACACAAAAATATAGATTGCTAATTTTCCTATATACACAATTAATATTATCTGACGAATACCAATGAAAATTTATTAAAAAAACAACATTTAATTAGACTATATATATATATATATACAAAAGAAGATACGCGAAGTTAAACGATAAAAAAATATCTGCCAGGGCATTATCAACCAACTGATAACACAGTAGACAAGAAGTCAATAACAGGAGGCCTAAAGCAGACAAGAGGACCAAAAAAAAGAAGAAAGGGCTCACATGTTACTCAGGTGGGTATTGGCGTCTCAAGCGTTTTACACACAAAAACTGGCGCCTCCAAGCTCATACAATAATGTAATCTGGTCACGTCTTGAAGCTATCAAAGCCCTCTCTGTCATGGCGGGACTTACAATCTCTGGTTGGTTATCTCCACCCTACAGTCTCTGCCACTCCTTACAAATGGTGGCGATTAAGTTTACCTAAGTGGTCTTTCGAAAAACTATTTAACATTTAGCTGAGGAAGAGAAAAAACATTTTATACAAAACATGAAAATCAATTTATATCATATATAAAAAAACCCATTCCCATTCACACACACACACACACATTCTTACAGAGGGAGGGAGAGGGTATTTGGAAAAGGGGTGGGAGAATGGCCCTTCATACACATTCACATTCACTCCACCACAGCGGAGGTGACCCAGCCCTAGATGTAAGGATCCTATATGTGCTTGAACACGAGCTCGATGCCAAGCATGCATTGACCCCCCCCCCCCCCCCCGGCAATGCTTCTCCTCAGACGGCTCTGACTCTCAGGGCTAACAAGCAGCGGACTCCGGGCCAACTGGGAGGATCTGCAGGAGATCCCCTTGCCCACCCTCCCAGGATATAAGGGTATAAGGGTTTTGCGACCCCACCATCACGGGATGGGGCCTGGGCGGCATTATGTCTTCCTTCTTCTCTTTGCTCTAAATACCCCCTTCCAGGTAGTTGCAGTGCCGCTGCATGTGAATAGGAGGTATGCCGATATTTCTGCGTACATTTTACCCTCAGCCGAGTTCGATGCGGGGTACTTCTGCCGAGGCCCTTTCACTTGCTCGGGTATCTGTAAGGTAGACACCCCCTCTGGGATGTCGATCAATCTCAGGCAAGGGTCAGGTCCTTGCCGCCCTGATCGACGAGCTGGATATAGGTGTCCTAAATGTGGATGAGTTTACGCATCATTGCGCGAGAACTGCCTAATTTTCCTGTCTTGATCTATCCTTGTGATCTCCGGATGCACAGCCTGATGGGTGGCGGGTATTCGATGACCTCCATGCTAATGATCAGTTTCCCATTCAAATGTCATTTTCTGGAACACTGCCGCCTGAAAACTCCCCCACCCCAGTGCTGTTTGACGCGGGCGCGATGGTCCGCATTTCAGGAAATTACTGATTTCACTGTCCATGTTCCCAGCCGAGGAGTTTAGGTCGGTGGATGAGGCTGTTGACTTGCACTCTGGCAACCTCGGCCCAGCTACTAGTCCTTTACTTGGTTGCGTATTATGGTATTTTACTTCGGTCGATGGACATCGCCCTCCCCCCCTTTCTTCAATAAATCCCCTTTTGTTATTTGTTCTCTCACTTCCACACGAAATCGAGTCTTTGCATGGAAACTAACCTAACCTTGCCTTGCTCCCCCCCCTACCCCCTTCTGCGACTCACCTGCTCTCTTATTTCTGGTATTTACTCGCTCACTTTCAAGTTTATTTGGGTATTTGAATGGAAGATTAACATAACATAACCTTACAATGGACCTAATCCAGCTCTGTAATTTGCATGTTCATTTTCAAGCCAAATTAGGCCTCTAAAGAGAAAGGTAACTTTTATCATGCTCTTTCTCCGATAAATAAAAATGCCCTCTTTGGTTGCCATTTTCTCACATAGGGAAATGTTACTAACCAGTAACCAAATACTATCAGTGCCGTTTTAACCTAGTAGAACGTGCTACGGGCCCCGCGGGGATGTAAAATATTAGTAATAATTAAGTGTTTGCCCTTAGACATAGAAGGCCGAGACAAAATAATCATTCATTTTCCTGATTTTCTATATTATTATTATTATTATATATGATATTACTATATAAAGTTAGGGGGGTATTATACATAATGTACTTAACCTATTAATGCAGATAAAAATTTAGTATAGTTTATATTAAATATTAATAACAGAAAATGGGACAAATCAGCCGGGTGGTGATATTGATGAGAAATATTGATATCGTGTGGCTCATGAAGAGTCCTCCTGTGTTGCCAGATCTACCGAAATATCATGAGATTTACTGAAATTTTAGGCAAACATGAAGATCGGCGGCGCGCCCCCAAAAAGTGTATTTTGGGGGCGTGTATGTTTCGTTCCCCCAGGCATGCATCTGCGTTTGGTTAAATAAAAACGTTAGAACATTATTCTATAAACAATTATGATTATATACTGGGGGGCTGTGCCCCCCAGACCCCCCCAATTAATTGAAACTCAGGAACATCGTAAGGGGAGGCCTCCGCAGTGTTTGAAACCAGTGGGCTCGAAAACGTCAGGTAGTCTCTGAATGAGGGGCCCCGACGTAATCGAGGCTCCGCTCTGTGCACTTGCACTTTTCGTCTTTGCCAGGGACTCCCCCACCCGGGGGAGCAACGGGGTCGCACCTTCTGATCTTGACTTGGTCGTTTACCGAAGTGGCAGCAGAACCAGCTGTCCCCGCAGCCCCGCGGATGGAGAGGAGCCCCGTGTTATTTTTCTATTTTTTTATTTTTAGTAGTACGGGGAATGAACCCGCTTCTCCCCTCCGTCGGTAGGAGCTCCCAAGTCAGATGGACCGGCCTCTGCAAGATCCTTCTCGAGATGGAGAAGGTCTTAGCTGTCACAGGGGCACCAGCCCGAGGAGGAGATCCCTCCTCTCCTTGTAAAGCCTTGCAGACCCGAGCCGTTTAAGGAGGACCTTGCACAGGGGCGGACTCGGGTTTGGTGTTTGGCACCGAGCTAAGGTTCATCCCCATGAAAGGTCCTACCGTATGGGGCTGGGTTGTCTCAGGATGGGAGCTCCATGTCCCCCTCCCCCCAAGACACCGCAGGTCCCATTGGTTACAGCGTCTTTGGATGAGGAAGAGAGGAGGGCACGTACGGTGACCCCCTCTAAACTCAATATGCGAGCCCGCACGTCTTTAGAAGGAAGGGGCCTACGGGCCCTGTCTTCCCTCCTTCACCTAAGGAAGTTAGCCCTATCGTACCGCTCCTGGTGGGATCGGTCAATTATGGGCCGCCTGCCTCTCTTAGCAGTCCCCTTATAAAGTAAAAGTGGGACAGCCGCTGAAAAAAGGGAGTCGCCCAACGGCGGCTCCAGAGAAGGGGGTGATGGTGAGTCGCCTACACCCGTAGGTAAAGGAAAGAAGTAAGCCTGCTCTCCTGTAGAAGACATTTGGTGCTGATGAAGGGAAAAGGGATAGGGGTTTGTTTTTGTTTAATCTCATCATCAGGCATGGTGACCCTAACGCTAATCACCCCACGAAGTAGCCTGCTCTTCGAGGGGTGAGTATAGGGCCGGCAGAACCAACCTACGCCATTTTAGGCTACTCCTCCCGACTAGTGGCCTGGCAGCCCATCAGCATGGCTACTCCACCTTGGGCACGATAGTGAAAGGGGAACTGTGGAAGATGTGGGTGTGGATGAAGCAGGTTGTTAAAAACCCATCAACGTTGTCCCCTCCGCCCTTAGCGCCGATCCGAGATATTTGGGTGAGAGGGAGCTGGTCCGCATCTACCCTGTGAAATTAGAGACCGACCAGAGAAAGTTGTAGGGAGAGTGAGTAAGTAGGGTAGAAGCGCAGGCTGTCTGAAAGGAGAAGAGCTAAACTGAGGCCGGACGGGGTGCTGAGTCCCGTCAGGCAAATCGCCAGGAAGGCAAATCGCTGCGCCCCATACGGGGTAAAGAAATGAAAATAAACATCAAATATTATACAGGCCAGACTTACGACAATGCTATTAACATGAGTGCAAAATACAATGGACTACAGGCCATCATCAAAGAGAAGTGTAATTCTGCGGAGTATATTCCATGTTTTGCGTATTCCCTCAATTTGGTAGGAAATTTGCTGCAGAATGTTTTCCAAAAGCCGTCAATTTCTTTGCTTTTGTTGAAAGAATATACGCATTCCTTTATGCTTCTACTCATTGATGGGGACCCCTCGCAAAAGCATTGTCAAATAGTAAATCTTCCCTTCCTCTGCCCAAAAGAATGTTTGATACTAGATGGTCTGCTCGAGCAGATACGACTTCAGCCCTTCATAAAGGCTATTATATTATCATGAATGTGTTGGAAGACATCGCCTAGGATACTGATGTCAAGTCTGAATGCAAATGACACTCTGAAAAACTCTTGGTAATCATGGAAACATTGGAGACATGATTTATGGTTACACTGTGGGATCATATTCTGCAAAGATTTCAGAAAACCAGTGTTTCATTGCAGTTATCAGATCAAGACTTGAATTCTGCTTATGCGTTGTACGAATCTTTGCAAGGTTATGTTGAAGCTCTTCGACCATCTTTCACAGCTATTGAAGATAAGGCCAAAATTCTTACTGATTGCCATCAATACTGCACGGACGTTTCACGACAAAAACTGCTGAATCGCAAACATGACCACTACCATGGTTCTACCTCAGATGATAGCAGCATAGAATCCATCCAACCATCTGAATCATTAAGAATTGGAGCTTTTCTGGTTATTGTGGACAGTTTGGTTGCTGCTCTCTCAAAAAGGCAGATGGCATATATGAAGTTAAAAGGTATGTTTGGGATTCTTCGAAAGCTACCAAAGCTTACTCCAGATGAAGTCAAGGCTGGTGCAACAAAACTGATTCACGCTTTTCCTGAAGATTTGGAAAAGGAGTTCGAAGAGGAATCGATCCAGTTTAGTGAACTTTTGAAATCTCACCTAGCGGATATTGTTTCCGGATCTCAACAAGACTTTTACGAACTGTTACCAACTACACTATTGAACGCCCCTTTTCAAAATTAAATAGAATCAATAACGAAGTAAGAGTCAGTATGGGTCAAACAAGATTGAACAAAGGGAAATGGAGGGTGGGGGTTAGATATTATATATACGTACATATACATATACCGGTGAGGGCCAGTTGTTCCTTGTGCTATGGGCCCCGCAGCTCCTTAAACCAGCCCTGAATACTATTCATATTATACTCACCTCATATGAAATAATAACCCGATCCCAGCTCTAAATGACGTCAAATCTTATATCATTATTAGAATTAAAGTGTTTAACAACAAAAACAACAATTATATTATTATTATTATTACTGCAAAACACTGAGGTTGATTTCGCTATGAGAGGCAAAGAATAGCAACAAGCAGCATTTAGGGCACAAACCCTAAATTACCACTCGAGAGTGTAAAAAGTGGTAAAAGGTTTCGAGTGGCACCTTCGCCCTTCTGATCCTTTGGATGCTCGAAATCTAGCAAATCTCACCTCGAGCGGAAGGTTCGAGAGACGTAACATCTGTATCTTATTAAAAACCAGCGAGAGCATCTACGATATTTTTGTAAGTTTTCCTTTTTCTAATTTAAAATGAAAACCAACGAGTTCAGCATCCACATATAGGTAAAGTGGACACAGACCGTACAAAAGGCCTTTTTGCCAAAATATGGGTTTGATTCAGTTTACCTTTGTCATTGAAAACGGGTCTAATGTGCGTAACCTCCTTCTTCTTCCCGCGGAGCTCTGACGCCATTTTTGTTTGCTGGGTAAGTTTTTTGATATTTTACGTGTCTGATGTAATTTTTACGAGTTACATTATAGTCTACAGTGTTTGTTAATATTGCGTGATTCCGCTGGTCATGCTTTCCATGGTGAATATGATAATTGTGAAGGAAAATGAGTGATTTCATAACGGTGACCAGCGTGGGGATTTCTGTTTACATAAAATGACGCGTAGTACACGGTCCGTACAAAATTTTGGAAATTCTTGAAAATTATACTAATGAAAATTTCGTTTTGAAACTACTTTATGTTGATCACTTAACATTGTTATGTGTTTTAAATGTGAAAAAGCTACCAAAAATGAATAAAAATACAAGATATCAAAGTGAAAGTTGACCATTTTGTGATATTATCTAACATTATTTTACGTTAGATACAAGATTTAACTATATACAGTACTGTGCTAAGTATATTAAATAATTGCTTAATTAATCGTATTGTAGGCTAGTAGGCAAATTATCATTCTATTATTTGTCATTTATCATTTTGTAAGCTATTTTGTATTTAATTTTGTGAATTTCAATTTTTCAGTTGTATTATTCAAGTAAGATCAGGATTTTACATTGCCTAATGAGGTTATTAATATATTTATACAATGATAAACAATGAGGGCTGTGCATTACTTGCTCAAAAATGTTCTATAAAATTAAGAAAATTATTTTTATACCTATGTAAAAATGTTGTAAAATAACAATTCTAACCATTTAATTTTACATCATATGTCTTTTGATAACATTTCTGTATCATTTAATAGTAGTAGATCCTTTAATTTCAGTTGTGGCATATCATAAAAAAATTACAAAAATGGTACCAAGGGCGTACGGAGCGTGTTCTACATGGTCATGATTCGTACAAAAAACACTTCTTTTTTTTAAAACTGACACAATAAATCTGAACTGGTAAACATATTTCAAAGTTTTGTATGTGGAAGATAAAGGTATTTATGTGAGCTACCTGTTGGGTACTTTGGATTTCTGCTAATTTAAAACTTGTTTTGATGACAAAAAACCCCACTTGCAGTACGATCCGTGTCCACCTGACCTAGTTTGTAGGAAAGATCAGTAAATAAAGTGTTGCTCGTTGAGGAAGTGAAAATGTGTGGAAGATATATAGTCGTAGATCCTATTGCAGGAGTTGGGAAATGGAAGACACGCAATTTCCAGGTGTCATCTGCACTATGCTACACTAGACACCCCCTAGATGGGGATTTTGGTAGTTAAAGTGGAGAAGTTGATGGAAGTGAATGTGTGTGGAGATGCATTGCCCGAGTAGTCGAAAGAGGAGATTGATTGATTGGTTTTAATTGGCGCAACTACTAGGTTATTGCTACCAGCTAAACCTTTTTATGTACTTTGTGGATTTATTATGGGCGGTGAATTGGTGATGGATGGATGACAGATGGTCAAAGCTCTAAAATGGTTGAAGATTTACAATTATGATCCAATAATTGTTAAAAAGAATATTAAAAAGAAAATAAATTATAAATTTAAAACAATGAGTATTTACAGATGTAGTGCAGAGCTATTGGAGGGTGAATGGATGAGTAATGATTTATGAATGGATGAATGAATGTGCGAGAAATGGTGGGGGGAATGGGTGAATGAGACTGAATAGATGAATGCTTGATGAAGTTGTTTTAAGATATTTACACAATAATGCTTTGACGGGTGAATGAGGAGGATGGGGATGAACGGGTGAAAGATGATCAGTCGATGGATGAAGGATAAAATATATAGAATATATATTAAAATTTATTTTACGAGTAGTCATATTGTTTTTAAATGGAATATTTGGAATAGAGTATTTTTTAATTATATATGTTCGAGGCGGCCAACCTCCTTTACAAATAGGATCAAATCCCGATTCACTCCACCAGCCTGGCCAAACATGAAGAGTAAGCAGTGAGTAGGCACCATCTGCCCCCCGGTGCCTCACAAGATGGGCGTTGCGGAGATCTCCCAGGCTGGGACACTCCACCATCAGGTGGGACACCGTGAGGGGCACCAAACAATCATCACAATAAGGAGATGATCCGCTCTCCATAAGGTGCCTATGAGTATTTTTGGTGTGGCCGACCCGGAGATGTGTAACCACCGGCTGCGGGCGGTGTGGCAGAACACTGTACTCCTATCTCTCCACGATTTCGCGAATCGATCTTAGTTTGTTTCCATCTAACCAGGTCCATTGCTCTTTCCATGCCTGAGGTATGGTATGGTGGATGACAGGTTGGAGATCACATGCTGGTATCGTGAGGCGAGTTGTTGCCGGTCTTGATGCAGATGTCTTAGCGTGGGCATCCGCCGCCTCATTGCCAAGAGCCCCTACGTGGGCAGGGACCCAGCAGAATTGCACAGTGCGACCTCAGTTAAGCAGTAGATGGAGCCACTCTAAGATCGATAGAAGCAGCGGGTGGTCGGGATTAAAACAATCTATCGCCTCAAGGGCACTTAGAGAGTCTGAATAAATTACATAGGACATCAGACTTCAGGAAAATAAGGCTTAGGGCAGTCAAGATTGCAGTAAGTTCTGCAGTGAATATAGAGGCAGCTCTTGAAAGACTACCCCCTTTCCTGGATGAGGGAAAGATAACTCCAAAATCGACTCCCTCATCGGTTTTGGAACCATCTGTGTAGACTGGTATAGATCCCTCATGCAAAGACTGATGGTCTTTATCCTGGAGTAGCTCAGCTTGTGGCGGGAGTGATCCTTTTCTCCCTGAAAGTTCCCTACAAAAGGTGACCTCAAGTAGATCCCAGGGACCTAGTCTAGACTGCTCCTGTGGGCTTATTTTCACAGTCAGGTCAGGGTGGGCGTCAAGCAACACCCGGAATCATGCACCAAATGCCTCTGGAGTGGAGCCTCTACCATGGGGTTGGGTTTCGTTGGCATCAGCCTACACTCTTTGGCTAGCCAGAGAATCAGGCAGTCTCAGTAGGTGGTACCAGCATCTAATCAGGGTTGAATACCTGCGGAGGTCCAAGGGAATTGCACCTCCAACCACTAGAAGGCTAGGGATCGGGGACGACCTGAATGCCTCAGTTGCGAGGTGCACTCCTCCGTGCTGGGTGGCATGTAACGCCTTTAGTCGGGCTTGGGTAGCGGAGGAGTACAGCTCACAACCATATTCTAATTTTGACAATATTATTTCGTTGTGCAGCCTCAACATGATGTCGCGGTCTGCACCCCAGGATGTGTTTGGCAGTAATTTTAAAAGGTTCATTTCCCTAAGGCAATCAACCTTCAGGAAACAGAAGTGAGGAGACCAGGTTAGTCTGGTGTCAAAGATCGACCCCTAAAACCGAGCCTCATCCCTACACGGGATCCGCTTGCCATAAAGATACAGATCGGGGACGGGGTGCATGCCCTGGATCCTGCAGAAATGTACTGCGATGGTCTTTATCTGCGAGAACGGAAACTCCTAAGGATAGCCCACTTACAGACTTTCTCTTTGGCAAACTGGACCATCTATCGTCCGTTGGCATCCGTGAGGCTGCAAATGATATTGACAGGTCATCCAAATATAATGTGCTGATCACTCCATTTGAGAGCACATCCACTATGTCATTGATCGCAACAGAAAATAGAGTTATTCTGAAGACACGGCCTTGTGGAACTCCACTTTTAAGGTGATAGGGGAAGGAAAGGACTCGTCCGACCTGAACCCGGACAATCCGATTAGCCATGAAGGCCTTTTAAGAAACACAGCAATCTCCCCCTTAGACCAGTTCTGTGGAGTGTTTGGAGAATGACCTGTCTCCAGGCAGTGTCATAAGCTTTCTCCAGGTAAAGAAAAATTGTAATGTTGATGCTGTTGCGATTTAATCGCCCTGCAGATTAATCACTCCAGTATCAGGAGAGCGTCTGATATGGAACTAAACTTGCGGAAACCGAATTGGCAGTTCCCGAAAAACTTTTTGCGTTCCACGATCCACATCAGTTGGACAGTGACCATCTTCTCAAGCAGCTTACACATGCACGGAGTGAGTAAGATTGGATGGAAATTGGTAGGCTGCGAGTGATCTTTTCCCAGTTTGGGGATCAGAATCACCACCGCCACGCTCCAGCTACTCGGGAATGCTCCGTCCGTCCAGACATGGTTATATAGACCAAGCAAAATGGACATCCCCTCTTGCGGAAGATGTCGAAGCATTGCATAGGGGATGTCGTACCATGAGGGTCTGTCTTTACATATTTTCAAGGCCTCTCTTAATTCATGTAGGGTGAAGAGCTCATTGTACAACTATCCAACTCTGCATGCGAAGTCAATGTTCTTCCGTTCCTCTCGGAGTCGTCGTATAGTCAAAGGGAAAGTAGTGTCGCATTGTGCTAGTGAAGCAATATTGTCCTCTGCCACATCAGCAGGTGTAGCCACAGTGTTTATGTTAAGCGACAAGATGGGACATCATGAGAGGATGTACTTCCCCTTCATTTTACGGACTCTGCTATATCTTTGAAATTGGTGTGGACGGCAAGATGAAGCTCACATATGATTTACAGGAGGAGCGTCGAGCCCTAGCTCTGTGGAAGGCAATATTACGGGCTTGCGAGGGTCGGACGAGTGGCTGAGTCCCCTCAGCACGGCTGTCAGGAAAGCAAATGCCCGTGCCCCTTACGAACCAGCCAAGAGGCTCTTCTGGCAGATGCACAGTCCTAGTTCTACCAGGGAAATGGACGTCGTGGAAAATTTCCACATGTGTGGGGGATGCTCACTGACGCGGCAAATTGGAGGCGGGATATTATGTACTCCACAGCCACATCGACATTGTCAAAGTCTTCTGCACTGCTGTCAAAGTTGTAGAATTCCACAAACCAGCCAATCTGCACAAGGAAGAGACCACTTTTTAGACAAGTAGTGGGAGGGGATACCACTGTCTTTAGAATTATAAAAGAGTGGTCATTTCCATGTAGATCTTCGTCCACCATCCAAGTGAAATCAGCTGCTATACTTGAACTGCAGAGCGAGAGGTCTATGGCAGTGGATGTTCCCGCTTGAGTATGGAAATGGGTTGGCTCACCAATGTTGAGGACAATTAAGTCATGCCCGTTAATAAAGGTGGGGAGGGAGTCCTCCCTGGTATTTCAGATTGAATCCCCCTACAACAAATGACGACGAATGAAGTCTCCGAACAGTAACAATAGGGGAGGGAGCTGACCCACAAGGTTTGCTAGGTGCTGGGGTAGAATTTCGTCACTTAGTGGTAAATAAATGGAGCAAACTGTGTAGTCTGCGCCTAGGTGGACGCGTCCTGCAGGGCCTGCAGGGGGTATTGCAATTTTATTTCTTGGAAAGGGACATCACGACGGTGGTATAAACAACATCCGCCGCGATGTCCTCTACCACCGGGAGTAGAGGTTTGCAGCACCTCATATCTCGTGGGACAGGGGCAATTTCCCTGCCTCATCATGGTTTCCTGAAGGCAGATGACTGTTGGGGAGGATTCTGTCAGCACGGTGGCAAGTTCCACCCAGTTTGCTCTTAGACCACGAATGTTCCACTGCAGGATCGTGGCCATATTTATTTTGATCGAGATTTAAGGACCAGTAGGCCTGTCTTTTTGGAACTTAACTTTTTTTTAACCTACCCCTGAGGTAAAGGTAGGGGAGGGGGTGAAGGTTAGAAATCCTTTTCTCTTTAATTCACTGTTGTTTATAGGGAGCTTGATTATTTTTTGGTGCAGCCCCAGTGGTCCTCTTTTTTTGGGGGGGAAGGGATCCACTGATGGCTGCTTATCACCTGTCCGTGTCCTTATGGAATTCTTGGGGGACTATACCTCCTCAGGGCATGGCAAGACTTCCTCCTCCTCATGGGGTGCCGAGCGAAGCTTCAGGTTGGAGCTACTGGCAGTGTTGCTCTCAGCTTCTAAATATTGCCGTTACTTGGTATGTTGTCGGATGGGGGTTCTGGAGTTGTGGAGGCAGCACGTACTGCCAGCGGCTCCTAAACCTTCACTGCCAAGATAATTTTAGCCGGTGGTGGCGCCTCCATCGAGTCCAAGGAATCTGAGGAGGAGCAACGTCTCTTCTGGTGTGAGAATTTTGTAGACAGGTCCCTCTTCGGCTTTGGGCTCTGGAGCCTGGACTGAGTCGACATATGGTGACCCAGTTGAGTTGGCATGTGTCGATTCAGCCTCGTTTTTTAGGGCACCAAATCTGTTCCTAACTGCCGCCGCACCAGATGCACCTTCTGGGGGCGAGAATGTGGCATTCTGTTTTGGGATAGGCTGAATTTCTGTTTGTTGGCCAAAAGTAGGATGTCTTGCTTCAATTAATAGGTTTTGTATTGCCGGGAGTTCACAGGATGATCTTTCCTGCAGTGGGAGCAGTAGGCATCTTTACTGCATTCTGCAGTGGCATGGTTATCTAGAGCAGAGCAGTTGCCACATCGTGGTGCATCTTTACGGTGCTTCCTACCATGTCCATAATGGAAACACCAGTAGCATAGGAGGGGCCTTTCTGTGAAATGTTTCACCTTCATTGATTGGGGGACGATCTTGATCCTGTCGGGTGAGAAGTATCCGAAGAAAAACCAAGATTTTCAGGTTTTTTGACCCCTTCATTTTTGTGACATGGCTCACATTGTGAGGGCACATCTCAACTATCTCCTCTTCGGAGAAATGGAAAGGTTATAGCTGTATATACACCCCTTACTGAAGTTAAAGGTGTTGTGAGGCATAATGGTTTCAAACATGCCATCAGATGGACATGGGAGGTTGGAGAGCATTTTTGTCTGGGTGATATCTTTGGCGTGTATGAGGACTCCCTTCCAATACTTTTTTTAGATGGCCTTCATGGATGAGTCCTCTCTCTCTCTCTCCAGATACAGGGCGACTCGGGTGAAATTGCCCTTGCCCTCTTTGTAGTACGCAACCAACCAGTATGGAGTGCGTACTTTCGTGGCCTTGTTGCCTTCTCTGCCAGATGCTCTCCAAATATGTTTGGACAGTAGTCTTGCCCTGTCTCTTCCAGATTACTTGATCTTACGATTCGGACAGAGAAGTTCCTGTCACATATGGGTAAGGAGGTTGCATGTTCAAGGGCTGTCTTAGCGGCCTCCTTTGTCAGGAAGACCACATATAGTCCGTTGGTGTTATCATTATTCTCGTAGATGATTCTGATTCTCGTTACGGTACCAAACCTCTTCATGATAGTGTCTATTGCATTGTATGTGAGGCTTTGTAGGATATCAGTCATCATAAGTATGTCTCCTTTTTGTGATGATGTAGAGGACCCAGCAAGTGTCCAGCTACCAACTTTCACATTCTGGATTTTCGAAGCAGTAGGAGGTGCTCACATCTGCTTGTCTTCAGCAGCACAACAGCCAGTAGGTGATGTCTTGGGGGCCTGTTAGACCACCTCCTGAGGATCAGAATTTTGTTTACAGCCATATCCATGTTATTTTTTTGTTTTGCTCCAGGATCCAAGAGCCATCGCCTACTGGGTCTGCGCAGGGATTGGGTGCTAGCCGACAAGGACGGGGTACCTCGTCTCGAGGGATACTGATCGTTTCAAAAAGCAGGCCCCGTGATGCTAAAGTTTGTCCTCGCCGGAGCTGATCCCACCCCTACACGCATCCCCATCCCGAACACCCAACCATCCAGCACCGGACGATGCTAAAGAGGCTAACGAGTGATCCCTCCGGCGCTGTTCACTCGTACTGGAAGCCTACGTTAGAGCCATTTGGTCTGGTCTCTAGCTGACGATCCGTCTAGTGTGGGCAACCCTCTCTCCCAAGATGGGTGGAGTATGGGATTCAACTCCCCCTAACAAGGCTCGCCAGTTTCTTGGCGACCCGTCTAGTATGGGTAGCCCTCTCCCACAATGTTGAGCTGAGTAGGAAGTTTGGTCCCCCACCCCCTCCCTAGAAAATGGCTCGTCAGATCATCGGGACATACAATCCTCCCCACCAATAGATGCGGATCCCATTAGGTGGGTCGATAGGCAAAGAAGGAACAAGAAGGAAATGCTCTCAGGCGTCAGGGGTAGGGCTGCCCTCCCCCCCGGCGCAGAGACATGCGACCTACAACAAAGAGAGTTGAATAAAATGGAGGAGGCCAAGCTACTCCAAAATGTCATAGTCCTCAAGTCTGTGTACACGAATCCGTCCCGATACCGTGTCAAGCTAGCGTGCGCGAAGATCACCCAGATTGTGACATTCAACAAAAACAGTCTAAGGGACAACGCAGTCCTCGCAATAAGGTATCGGCGAGCGCTCCATCAAACGGCGGTGTGTCCCGCCAGTGTGCCCAATTTGGAGAGGACAGAAAGCAACCTGAAGCCATCGCGGTATTGAGGGTGAAGGTCCATGGGAACAGTCGCCATCTTTGCCAAGCATCCCGGAGGGTTGCCCGGATTCCGCCCACTTCCAGGTGGTAGGAAGAGCGAAACGCTGGTCTAGTCGTTCAGTACTCGTAGACTCTTTGGCACCATTAGTGACGCGCTCATTCTACGCAATTCCTACATGTCCTGGAACGCTGAAGATAATTTCGACATCCATCCGGCTCGCGGCAACCGTGCGGTTACGGATACCGAGGACCAGGGGGTGTGGAAATTCCAATGACTCGAGAGCACTCTGGGCTCCCTCTGTCACTAAAGATTACAATCCCGTCTCCGAACCCGACACAAGGCGTTATCTCCCGTACCGAGCGATGTATTGCACTAGCTCGGCCGTCAAGACTGACGCAGTGCCTGGCATAGCCCCGCTGACTTCAAACAGAGGGGATATGGTGTAGAAACCGACCCCCTTTCTGGACTTGGAGACATCCGTATACATTGGTACGGTTCTAATGTGACACGAAGTTCGCTCTAAAAAGGCTGAACGCAATACTCCTAACGCTGTAGAAGCTTTGGGCGGAGAGGGAGGGGGGCGACAAATAGTCAAAGGTGGTATCCTTCAGGGTGGCGCCTTGGGCAAAACCAGGGGTGCCACCGGGCCAAGAGCTAAACCCAGCTCTCGAAGGTATTTCCTAGCCCTAAACCCAAAGGGCTTAGGGTATGAATGGTGTCTTTCGGTAAAAATCGGGTTTGGGGGGGGAGGCGTTCTCCATAGTCATTAAGCAAAGCTTCGCCATACCTGCCTGTGATGGCCAACACTAACACCAACAAGGGAACGACACTACTGGGTTCCTTTGATTGGCCCCAGCCGCTATCACTTGGCGGGGTTGTATACGCCTTCTCCGCCACCCCCTGTGAAAATCCGGACCAAATCCTACACGTGGTGTGGTAGGCAGGTCGGGATGACTTATCCAACTTGGTGACCGACTTCTTAGTGGTTAGGGTCACCACGCCTAACATCTTTACGTCAGAGTGTTCAGTTCCGTGATCAAAATTAGCGCCGGGTCGTGACCGAGGAGGTCTATGGGCAGAAGAAGAAGGGGTCACGAAAGGGGTAGATAAAAGGTGATTGGAGAGGGACGACGGAAGGGAAGGGGCAAGATGAGGGAGAGATGGTACAGGAGACAGAGATTAGGTTTTAGCGGAGTAAGGAAGAGAGGCTTAGCTGGGTCGGACGAGTGGCTGAGTCCCCTCAGCACGGCTGTCAGGAAAGCAAATGCCCGTGCCCCTTACGGGGTCTTGGATTGCTTATTTTCGTTTTAGGCAAGGCCTTTTTGTTTGTGGGGTCGTTTAGGGGCTCAGGGGCTGTTTTGGGTGGAGTTTGTCTCGTATATCTCTTTTTATTTTGTTGGTAATAGCTGGTCGAGTCTTTCTCTGGTAATGTATTTTCGTTTAGGGCGAGGTGGGATACTTCTGAGATTTGTTGTATATTTATGGTTTCCTTTGTTTTTGCCGGAGTGACTTCCTCAGTTCTTTCATGGTGTCTGAGTAGCGCTATCAGTTATATGATTGTGATTGGTTTCATCGTCAAAAGTGATTTAATTGGTTTCATCATCAAATATGATTCGTTTCGAGTCTGGCGTTGCTTATTTCTTTTTTGAGTTTGGGATATGGACTAGTGACTGGAGATTCTGAAGATTTAGGGTTTCAGCGGCCTCTATTGATTTTGTTTAGGGGAATGTGTTTTGATGCTGTGCGGCAGGGAGAGTTGATATTGCCCTGTAAATTGGTTGATTTTCGAGTTGAAAATTATGGTTGGGGAATTTGTTTGCGAAGTTCCTGTGGTTTATTCCGCCGATTTTTGATGAACCTTTTTTGGAGGCAGGGAGGCAGTTTGATCTTTGAAGATATTCCCTTCAACGGAAGGAGCTTTATGATGTGTGTTTTTTTGGAGGCCTGCAATACTATTTCCTCCGCTAGGCAATGGCCAATACCAAATCTTAGCATACGTATCTCTTGATTTTAGAGGTTGTGTTCACAGGCCTTTTTGGAAGAGTGGCCATTTTTTCCACAGTTTCGGCCAGGGTTGTTTGATTTAAATCATGATTTTAATCGAAAGATTTTTTAAAAATAATCAATGATTTAAATCATTACCTTATATTTATATGAAAACTCAAAATTTGAACAAATGATTTTCATCACTTCAAAGTTAATTATTTTTAACTCAGGATCATTAATTTTCCTGTTTGTTTCACAGATTTTTATGATTCACTGCTCCTAGTAAATTATGCCTCTACGATTTTCTTAGGTACTGTTATTTTCAGGGACCAGGGATCCATATTACTGTTTCAAGTTATGTGTTTTAATTCAGAGGTAATCTAATTCTTTTGGGTTGTATATATGCTAAAAAATATCCTGTAGCAATTATATCAGGTTTAATTTCTATGTTGCCTTTTTTATAAGTAAGTTTAATTTAAGTTGAATTTCTAAATTGTTTACACGGGAACAATGTATTTGGTGAATTGAAAAAAGTACATTTTCCTACCTAATCTGAAATCAGATTCTCTCTAAATGCTACAGATTTTTCGTAATATCATTAACTAATATTATACAATAATTTTCATTTTATCACGCCTATCATCATGCCCTGCAGTAATTTTGAATCATCCTTTTGCGTTATTTATAGTAAAGCAGGTTTTTTTTGCACAAACATTTTATTGCATATGAGAAGAAACTTGAATTACACATTAGGATTACAAATACTGTAATAAAAAAAAAATTGCGTTTGTAAGTAACTCTTTCTCTTGTAAGTCTTTTCTGGCTGATCTCTTCTAATCGTCCAGCAGTAGGCCGTCATTATGTGTCTATCCCAGTGACCTTGGTAGAGCGCTTCCATCGTCATCAAATCCTGATGGAAGCGTTCCCCTTGTTCGTCGCTCACGGCTCCCAGATTCTCTGATAATCGGTCGAGGTGACTATTTAGGAAATGCAGCTTCACCTCATGTTGCATCCCAGATCACGATATGCTAAAAGTATATAAGTAACCAGATCCTCGTAGTTATGCGCTCTTTTGTTTCCCCCAAAAGTTACGAACAACGGCAGGAAATGAGAGCCAGGCTGCCTTTTCTTTTTCATTCATGGTGTTCACGAATCTAGAATCACTTAGAAGTCTTCGGATTTGGGGACCATCAAATACTCCTGCTTTTATTTTTTCGTATGATAAAGCATGAAACGCCGATACTATGTACTGAAAACAATCATTGTCAGTGCTCAACGCCTTGACATACTGCTTCATCAACCCCAGTTTGAGATGAAGTGGAGGGAAAACAATCTTCTCTCGACTTATGATTAGCTCATTAACAATGTTTGGCATTCCTGCTTCCAAAGTTTCCCGAACTGGCCAATATTTTGGGGACTAGTGTTTGTCACGGGCTCGACTGTCCCACATACAGATATAGCATGAATACTTTATATTTCCCTTCTGTTGGTCATGGAGGAAGTTGACCATCTTAAGGTCTACACATATGATCCAATTGTGTTCATGGTACTTAAGTAAATCCATGACCATTCTTATGTCATCGTGAGTTTCTCGCAGATGGACAGAGTGACCGAGAGGAACTGCACCAAAGTCATTGTCATTTTACAAAAGGACACACTTGAGGCTACGCTTGGAGCTATCGAAAAACAGTCTTCACTCAGCAGGGCTATAGGTGCCAAGTCCCAACTCGGTAAACAGACCAGGAACATCGTGGCAGTATACAAATTGTTTGCCTCAAAGGAATACTTAACAAATGTACTCTCCCTTGTTCGGTAATATAATACCCTTTACAACTGT
Source organism: Ceratothoa steindachneri (assembly GCA_963969495.1). Taxonomy (NCBI): domain Eukaryota; kingdom Metazoa; phylum Arthropoda; class Malacostraca; order Isopoda; family Cymothoidae; genus Ceratothoa; species Ceratothoa steindachneri. Next base: position 132,482,117 of record OZ018318.1, on the reverse strand, counting down.
CAAGCATATGTATTCCACTCAACCTGAAGGCTAAAAGTTCTGCAGCTTTCTTGGAGAGCGCCAAATCACGTATCAAGTCATTCAAATCCTCTTGATTGAGACAGTGAGGAGCTAATGACTGTTCAGTATCTGCTGATGAATCTCCAGACTCTGAATCCATTCCGTGGACGTCCATATCAGATACATCATTTTCATCCTCGGAGGAAGCATATCCACTGAAAATCGGAACTAGTAAAGACTCAGAATGAGGTACTGGCCGGATCGCCGAGGGAATGTTGGGGTAGTCGATCTTATGCCGATTTTTCTTGCCAATCCCTTTAGTATTGACCAGACAGAAATAACAGTCTGATACACCATGGGGATTCCAAATGGAAGACCATTTCTCTTTCCTTTCGTCCATCCACGAAGATGTTCCTCACAACTATGGCAAATAGCATGTGGGGCCCACTTCATATCTTGATCGCCAAGAGGAACATAAAAATATGTCTTATAAGTGCGGATCACAAATTTTGATATATTGCGCCTTTGACGAACTAGCATGTAACAGCCACATATGTAGCAGAAGGTGTCTGGATCATTAACGCAATTTCCTCTTGACGAAGCCATCACTCTAACATGAGACCTGAAAAAAGAAACAATAATGTCAATATTTTGCACAATAACAGTTATTACTATCTTACTACTATGTACTGTGAAGTATTTGCTTTCTACAAGCACCCTCTCTCTCCTTGCGGAGGGAAGTTTTCGGGGAAACGAGAAAATAGAAATTACAGAATAACTATAGCATGTAGGTAAAAATGGATTATATATTTGAAATCAGCATGAAAAACGAATTAGAATTGGCAGATAAATCTAAGTCACCAGAAAATGTAATTAAAATTGTTGCCCTGTATTATCAAACAAAAAATATAATTTTCTTGTTTAACTGCCGAAGTAATTAGATAGCCGCAATAGTGCAAATATATATGAAATGTTTATTACCTCAGTTTAATAAAAGAAAATACCTTGTTTGTAATATAATATACAATAAATTAACTCCACTTGAATACAACTGTTTAAATTAAATTTGATAAGAAACAAGTAATCCAAACAGAAATGAAAACCAAAAATGTAAGCATAATCATGACCATGAGGAGATGTGTGGCTATTCATTGACTGAAAAAGAAAACAAGTTTTGCTGCCTTTTCAGTGCCAAGCCGGTTCCTCAATTTCGAATGCACTAGTTCATAGGGGTAGAAGATTCGTTCTAGAGGTTGAGGCTACGGCAATCAGAAGTTGACGCACTGCTGAGAGGATATCACTGCCCAAGAAACTTCCATGAGACTCTCGCCATTTACAAGCCTGACAGGCTTTTGGTCACAGAGTCAGCAAACTTGAATGACTGTCGTAGAACAGGTCAAGTTAACCCTTTCTGTGCTTCTCAGCCGAGGTCGATGACGGCTATGTGCGTGGGAGATTTATAATACAAGTAGAGTGCAAATTAATTGAATGTAGGTTGGCCAAATAGTCGACTATCTTGGAGGTTCCGGGATAATAGAAAAACGGGTACAAAAATAACTTTACTAATATGCAAATTAATATTCTTTTACAAGGTTAAAAGGGGGTTTAAAACAAGCTATATACACATTAGATGTACACGAGTCTCAGCGGCTAAAGGGGGGGGGACTTGGTGGGGACGGTCGCCGTACAAACAAACGAACAATATTGCCCGAGGGTTGCTCGAATGACCTTGAGCATATACGTATACGAAGCCGACGATGGAGGCTTACACTGGAGGGGAGGGGGAGTAGTAGAGAAAGCACTTGCATAGGAGAGTCGCGCGTTGCTGTTACCTCGGAGATTTGGTCCGAGGGAGTAATCCTTGCCTCGGGGCAAAGATCAAATAATAGTCTCTTGACAATGACTATTGCAGGATGAACTTAGATCTTGCTTTCGAGTTAGAACATGAATCGAGACTGAGGGCGTTGCGTTCGAGGAGCGTGTAGAGAGAGTACGGGGTAGACTCACGCGAATTAATCGAGAATATCTGGAGCTTGAGGATTCTTCGGCAGGCGGCGGATACAGCCTTCCAACTCTGGTGCCGGAGGATCTATAGTGGGGTCGAATGGGGTCTCCCCCTACGTCCGAAGTGTGTGTGGGGGATTCCAGGGTCCGACGCATCGGCAGGCGAGAATAGTCTTGCCCTATTAGCACGATCGCGAGAAGGTTCCTAAGTCGGCGAGGCGAAACTTTGTCTGACTCCAGATATGACTTTTTGGCCTCTCAAACTTGTCGCGGCTTTTTGCGATGGCGGGCTTTCAGGCCACCACGGCGTCTCATGATTTCGCAATTCCATTAGCGCAGACAAAAAAGGTCGACCAGGTGTCTGTTGTCTCTCTTTCCATTGAAGGTGCGACAGCACGCATCATTTTTTTTCTCTCTCTCTCTCTCTCTCTCTCTTTCTCTGATCTCTGACAGACAGGAAAGGTGCTGATTTTGCCTGAAACTTCATGGTGATGGGAACATATGATGAAACTTTCTCACTGGCGTATTCCATGGCAGTATTCACCTCTTCTTCGTTGACGGTTTTCTCCTGAAGTGAAAGGTGAAGCATGTTGGCCAACAAGTGAGCCTTGGCGGCGAATTTCTCGTACCTTTTACTCACCAGTTTCTCCATTTGTTCATTGTTTTCTATGTGTCCACTGTCACATAATTCTTTAAAATATCCACTGCTTTAGCGATGGTACAGTTATCTCTGTACCTAGTTTAGAGCCTTAGCTATTGGTTGCAATCTAGCAAATAGTTCCTCTGCAGATCGTTTTAGCCCAAGATTGGACACTTTATTCTTTACACTAGGGTCAATAATTTCCCTGTTGACTTCACAGATCTTCATGATAATTGGCTAGTTATTTATATAGATTTTTAGAGAGTGACATAGTGTTCCATCTACTATCATGGGGCATGACTATGCATTTAACCACCTTCCTGGCGATATCTTGCAGCAGCATAATGATTGTTTTGAAAATATTTTACTATTTTACATGCTATTTTACATTATCAATCTCTAGGTCATGAGCTAGTAGATTTAGAAGGTGTGCTGCACATCCATAGGTGAGGATGTTTTGTTAATTGAATTCATCCAACAGTCTTCGCATCTTGGTGACATTTGCTGCGTTGTCTGTCTCGACACTTCCAAAATGACCCCCAAAATTTATTTCAGACTTCTTTTATCTGCCTGAAAGTTTCACACGCACGGAAAACATCCCTGTGTGCTTTGTGACTCTTACCAGTAACTGACTGAGAGGCCTAAGGGATATAGTCTAATGCTCACTGGTAGAGCCCCGAACATGTTTCAACAGGAAGCTCATTTTTTTTTAAGGAGCGCATCTGGCGACTGCCTACTTGGGCATAAGTCGCCGTACTCACGACAGCCTAGTACCAGGCTACATGAAAATAACAACGACAGCTATAACAATAAAAAAGGAAAAGAGCAACAAGAAGGCAGCACGCTACGGCGCAGGAATGTGCAACTAAAAAAACAACAACAAAAACCTCAGTTAAATAAAGTGGAATAGGCCAGCCTCCTCCAAAAAGTCATAAAGTAAACAAGTCACTGTGCACGAACCCGTAACGAGTACAAAGGATAAACAGTAGCAAACCCGGTCATCCAGGTACCGGGACAGGTAGCGTGCGCGAAGATCACTCAGACTGGGATATTCAAAAAGAATATGCCCAACAGTCTGGGGAACAACGCAGTCATTACAGTATGGCGCAGACGAGTGTTCCATCAAATGGCGGTGCGTCCCGCGAGTGTGCCTAATTCGGAAACGACAGAAAGCAACCTGAAGCCGTCGCTGCATTGGGGGGGGGGAGGAGCCCATGGGAACAGTCGCGGCGCAATGACATGCAACTTTAGGTTCCCCAGGACCGTCTCCTGTCTTCTTTGCCATGCAGCCCGGAGAGCTGTGTGTATTCCTGCCATGTAATAGATGTGGCGAAGAGCGAAACGTTGACCTAGGAGATCAGTCCTCGCAGACTCCTCGACGCCATCATTCCTCGCAATTCCTACATGTCCAGGAACCGAGCAGAAGATAATCTCGACATCCGCCCGGCTCGCCAAAACCGTGGCGTCACGGATATCGCGAACCAGGTGATGCGGAGATTTCAATGCCCCCGAGAGCTGTCAGGGTGCTTTGTGAGTCGCTATAAATCACAATCCGGTCTCGAACCAGGCAGGTCGCGTTATCTCCCGTACCGAGTGGTATATGGCAACCAGCTCGGCCGTGAAGACGGAGCGAGAGGCAACCACACCAACAAATTCCCGGGCCCCATTAGAAAGTTCAAGTCAACCCAGTGACGGGTCTTCCCTAATTTGCAATCAGGCTGGGAGGAGGTGCAGTTCCTCTTGGTACTAATAGACTACACATGATACCCCCCTGCAAGGTTGCATTTTTACCATATTTATCACACTCGGTTGCATTCTATCATCTTCATCCTACGCTGTCATGAAAAGCCCTGGGATCTCTCAAATCCCTCGCCTGACACAGAAGAAACCTGCTTAGAATCTCTCCCTTCCCCTGACTAGACGAGCAATCAAGATACCTACCTGGTTCAAAATTAGACTCGGGGACTTCTTGATTAAATAACACTTAAATACAGACTGTATCTCCTCAGAGATAGAAAAGAAAACGATCGCACCCTCGTCACCCAACACAGTTCTAGTACAATAATAATTGAAGTACGTTAATTAGTCGGAACGTAAATGCACAAAGGTATAATCATATTAAATAATGAAATTGGAGTGACGATCCACTTTCACCATACGTGTTATTTAATCAATAAATTATCGAAGCAAAAATAATGTAGGCTTTATTGTTGTGAAATTAATATGTCTTATGATTGGCTCAATGCCCATCACAGGTTACTCGGAATAGTCTGGATTACCAAAGAGAAACGAGCTGATTCAAAGCACCTAGTTCGATAATCTCAATATCAGGGGAACACAGCTTATAAGTTGGATGAAATGTCTCGGGCCTACTTGAATTAATTCACGTTCTAAAAATATTCACCGGATCGTAATGATCGTGAATAAAAGCAAAAATGGATAACGCAGCTGTGGAACCAAACATGTAACTTACCGTACCAAATAAAGTAAGAATTAAATTAATTGCAAATACAATTTACAAGAAGAAGGGTTTAAATTTAGTCAAGTATTCAAATGAAGTGAAGCCTCTTAAATAAAGCCGATGATCACGGCTGCAAACTTTCTTAGGTTACAATAGGTGACAAATGACGTTTTGTCAGTAGTCTCTGAACTGAAAATGAACAAAATTAATGTGACGCGAGGCGTAAACAACACGAAAGGTCAAAATGAGAGATTTTTTCAGCGGAGCCTAATGAATATAATGACCAAACGCCGTTCACTCTCCTCATCCAAGCAAATGGAAGAAGACACTTCTCGTAAATTAGTAATTAGAATTATATATAATTTAATATATGAAAATAATTTCCGCCCAGCACCCTTTTAAATATATCATCTTCATTACACTTTTATCACATTTCTATCATATTCATCGTACGCGCTTGCATTTCTAACATCTTTATCACGTGCCCTTGCATATCTACCATTATTACATGCCCTTGCATTTTTATCATCTTCCTCGCATGCTCTTGCATTACTACCATATTCATCACACGCCCTTACATTTCTATGATATTCATCACACGCCCATGCATATCTATCATCTCCAGTCACAACACGCCGTTATATTTCTATCATCTTCATCACACCAAGGCCATTGCATTCATCTCATGTTCCTAATAACAATAATAAATAAATAAAGATAAATTAGCTATGATAGGGAACGAGAGTAGGTAGCCCACACACAACTTTCGCAGGCCGGGAGGTGTGCAGTATTTATTTCCCCTGTGGGGGAATAGTGGAGGCATAGAAGTGCAGCTGCACGTGAATAGGAGGTATACTGTTATTTTTGAGTACATTCTACCGTCAGCCGTCTTCGACGCGGGAGAGTTCCGGCGCTCCGTGGCAAGGTTGCCGAGGGTCTTTCATTTGCTCGGGGATCTGAACGGTAGATACCACCTCTGGATAGACTACTCGATCAATCCCAGGGTCAGGTCCTTGCCGACCTGAGTGACGAGCTGGAGATAGGTGTCCTAAATGTGGAATAGTTTTACGCCCGAGAACTGATTCATTATTCTGTCTTGATCTATCTCTGTGCTATCCGGATGCAGAGCCTGATTTGGGGTGAGGAGTAGTCGATGACCTCCATGATAGAGATCGCTTTCCCATTCAAATATCAATTTCTGGGTCGCTGCCACCTGAGAGCCCGTCCCGGTGGTGCTTGGTGCGGGTGCAGGAGTCCGCATTTCGGGAAATGACTGATTTATTTGTCTCATTCGAGGAATTAGGTTGATGGATGAGGCCATTGAGTTCTTCTCTGGCAACCCCATTGGCGTGAGCCTAACTGCTATCCCGAGAACGTCTGGCTGTTTTGCACGCCGACCGTTTCCGTGGTGGTCAGTCGAGTGTGAGACGGCCCGTGAATACGGGCAGCTCTCCGAGCTGTATGGCAAAGAAGATGGGAGATAGATGAGGGGAACTCATTGCGCCGCGACTGTTCCCATGGACATACTCCCAATGCAGCGAGGGCTTCAGGTTACTTTCTGTCGTCTCCGACTCCGACACACTCGTGGGACGCACCTCCACATGATAGAGAGCTCGCCTGTCCCTTATTGTGACGAATGCGTTGTCCCCCAGAATGCTCGTCACATTTTTGTTGAATATCGCATTCTGGGTGATCTTCGCGCACGTTACCTGTCTTAGTACCGGGACGAGTGGGGTCGCTACCCCTTATCCCTTGTACTCGGCACTGATTCTTGCACGCAGACTTGTGGAGTATACGACTTTTTGGAGGAGGCTGGCCTCCTCCACTTTATTTGACTGTTTTTTGTAGGTCACATGTTCCTGCGACGGGGAGAGGCAGGCCTATCACCGACGCCGGAGCGCGCTTGCTTCTTGTTTCCTTTTTGATTTTTTAGCCTAGTAGTAGGCTCTGTAGTGAGTACTGTGACTTTTGTCCTAGTAGGCAGTCGCCAGATGGCCTCTCAAAATAAAAAAGGGATCCCGCCTTCGTTTGCCCCCTCGTCACATTACCTTCCCTTATCCCCACCTCCATCTCAATTCCTTCAACCTCATTCTCCTCTGAAGAGCTTGCCTCAATACTCCGCTCATCGAAAAAAAAACCTGCTCTCCACTTAACACTTTCCTACCTAGTTTCTACAGTATTTTGAGTTCATACCAGTCCTTCTGTCACAAGGCGATGTGACTTCTGACTTTACCGTGCTATTTGTTGTCTATCGAATCTTAATTAAAGAAACAAAATCTTTATCCTAATAATCCTTCAAACTATCGTCCTATCTCCCACCTTCCGTTCCTATCCAAGGTTCTTGAGAGGGTAGTAGATGCCAGCATCATTGAACAAATGTCCTCCTCTAGCTTCGACGAAACCTTCCAGTCCGGCTTCAAGGAGGGCGACACCTCTGAAACGGCTCTCCTGCATGTGTCTGACTCATTCCGCCGCGAGGCCATGCTGAAATGCCTTAAATTCTGGTGCTTCTCGATTTCTCGGCAGCGTTTAACACCGTTGGCCACTCCTTTCCTCTTTGTCGCCTTCGGGACTTCATGGGTGATACTGGAACTGCTCTGGACTGGATTCGCTCGTATTTGTCATTTCTTATTCATTCTCTCCAAATCGGAGATGAGGTATCTCGGCCAGCTCATGTGTTCTATGATATTCCTCAGAGCTCTGTTCTTGGCCCGCTCCATTTTCATATCTACCTTCTTCCTCTTGGCCTCCTTCTACTTCGTCTGGGTCTATCCTTTCATTTCTATGCTGTTGACACGCAAATATCTTTATCGTCTTCCCCAAACTCGTTAGCGGTGACCGTCACTACTATTTTATCCGCATATGAGACGATTACTAAATGTCTATCGGATAACTTCTTCAAACATAGCCCTTAACAAACTGAGTCTCTTTTGATGGGCACCTCAGCAGATGTCGCTCGCTGTAAAAATGTAGTCTCCTCTCTCAATCTTGGTGGCCCCCCAATTGCGTTCTCTGACAATGTTAGGAACTTGGGTGTTTTCTTTAACTGTCAACACGATTTCAAATCGCATGCTGCTAATATCAGCACATCCTATCTCTGCTTTCGCCGTAACCTCAGTCGTATCCGGTCCTACTTTGAGCGAAACAGCTTCGAGATGACCACTTATGCCTTTGTTACCTCTCGCCTTGATTACTGCAACTTTCTTCTCACTGAAGCCCCCTAACACTACAACTAGTCCCCTTCCTCTTGTCCAGAACTTTGCGGTACGAGTTCTGCTCCGTTGAGGGCGGTTCTCCCATGCCACACCCCTGGCAATATTTGGCATATCTGCTTCCAGAGTCTCACGTATGGGCCACTCCTTCTGGTTGCAGTGCTTTTCTCGAGCTCCGCTGTCCGACATTCAAAGATAGCAGGGATACTTTTTAAATCCTCTTTGTTGCCATAGGAGGAAATTAACCATTTTGAGGTCCACACAAATTGTCCAGTTGTGCTCATGGTATTTTAGTAGGTCAATCACAGTTTTAATGTTATTATGCTCCTCTCATAAATACACAGAATTTCCAATTGGAACAGCTGCATAGACATTGCCATTATGAAGTAGAACACACTTCAAACTGGATAGTATACTGGCATTCCTAATTCCTGGAGAAGACCTGAGATATTATGACAATAAACAAAATTATTCTCCTCGGTAAAAAATAGTATAAAAACCCGTTCGAGATTTCGGGAGTATGAAACTTTAGTTGTATGGCTCAGCTGATTCTTTTCTTGCAACCTGGAGGCTAACACTTCAGCTGCATTTTTAGAGAGACCCAAATCACGCACAAGGTCATTCAGCTCTGGCTGGCTAAACTATTGAGGAGTTAATGAGTCTGGAGTCTCATAAGAAGGATTGCCGGATTCTGAAATTATTTCTTGACTTTCATCAGCAGTCTCTTGCTTTTGGTCACTACCCGCATCTTCGGATGGAAGAAATCCTTTAAAAACTAGGATTGGGATCTCATCAGAGTGGAGAGTATGTCGATTGCTGAGGATATACTAGGATATGAGATTTTGTGTCTGTTTTTCTTGCCAATGCCCTTTGTATTGAACAGACAAAAATAGCAGTCAGTTGTGTGGTCCGTCGGTTCTCGCCAGGTCATGTGAATTCCGAAAGATAAACCCCCTACGTTTTCCTTTTGTCCAGTCACGCAGCATTTTCTCGCAGTTATGACACACAGTATGTGGGGACCATTTATTGACTTAGTCGCCAAGAGTAAGTCCAAAGTACGCTTTATAAGCACGCCTCACAAATGATGTTATATTATGCCTTTGACGAATAAGGATGAAGCATCCACAAGTATGACAGAAAGTATCCGGCTTGTTCACACATTGACGTCTCCTTGTAGCCATGAGTAGATCTGAAAGAAAAACAAAATTTTAATATCTCTGTTAATAACATAAACGTGTAAGTAATTAATTTGACCACAAACGGCTACAATGAAAAACTTAAAATTGCATGAAAACTAGAGCATGTAGAGCTAAACCGTTTTCAGATTTGAATTTAGTAGGTCAAATACAGTAAGAATGAGTAAATAGGAGTAGTAGTATCACCACTTCATCTTTACTAATCTAAGCTAATTTTCAAAAGACAAATATAAGTAATATTATAAGTTCACTGAAACACAACCTAACCTAACCACTAGGTAACATATGCCATCTCTAAGTTGACTTATTGAAGAAAATATCTATTTCTTTTAAAGAGCCCGCAATATATGCGGGGCGGGGGGGTAATAATGCCTCTGCTACAACCGAAACAAGGAGTGGCTTATCTTCAGTTAACCTAGCTAATAGTTCCCTTGGTTAGGTTGAGGGAGTTTTAGGCACGGTAAAAAAGAGAACCATCTAACAACCTTAAACATTAATAAAAAAACATACCAACTAATTAACACAGTATACACCTCCTCGTCATCTATTATCACACATAAAACCAAACAACCTACAAAATAACTCTACCAATAAAGAACAAAGAACCTGTCTTCGGGTGAACAAAACTGGGGTGGTTTATCTTCAGGTATAGGTTTCTATTCTGCAGGCGATCCTACAAAGGCCTTACTTAGCCTTCAATGTTTACAAACTTCCAAACTCGGCGCTTAGAAACTACGTGATTTGATGACTGCGCTTAGCTTCAAGAGCTTTCAATACTCGCCTGAAGAGAGTAAAAGTCCTGCTTCATTCTTTCGTCTGCATTTCTGCGAGAAATAGTAGGTGAAGAAATTTTACGCACTTCTCAAGACCGCTGACGACCAACGTCCCTGGCCCCTTGAAGAAGCAGCGGAGGCGCGCGCGCGCGCGCGTGTCTACCGGGGAAGCCCCCACCGAACCCCACCTTTGGACCTGCGCTTTGTTCCTCCACCAGCAGCACATCTCGCGTCCTGATAACTTCTCTGCCACTTAAGACCTGTAGAGACCACCGGTACCTGACGTGTCCGAACCCCGGAAGGAAGCCCTACAGGGGGCGCGAAGAATGGGGCCCCATTAGGGGGCGGAGTGGTCAGTACCGGCAGGTGGGTCCTCCTAGACAATTTATTATAGGTAGGGCAGAGAAGGTGGTCCGAGCTTATAATAGGGACACATCTAGTAGGAGCCTGGTTGACCCCAGGTGAAGACTCCCCCTAGCGGGCCGTCATGGACGACCCCAGGGGACAAAGAAGAATCCCCCTCTGGGTTAAAGAGAGATGCCCGAAGCCTACGAGGGAAGCGGTATTCTCAACCATCTTTAGCTCGATCGGAGTTGCTCTATGCCGTCTGGTCGACCAAACTTACGGCTACTTGGCAATCTGCGACACGGACCTAGACGTAGATAAACTCCTCAGTGAAGATGCCCGAGCGAAACTCGACTGACTTGGTTTGGCCCCGAAAATCCCCCCCCATGTCTCTGCTCAGAGATCCATAATCTGCCGACGCCTAGACCCATGGGTTGGATCCCATACCATCGAGGAGATAAGAGACGAGATCGAGGCTGGTCAAACTTGGGCGAAAGTCGAAGAGGTTTATAAATTCAAGAACCGTGAAGGGGGTGACTATTCCCATCTATTTAAAGCCACCTTTCAAACCTCTGAGATGGCCGCTAAAGCTGCTGAATCCGGTCTTGTCCTATTTTACACCAAGATTTCCCCATCATGTATAGAGAGAGAAACATTCGTATCGGTCCAGGTGTGTTTCTCCTGCTATGCCCTAGAGCAGCATGCCACCAAAGACTGCACCTTCCGAGGGAAGGTTTGTAGCGAATGTGCCGGAGACGGGCACACCTGGCGTGAGTGCACCAGCGGGTCTACCAAAAAGTGCCTTAATTGCAGCGGCCCACACCGTACCCTCTCAATGTCGTGTCCAATGAAGAAGACATTAGTCACAGACAAGAAGAAGAACATGCAGGAGGAAAAACACCGCAGGGCAACGACCTCCTACGCTCAGGCAGCCCAGACTCAGGAAAAAGAAAAGACCCTCTTACAATTGGACCCTTCTATGAACCTAGACCTAGTGATGTGCGTCATACACGCTCATTTCGTGAATATTGCTCAGCCGGGAAGTTACGCTACTGAGTTGAATCGTATGCTAACTCAGAACGGGATGAAACCAATGTGGTTTCCGGATAATCCCCCCTCAACCGAGTTGTACCAGACTCAGACGGGAATTAGACCTACCGCTGAGGCAAGGAGACGCTCTAAATCCCGAGATCCCAGACTTAATAAGCCAACTACGTCGGACTCCCCTACGATTATGGAAACCGAACAACCTTCTCAAGAGAACGCCGATACCCAGAGGACGACTCAAAGAAATAGGAGCCCCAAGAAAACCAAGCAGACCTCCCTAGTTTACAAGTCGACTGACATCAACCTACGTGTTTATTCATCCCCATCTGCCCCCCTCCCAAGAACGGCTAAGGTCAAGGACATTGTTGACGGAATGATCAAAGGAAAATTTAAATGGGACTACGACTTCGATATTAGCGAAGAATAAATGATTTCGGCTCTCAAACAAGGCAGAATTGAGATATGTGGCGAGTCATGTCTCAATCTTTCCCATGACCAGTTTAAAAAAAAGAGATCTGCTAGAGTGAGGTCGCCCGCACAGGCGGAGCCAGCGAAAGTATCTAACCTTCACGGGGAATAATATGGAAAGTACGATCAGATATATTAACAAACTTAAGATCTTCTCCCTTAATGTTAATGGCTGGATGGGTAAGAAATACGTATACTGCAATATAATCCGTGAACTAGACCCTGACATCGTCCTTATCTCTGAACACGGACTTAACCCAGAAACAGACCCAATCAAATTGTACAACTATACCACCATCACGGCTAATCACTCTAATGAGAGATACGATGGCGTCGCCCTTGCAGTTCGTAAGGGCATCAAGTTTAAAGAAATTAGTAATCTAGAAGAGTCGTATTTAGCGGTTAAAATTTGCACGCTTGTCGATGATTTGATTGTTGCTGTTGGGTACCAGCCACCAAGGAGATCGTACTTGCCCATTCCCAACTTCCTCCGCCTCTTCAGAAGAAATAGCTCCGTAATTCTCATCGGTGACCTGAACGCTCGTTGCAGGGACGCAGGTTACACCACCGGCTTCAATGGGGCGGGCAACTCCTTGAGACTATTAATAGAACGCGGCGTGGTTAACAGAGCGGGTCCAGACTTCGCCACCTACTTGACGAGGAGGTCGTCAACTACTCCCGACATAGTGCTGACGAACGACGGATTCGCGCTAAACCATTTTACCGTCCCTGGCCCTTATTCTCCCTCTGACCACCTCAGTATGATTACCACCGTCTCGATCTCGCCTATCCAGGTCAAGATCCCCTCCCGTAGATGTCTACCCAAAGCTGACTGGCTCGGGTACAAGAGAGTCCTCCAAGACTTTCGCATAGAACACCTGGACGGGTCTACCCTCGAGGACTTAGATCAACACCTCGAGGACCTCACCACCAAGATCACGGAAGCTGATAGAATAGCTATCCCGAGGGTCGAGTATAAAACTCTCCCTGCTCCACGTTGGAATCTCCAGATTACAGCAAGGAAGGACCGACTGGAGGAACCTATTGCGGAGATTAATGAAAGTGGTAACACGGCGGCGCGATACCGTGAATTTCGGGATCTGCGCATGGAAATTAGACATTTCATCCGTGAAGAGTCCAAGACAATCTGGGATGGTATGATCGACAAGATGGACCTGGAAACCAACCCCAGAAAATTTTGGTCAGAAATTAAGAGACTGAGTGGCACTCAGCAGACCAAATCCAATATAACCATCGCAGCTGAGGGGAGAACCATCACCGAGGACCGAGCTATTGAATCCCTCTTCAGAGAACACTGGATGAGGAAGTTCAATATAACCGAGGAGGAGAATGAGGACTTCGATGAGGAGTACGAGGAAGAAATTCTGACAAACCTGGAAGAGCGAGGACCATCTACAACGCCGTACCACTTCGTCGATCACACCCGACGAGCGGAAAACGAGGGTGAGCCGTTCTCCCACGAGGAGTTCGAGTCGGCCCTAAAAAGTTTCAAGCAGAGGGCCCCTGGCATATCTGGCATTACTAAGGCGCATTTAGTGAACGCCCCACCCAACATCAACGAAGCCCTGCTCAGTCTCTTCAATGCCTGTCTGAACGTTGGCTACTTTCCGGATTCACTAAAGAGAGCCAGAATGGTCTTTATCTTGAAACCGGGGAAGCCAAAGAAAGAAGTTAAGAGTTACAGACCCATCTCCCTTCTAGAGTTCATCGGGAAATTATTGGAGAAGCTTATCAACAACAGACTGAGGAACCTTTTAGAGATTGAGGGCGCTTACAATAGCCAACAACATGGCTTCCGTAGTCACCTCGGTACGGAGACTGCCCTCGCTCTCATGACTGAGTACATCGCTAACGCGAAGGCCCAAAATAAGAGGGTGGACGTCGTGCTCAGAGACGTGGCCTCCGCATTTGACAAGGTTTGGGTGCCTGGGCTAAAGCTCAAACTGTGTAACCTCGAGATGGAGTCAAATTTCACCAGGATCCTCTGTGACTACTTAGAGGACAGAGAGGCATCCATAAAAATTAACAACTACGAGGGACAACCTTTTTCGTTAAACACAGGAGTGCCTCAAGGGGGGTGCCTGAGCCCGACGCTCTACACCATCTATACGAGCGACCTCCCTCTTCCTACTCAGGATTATGCCGTGTATGTGCAACTAGCCGATGATATTACACAAATAATCACAAGCGATTATCAAGCCCCTATAGACGTCGCGAACAGATCGGCTGGGGAAATCAGTAACCTCAACCTCTACGAAAAAAGGAACAAAATTCGTACTAACATGGACAAATTTAACATCCTCCCGATCGGACGTGTCACTACGGCCGACATCATAGCCGATGGTGAATACTATCCCTACACGCGAGAGGCCCGTGTTCTGGGGCTACAGATAACCTCTAATGGGTACAACAATCACATCAAGGAGAAAGTCTCACAAGCCAAGGCCAGACTTGGCCAACTCTACAGATTCAGGAGACTCTCCTTCCGCAATAAGAGAAAGCTATATTTGGCCTTGGTAAGACCGATCTTACTGTACCCAGCTATTCCCTTGCACTTAGCGAGTAAGACACAAATTCGTTCGGCACAGTCGGTGCAAAATCAAGCACTGAGGTTCATTCTGGATTTCACCCTCCTAGATATGGTCCCTTCGACAAGGCTGCACGAACTAACAGATATCGACCCCCTCAACGTGACATTGCACAGAAGAGCTACGAAGATATGGAGGAGCATGCACACCTATCTACCAGCAAGAGTCATGCATGACGTGATTATTCCCGAAGATGACTACCCGGAAAGACGCTTCAAAGCAGGATTCGCCAGCAGCCAACAGCGGTTGCGCGAAAACCTGGTGCCAATTTATAAGTAACTATTTCTCACCGGAAAGACAATTAAAATAATCTACCTAATGATTGGATGATTAAACGAAAATTAAAAAGATAAAAAGATCCGTAGTGGACAAAAAAAAAAAAAAAAAAAAAAAAAAACCCGTAGTGGACAAATTGTCAATAAGGAACAAGAACTCTCAGTTGAGGACAATCTACGCAGAGTAAATTAAGCTATCGTTGAGTAACGAAAGCTCTCGCCTCAAGAAAAGCAAGAGTATGAAAACAAAGGCTCGAATGCTTGATAAAAACTACTAATGAAGCATCGTACAGGCACATGGAAAGCCATAGCCAGACGTACTGGCACATCATTCTTCTACTAAAATAACACTTTTTCTATCTTTACCTCTCTTACTATCACACCCCATTTTCTATCTTTTAAGATCCTTGAAATCCTTGACGTGATTTGATTTTGTACAGTTAGTGCACCTGTTGTTCTTAATATATTAGTTTTTTTCTTGCCCCCTACCTCCCTGCACTCTTAAATGACTTTTTCCATGTTCATTTCGTCTCTTAGGCTAGTTGGTTATTGTGAGAGAAAAATGGGAAACTTGGGCCTACTTAAATATTCATAAAAGTCGTTTATTTAATTCAAAATTTTTAACTTTGATTTTTTTTCGCTTTACAGGCGGGACGTAGGCTCATTATTCATAGATAGGACAGTTAAAAGGAAGTTTCTGAACATACAAGATGCAAATTTGGTTGCACATCATACGCTAGCTATTTGTGTGTGTGGGGAAAGCTCACGGGAGCAACGGCTTTCTTCCAACTGCTTGAATCTCCTATTAACAGTTCCTTTGTCGAAATTTGAGGCTCATTGGGTAGTTAAGAACGTTTACTACCGAAGGAAAATACCAAATCTGCTCGATTAGTTAGGGATGTATGCGACGCGAAAGAAATATGACGAAAGCTGCTAACAAAAACATTATGCTTGATAATAAAATGAATAACTGGCAAATCCCCCGCAAGTTTTGGATCAAGTAAAGATACACCATCCCACCAAACTCTAGTAAAGATAAGACATCCCGAAATTTACTTGGAAAAGATAAGTCATCCCTAAAAGAACAAGTAATGTGAAGGAAATCCCCAAAAAATTTTTACAAAATTATCTAATAAACTGACATTAAAACTGGTAATTGCTTCGCAAAAATTTAGATTAATTAATGAATAAAGTGACATTAAAAAAGGAACCGACTAGCAATTTCTTCACCAAAAATTAGGGATAAATTTCCCGTGTTTCGGTAACAGACACAGACATTTCTTGGCACCAATAAAAAAATTATTTCAATCTACTTTTGTAATGATATCCTTGAATTAAAAATAAAATAATAGTTCAATACAAATTTAAAAGTCACATTTGTACTTGCTACACTTTTTATTTTGGCACTTCCACACAAAATTATCCATTTTCGACCACAAAATTTGCATCCCAGTTCGTTCCTTAGTAGACGCTTTTGCTTCATAATTTGATGATTGGTAATCGATCTTCACTAAGCAAAGGCTTGATCTCTTTCTCGAAATAAGAGCGGTCCATAAGGGGTTCGATCGTCTGTTTTTCATAGAGGATTGATAACTAAAGTGAACTGTCTGCCTGAATCAACTTGTAATACTGAACTTATGCTTAAAAATAAGTAACCTCGAAATGTATTTCGCAGTTTGAAGATAATCTTTTAAGTAGTAAAGATAAGGCATTCCCAAATTTACTTGGTAGAGATAAGCCATCCTGAAATCCACTTGGTAAGGATAAGCCATCCTTTTGTGGTAGGGATGGCTTATCTTTACTTGATCCAAAGTTTTTGAAATAAAAGAGAATGGGTCAGGGTATATGGAGGCGGTTGGCCTAGAGATTTATTTTCGGTAAAATAACATGAAGTTGTGGTCGGACACGTGGCACGTGCCTTTTAACGTGGGTAAATACAAAGTGATGCATATCAGCCACCAAAACCCCCGATGATGTCTTACAAAAAAAAAAGGTGTTTTTTAATATTTATATTCATTTGTACTGCATGCATAATCCACATACATACGCATTCGAATCCTTCGCGGTAATATATGTAAGAAAGACTATTGTATTGTTATCGTTTTACATGTAATTTATGTAATTCCATTTAAATATATCTTTGAAGAAAATTTCTAAAAAAATTTTTTAACAAATATTCAGATTGTGAGAGGAAGAGAGAATGAATGACGCGTGGTACTAACTTGTGTGGTACCAAATGTGAAGCCTGGAGGTGCTGCTATCATGGTATGGGGCTGTATGTCTTCGTTAGGGCCAAAGAAGAATGAACTCTAATATTTGAGCCATTAATCAAGAAAGTGCACCACACAACACCAAGAAATGAAGTTTTATATTGATTTGAGAAATGGGAATCACCCCTTTGGAGTGGCCACTACAGAGCCCAGACTTAAATCCAGGAGAACACTTGTATTGAGTGCTTGCAAAGGCAAAAGGAAGTACCAAAAGTACAAATAATATAGAACTGTATAAAAGATGCAAGCTTAGCAGGGAAAGATAGCGTCAGAAATATGTAAAAAATTAGTGAAATCCCTCCCAGGAAGAATTATAGCTATAAATAAAGCAAAATGGGGTCCAACTAATTATTATAACAATTATAAATAAATATATAATATAAATACTGAATTCATTTACCACTGAGTGCATTATATGTATAATTTTATTATTTTGGCTAGGTATATATATATATATATATATATATATATATATATATATATATATATATATATATATATATATATATATTAGCAGCCATAATGATTCGGTTTTCATTACAAAACTTACAGTAGCTATAAGTTGTACATGTACATTATACTTGTTAGGTTGGATGAAACTGCAAGTTACGTGCACAAAATCATTTTTATTTAAAAAATATGGTAGTCAAAAATGATTCGGACAGCGTAATTCTATTTATTCGATCTTTCAGACAAGCAACTTGTTTAGGGTTGTAACTTACTTCCATGAATGCTTACCTCTTTCAGTCATTAATCTGTCAAGTTCCAAGCACTAAACATTCCTAGGGGACCCACTGCACCTGCCTATATCCAGGAGCTAATTGTTAAACGCCCCCAAAGTTTCTTATATTACCATCTTACTTACGTTAAATACACTGATGGTTCCGTAGGGATTAAATGCAAACAGGATTATGCCGAAACTGACAACTCTGAAAGTTATAAACAGATTTTGATATATTTTAATGGGCTGTTCCCTAATTTATGAAAGTAGTATATTCAATGTTTTCTTTAGTTATATGGGTCCAAATCCGTGGTAACTCTTACGTAACGCTTGGTAATTTTGTAACTTACTATAAATGCTTCCTATTTTTACTTTTTTATTTAAAATTTGTTGCTGTTACTATTTATATTATTTTCCACATACGAGGGGCGGTCAATAAGTTTGCAATTCAGATATAAGGAAACGAGATATGAGGAAAAGTGTTTTATTATTTTTAATTATAAGTACCCTCGACTTCAATGCACTAGCGCCACTTGTCCCTGAGGTTTCGAATTCCCGAAAACCAGAAATCTCCCGACTGCTGCTAAATCCACTCCTGGACGGCGAGCTGGACATCTTCATCGTCGGCAAATCGGTGTCCACGCAGTGCAGCCTTGAGCTGGCGGAATAAAAAGTAGTCGCTAGGGGCCAGATCTGAACTGTAGGGGGGATGGTTGAGCTCCTCGAATCCACACTCGCGCAGGGCAGCTTGTGCAACTCTGGCCTTGTGGACTTTGACGACGTTGAAATCGATCATGGGGCGTGAGGTTTCTAGGGACCCAACGGGCAGAGACTTTGTTCATGGCCAAATTGTCGTGGATGATGTTGATAACACTTCCATGTGATATTCCAAGTTCTCGCTCGATTTCTTCGACCTTCACCCGTTGATTTTCGAGGATCATCCTCTCCACACGGGCCACATTGTCCTCGTTGGTCACGTCTGACGGGCATCATCTTCAAGGGACTCACGACCATGGCGGAACTCCCTATTCTAGCGAGCAATGGTTGCATAGGAAGGGGCGGTGTCGGTGTACACTTCAACCATTCGTTCGTGGATCTCTTTTACATTCTTGCCTTCCTTGGTCAAAAATTTGATCACTGCGCGGTGCTCAACCTTCTCCATTGTTGAAAAAATTGTGACTGACGGTCTGCGATCAGCTACTGCTTCTTAAATAGACGAGGCAGGAGCGTGCGGCTGCAGGTCCTGACTTGTCATAACTTGTCCTAACACCCCCACAAACAGCCATTCCTCTTCCTCTGTTTTGACCTACCGATTCGCAAAACTTATTGACCGCCCCCCGTACTACAGTGATTTTCTTTAAAGAAGACAAAGCTAAAATGCCTAGAGAATGCAAAAATTCCCCAGACAGTTTCTTTTATATTTTTGGATCAGTTACATTAAGACAATACAGGAGACAATTGACTTAAACATGTGAAGAAACTTTATGAGCTGTACCTTGGATGTGAAGTGGGTGACCAGGACAAACGCTGGCCACCTCACATATGTTGGGTCAGGTATACAAGTTCCCTTTCGCCCTGGCCGAAAGGCAAAGGGCCTGGCCTCATGTTTGGCGTACCAATGGTCTGGAGGAAGCCATAGGACCATTCAACGGATTGCTACTACTACTTAACAGATATTAAAAGTGAGTATTAACTGGGTTTTCTTTCCTGGTTTTTAATATATTTTCAACATATGTATCAATTAAAAGGATCGAAATACATATTTTGTTGTACTTCCATTGTTTCTGCAAGTGATCGCAGCCAGTAATATCCATTTTTAATCTGATTTGATTTTATTTCCCTGCAGGTCGCAACAGAAAAGGCAAGAAGTCTATCATGTATCCAGATCTTCAGTCTGCTATTCGCCCAGTTCGACATTCAAGTGCAATTCCTGTAACACAGCCGCCCTCTGAACTACCAAGCGATGACCCGAGCAACTCAAACTATTCAAAATCTCAAGATACACCATATGTGGCACAGTATGAATCTGACAAGAAACCACACCTCATCACCTAACCAGAACTCAATGATCTAGTTCGTTATCTAACACTTATAAGCACCAATGGAACCTGTTGGATGAACATGCATGAATTACAGTATTTAGGAAGTGTTCTACAAATCTACAGCAATTTGTCACTTTTGAAAACAACTTGATTTATTGTAATGATATCAGAGGCCTAATCAATGCCCTTGAACTGACTCATGAAAATAATTAGTCGATATTAGTCATAGATGCATCCCTTTACAGCATAAAAGAGGTTCTGTTGCACATTGGGAACACCATGCCTTTAGTTCCAGTTGCTTACTCAGTCATTTTAAGCGAGACATATGAGAACCTTGCCTTTATTCTTGACCGCATAGGTTACAGTGGCTAATTTGTGTGGACTTTAAAGTAGCAGCCCTATTTTATGGACTACAAACTGGATACACCAAGTTTATCTGCTTCCTTTACAAGTAGGACAGTAGGGCCAGATAAGAACATTATGTACGCTCAGAATGGTCACCTTGGGAAACTATGAAGCCTGGATGCCATAATAAAATTCATGATCCACTAGTTAAGAAAGAGAAAATCATTTTGCCACCACTGCATGTAAAACTAGACCTAATGAAGCAATTTGTCAAAGCACTGCAACATAACAAGCCATGTTTCCAGTACCTCAAGGCGATCTTCCTTAAAATAAGTGATGCTAAGAATAAAGAAGCCCTATTCTTAGGCTCTCAGATTTGTCAACTTATAGCTGATGAGGACTTCGAGGCGACAATGGAGGAAACTGAGCTAGCGGCCTGGCATGCATTCAAAGATGTATGCAAAGGACTTATGGGAAAGCACCAAGGGGCCCAGCGAGAGCGTATATTTGAGAGCCTAATCAAGTGCTACCAAGATCTGGGAGGCAATGTCACTGAAGATACACTTTCTTCATTCTCATCTGTACTTCCTCCTAAAGAATGCAAGAGATGTGAGTGATGAACATGGAGAGAAGTCCCATCAAATATAGCGTCAATATAAAACAAGTATAAAGGAAAATGGAGCCGTGTTATGCTAGCTGACTTCTGCTGGAACCTGAAGCGTGACACACCAGAGACGTCTTAAAATGAAGTAACTACTAAAATGTAGGTCAATACATTTATGGTATCGTAAAAATCGGTATCAATTGCATAATTATTAAATAGTCAATTTACAAGAAAATGTTATGCGATGGGAAATTTTTTTATTAATTCCGAATTCAGCAAACCCAACTTCATAATAAAATACACATAAGATCTATTTTTTTTTGACATTGAAATTTGTTGTACAGGGTTATCCGTGAACTGCGTGAAGAGCAGCGGCAAGTTTGTGGGAGGAACCATTGTGGTTTGGGGCATAATTTCGCGGGAAGGTACTGGCCCACTTACGCGCTTGCAAGATAGAGTGAATGCTTAGTGTATAAAAAAAACCTGCAAGCACATGTTGTGCCCCTTATGAGAACTACCTCTGCCCAACCTGCCATTTTTATACATGATAATGCACCTTGCCACACATCAAAGTTGGTGAAGAATTTCCAGGGTCAGGAGGAAATAAGTGTCATGGATCGACCTGCTCGGAGCCCGGACCTCAGTCCGATTGAGAATTTGTGCAAGACGCTAATAGAGAGAAATAAGGAAAGAACCAAGCACTATCGAATAACTTTGGGAAATATTACAAGAGGAATGAAGAAATATAACAGCTTATTTTATAGCTGTAAATTATCATGCATTACTTACCATTATTTAGTTTGAAGTTACCGTAGGTCTTCTGATGGAAACCCAAGTGTCAGAATCAATATAGCTGCTACTATATATATATATATATATATATATATATATATATATATATATATATATATATATGAGTGAAATAAGTATTCATACACCTTAAAAATTAAATTTTAATAGCCACCCATCAAACTTTATGAAATTTGCATAATAAATTAATATTAAGGTAAAGTTTAAGGTTCTGTGCACAAAAAGGGATGAAACAAAATTGATATTCAGTAAAATTGAAATTAATGAAACCACGGGTGAAAAAAGTATTCGTACAAAAACATAAGTCAAACGAAATTCATTTTTAAAAGCGCACGAGAGAGAGACAATATTAGCTGTGACAGTGCAAAAAAAGCTTTTAGAGGGTTCCAATAATATATACAGCAGTCAACAAGAGCTCAGGAAAGAGTGGAATGCCATTTAGCAATCGACGTTCCCGAAGTAAAGACGTTATCAGGGCGAAGAAAAAATAACTTTCCAATGACCAGAGAAAAAATGATCCTGAAGCTCCATACTGATGGGCTGAGCTACCGGAAAATATCAGAGCAGTTGAAAATACCTTTCTGCACCATTAGCTATGTCATTCTGAAGTTAAAAAATTGTGGGAACCATCGAAAACCTTCAACGTTTAGATGCTCATCGGAAAATTCCTCCCAAAACATCTTGTGTAATACTTAGGAAGGTTAGAGCTGCCCCTATGACGAACCGTAAAGAAATTCAAGATGACCTACTGACGACAGGAACGTCGGTCACAAAGCGAACCTCAGTATTGAACTGAACCGGCATGACTTTAAGTCTCGCAAGCCTAGGAGGACACCTCTGCTACTGGAGAGAGACAGTGCTGCAAGGTTGAAGTTCGCACTTGAGCATTTGAAAAAACCTGCTGAGTTCTGGGATAATGTCTTGTGGTCAGACGAGACAAAAATATAATTGTTTGGCTGTAACGATGGCCCTTCTGTCTTGAGGAAAGACGGCAGTGCCTACCACGATAAGAACACCATCGCTACCGTAAAGTTTGGGGAGGTAGCATCATGGTGGAGGGGGTGTTTCTCATTTAGGGGCCATGGTGTGGGGGTGTTTCTCATCTGTGACCATGATTTTGGCAATCTACAGACAGAAACATTTTAGAAGAACATGTTTTCGTTTCTGTAGAGAAGCTTAGACTTGGAGAAGGATGGATCTTTCAACACATAATGGTCCCAAGCATACTGCAAAATCACACGCGAATGGTTCCGTGGAGATAATGTAAACGTTCTAGAGTGGCCTAGACAGTCGCCAGATTGGAACTCAATAGAGAACTTGTGGCGAACATTGAAGAGTAAGATTCATTTGAGGGTCCCAACATCAAAGAATTGAAGGCAATTTGCAAAGAAGAATGGGCCGAAATAACAAAGGAGTGTTGCAGCGCACTAGTGAAGAACTACAGGAAACGATTGATGGCGGTGAAAGCGAACAATGGCTCCTCAACTAAGTATTAATCACCAAATATTGATTTGTACGAATATTTTTTTTTACCCCTGTTTTCATTAATTTCCAATTTACTGAATATCAATTCCGTTTCATGACTTTTTGTGCATAAAACTTTTAACTTTACTTTAATATTAATCTAGTATATATATATATATATATATATATATATATATATATATATATATATATATATATATATATATATATATATATATATGGGGGTTCTCGCTTTGTGCTTTCTGTTACTGTAATGTTTCTTCGTGCCAATAGGGGGTTTGGTTGTCCAGTTAGTGGTAGCGTTGCCACTCAAAAGGGTGAGCTTGGTAGGATAGGGATAACGCTTGCCACCGGCAATGGTACCAAGTTATTTGAATGCGCAACGAAAATATTCCTTCAGGTAGCCTTGTACTTGATCCGAGAAGAGGGTACCAGTTGGGATGAATAAAAGAATCTGTTTAGAGATGTAAACGAGTCTCCGTCTATTTATTTTACCTTGCACCGTAATAGGAAATACTCCGAGTACAACTTCACGATTCGATTTTACAACAAAGTAATGCGGGAATGTGGTAGAGCGCCTGGACGATTATAATGATCGACTTATTGAATTAATAAACGCGTAACAAATTACACCCTTACGTAGGCGCACGTGATTGGCTGCTCATTCCCTTAGCTCGCCTCCTGATTGACTTAAATTAATCCTTTATTTAATTTTGATTGGATGGCAGCTAAACTGCCTTACCTCGTTATTGGCAAATATTTCTAGAAGTCAGAGCTTTATTATGAGCCATACATTTGTTTAATTTCTAGCTATCTTTGTTATAGAATAGTGAAATGCTTTTATTACACGCCCTTTTATTACCTCCAGACATTCTCAGTTTCCCAAATTTATTCTCTGGTGCCTGTCTGACTTTTAAGCCCAGATACGGAAACTACCATTTTATTACAGTGAGAAAATCGAGCCTTTACCTCGACATTCCAGACTCGCTTTCTCTCCCAGTCATCGGGTTCCTTTGTGTAAGGTATCTACATGTACACCCTTCAGGTGAATACATGTGTGCCCTATATATATATATATATATATATATATATATATATATATATATATATATATATATGTTTAAGGTAAGTAACCAGTTGGGCAGCTGACCAATTCAAGTGGATTCTAAATGGCATTGCTATAAAAGAGGGAGAATGCCGCATTGTGATAAAAAAAAATAAAAATGAAGGTTTAAAAGATTCCTCTGCCAGAAGGAAACGAAGGCGGGAGGGGCGAGGAAGAGTTAAAAGGGTAGGGAAACAAGACGACCGGAGAGTCGTGAAATGAGGGCATTCTATTAGAAGATGGGCGATCGATTGGTCCCCACCACAAAAACGGCAGCAAGGGCTGATTCGAGTACCAGCCGAAACAAGATGACCGTGGTAAGTCTTGTGTGGCTGATGCGAACACGGCAAAGAAGCACCTCTAATGACCGTAGTCTGAAGCTCAAGGGCTAAGAGCGAACAGACTTTTTGATTTTATATAATTTAAATTATAAACATCCATTCCATTCGTCCTGCTACATCTGATAAATATATTCTATTATAAAGGGAACGAAATCTCGAAAAGGCAGTGCAGAGTTATCCGGGACACAGAATATGCTGAACGGGCCAGCTGATCCGCTCTCTCGTTGTCCATGATCCCCTACATGCCCGGGAACCCAACAAAATAGAACTCGATATCGGGACGCATTCTGGACCAGCCAGTTGCAGATTTTTGTGACTAAGGGATGGGAAGCATTAAAAGAGCGAATTGCCTGTATAAAACACTCCTAGAGTCGGAGAAAGTTACGAAATCTTTAAAAGGTAAAATTTGGATTAGTCTAAAAGCTAAAAGAATGACTGAAAGTTCAGCAGTAAAATTAGAAGTTGCCAGCGCCGTGGCTGCGACACCCATGCCACTGTCTGACTTGTAACCATCCGTGCATATCGGGCAGTGTTGTATATGTAAAGTTGCATGCTCTAGGAACAGGCTCTTAAGGAAGCAAGGGCCCATATACGAGTTTTCCTGGCGCCACATGCTGGTACAAACTGTGGGAGGTGGAGCACACCAACTAGGGGCCAGCGACGACGGAATGGCCAGGACCCTTAAGAGCACCCAGGTTGGAGAGATAATCTATCCAGAGGTTCAAGGGGTGGGGTAAAGGCGGCAACATATTGAATATCACCGTTGACTCGGCAGCATACAAGCATCTGTAAACCTCTGATGCAGGTGCCTGCTGCACACGGCAGAGGTATCGCATACAAATCTAGGGTCGATGATAGGGCAAGGGGAGAAGCCCACTCTCACAATAGAGGCTGCTGGCGGGAGAAGTGCGAAAAGCTACCGGAAAGACGAATCCCGACGTTGCGAATTTGGTTCAGCATTTTGAGGGCTGAGAGTGAAGCCGAGGAGTAAATTTGGCACCCATAGTCCAATTTGGATTGGACGAAGGCAGTGCAGAGTGACCACAGTGTTTGACGATCACTGTCCCACGAAGTGTGGGAGAGGACTTTCAAAATGTTTAGAGCCCACCCACAGCCCGTTAGAAGACGGCGTAGGTGTCGTAACCAGGATAGCTTGGTATCAAGAGTTGCGCCCAGAAACCGAAACTCAGAGACGAAGTCTATCACTACACCTTGTAGGAAGATAGGTGGTGGAAAAAGAACCCCTCTACCACGGTGGAAATACATTGCCTTGGTTTTGCTCGTGGAAAAGCGAAATCCCCTAAGTTGTGCACTTTTAGAAACCGCATCGACTGCCAGTTTCACCCGACGTGGTGCTGGTGGAAGGCAAGGTGAGGAACAGTATAATGCCAAGTCATCGACGAACAGGATTGTCGATACACTATGGAAGAGAGGAAATGTTATCATTGATCGCAATTATAAAATACTTAAAACGCATCCCTGAGGAACTCAATCTTCTTGATGTTGCAGGTCAAAATAGGTATCTCCAACACGCACCATAAAGGATCGAGATGCTAAGAAACTTTGAATAACAGACGGTAAAAGACCTCTCATACCCCAAACATATAGCTGCTTTAAGACGCCATATCTCCATGTTGTATCGTAGGCTTTCTCAATGTTGAAAAATATGGCCTAGACTTTAATGAGAATGCTTTCCGGTCCGATCCCTCGAAACGAACTAAGATGTCAAGGGTACGATGACCCTTGTGAAAACCGCACTGAAATAGAGACAGTAAGTGATTGGTTTCTAGGAACCAGTTCATACGCACCAACACCATCTTCTTTGGCAACTTACTCAGACAGCTGATAAGAGCTATAGGATGGTAGTGATTTGCGTCCAACCCGTCCCTGTCCGGTTTGACAAAGAGAAGGACAATCCCAACGCATCATGATGATGGGTAAAAAACCTTCACCGATATAAGGTTGTACAACTCAAATAAGAAAAGGGCAGTGTCGAAGAAGGCTATTTTTTTTTTTGTTTTTGGGAAGAGCCGGTCTCAAACACGTAAGGATTTAGTGAAACGCCCAGGAATTATCCCAAAATAAACATATATTTTAAATTTAACAATTCACTACAAAAAAAAACAGTAAAAATATTTATATTCACATACTAAGTTAACCGAGGCTAAACATGCTGGCAACTGGGCCTATTACAATATCTATTCATGACAAAAATAAAAAATAGGCTCCACGAAAACAAACAAACCAATTGCCGATTAGTTATTTTATCGCGACCCTTTTAGATTAGCGTTAAACATCAAATTAAATTACACTCTTCTACTAGTAAATATGATGGGGTTCACGCACAATTGTTTCTACTTCCGTTAAATCAAGTACCGTAATAAAATCATTCTAACGCAATACGAATATAAATGCTCATTCTAGCTTACATGTCGGATAGGATCAGGAGTTGCCGAATCTCACTGGAGGGCTTTTCTTGCGCTTCGGAGAGTTGGAGTGACCGATGGTAGATTTTCTTCGAGATAGGATGGAGGTAAGGGAGGGGGGGGGAGATGTCAATTTCTTATTGCAACTTTGCCTCCTGTTACGTTTAAAATACGGAGAGAGGTCTTGTGCTCTCTAGCTCAAGGAGTCCTCTTCTGGATGCTCCTGAAGCCTATTTGTAACCTAGTCTTTAACGCCGGGTGCCCAACTAGTTTTGGGGTATACGAGAGGATTTCTACCGTACTTAACAAATGGAACCTCGTTGGGGGATTCGTTCTTCTCAGCTCACTCTTATGTAGCTTGCGCTGTGAGAGTCACTCATGTGTGAGTGGGTTTTTTTTTCTTCAGTCAGACTTCTTCTAGGTCTGCAAAGGATTCTTCGGTATGGGACCGATACAAAACTTAACGCTCAAGTTAATTTGGCACTGGGGGGAAGGATCGATCTTCTCGAACTGATCCTTTATCGTCTCTACTCGAATAATCTTGACTGTCTGAAGGATCGATCTTCTTGAACTGATCCTCTATCGTCTCTCACCGAATAATCTTGACAGGCTGAAGGATCAATCTTCTCGAACTGATCCTCTATCATCTCTCACCGAATAATCTTTACTATATCGAAATGTGCGAAGGACCGATCTTCTCGAACTGGTCCTCTATCGTTCTCACCGAATAATCTCTTTCTTTACTTCAGGGGCTTATTTATAGGCGGGCGACCGCCTAATCTAAGGGGAAAAGGACGAGGCCGCAGAGGGGAGAACGAGGGGTGAGGCCTCATCGGGGAGAGCGAGGGGTGAGGAGGTTGGCACCCCCGTGCCCAAGTCGGCTTGTTAATTAGAGACACCACCAACCGTGACTATCCTTGGAGTGCCTTTTGATTGGCACCGCTTTTTGGTGATATAACCACGGGCCTACGGATCTCGTAGGTAATTGGATATTTTGAGCGCCGTTTAAGGGCCTTTGGTGGTTACCTTAACACAGATGTTCGCTCCAACTACCTGGGTGGCGGGGAGATCAAACAGGGTAGGCAGTTAGACTGTTATTCGCAGGCTAACGTTCCCACGAGTCTCCTCATGTGGCTCGGTTATCCTGCTTTCTCCGCAAGGGGGGGGGGATTTTAATGTATACGTCCGCCTGGCCCTCCGGGAGGCTTCATGTTGTCATTCCTCTACAGACAGAATTTGGATGGAGGTGCCGAACCATATCAAAATAAACCCCATCAAGGCCAAGAGAAGTACACTTACAAAGGGACAATGCAGCACACAGCTCGATGCAGAATAGGGATTATACGGAAGGTTTGATTTTGTTGTAAAATTGAGAGTATGAGACTCTTCGTTTGATTTATAGGCTAGAAAAGCCTTATTGTAACGGCTGACACTGCTGAAAGCACGGACGGAAGTGGTCGACTAAGGCATTGCTGACCACCAGGCTCTTATTCATTAAGGATCCTTGTAAATTGAGTTTGTGGGTATTATAGCCGGCATAACAACCCCAGATCGTGTTAATCCTCTTCCAGATATTTGCGGTAGTGGCCCATGAAACGTACCGGTGCCATGAAGTTCGGCGAGCCTAACCAAGGGTTCCTTTGTGAAGGGCCCGAGCTTAGTTTCGGTCAATCTTATTGCACAAGGTTGGGTTCCGCTGGAATCGGGAATAAGCTAACTTGCAGCTTTTGACGACTGTCGCACACTCAGAGGTCTGTGTGGCCGCGTTGTAGAAAATCGATGGGAAGTATGCCACTGCGGTGTCCGCACCATTGAAGGTCCCCAAGGAAGCACTTGTGAAAGACCCCTCTCGGAAGCCTTCCCAATCGACATGGCCTATGTCATACTTGAGAGGCATGGTTATATGAAGGTTAGGGTGAACAGCCGACAAGACAATATAGAAGTGGTCACTCCCATGTAGGTCATCGAGGCCTGACCATCGAAAATCACTAAGGTAATCAGCGGAACAGAGAAACAGGTCAAAACAATTAAAAAAATCCGTCTGGACATAAGATATGAAATCGCCCTGTTTAAAACCCAAAGAAAGTCAGATAATAAATCTCTGAGTAATAAAAACGGGGAAGGCAACTGATCTACAAGTTCTAAAAGGTAGGGTCTTGACAATGGTAAATGAGGAAAGAGGTAAATAGAGCAAATATTAAAAAGGCTTGTAAGAAAATCCCTCACGGCAACAGCTTTGAGGGTAGTGTGAAGGAGATGGGAGATACATGGTGGGATGACGAAACCATAACTGACACCCCACCATGAGACGAGCCCCCGAAAGGAGCAATAGAGTTGAAAATATGAAAACCGTGTACCGCCGGAAAAGGCCGCGTACCCAGTCTGTTCTCCTGAAGAAAAATAACAGCGGGGGTGAGAGACGTCAAAAGAACTTTGAGTTCTTCCCACTTGGGAAGAACGCCTTTACAATTTCATTGTAAAATGAAGGATATTATGTGGGACGGTTAGATACCATAGTAGATATATTTTTTCCTTTGTAGCTAATGTTAAGTTTGAAGTGCGTCCCAAAGAGCTTAGGGGACGAAGATCAGATTTCTAAGAGCCTGCTATAGCAGGAGAAGAGATCCTGTAAGGAGCAGTGACAGGGGGTATGCCCGATGGTTTCGACGAACCGGCTGAAGCCCCTGCCTGTAACTGGCGCGCACAGCCAGGCTGAAACAGAAGGTCGAGAAGAGATTTTTGGACGGTAGATCTGGATTCATGGTCCGAGGTTGCTTTCGATGTCTGAGGGATTGATCCAACAACCATGGTTGGCCATGTTGAAATATTATCGGCTTGCATCGGATCATGAGTAGGAGGATGAGTGGGTGGAGCAGGCGATATGGGTAAAGTACGAGGCACTGGGTGGATTTCTTCTACCGTTTGGGCAGTTAAGGGGCCTACGACCTGTGAAAGCTGGGGCGCACTTGCGGTCAGAGAATATTCAGCAACAAGAGAAGAGTCTATTGAAGATTCTTGAAGCTCAGCCGGGTCAGCTCCAGAGGCTGACCGCTTATTGGTGGCCGATGACCCAGCTGAGGAGTCCTTCCTCTTACCACGCGGCTTTGGGTCACAGTGCCAGATAGAAGAACCTTCACTGGTCCATATAGAAGATTCTTTCCGATGACGTCTGATGTCTTCATGTGTCTCACCCTGAACATCGGTCCCGACTAGAGCTGCCGCAGAGAGGGAAGCAACATTAGATATCTCGGTGTGAGATCAATGCTTCGACGGTATATCGCGAATGCTTCTGACACTAACGGTAGATGGGCGATGAGATGCTTCAGGCATGTCGGAACTCGGACGTGATAGTCGATTTCGTCCAGCGTCACGCAAAACGTCTGAGAAGAGACGGTCATTTTTTGTTCTCGAGCACGTCGGTGAGCCTCTCTCACGTCCAGACGCAGAGAGTCGAGCAAAGCGAGGACCTCCTTTTCATATAAGAATATTGGGCAGATTTTTTACACATCACTGTGGGCGCCACCGTAGTTCGCACATCACGGTGTTTTGGTGCATTCAGGGCCATGGTAATTAGAACTACAATTCACACAGGAACGGGAGTGCTGACAGGCACGACCAACATGTTCAAATTGATTACAATTGAAACAACGTCTAGGTAGTTCGACGTAGGAGCTTATCGGGACACGAAGGTACCCAGCTCTAATAAAATGCGGCAGTTCCTGACGTTCGAACGTAAAAATCAGTGTCGCAGTTGGGACGCTAGTAGAGCCTACAGTTTTAGTCACCCTGTGTACATGTGTGACGCGTTGGATACTAAGTTTCCTCTGAAGGCAGGTGAGGTTGTAGTCCCTTAATTCGTTTGAATAGACGACACCTATGGCAAAATTCAGACATGAATGGGGCGAAACAGCTACGGGAACTTTGAAAATGTTAAGATAACAAGAGTACTAGCTCCAATCAATCTTTCCTTTTTCCTACATGGTATAACCAAATATATATGTATATATATATATATATATATATATATATATATATATATATATATATATATATATATATATATATATATATTTGTTGAAGACCATTGTGTATTTTGCCTTAATTAATTTCCTTTGGCAACTTTCTCTTCTTCTAACTATCTTTTTTATTCCATCTTGTAGATGGTGGATTACTTGTCCAGTATTTATTTCTTTTTTTAAATGAGTGTGTTTGGTTAAAAACAAACTAAATTGCTAAGCTTTCGATCTTATTCGATCATCTTCGGAGCGTTTGGATATTTTCTTGCCTCCTTTACCGATGTACTGAGGGGAGTGAGGATCTGACAGAGTGAAAGAATTTTTATTTGATTTGATTATAAAGAGTGAAAAGGTGTAGAAGATGAATAGAGGTAAATACATAGATGGTGAGGTTTGCCCTGGTTTAGAGGGCATCTCTAAGGTAATTCCTTTTTCATATATTGTCTTGTCTCTTCTTGTGCACCGTCAGTGTTTTCTTCCGGTGCTTGTTTGGCTGCAATGCGACCTTTGCTTTTATTTTTTTTCCTCTCTCGTTATTCTTTGAACTTTATTTATTTATTTATCCTTTTTTTATTTATTTTTTTTTTTTAATACATATATATATATAATTTTTTTATAGAAATAAAAATATACTCTATTTCCTCCGTCACGACATTCTAGCCTTTCAAGTATTATATTTAATACTTTTAATTTTGTATCTTCTAATTTGCTCATAATTTGTTATTATTTTTATTTTACCGGTATTCTGGTAATATATTCTTGTATTGTCGGTATTTGGGTATTTCGTCTCTTTTGTTCATATCTTTTTAGGGGTGGGCACTTCGCCTCTTTTTCTTCTTGTTCGGTTGTCATTTCTATGTAAAGTGTTCAATTAGGTTCTCTCGGGAGTAGATTCTTCCACTTGGGAATAGGGCTCACCTAGTGGCGCGTCCCCTATCCACTCTCGGAATGTCGAGATCAATTTCCATATTTGGAATTATAACTTGCTCGATTTTGTCCCAGGTCTTACTCTCTAGCCTCTGGAGTTCCGTATTCAATGGCTTCAGAGCTGCTCTTGCGTGCAGGTCTCTCTGCCGAATATGGTCCGTCCTGCGCGCTCCTGCTATCAGCAGGTCTGCCTTGTTCTGCACTCTCTGCATTTGCCTGATTGTGGTAAAACTTGCAGCCTGCACGTTCACTGCCGGGTACACTAATGTCGAGCGTACCAGAGCAGTGTACACTTTCTTGAGATTCTTGGAGCTTAAGTTTCGGAATCTATATAGTTTTCCAAGCTGTATTTTGGCTAGGGAGATTCTGTTCTTGATGTGCGCTCTGAACCCTTTTGAGGTGATGCGCAGACCTAGGACTTTGCTCTCGTTGGTGTACGAGTATACTTCGTCGTTTACTAAGACATTATCAAGTTTCAGGCGGTTTATCGGAAGGATTTGGATACTAGCGATAACGATATTGATATTTTAAATAAAAAAATCGATAAATCCAAATCTTTATCTTAGAAAACTTAGAAAAATCTTAGAAAAAATTAGAAAAGTCTTAGAAAATTTTTCGAATTCAATATTTATCCTGTCTCTTTACTAATTAAACGTACTGTTTTAAGTAAAATAACTAAATTTGCACAGCCACAGTCTAGACCAGGTTCTGCAGCATGTTCCCCTTCGTAAACATGAGCATGTTGAAGTTTTCATCAGACAGGAAGCTCCTCTTAGCCCTGATAATGTCCTTGCCAAGGGAGAACAAGCGCTCCACCGCGGCGCTGCTCGGCATCGCCGTGTTGTATCTTAAGAAGAGGTCAATGAGGACCTTCTCACTGCTGAAGGCTGGGTCTGCCAGACTGTCTGTCCCTTTGGCATGTAGCCACACATTCACAATTTGAGCAGC
Organism: Ceratothoa steindachneri; assembly: GCA_963969495.1. Taxonomy (NCBI): domain Eukaryota; kingdom Metazoa; phylum Arthropoda; class Malacostraca; order Isopoda; family Cymothoidae; genus Ceratothoa; species Ceratothoa steindachneri. Next base: position 132,449,047 of record OZ018318.1, on the reverse strand, counting down.
CTTGGACTTGGTTGACCTGTGATGACCCCCAGTGTCCTCCTCCTCATCACAAATGCTGGCTTAGTAGTCCTCCGTCTCCATGTACTTACTGCTGCTGCTGCTGGCGGTCTCCAGGTCAGCACGCCATAAGATATCCTCCACCTTCCTCTCTTTCAGGGACTTGACCATTCATTCCTCAAAAGCCCCCATCCACTTGAGGCGAAACTTGGGGTGGAAGGCAGTGGCCAGAAGACACTCTTCATCCTCAAAGGTGGCGGTGAACCACCTCCCAATGGTAGCGAAGAGGGTGTTGACCAGGGGCTCGCAGAACCGGAGGTTGCCGCTAGTCATCAAGTTGACCAGCTTCTTCTTGGTCACAATTCGGGTGGGGATCAGGCAGCCCAGGTAGCATTCCTTCTTCCCCTGGATGTGATCGAGTGCGTTGGCGACAGGTGCCATGACCTGATAATTGAAATAGACAAATATTATTTATTATTTAATTAACTAGTTTTAAAATAGAAGCATAAGCTAAGAAGTAAAAAGCAATAAAGTATCGCGATAATGCCCAACTTATATTTAGTTTATTTACCTTAGCATATTCTGACACGAAGTCACTTTCTTTCTGAACAAACACTGTCAGATTCCTCTGCTGGTTCATGCACCTGTGCAGCTGGTCTTTTTTCTCCTCCAGCACTTTGTTGAGGACCATCAGGCTGTCATAGAGACAGTTCCACCTTGTTTTGTTAGGAAGAGTGAGCCGCCTGTTTATCGCCTTGTACAGTCTCCTGCAAACACTGTACTAGTTCCTGAAAAAATAGTTTTGCATTATTTCATTATTTGCATTATTGATGAAATATTTTTATTTTTTATTCAAATAATTTATGGCTTACACTGCTTGTTCCAGAGCGCCTGGGCCTTGGCAATGGCGCTCCTGTATGCCTTCTTGAAGGCTCCAGGCATGTGCCTCTCCTCAATGTCGGTGTGCTGGCCAGGTTCAGTGTGTGCGCCGCACATTTTTGCTGCCTCGGCAGCTTGATGATGCCGTCCTCGCTGCCCTTCTCCATGTCATCAAAGGCGATGAACTGAAAAAAAATATTTAACTTATCTAATAAATTGTCATAAATGCAGCATTTTTAAAATTTTAAACCATTCTTTGAAGTACCCTTTACATTGTACTATTCAGTGTATTCTACACACCTCTAGCTCTAGGATCCATTGTCCCTCTAGAGGGTCAGCAAGGAGCTCCTCTAGGTGGGCGTCGGCAGGCTCAGCCTCAGCCTCATGCTCAGGAGCGCGAGCCTCCTCTTCCTGGTGGTTATCCAGATCAGAGACAAAGTGGACAAATACTGTTTGAAAATATTCAGCATTGTCTGTGGTTGTCCTGAAACAAATAAAACAAAAAAATTGTTTTTAAAATGTATTATTATTTACTAATACTTAGTTATAGACGATAATTTTATTCTATAGGCTATCGCTACTTCATTAAATTTATAATATTCAAGAATTCTGAAACAAAAAATATAATAACTTACATGGTGACCTTGTACTCTATCCCAAACTGGCTGTGGATATTCTCCATGACCTGGGCGAGTACATCATGGGTGTGGCTCCCCATGATCTTCTCGTAGACCAGGACAGCCATCTTGCTGTCTATGGTGTTTGGGTCCAGCCAGTGCACAGTCATACCCAGGTACTCCTTCTTGTTAGCTGACGAGCAGTCAGCACTAGTGCCCACCCACTTGACTTGCTCCAGTTTGCTAAAATGTAAGCATATCGGTAATTGACTTCATTAATCATTATGTATTGGAGTTATTTTTCAATACAATATACAAGGTGTCCCAGAAAAAGTTAACCGTACTTCGAATTAGTATAACTCAAAACCTATTAGAGATTTTTGAGTTCTGCAAAACAAATCAAATTTAACAACTATTTATCTGTCGATTCTAGAAACTTCATCAAATTCCCTTTTACGATATTGATACACTAATTGATTTAGTGGAGGCTATCAAAATTATGTTTGCGCAAGGAAGTAAAATAATGAAAGTTCAAATTTAAAATCAACAAATATATTTAAATCCATTTTTAACAAAAACACCTCTTCATATGGGTAATAAAATTCATTTTTTACTTTTCTAGGCACCGTTTCCTTCCACATGTTCTCCATTTCTTTCCAAGCACAGTTGTGCTTTTGATCGCATTGATTGAACAACTTTTTTGATTAACTTGTGATTTTCCTTAAATCTATTGACTTCACGTGTGATACTATCTCTTAACTGGTTGATGCTTTGTGGTGGAGTAGAATACACTTTATTCTTTTTCTTTCTATTATCTCATCTGGCGACTGCCTTCTAGGGCATAAGATGTCCCCATAAGAAATAATCGCACGGTGTTGAGTCAGGGGATCTTTGGGGCCATTCAATCGCATGATTTAGCGGGACAATGCGGTTGTCAAACGTTTCTCTTAGTTTTGTTCCTACAACAAACTGTCTATGAGTTTGTGCATGTCCTAAATCCACCAAAGTCTATTGAATTGGTTGCCGTAAATATGGCGGAGTTCCGAGAAGATCCTTTCGTTGATCATGTTTAGGTAGGCAGCACCAATCAAGTTATTGCCGTAAAACAATGGGCCGACAAGATAGCCATTCCCGCATATTCCGATCCATAGAAACACTTTCTGCTAACAAATACGTGTGTCAAAGTTCAGCGGCGCATATTGCCGAATGTTATGGCTATTTACCTTCCCATTCATGAAAAAGGTTGCCTCATCACCAATTACAATGTTTTCCAAGAAACGAGCAGGTTTATGGAGAAGCCATTCGACAATATGTCTACGACGAGGAAAATTAGTTTCACGAAGCTGGTGTCTTGCATGCATCTTATAGGGATGCCATTTTAAGTCATGTTTAATAATGCGGTTAAGTGATGACTTTGACTGATACATGTGGCTTTTGAAGAAGTGTCATCTGAACATTTTCGATATTTTCTGTTGTTCTTATGGTTCTCATACGACCCGAATGACCTTACTTAGATTTAAGGATGTTCCTTCATGTTGGTATTTGCGAACATTTTTTCAAAATGTGGGCTTGCTTGGTGGGTGCCTACCTGGAAAACGTTGCTCAAATGAATCTTGTACTTGTTTGATAGTGCCAGTCTTAATAAAGTTTGTGACTATAAATACGCGTTGATCTTTTGTTAATTGCATGATTAAAAAGGTTCTATGGAAGAAAACCTTTACACAGAAACGCTTTAATTTGCTTAGTAAGCAATAATGACGAGACCATACCACAGCGTGGCTGAAAAAACACTGTAAAATGGCCTAGGCTTTGCGTGAAGAATCGCACAGTGACCTAGGCTACCTAGGCTCTCTACGCTTCTCTTGGAAGTGCAAAATGGCCTAGCCTTCCTAGGCTTCGTTTCATTATTTTACTTCCTTACGCAAACATATTTTTGATAGCCTCCACTAAACCCATCATAAAAGCGAATTTAATGAAATTTCCAAAATCGACAGATAAATAGTTGGTAAATAAAACACTTTTTGCAGAACCCCAAAATCTCCAATAGTTTTGGGGTTATACTAATTCAAAGTACGGTTAACTATTTTCTGGGACACCAGGTATAATACAATATTGATTATTGACTATATATAGCGTTATTTTATAATACAATACTAAGAATATTTGAATACTCTTTCTTAGTTTCTTACCTGGTGAGGCTCTCCTTCATCTCCTCATAGGTTTTGAGGATCCTCCTTCCCAGCGTCCTCCTGGAGGGTACCCCTTTCTTAGGGTTGAGGGTGTGGACCATGTCCCTGAAGCTCTGACTGCCCGCAATCTGCAGCGGCAGCATGTTATCTACCACAAACCTGACAATTATCTTTCAACGGTGGACTGCAGGACGGCGCTGCCCTGGGCCATGATGCCAAAGCTCTCGGCGATGGATATCTGCCGATGATTCTTGCTGGGTTGACCGGCCGTGGTCTGAATGACCGGACCGGTCCTGCTGCGGCCGCCAGTCCCAACGTTGGCCTTGCAAGCTTGATCAACTTGTTTTGCCTTGTCGGGATGAACCCTGTTGAAGTGGTTCTTCAGGTTGGACTTGGTGCCCTTGTTCACCTTCACCTCAGTGATCTTGGGAAGGCAGGACAAACACTGGAAGATGTAGCTGTCACCAACCATCTTCTTGTACTTCACCCACTTGCCAAGGAATGGCCAGGGTGACTGAGGCTGAGCCTCAGTGAGCTCAGAGTCAATAGACTCCGCTGAGTCTCTTTTGCTTGATGCGGGCACAGTCTCTTGCGACGCCATCACTAATTCAATGCTATACAATAGCAAAGCACTGCACTAATAAATTACAATAAAAATAGGAACAGTTTAGAATAGGGGCGTGACTTCGTGCATTCATATACACGTGCACAAAAAATTTGAACGAAAGAAGCACGGGAACATATGGAAAAAATCACCAAAGATCGCGTAAAACCGGTAGCGTGCAGGAGCAACAACTCGTGAACTCTCGTCCGACAGCTGGTGAGAGACTGAAGCTGAGCGAACGTTTTGAGAAGACGTCAAGACCGGCCTCCCGCACTCCGTTCAGTATACGTTAGGTTTCCCACCTCTGACCTACCAATTTCTGCCTACAAGGCACGCGCGGCTCGCCTCTGTGCTAAACTGGAACCAAAAACTGAAATTATCGATTATTGCTAGTTTGGAAACCAAAGTATCGGCGATATCGATGAATCGATAACGCGGAAAAAATATCGGATAACCGATAACGCCTATATATATATATATATATATATATATATATATATATATATATATATATATATATATATATAGTCATGCCCAAAATTAATATATATTTGTATTTTATTAAATTGGTTGTAAAGTTTACATGATAGGAATAATTATTCTATTATGAAAGTTAGTGCAGAGTTATTATAAAGTCAGGATTTTAAAAATAATAAGAAAAAAAGGTGCACTACTTAGCTGAATCCAAAATCGCGCTGAGGTCTTTTTCCTGTAGGAGGTGAGTTGATTCCGTGGAGCTTTACTATTCAATCATCAGGGTGAAATGATGACAAAAATGAGTTAAATGAATGAGGATGTGGAATTAGAATTTATTTTGTTAGACTTTTGGAAAAATAAAGGACTCGCTTTCACGAGTCCTTTGCAGTGCCGACGATGAGTATCTAAACACTCTTCATGTTTGGGGCTGATTCTCATCTGAAGGAACTGGAGCACTAACATTTTTGCCAAAGAACTCTGCCATGAACTCAAAATGGCAACAAAACGTGTTATGTCTGTATCTTTTCCCAACAGTTCAAGATCATTTTTTGGATGATAACTGTATTTTTCAGCACGATGGCGCACCTTGTCACAGAGCAAAATTAATAATAAAATTCTTGGCTGAAAATATGCAACATTGAATTTCGGGACGTTGGTCCTGGAATTCGCCAGATTTGTAGCCAGTGAAGAATTTGTGGGTGATAATCAAACGCAGTTAATAAACAGAAGTGACCCAATTGCGAGTAGTTACGGATTATTGAATAAAATTGGATCAATATCAGTCAAGATATCACATCAAATTTTGACTTTGGCATGCCTTAAACGAATTGAAGCAGTCCGGAAGAACAAGGGACATTCATTCTAAATATTGACAACACCCATCAATTGACTGTATTTATTTCACATTCAAATTATTAGACAAACATACAAAAACAAAATACTATATTTTAACTCGGGAATTTTTCTGGATTTTATTTTTCCATACTCTATATTTTAAGAACGGGCTATTCGTTTCGTTTATTTTTTCGTATATTTGAAAGTTTTATCGAAGTTATTGCTAAAATAGATTTTCAATTCAGGAGGAAATAGCTACTGGCCCTTAAAAACGACTAAAGCAAAGTGAAAATTATTATAACAAATTTAGATGGAGAAAAAAAATAATCTTGAGGATTATTTTCTGACCTTTAGGCCGAGAAAATAATTCATTTAAAAAATAAAGACCAAAATTAAATTATTAGAAGACAAAGGTAGCGGCTTCGCCACTCCTCCTAACTGGAAGAGCTTGCGCTTCGCAGACTTTCGGTCTGTGGGCTACAGTTTGCTCGTTCTAGTAACGGTGTTTTGGGCTAAATAAAATAAAATATTTCCGTTTCATATTCCCTAATATAATTTACTTTTGATGTATTTTTTTTCATATCCATACTTATTTTCTTGGCCTAAATTCAAGAAAAAACTTTTAGCTGAATTCTTTTCATATACCGTAAAAACCATCCTCACCTTTTTCTTTTCTCATCTAAATTTTCTTTTATATACTAAAACTACTACCCCAAAACCGCCATCCTTAACTTTAACTTATTTTATGAATTTCACGATTTATAATTATTTTTTTTTCATTCTTAAATTTAGTAAGGAAATAGTAAATGGTGAGAAAAAAAATGGTAACTTAGAAATTACTTGCAATAAAACTTCAAATAAACGAAAAACTAGCCCTAAGTTTTTTTGGTTTTTTCAAACTCTAATTAACTCTTAGAAATAAGTTTAATAAAAGCTTTCAATTTACAAAAATAGCCCTGCACTCTAATTTTTCGATCTATAAATAAACTCTTAGAAAGAACTTTAATATTAAAAAAAATCTCTTGTCTGCTAATAATTCACTCTTGGTCTGTTTTTCAAATCCATCTTTATTTCCTAGGCCTAAAGGCAAAACAAAACAAAACATCGGAATTCTCTTGAAATACCGAAAAAAGAATCTTCATAGCTAATTTTTTTATCATCTAAATTTTTATATTTTCATTTTGTTTACTTTCTTTTAGATGGTAGCTATTTCCTTCTGATAAAGATTAAAGTGGAAAATCGATTTAGAAAAAGTTCGATAAAAGATTCGAATGTACGAAAAACAATAAAAAAAAGAAGTAATCAGTCATCTTAATTTTAATAAATTTTCTGAACTTCGCCATTAGCTCTTGGTCAATTTGTACATACAATCTAATAGAAAAAAAGGTCTTCTGACCAAAATGTCGCGTGCTCTCACTTATAATTCCTGGACTATCCTTGAGAGGACCTTAGCAATTCTATCATCCGAAAAAGAATGAAAGACAAAATAAGGGTTTCAAATTTTGTCAGAATCTGCCAAATAGTTATGATGTTATTGCCAAAACAATTAATTCCCGGACTAACCTTGGGAAAACTTTGGGAATTATAATATTCGAAAGAGAATGTAAACAATATAAGGGTTTAAAATTTCGTTAAAATCGGCCGAATAGTTTTTTTGTAATAACATTGTAACTATTCGACCAATCCTAACGAAATTTGAAACCCTAATGTTTTCTTACACTTTACTGGGTGTTTATTTGTGTGTGGACGGAGATAGTGGAAATATTTATCTCAAATTACGAGCATACAATCTTGCGTTTCGCAGCCCCCTGACATTAAATAAAGTCTGTATCTTTCCTGTCCTCAGCTCGGTGTCAATGACTGCACCTGTTTTGACGTTTGTTGGTACAGCTGTAGCGTTTCCCAGTACCTTGGTGATTGCGAGAAGTGTGTAAGTGTATAAGCGTGTGAATGTGTGAGCGCGCATGCGTGCGAAAATTCGTTTTGCCTGTAGCCCTTTATAACAATAGTACACATTATTGTTTACATGATCAGACAATGTATATTATTATATCTCGGACAAAAATGTTATATAAATATACAAGCCGCTGTTCTCTTCCTTAACAGGAAGAGCTTGGTTACACAGGCACCCCTGCGGGGTGTGGCCTACGGCCTTATTTGCTAATCTTAACCGCCTTTTTTAATCCCCTTTATAGACTCTTTATTTTAACACCCTTTTCTTCTTCTTCTTCTTCTTTTTTTCTTCTTTTTTCTTTTTCTTTTTTCTTTTTTGTCTTTTTTTTTCTTAGGTGACAACCGAACTAAAAGAAAAAATCTTATTCAAACACCTTCAAAAAATCTCGCTCTTAAAATATAGAGTTATGGATTACCTTTTAAATGACATAATGTCATATATTTTGCATATGCATAATTATGTGCGTACCCATTCCAAGCCTTCATAAGATTTCTATGACACCCATCTGTGAGGCTTCATTGTCAATCCTATTTGGCCTTGCAATGTGGGAGCACACTTCCATTGTTCTCAATACTCTATTAATGTCGGCTTCATCTCCCAGTTTTTTTCTTTAATCCTTAATTCTTATCTTTTCCTTGGCTGACTTGTCTTTCATCCTGTTCACCCATTTCTAAAACACTTTCGGCGATTCTTCTTCATCTATCTTATGGATTAGTCCGTTGCATTTTTCTTTTTGTTTTTCAATTATCAATACCGTTAGGTCTCCTTCTTAGTCCATTAGTCCGTTGTACAGTTCTCTGTTTGGTCCTTCTCTACGCATGTGTTCTGAAGTCACTCTTATTTCTACGTTCTTATTTATTATTTCAGGTGTCCATCTGAAGTTCTAAATGATTATGTGGGTTCTCTTGGAGATGGACTCATCGTCTGCTTTTAGCAATATTCCTCTAATTTTGTTCAATCTGCCTTGTGATAGGCCTTCCATTCCTTCGATGGCTTCTGTATGGGTCGCTGGCTTCCTGTTAGCAGGGTTGTTATGTGGTCGCTAATTGGAATGTTCACGGGCTCTAATTGGTAATTAAATGTGAGTTTGAAGTTCGACAGGCAGATATCTGGTTTTGCTACTGCATTGTCATTGGTGTAGGTTGGAAATTGCTCCCTCAATCTTTGTAGAATTCCTCTATTTAGCATCGTCTTCAGATGCCTGCCCACGCCGTTTGTGTTTGTATAACCATTTTCTGTGCAGTGGGCGTTTATGTCTCCCATAAAGAGGAATGGTTTCTATTATTGAATTGATTTGTGAAGTTTGCAATCGGCCGGCTGCTCCTCCTCGGAATTTGATATCCCGTTGCTATGATAAGACTGGTGAATTCAAGTTATATTTCTATTGCAGCATATGATTCTAATAGTCATTCTTGCGTCATATAGTCCAGTTCCTTTTTGACCGCAATGGCGACTCTGTAAAATCTCTTTCTTGAAAGATTAGTTGCTACGGTATTGTAGTTCACTATATTCATCTTTCTGTGTCCTGATATTAGTATTATATCAGTCTCTGATTTTCTAAAAATATTTCCGTAAATGTATTCTTTATCTTTCTATCCGTTCGTATTTATATGTATAATTTCTAATTTCTGTCTCTCCATAGTGAAAGTTTCGTTAGGTTCCTGTTCCTGGTAAGGGTAGTCTCGGGCGCTTTGATTTAGGTTTTTTTCTTCTTTCTTTCGTTTTGTTCTCGTCTACACATATATTCTTCCTTTCGTTTGTGGGAGATTGGCGTAGATAAGGCCAGTGATTGTTTGTTCCCTTGGGGTTGTACTTCTTTTTGTTTTAGATTTTCCTTGTTTTTTGCGGGGGTTTTTCTCGCAACTCCTGTTTCCGAGCGGATTCCTTCGTGCTGGTTTCTGATTCGGTTTCATCTGTATTTGTATCTCCTTTATCATCGTTTTCTTTAATTTGATCGATCAGTTCTTTTGTGGTGTTTTCGGTTATATTTATGTCGAAGATCCCCAAAGAGTCGACCTCTTTGGGGAAATTCATTGGCTCGAGTCCATTTTCTTTTAGCATCTCATTGAGTGCCGTAGCCTAGCTTCCTGAGTACGCTATGTTCATTATATATACGTATTTAATGCAGGTAATTAGTTTTACGTTTAATTTTTCCATTCTCGGTTGTTGTGTGGTTATATTGGTTGCTGCGGCGTATGGCATGTTCCTTTGTCCATTTGCTCTTTCCTGCTTTTCTCGTTCTTTCTTTTTTAGGATGTCTTTTCTTTTAGGGCATGACATGGCCATAGTCGGGTGTGGTCTCCCACAGTTAAGGCATTTTTTTTCGACACATTCTGGTATTCTGGTCTTTCCAGCCGCATTCCGAGCAAATCACTAGGTCCTTCTTTTAGGGCATTCGGTACTGATGTGGTCCTCCATTGTATACCAACGGAAGCAGCTCTGAATAATTATGAAGGCGCTCTCTTTGGACGTTAGCTTGTATAATCCTCATGCAGAACGCAATGAGTCCTTTATCGATCATTTTGGAGGACATTTCGGTGCTTTCGCACACGATTTTGAGCATGTGTGTGTTCTCTGGATTTAATGATTTCATGTACTTTTTTTAGCCATGGTTGCCTTTTGTCTAATTCATCCTTTATTTCTTGTAGTGAGTGCATCCCGACCCATAGTTCAATTTTTCTACATACCACGCTCCTGTTGGCTGTAATGTGGGTTAGAGTCTTTGCTTCTAGTTCGAGCCTCTTGAGCGTTACATTCCATGCCGAGCATATGAGATGTTCTACGTCCTTGTTTTCGCGACATATGACGATAATTCCCTTCGGAACTTCGAGGCATTTGATGAGAAAGAGTTGGAGGTCATTAAAGATCCTTTGGCAACTTCCTGCGGTGTCCTCTTCCTTCCATTCGGGATTAGTCTATAGGGGAGTCGCTTAATTAACTCCCCTTCCATGATCCTCTTGTAGGGGAGAGGACCCCCGATCCTACTGTGAAAAGGACAGAAGCTAGAGGTCTAATCCCTTTTCTGTGTGTACTTAGTAGTTCTTTAAATACCTTCGTATTAGCGCACTCCGGAACCCTCCTACCTCAATAGGCCTACACTATTATACGCCCCTCCAAGGTCTCCGGCTTGTGTCCTTAAGGGAACCCTTTCTTCGCGGCCCCCAACAGGCCTTCCTTCTGGGGTTCATTGCATCGTACTACCAAGGAGGTCTGGGCGCAGTGAGGCTTGTGTTATGTTGCGAAAATATGAAAAACGTGGAAGTTAGATAGCGTGAAGTGTGGATAATCCCTCTTTATGGGATAACCCCGTATAAAATCAATAGGAGGCCTCTCCATTCAAACCAGGTAAGCATGTAGATTGGGCGCAGTTTTTGAAGAAAATTAGCTTTCCATGAAAAATCACGTTTTTCGCCTTTTCGATTTATTTTTGGCATTGCCTCCTTTATCTTGAGTAACTTTACCAGAGTGTATAGCGCGTAAAGTTGTCAGATTGACTGAGCCGTCCAAGACAAGAATTAAGAATTGATTTAAGTGTGTAAGTGTATGTAGGAGACAAAAAAACATGAGTAGATAGATAGAAATAAATAAAAGTAGTGAAAAGAGAAGGTAGTGTGACGGATTCGCTTTCATTATATTTTTTTGAGTTTTTTTCATTGTTTTTGATATAGTTTATTTTTACGGCGTTTAAGCCATTTGTTTTAAATATCCTAATATTCTTTGGATGTGTAATGTGCTGTTGTTTTTTTGTAATCAATTACTTCTTAACTTTGTGTTTAATATATATTTTTAGTATTTATTTTGTAGTGTGTTTTGTTTCTTCTTTCTTCTTGTCTCATTCGGTTATATTGAGAGTTAATCGGTATAATTTTGTCATATTCGATAAAGTTTTCAAAGTTTGGTATTATTTTGTCTTATTAGGTTGGTTGTCTTCGTCTTTGGTATTTAAAGTTAAAATTTGCTGGTTTTAGTCCTCCTATCAAGCTATGTTGCTTCTCAGGTGGACGGTAGCCAACGCAAGCCCCAACTCCCCACCGTGATGCCCGGTCACGGCGATAACCTCCCTAGTAAAAAGTGTCAGCTTAAAAAAGAATCCGGACAGAGATTCGAACTACCGACCCAGCGATTGTTTGGAAAGCGTGCTAACCACTACACTAGCCGGGAGGCTAGTGTAGTGGTTAGCACGCCCCTGCCAGCCACTAGGCTAGCGGATTTTGCAAATCTGGCTCTTCTGTTCGGGTAAATCATTTGAATGATTTCATCATTGGTGATTGTGATATTTAAAGAGAGAAATTAGTGTGGGGATAGTTAAAAGAAAACTGGATAGAAGTATGCGTAATTAAGAGAGAGAGAAATATGTGCCAGGTGGTCTGGTAAACCCAGTAGTTATGATTCTTTATTGTATTTTCTGTGTTAAAACGCTTTAGCGTTCAAGCCTTTGTTTTCTTAAATAAAGCAGTTGGGTTATTTTTGGATAACTTGCTAATATACTTATTACTTTTTGTATTCTTTCTTTACATTTTAATGCTTTAATAAATGTTAATTAATGTGTCCACTTCGGATCTTTTTTATATTAATTTATTTAATTATTTAATTTTCGCCACTTCGGATTTTTTATTATATTGTAGTTGTTTTATTTTAATCTGTCCACTTCGAATTTTTTTATTTATTTATTACTAAGTTTTCTCCAATTCGGATCTTTTATTATGTTGTAACTGTTCTATTTTAATATGTCCACTTCAGATCTCTTTCTTAAATTATACATGCCTTTTTTCTTTTTTAGGTATATATCGGGTATAATTTCTCTTTGCGTCTTCAGCTGGCCGCTTTCAAACGCTTGTTTAAAGTATACTCGTATATCATGGTAGGCTTCATTCGGTAGTCTCAGTTGATTTGTTATTTCTTTTGGTAAATATTTCCCCATATAGCGATTGATCGCTTATGAAGAGTCACATTGATTGGATCTATTTCATTTATTGCGTGTAGCAATGTCGAGGAAAGAATGTCCCAGAGTCGCGTTTGAGATAAACCTCACAGCCATGTTTTGTACTCTCTGTGCTTTCCTTAGCGCTGCATTGCATAATGTGTGCGCGGGAATGACGGGATAAAGGAGCAGTGCTCTCACGAGGAGTAAGTATAATTTTCTCTTATTGGGCGGTGACAGTATCCCAAAACGGAATAGAGATCGGAACGTCTGCTGGCTACAGCGATCTTCTCTTTGAGGTGTGTTGTATATCCTCTAGTTGTCAGGATTAAGCCGAGTACTTTGCCTTGTGTAGAGTAGTGGTAATGTTCACGCTCCACCACTACTTCCACTGCTCGATTGCGTCCCATCGGAATTATCTTAAACTTGTCGATGTTTGTCTTTATTTTGTTTCTTTTTTCGTATTTGCGATTTTTCTTCCTGTTCTGTTGGCTATATCCCTCGGGTTACGGTAGTCGCTCTTCACGATTTGGGTGATGTCTTCAGCCAGTTGTATATATTGAGCAAAATCGTAGTTAAGGTGAGGGAGTCGCTGGTATATATTGCATACAATGTGGGGCTCAAACATCGTCCCTGTGGTACCCCTGCTTCCAGGTCGAAGAATTTTCTCTAGATACCGTTTATGCTAATCATGGCCTTTCGATTTTAAAGGTAATTGCATAAAATCTTCGCCATTCCATCCTCCATGCCTAGGTCGTATACCTTTCTTTTCAGGCCTGGTACCCAGACCTTGATAAATGCCAAGGACACGTTTTTTAACACTATTTCTACTATATTGCCTTTGGCCTTAGCAATAGCAATCTTCTCAGTTATGAAGGCCAATGCGGTTTCCGTGCCGAGTTTCCTTCGAAAACCGTGCTGTTAGTTGTTATATTGGTCCTCAGTTTCGAAGCAGTTCCTAAGTCTGGTGATCAAGAGTTTTTCTAACAGTTTTCCTATAAACTCCAACAGGGAGATTGGCCTGTAGCTACTGATTGTTTTCTTTGGTTTTCCAGGCTTTATCAAAAATATCATTTTGGCTTTCTTTAATAACTAGGGGAAGTGGCCAACATTTATGTAGGCATTGAAGGTATTTAAAATAGCTTGATTAACATTTGGAGGTGCGTTTATAAGATGCTTTTTCGTTATTCCTGTCATTCCTAGTGACTTCTGTTTAAAGCTTTTCAGTGCGGTTTCGTACTCTTCATGAATGAATGGCCTTCCCTCCACACGAGCACGGCGTGTTCTGTTAACCAGATGATGAGGTTTGAGCTCATCACCCAATTCTCTCAACCTTGTTTCTACTTCCTCCTCGTAATTCCCGTAGAATTCTGCATTTTCCGCTTAGCTTGTACGAAATCTATTTATCCAGTAATTTCTGAAATGGCCCTTTACATCTCTATATCTGCTAATTTCATTTCCGTTGACTAATAATCTTATTTTATCCCTTGGAGGGGTTCCTCTCAATCTCTTAAGTTGATTCCAAAATTTTCTTGGGTCACCTTATGTGTCCATATTGCCAATTATGTTGTATCAAGCCTGCTTAGTCTTTTCCATAATGAGAAGTTTGATGGTGTATCTCAATTCGCGCAGTTCTCTATAACGTTGGGATGTGTTTCCATACAAGTTTATATCGTTGATAAGGACTTCCATGCGTTCCATCCTCTCGGTGATATCTCTATCCCACCTTGGGGCCGGGAGAGCTTTGAACCTCGTCCATGAGATAGCTAGACGGTCAGCCTCTTTAATTTTCTCCACTAAATTACGAAGATATTAATCGATCTCCTCAAGCGAGGCTCCTTTCAGTCAATTTTCTTGTATGGTACTCAGATGTTCTTTATATGTGTCCCAATCAGCTCTGTTCAAGATTCTTCGTTTGGTTATTTGGACATGTATCGGTAAGGTTGATAGCGTTGTCACCAGGCTGATACTGTCAGATGATATATAAGGCCCGGTACTGTCACCTGATTAAGAGCGAAATTTTCTTTAGTTAGTATAATATCAGGTATGGTCGAGGACCTTTTGGTTAAAAAGGTGGCGAAATTGGTCTTTCCCTCTGCACTATGTTCCTATTAATTAGGAGGCTCAGTGAGTTACCCGCTCCATTGAATACCGTCGTGTAGCCCGCCTCTCTGCAGTGGGCATTGAGATCTCCGATTAAGATTGTAGAGGCGTTTCTACGGAATAAACGGATAAAGCTAGGAATTAGCAAATATTGAAGGTTGATAACAGACGGCCACCACAACGTCATCATAGGTCATCTTGATTTTTATCGCCTGGCGCCAGGTAAGACTCATCTAGTCCTGGAATTTCTTGGAATCTTATGCCTCTCCTGATTGCAATTGCAAAACCATCAAATCTTTCGTTAGAGTCATTTGCCATTAGTACTTCGTAATTGTAGATTTTAATGTAATTTGTCCTCATGTCAACACTGTGCTCAGAAATGAGGATGATATCTGCGTCCATGTTCCTTATGATTTCGCTGTAAACCTTTTTCTTATTTGTCCAACCGTCAACATTGAGGGAGAAGATTTTTAAGTTTCTAATATATCTTATTTGATTATCCATGATTAGTTCTTATGCAACTGTTTCGGTTTCGATCCGCTTTCTCTGGCTGGGGATCTTATCCTACCGCTTCTCTTCTTTTTAAATATCTCATGTGCGAGGTTAAAGCAAGACTCCTGGGAGATCTCAATTAAACCTTGTTTTAGAGCCGCTATCAGGTCATCTTCGTTTATTTCTTCTTCGTAGTCGTATTTGTATTTTCCCTTAATGATTCCTGATATGATGTCAGTTGATCTTGAAATCTTCGGTATTGGTGCAGATGGTGAACCGTAAATCGTCATACCTAGTTCTTCTGTTGTTTTACAGGTTTGCGGGGGACAGCACTATCTATTGGCTCGGTTTCTTCTTTACTTCCCATTTGTGTGGCTGTAATGGTGACCCCATCTTTGGTCTTGGGGCCTGGTTCTATTCGGGAGTCACTAGGTACTGACGTTCTTGGTTTATTCAGGCTGACGTCTCTAAACGTGAGACGAGATTTTGTCACAGTTTCCTTCATGTCTTTGATTTGGGTCTGGAACAGCTCCCCTGATGGAGAATTGCCCGGGAACTGAACCACATCGATTTGAGTCCGTTATGAACTAACATCTTATTCATTTCCGTTGCATAGCTTCCTAGTTTAATAATGTTGGCAAATAGTGCAGGAAGGATGCACATCACCAAATCTGGTCGCATTTCCGGATCTATGTTGAGCAATGTCTTTTTCTGGTTGTCTGCTTTTGTAGTCTGTGCCTACGTCGTGTTAATCTTTTTGTTTCTATCCTCTATTACTGTTTTTTTCTTTTTAGCTATTATGGTCTCTTTAAGCGGACAGGCCATGGATAGGGTTCGATTTCGATTGCTGCAATTTATACATTTCTTCTACGGTTTTTACACTCTTTCCACGTATGATCTGTGCCGGCGCATTCAGAACACACGTTACCTTCGAACGAGCATTATTTTGTGGAATGCTTCTCCAGGGCATAACAGGAGAAGCACACTTGAAGTCGAATAAAAACCTCATGTTCAATGCAGGAATTAAACATGACCATTCCATTTTCCTTAGCTTTGTTTTCTATTTCATTAGTTTGAAATGTCACTTTGAATACATGACTGTATTCATCTCCCCGATTCTTGAATTTATAGACTTCGTCTATCTTAGCCCAATTTTGCTTGGACTCTATTTCATGTTGTATTTCTTCAGCAGAGTGTGAGCCAACCTAAGGGTCAATGCGTCGACAGACGATCGATCTCTGTGCAGCAACTTGAGGGGGCACCTTAGGAATGAGGTCGATCTTTTCAAATTCATTTCTCGATTTTGTGCTCAGAATACTATCTATGTCCTGGGTCGTGTCGCATATGGCTAGGTAACCATACTCTTGTTCCTTCACTCGGCAAAGAGCAATCCCAGGTTTCGAGAAGGCGAGTTTGAATACCTTCTCCCTCGCTGGTTTCTGACAGCGCTATTTCGCCCTAAGGGGAATGCGTTTATCGCCATTGGGGTGGTTTCATGACGGCCCCAAGGCGGCGGTTTCGGTTGCGATCCTAAAAGGCCCTTATCGTGAGGCGTTGACCTATTACTCTTTCCCAGTTCTCCTTTATCTACCCTACCTATGATCTTGTCTTACCTGTCCTGACCACTCCACCCCAGACTAGGGTCCCCTTCTTTTCGCCCCCTGCAGGGCTTTCTTCCGGGGTTCGGACACGTCATAGACAGGCGGCTTCTACAGACCTTAATTGGTAGAAAAGTTATCTGAATTTGGGATGTGCTGCTGTGTTTAAAAAAAGAAAGAGTTCCAAACTTGCGTTGGTTCTCCGGGGCGTAGGCTCGCCAGCGCGCGTAATTTAGATCTTCTTTGGACTCAGTTGTGGAGCTTTGAAGTAAAAAGGCTTCTTCACTTACTATCCGTAGCGTTAAATCCGCTGGCTAACAGTAGCAGGGCTTGCTGTGTAGTTTTCATCCTTTTCTTATGCAGGTGCAAGTATCCACTTACGTCTTGAAAATGTTAGAAGTTAAAAGTATATAGTTAGAGTAGAGTGAATAGTAATCATTAGGGTATAGTGGTGAAATGGAATGAGTAAGAGTTAGTGCAGGTTGCTGGGTGACCAACCATCACTTGAGTTCTTATCTTCAACTTTGATATCCTATAATTTATTCAAATGTGTAGGGGCTCTCACGCCTCTATTCTTCTAAGATTATCTTGTGTTCTATTTGAAAATTTCGCAGTCGTTGGTGACTTCTATGTTTTGTTTACAGTTCTGTAGGGATTCCTATACTATCTATATATTGGTACGGGGTTAACTCCATTTAACGCTTTTCCGCTCGCAAAAATTTCCTCTATTGATTGGTCTATGTTCTATTGGGGTCTGGATCTTCCTTTTTTCTTCTTCTTCTAGAAGTGTTTCTAGTTTATCCCATATTCTGACCGCTCTTTTATGTAGGGATACATTAACCGGCTCCATCTCTATTTCATGGTGCACATCTATCTGCCTCTTCCGCTCTCTCCTTCTTGTATTTGTAATTAATAGTACGCCGCTGTTCTGTACTCTCTGTAATTTTACGTTATTGGTTTTATTTAGATTTCTGAGTGGAATTGCGGGATATAGTAGTACTGATTGACACAGAAGGTTGTATATTTTGATTTTATTTTTTGTATTTAGGTTTTTTAACTGGTAAAGTTTCGCTAAGTTAGCTTTTGCTAGTCTGATTCTCTCGGTGGTGTGTTTTAGGTACCCGTTTGAAGTTGTTTAGTCCTAGTACCTTGCCTTCCTTTTTATATCTGTACCTTTCTTCGTTTATCATTACTCTTGATGTTTTTTCTTCGTCCTATAGGAATTATGGTAAATTTGTTTGCATTTGTCCTTATCTTCCATTTTTTTCAAAGTTGTTTATGTTCTCGATTTCTGCAGCAGTGATTCTGGCTGCCGTTGGTGGGTGGGTGCCTGTATGGACTATTAACGATTATCGAGATGTCGTCTGCGAATTGTACGTATTTGGTGTTATCGTAAATTGGATTTGGAAGGTCTACTGTATATATACTATATAACGTCAGACTGAGACATCCTCCTTGGGGAACGCCTTGATTGATCCCAAATTCGGGTCCCCGATATCCTTCTATGCTGATGAATGCTGTGCGGTCTGTTATGTAGTCACATATGCATTTTTTTTAGGATAGGTGGAAGTCCTAATCTCTTGATTTGTATTTTAGGCCTATTTTCCAGACCTTATCAAAAGCCTTCTGCACGTTTCTTAATACCAGATCTGTGTATTTTCTGTCTTATTTGGCTTTGGCTATTGTTTCTACTATTACGGCCAGTGCCCTCTCGGTACTGCTACCTTCCCTGAACCCGTGTTGGTGGCTAGGAATTAGATCGTTGTCTTCTAGGTGTTGGCTCAATCTCCTGCCGATCAATTTTTCAAGTAGTTTGGCCACTGTTTCTAGTAGTTATCGGCCTGAAGTTTCCTGGTTGGTCAGGGGGCTTGCCTGGTTTGGGCAAAAATACTATTTTCCCTCTTTTCAGGGCGTCAGGAAAATACCCGGCGCTTATTGCCGCATTTAAGATTTTTACTATTTTGGCAAGAAATACATCTGGCGCTCTTACCAGGTTTTCGCCGGATATCCCTGTGTCTCCAGGAGCTCTTTGCTTGGTGTTGTTTAGAGTATTTTTTAATTCCTCAAGTATTATTGGGTCAACTCCTTGCTCCATCATTACTGTATCAGAAGCAGAGTGATTGGTTGTTACTTCTCCTCTGTTTCTATCCATATCTTCAACTAGTCTAAGTTCATGGTCGCGGTCAAAATCTTCGTTTTCTTCAGGTGATATCTTGAAAACGTTATACCAGTATTCTCGAAATACGGCCTCAATTTGTTCTGGTTCTAGCGCATCTTCTCCATTTTATTTGATGGCTATTTTTGTCATCGGCTTTTTATTTCTTATCACCATGTTGATCTTGTGCCAAAATTTTGTAGGATTTAGTTCGGAGTCTATTCCGTCTATCATTTGGTCCCATCTTATGCCTCTCTCTGTCATAATTATTAAGTTTATTTCCGTCCTCATGTTGAGGAGGCGTTTCCTATCACCTCTTTCTGGACCAACTTCCTCTATCTTTTCTCTTAGGTTTAAATAACTATTTTCCAAATCTGCTAATTGCGGTGTATACCGATGATGTGGCAATGTTCCAAACCTTGTTCTGAGTATATGATTTTTGTCTGTATTTATCAGCTTTTTCATCATGTTGTTTAGTGCTTCATCTGTCTTTTCTAGGGTTGCATCGTTTAAATTTGGTTGCTGGTAAACTGTTAAGTCTTCGGCGTAGCCGCGCCAGTTAGCCTTTTTAAAGCTTTTTTCTGACTGGGCATTTTATTTGTATAGGGTCTGCGGACAATGTTACTACCACCTTTTCTTGATCGCTGATGGTGGGTGGACCTTTTTCTATCAAATAGTTATATTGAAAATTATGGGAAGCTAGCACGATATCTGGTTTAGTTGTTCTTCTTAAGCCAATGTACGTAGGGAATTTCAGGCCGATCCTCTCAACTATGCATCTTGCTATTAGCAGATCTACATTTCTTCCGCTCTTGTTGAAATTGGCTGTATACCCTGAGGCTCTTGTTCTGGCGTTCAGGTCTCCTAAGAATAATACTTGTTCTTTTTGTCTAAATATCTCCATGAAGTTATGTATAGGCACATATCCCCTCCTTTGGGGGTGGTACCCTTCCATAATTATTATTTCTCCTGTTCCAGTCTTTACTTGATGGCTAAGTAGGACTCATCTAATTCTTTCAATCTTTTAAATTTTATGTCATTTCGGACGGCAATCGGTACTCCGTCGTAGTTTATATCTTCTGTTGTCTTTTAGATTGTTTTATAATTAAAGATTTTAATGGAGGTTATTTTCGGATCGATGTTGATTTCATTTAGTAGGATGATCTGAGGGTCAAGTTGGAAGTATGAGTGGCAATGCGAGTAACTTTTGGCATCCCAACCTGACACATTGACTTACTATTTTAAGCTTTCTTTTCCTTTCCATCTTGTATCTTATTGTTCCAGTGAAGATCTTCTCTCAGTTATCTTTAGCTCTCTTTCGTAGGGGGACTTTGTTCGCCCGCCTCTTTTCTTTTTAAATTCTTCTTTCTTTATATTAAAGCATATCTCTTTCGGGATCATTATTCATCCACTCATTAGAGATATATGGACTTCGTTAGCTGAATACGGGCCTTCAAATTCATTCTTATAAAGTCCTTTTATAATCCCTATGATGATTTCCTTATTGTTTTCTATGGGGATTGGTCTATATTCAGGAGCGTATACTCTCAGATTAATGCGCTTTTTTTCCTCATTTTCCTTCTGGGTTTGGTGGTGGGATTCCTCGTTTCCTGCTTCTTCTATTGCTTTTCTTGTTGTGTTTCAAAGGAGCCTGCCTCGGCTACAGGTAATTCCACTTCCATTCCCTCTTCCTCTTCCTGTGCATGCTTGATCCTAAGTCTTGGATCTCTCTGTAACCTGGATTGATACTAGACAATTGGATGGAGGGCTCATTTTCACCTGCTTGTGTTTGGGTTTCCGGTGTTGGCGTTGTGTACTTGATGTTTAATACGTCCGCCGATGGCGAGTTCTTCGGGAACCTCATAAGTTCCAACCCGTTATTACTTAGCATTTTGTTAAGTTCCTTGGAATAGATTTCAGGGTTCGCAACATTGATTACGTGAGCATGTAGTATGTACGCCAGTATGTTTAGAGATTTTTCTTGTTTGAGCTCTATTATATTTTTTGCTGGTAATATTTGTTCCGCTGTTACCTTTGCTACCTTGGCATATGTTTGGTTTTTCTTCTGCTCCTCAAGCCTTATCTTCTATCTCCTCTTCTTCTCAATAATCTCTCTCTTAATGGGACAAGCCATCGCCATCGTGCGATGGTTCCCGCCACAATTCACGCACTTATTTACTTGGCTTTTACAATCTTTCTATGTGTATATAGTTGAGCTGCATTCTGAGCATTTTTTTCTCCTTTTTGGGAGCAGTCCCTAGACATATGTTGGTCTAAAGCGAAGCAGCAGAAACAAGTGAGAAGATTTATGAACTCATCGCTTTTGATTTGGTCCTAGTTATCTTTAGGTCAAATGCTAACAGGCCGTTCTCCCTCACCTTATGCGCCATGCCTGTTTCTCTGAACAAAACTTTAAAAACATGGGTGTACTCTTTATTGCTAGTTTTGTTCCTGAATTTCATAACTTCCTTGACTTTAGCCCATTCTTGCCTTTTTTCGATCTCTTTTTTATTTCCGTTGCCGGATGCTTTCCTATCCACGGATCTATCTGTCGACAGTATATGGCCTTTTGGGCCTCCACTTGTTGAAGAACTTTAGCTTCTAGTCCGATTTTCTGGAAGCTTGATGTGACTTTCTCACTGAGTGAGTTATCCATATCTTTTTCCGTTTGACAAATTGCCACATAGCTGGTTGAGTAGACTAGGAGTCGGATGAGTACTATTCCTAGTTCTCCATATATCACGTTGAATACAAGAGTGCGTTCCCGTTTTTGTGCTCCTTTTATGGTCTGCAAAGGGACCCTTTTCGTTCCTTCCATTATTCTAATCGAGCTTCTTCCTTTTCTTCATTTAGCGTTCTAAGGTGAAAAAAATAAGGAAAAGGCGAGAAAACAAAAAGTTAGAAGGTGCGGCTGAAATCCAGTTTTTCGTCTGGCTTATTTCGCTAGCGTGTCAGTGAACCCTACCAACCTGTCTGACGCCTAGCCCTAACAGTGTTTGTTCCACTCAAAAGGATCGTCGCTCATACGGGCATTAACCCGTCCCGAGCTAAGCTTCGGCCTGCGCCGATTAAGCCGCCCGGTTCAGATATGGCTCCTGTCCTTAAGAGGATCTATGGAGGCTCAGCTTCCCTAACCCACACGCCCTAAGAATAAGAAGATGTGGGATAGAGGAGCAAGAGTATATGTCGATGGTCAAGTCTTAGTAGAGTGAAGTCTTGTTAATCAGTCTCAAAATCTTCTTTTCCAGGAGGAAACGATGCACTAAGCTTCAATCAGTTATGAGGTTTGAATCGCTGTCCGAAAATCTTTGTAAGAAAATTTACCAACATCTGCTATCAAGGGTCAAGTATCCAAGGATGAGAGTACCGCCGGCTTATATTCGCTAAGGACTGAACATTATTCTGACTAGTCCAGTGCATGGGGCAGTCCATAGCCGCGAAGTTGTTTTCCCTGCATCTTTTCACGGTAAAAGAGACAAAGGAAAGGAAAAGACCACTTGCTCGGTAATGTACCGACTTATGTTGAAGAAATCGGAGTTGTTGTTCAAGTATTTTGGCGTGGCTATGAACGCTGCTTTCATTAGCTTCCTCCTCCTTCTGTTGTATGCACGTGTTACTGCTGTTGCTCCCATATAGTTGATGCGGTGGTCTGCATCTCGCAGGTGTTCGGTGATAGCGTAGCCGAGTTATCCTACCTGTGCTTCCCTACTATGGTATCCACGCCATTGAATGTCTGACCAAAGTAACCAGGTGGCAGTCGCTACTTGGCACCCTGTATACTACGGAGTTCCTATTGATTTCCGTCGGTGGTTGGGAGCGGCAGATGTCTCCAACTTTGACACCAGCTTTAAGGGCGACTCTGGTAGATGATGCCAGCCTTCTTCCCACTACGATGGAGAGAGGACTAGTGGGGGCTGAGATAAACTTTGTGTTAGGTTTCATTGCCCCTGCTGCTGCAGCACGCTTGCCGATGTTAATGGCCTTGCTCCTTGCCCTTCTGTTCAAAGCAACAGGGTACTTTAGCCTCAGAAAGAAGTCTTGAATGTACTGCTCCTCTTGTGTGATGAACTGTTGGCTGTAAATGCTCCTTGCCCGCAGGAAGAACCCGATGACGATGCCCATTTTGGTCCGACAGTAGTGGGCCGACAGGTAATGGACAAAGTCATTTTTGTTGGTTGGCTTCATGTAGACGGAGAATTTCAAGCCTTCGGTAGTTCTAAGTAATTTGACGATTAGGAGTAAAAGCGTGGCGTCGTCTTCCTCTTACTCCACAGTAAATTTGACAGGTGAGTAAAGATCATTGATCCTGCGGAGCAATCTCTCATTGTTGAGACGTTGTGGAACGATTACGATCGTATCATCTACGTACCTGAACCATTTGATGAGTGGCCCAAGCGCTTCACTTATCTGCCCCGCCTCCATTTTTTCCATGAACAGCAGGCTAAGACGGCTGACAGAGGCGATCCCATGGCCATCCCGTACATATTTTGGTAATCCTGCTCACAAACAACGATGCTGTTGAACCTTACGCAGACCTCTACCAGCTCCAGGAAGTCAGGAGGAGGGAGGGGTAGAGACTGGAAAGGAACGAAACATCCGTAATAAAGAACTTTATACCACTTGTGTGGTCTTTTTTTTTTTCTCTCTCTCTCTCCTCTCTCTCTCTCTCTCTCTCTATTTATATATATATATATATATATATATATATATATATATATATATATATATATTATATATATATATATATATATATATATATATATATATATATATATATATATATATATATAAATATTGTTACCTGTGACGTTAGTGAACTTAATATCGTATAATACGTTCCTGAGCCTGGATAACAGCTAGGATTCGACGTTGCGCGTACTAGATGAGCTTTTGGTGTTTGTATGTGAGGGAAATTTTCAACCATTCTTTCATCAAACAATTGTGAAATTCAGCCATATCGTGTGTATGTTGTTCCATATATTTGACACGTTGTTCGAGGTAGTTGCATATTTTTTCGGTGGTGCTCAGATCGGGTGATTCATCATACCAGTTAGTCACAGTTCTTGCTCGCTGAAAGCTGGAGATTTCATCCTGGCAAACAGGGATTGCTATGTTACGTTCCGCATTAAGATGAAGGGTCAACGAAAAAATCTGATCGTCTAGCAGCTCGATGTAGGCATACTGGTTCAACCAAAGGCCCCATTTCCGCATAATTAAAACACCGACAGTACATCCCAGAGCCGCTTCTAGCTTGAACTACAGTCTGCGCACAGTCTTCCTTGAATGACTCATGAGCACTACAATGAATACGACGCTGGCCACCATTCACATACAGGCAGAGAAGGGATTCATCTCATCAGATGTTTCTATTTCTCTATGGTGCAGTGTTTGCCTCTTCTAATCCACTGTAGCCGGCTAACTTCGTGAGTAAAAAAAAGCAAAGGCCTCCTGCGTGCCACTCTGTTCCAAATGTTCGTGCTAGGCAGTTCCCTATAGAGTGTTTTCAGTAATAGGTGCCGATAGACCAACCTTAAGGAAAGCGATTTTTATCTACAAGCCGTAAACAGTCGGCCCGGGACCGGACAGCCAGACTCAGTCGGGCGGTCCCGGTCCGTCAGTAATTGCGGACTTTCGGCCACAATTATGGCAAGAATTTTCTTAGATTGGGATTTTTGTTATTGTAGGTAGATCCGCATGACCTTACGCGTAGATACACCTGCAAATTCCGCTACTTCCTTCAGAGGATGGCCTTGGAAACGCCCAAGTAGAATCAATCCTTTTTGCCACTCAGTAACATCTGCTTTGCACCCCATTTTACACACAGCGTACGAGACAGTCCCGATTCACCTCGTCCCCATGTAAAAACAAACCAAAACAAACTCACTACCTTTGTTTACACGGTTACGAAAATTTATTCTCGGTTCAGTTGCTTCCTACAAACTCAGACAAAAAAAAGTCAGTTTCCATTTCGAATTTTAGTAAATATACATATTATTATCATTATTATATAAAATTTATAGATGTTTTAATTTATTTTTAATTTTTGCATATTTTACCTGCCTTTTAATTGCTTAAATTCCGGGGGGGGGGTGTAACAGTATTTTATTACTGATCTTACGTTTATTTGTCTCATTTTATTTCAAATCAATTCTTGCATAGGGTGGAGACTAGTGAAGAGGGAAGAAGACTAGCGAGGGAGAGAAACTAGTGAAGGAAGGAGACTAGCGAAGGAGGGAAACTAGCAAAAGAAGGAGATTAGCCAATGATGAAGGAGACTAGTCAAGGAGGGAGACAAGCGTAGGAGGGAGACAAGCGAAGGTTGGAGACCAACAAGGAGGGAGACCAACAAGGAGGGAGACTAGCGATGGAGGGACATAGCAAGGAAAGGAAACTAGCGAAGTAAGTAAACTAGTGAGGGAGGAGGGCTGGAGACAGAGCGAGATTAGCGATGGAGATTACCGAGAACTAGTTCGTATATAGACTAGACTAGACTAACCAGCGTGGAGCTAATAAAGGGCAGACCAGAGTGAAAATGAAGAGTGAAACTGTCTGCAATGACAACCCCACCCCTCATTTTAGGTGGTCTTTCCAACACTAAACCTCTCGGAACAGTTCGTACAACAATGCACCGTTTCTAAAATACGCAGTCGTTCGTAAATCAAAACATAGACAATTAAAAATACAGACTTGAGTTTAGCAGGGCACACCTACTCAAAAGTAGAACTTTGTTCGTATATCAAAGCACAACACTCTAAGTGCGGTCAAAGCACAGCTACTTAAAAGCTCTAATTAAAGATCCATGTTTTCCCCTTCCGAAGGGAAAACCGCCAGGCTTACAAATAATTACCAATATCTGAACTACAGATGCCTATGTGCGTGCGTACCTTGAATGTGGAATCGATGTACGCGCACTGCGCTGAAGGGATCGCTTCGCTTTTCGATAATATTTTGATCTGCGACATTTCGAACATTTCACCAAAAGCAACTGTTGTTACTGCTTCAATTGCCCTTGCTGCTGCTACCGCTCTTACTGCTGCTACTACCGATGATGCTGCTTTTGCTCTTACTGTTTGTACTGCTGCTTCTACTGCCACAACTACTAGTACTGCTGCCACTGGTACTGCTGTTCTTGCTGCTGCTTCTGCTATTTCTACTACTACTGTCTTCAAGGTCGCTACTCTTGAGTTTTCTACCCCGATTTGGGTGTTTTAATGCAAGTCTGGGTTTCAGGGTTTTTATTTTCATTAAATGTGTGGTTTTCATGGCCATTCAAGACAAGCTAAAAATGTATTAAAAACCATATTTTCTACTTGAATAAAAGTAAAAATTGCTTTAGACGTCTCTTGTACAACAGTAAATTTACAAATTATGAAAACATAAATGTATATTCTCACTTTTATGCATCTTTGGTGGCGTAAGCATTTCTTTAGTACTGGTTGAGTTTTTATATTGTTGTTTGTGCCACTTATTTGCGCTGTTCCAGTTATTCTACGAAAGTCATTATTTTTTAAAAGAGTTAAATATCTCACTTTGCTAGAAGCAGCCAACGTCACACTGATCTACGGGTGATTCCGTAGCTTGCTCAACATTAATGGCTATCGAATGAAAACTGCAATTAAAGTTACACTGCAACAGTAGGGGACGGACAGACTACAACTTTATTTTCAAGCAGAATCAAAGACACAAAATTGATGGGAGGAAGAAGTTAAATGAAACTATGTTCAGCAAAGGAACTAAACACACGTTAGTATTTCTGGAATTTGTTGAAGAAATTGAATGCATAATTTCTGTGGGAACACTTTAAAGCTCCATTCTTTGCTTTCATGCGAATACCAGAATATTCTTGATTGCTTTTATCAAAGATGTTTTGACATCAAGTAAGTTCTCAGAGAACGATGCTAGTGATCCAGCAAATTACATAAATAAAGATGAAACTTACCTAAGAACCAATCCCTGGTGACGGTTTCGATAGATTTAAAACTGATTGTTTAAATATTCTTTTTTCTGCCGATGCACATAAGAAAACGCTTTCCTCTTGATTAAAACTATTGATTAAATTTAGAATACAGTGACTAAAGGTAGCACATGATGGCAACACAATCTCCACCGTCAATTGAATTTTTCTGTTGTGGCAACAGAAACGATGTTGAATGATCTTGACGATGAAGGGAAGTGTTTTCGTTTTTCAAACGGTACACCTTCACCACTAAAATGCATCTCAGAACACTATCACGCTCTGCAAAATATCCAGCGTGGGTTTGGTGTTTTTAATTATTTTACTCCATTCATTAACTTGTGTGGAGCGAAGATTACCCCCCCCCCTCCCCAAACCAAGCGGCGTCAAAGTCGCTTGAAAGCAGAAAGTGTAACTGACACACTCTTGGCAAAACAAGCAATTACTTAAAAAAGTAAGTCCCGCCACACTTTCAGGACGAAAAAAGAGTCAGTAAGAGACACGGAAAAAGGGACGGGACATCGACGATGCACAAATAGTAGGAAACATCAAAGAACGCACGTAGGTGACTGTTGAAGATGATGACAACTTTACATTTAACCTCAGCAACTGCAGAAATTACAACTTAAGTATAAAATTTACAGTTGTTTGTGCACCATTTTTGACCTATTCAAATTATTGACTTAGTCGTGATTTCGCGATCTCATTTTTATGCTTCTCGTGTCCGGTTTCTTTTCCACTGGTCAATATGGATTTTCCTTGGTTAGGCAACACTGCTGCTAGTACTGCTGCTACTGCTATTCCTACTACTGCTGCTGCTACTACTACTAATACTGCTGATTCTGCTGCTACTACTACTTTTACTACTACTGACTATGCTGCTACTACTGATTCTGCTGTCAATACTACAACTCCCTCTGCTAATACTAGTGGTGCTTCTACTGCTACCACTACTGCTTCATCTACCACGCACTCGCTCTCTCTCTTAACATTCTCTCCACGAAGGGGTGTAAATCGAGCCATACTGCAACGGGGATTTAGAAGTGCCCCAGCGCCCGCACTTTCGTGCCCTCCCAACCCCAATAACAACAGGAGAATCTGCGGTTGAGTATCTTCCACACATTTTTACTTCTCTTTCTTTACATATCTCTCGGTACAAATTTTCTGCGCGATACGGCCTCTTTGCTATTGCGCGTGAAAATCGGAAAAAAACAACAACCGAACTTAAAGCACACTACCAACGAGGGCCTACCCCACTGAAAGGTTGTAAGAGAAATCTGAAAAGAAAGTGGCGCAAATAGAGGAAGGGAAAATGTGTGGAAGATGCAGCGTGCGGACGATATTCGTTCGCAAATTTCAACTGTTAATTTGTCGCATATTTATTTTCCCTTCGTCTTTTTCTTTAAAAAGCCATAAACTTTTTTTTTTTTTGTACAATAATGACATTTTGGCAGAATATTTGACTAGTGATTTTTTTCCCCCCCCTCCCTACCCAATTTGTGGAAGAGGCTTGGAATCCGCGCCGGAAGGACAAACGAGAGTTCAGACTTCCTCAACATAAACATAAGGATGGTGAAAAAGGCCAGAAAGAAGATAGAAGATTCAGGATTCGACGTCGAGACAACACCAGAGAGGAAACTAAATGGTTGACGATCTGACGCTATCAGAACCCCGAAACTCGTTGCTGAAATCCAAGAGATTATCAAAAATGATCTAAAAAAGTCGATGCGTGGCATTCCAAGAGAGAAAGGTGTAGATGAAAGACTCATCAGGCTGCTGGTACATATGGATATTCACTACTTTTTATAAGATAAAGAAGGAAAAATTTATGTCCTAGGCGATGCAGAGAAAGCGATAAATAGTTGAAACACCAATTGGAGCCAGACATGCTGTGGTTCTTCTCCGACGAGAAGAATTTCTGCCAAGACCAGAAAATAAACTCCCCCAAAAAACAAGTGTCTCGATGTCGCACCCAAGGACATGCCTAGGGTCATGCAGATGAAATCTCCAGCGACAATAATGGTTTTCGGTGTCGTCAGCAGTTAAGGTGACGTCACGCCACCATACTTTTTTCCTGAGGACCTCTAGCTAAACACCGACGGCTACATCCGTGTTCTGCGCGAGGTGGTGAAGCCCTAGATCGATTGGGTAGCTGTAGTGAGGGCTTACATGTGGCAGCAAGACTCTGTGCCCTGCCACATCAACTTAAATAATCAAGCCTGGCTGTCAGAGAATTTCTTCGCTCATACAGCACCTGACTTTTGGCCTCCAAACTCGCCTGACTAGACTTCTTTGTGCTGGGGGCATTGAAATAGGATAACAACAAATCACGCTGCAACACGAAGGATGAGCTGAAGACCCTGATTATCTGGACCTTCAAGGACCTAAAACGGGAAATAGTGACGGAGGCCTGTGGCCGTTTCCGAGGTCGCCTGGAAGTTTCATTGAGGACAGGCGGGTTCACCGGGTAAGATCGACAGAACATATCATAAAGACAAACTGACCCAAATTCACGAATATATCTCAGAAAATAAAAACACATATTTTTTCCTGAGACAGTTATCATGTGAAGAAATCCCATCCTCACACTGTATATATCCACTCATACACCTACGCGGGTTGGGGCCAAGTGACCACACGATTCTCCAGATGGCAGCCGCAGCAATTTTGCTCATGCTATACGCTGACATATCTTTGCGGGCTATCTGAAGAAGGTAACCAGTTTTCGACCTTATAAAATAATATTAATAATATCGTCGATTAGTTTACACACGAACATGTGTTTTATTACTTTAGCCTAGCCATTAAACGAAGCCCTTTATCGACTATACAACTTATCCACACACATGAACACCTTTGCTACAGAAGCAATGAATCGCCGAGTTATCTCAAGAAGGTAAGTTGTCTTAACATCTATTTCACAGTGCTCCAGCAGGAACAACATTCGTTCTAGTGTTTCCTCCCATAGACACTTCTAAAAGCAGGATTTTCCTAATTATAAATGGAAATAGCCCAAATGATCTTAAGTCAATGTCGCTCCCCCCTCCCCTGTGCCCCGTTTGTTTGACTCGTAAGAGGAATGTTTCGATTAAGAAAATAATCGACTCCTATTCCCGACCCATCGACCTTAATGGATCTATTGGCCAAGAGGCTCCCTACGCTGAAAAGAGGAAATGGACGCGGGAGAGGTTGGAATAGCAATTGATCCCTCAGAGTAAAACCAAAAGATTTTAACTCTGCCCCTGATGGGGGCAAATTAGATTGTCCTTTATTAAAGTTGCGAGCGCCCTCTTCCTTTTACAGGAAATAATCAACCGAGGAGCAAAGCATCCATTTTGATGATGACCTGCGCTGTCTGGAAAAGGTCTTCGTATTACTTAGGAAAGTTGCGCGGCATTCTTCTCCCGAGGACCTTGATTAGTTACCTCCTTAGAATACTCGGGATATAGCCCTTAGACACATTTCCACTTCTAATAATATCACTTTACTTATTCATATTATCTAGTCATCGTATATTCGCCCCCGTATTCATCACAAACGGCCGAACAAGCAAAATCCGCCGTCACAACTACATACATCCCCAAAATGCCAAATCCGATGTCACAACTACACCTACAACACCCAAATCCATCGTCACAACGACGCCCACATCACACCAAATCCGCCGTCGCAAATAAACTTCCAAAACGCCCACTCCACCATCACGGCTTAAAACATCAACACACTAAATCCCCCGAGAAGAGTACTTCGACAACACGCATAATTAGCCTTCATAGCTACACACCCCAAGCGCCAAATGTGGCGTCACAACTACACTACAACGCTAAATCCTCCGTCACAACTACACTCAAAACAAAATTCAGCGTCACAACCACAAAACAAAGTTCCAAATACCCCAGCCCATTCCATGCTCCAAATTCGCCTTGACAAATATGCATCTAACGTGCAGAATTTGCCATCTCAACCATTCGCCTTCCACCCCAACAAACAAAATTAGCTGGCATAACTACACTCTAACATGAAAAATCTTCGTCACAACTACACCCAGAACACGCCAAATCCGCCGTCTCATCTTCAACCCG
Organism: Ceratothoa steindachneri; assembly: GCA_963969495.1. NCBI lineage: Eukaryota > Metazoa > Arthropoda > Malacostraca > Isopoda > Cymothoidae > Ceratothoa > Ceratothoa steindachneri. The sequence goes on along the minus strand of OZ018318.1, from coordinate 132,418,191 downwards.
AACACGCTAAATCCATGGTCATATCTACATCTCCAACATGCCGAACGCGCTGTGATATCTACAACACACCGATGCAATTACACCCCAACACGCCCAATTCGCCTTCACAAATTATCACCCGATACTACGCTCCTCCGTCACAACTAGATCTCAAACAGGCCAAATCTGACGTCACAGCTACACTCCAGCACGCCAAATCCGCAATCACAATTGCATTGCCAAAAGATTAAATTCGACGTCACGTCTATACTCCAACGCGGCGAATTTGCCATCACAACTACAGCACAATATGGCAAATCCAGCGTCACAACTAGACAACCAACGCGCCGAATTCGCTATAGAGCAACTTCTCGACACACCAAAACATCCTCCTACTACATTCCCAACGCTGCAAATTTGCCATCTCATTACCGCCCTAGCACAATAAATACATCCAAATCACACTAAATTTGGCGTTAAAACTATGTACATCATCATCATCTCGCTGAATACTCTCATTCACCTCTACATCCCCAAAACGCCGAATTCTCTCCCACCACTACACCTCAAACACGTCAATTCCGCCCTCACAATTAAACTCCTAACAGGCCATATCCTCCGTCACAAATACCCCTCCTCCAACACGCGAAGTCCTGTGTCACAATTATACAACCAACACGCCGAATCTCACCTCATAACTACAATCCCAACACGCCAAATCCATCGTTAAAATTCCACCTAAATTGCCAAATCCACCTCACAACTACATCCACAATACGCATAATCCGCTGACAAAACTAGACCCACCATACACCCAATCCGCTTACACAACTACACCCATAACTCGCCAAATCGGCAGACACAACTATACCTAGAAGCGCCGAATTCGTCGTCACAACTAGACCCTAATACTCTAATTTACCGACAAAGTTAGACCCACAAAACGCCAAATTCGCTGTCACATCTAACCCCGCTAAGTGGCCAAATTTGCCGTTGCAAATAGAACCCACTTGGGGTGGGGCTTATAAACCGGAAAGGGGCACAACTTTCCCTCGCAACAAAGGACAATTATGTCATAAGAGAACGATTTTCTTTTATTAAAATATTTTCCTAAATATGATGAGTAGGTAAATGAAATTTCCATTTTACAATGGAATGCCTTTAATATATTTTATGAAGATTTCATATGATACAATCGTATATTCAAGAAATTATACTAAAAAATGAAACAAAATATAATATTTACACGTGTAAAATAAGAGTACGATTTTTTCACGATCATTCTAGAAGTTTCTTGAAATCATCTGGAAACATTTTGTTCTGTAGGTAAAAACTGTACAACCGCCATTGTTGTCGTACTCACTTTCCAGAGATGCCACCACACATGAAAATGACTCTTAAGCTCAGTCAGCGAATTGTTCACTTGGAAACTTCGAGAAGAACACTTTCTGTGATTTCAAGATAGGTAGGAAGGTCCAAGAATGTGATTTCGTGTGTTCTGAAGGTATATAATACAAACAAAACTTAACCTAAATCTCCTACAAAAGTCGGTCGATCCGAGAAGACATAGCGATTAGCTGCTTCTCTATGAAGGGTCCCTTCGAGACTGCAATAGGAATATCTCGAAAAATTAAGACCGAGATTGGCAAAGAAGAGCCGTTCCAGTGTCCCGTCGCTTCAATGCATCCGGTTTAAAATCTCGTTCTCCAGCAACCAAATCAATCATCACATCGAAGAACCAGAAGTCGAGACTTGAATATACTGAAGCTCATATTGTTTGGAGAGGTGAAGAGTAGGAGAGAATATATTTCAGCGACGAAAGTAAATTTAATTTAGTTGGATCTGATCGTAGACGCTTTGTTAGAAAACGCTGCAGGTGACAGACTTAACCCTAAATGGGAAATATCACGAAAGTTAGCGCGTGATAACTATAAATATGAATATGTACCACGGAAGGAAACTGAATAAAAGGTGGATGGAGTTAGTACTTTCGTCTATTCGACATTTTCAAACTCACAATGGTAAGAAAAATAAGACACATTATTTATACTAAGCGCGTTTCCCTATCAGGTCAACATTTTAATGCTATCAGATAAGTCGGATTTTAGAAAAAGTGATAAAATTGGATCTAGCGAAAACAGCCCTGGTCTAATGCTGAGATTACTCTCCTTTGTGTGGGAGATTAAAAATGATTCCAGGATATTTCTCTTTATAAAATCATTACTATGGATTATAGTATCAGTTTTTGACCAGTTAATTCCGTGTCCCATCTTGGAATTGTGGACAGCGAAGGCATTATTTAGATATCCCTTAATTACTGCATTTTTGTGTTGTTGGGTCCTTATGGAAACATTTTTGGAAGTTTGGCCTACATAGAATAAATTACAATCTAAACATGGAATTCGGTAAATTATATTATTACATTATTGGGGCTATGCTTTATTAAGAGATTTTTTAATGTATGATTGTATTTAAAGACTACGTTAATATTAAGTTGTTTTAGAATGGGCACTACAGACATAAAATTATCATGATAGGGTAAAATTAATAGGTTTTTACGAGGTTCTATTGTCTCTAATTTACAATTATCAAATGTTTTTTTGGCTATATTCATACATTTTTCTATAAAGTACTTTGGGTAGCATAAATTAGTAGCAATATCTTCAATTTTTGTGTAATCTCTTAATAAAGCATAGCCCCAATAATGATAATAATGTAATTTGCTTGCTAAGCAAGTCTGTGATTCATCGTTCTCTTATTTTACACTTGTCAATATTTTATTGTGTTAGTTTATTTAGTATGATTTCTTGAATATACGATTGTATCACATGAAATCTTCATAAAATATACTAAATGCATGCCTTTATTTACCCTGAAGATTTCATTTACCTACTCATAATATTAAAAAAAATATTTTAATAAGGAAAAATCGTTCTCTTATTTTGCTTGGTAGTGTATTATTATACAACTAAACCCCCTCCCTAGTCTCCGCCCATTTATTATTATTATTATTTAAAGTAAAAGGCGACAACCAAAGAGTTCGTAAAAAATGTGGTGAAAATGGGGCAGATGCACAACCCGCCCGAGTAGCAAAACGGGTTAACTACTAGGGGGTCACGGAACCTTGAGAACATACCCAATCTCCACAATGAAGATAGCCCTAAGGTGTTGGAGCAGGTAGAGCACGCAATCCTTCAGATGTCAGATGCAACATGATTGCCTTGAAATACCCTCTACCCCCTTTGTGGGTGCCCTTACGAACAAAGTAGTTACTAATACAGGTGAATGGAGGACGTTACGGACCCACGTATTGTCCGCGGTATTCATGAAGCCACGGCTGCCGCGAGGCGGGCGAATGTCGAGATTATCTTCTGCTGGCTTTCAGACGGGTGGGAATTGTGAGCATTGAGGGCGCCAAAGACTCCACGAAGACTGGGAGACCAGAGCAGCCTTTGACTCTTACCCACACCGACTCCATGGCGTGAGTCAGGGCAGCGCACAGGGATTCGTGGGTATGAATCCTCATCCCGTTGGAGTGGGTCACGTAGGTACGTCCATACATGTACGTACACATTCTTCCGTAAAGGGTAGATATAAATTATGAATGCAAGGGAATAGGTTGGAGTATAGTAGACAAAGGGTAATAGATAATGGAGGCAAGAGCAATAAATGATAACCCAGAAAACATCAAGTGATGATGAAAGCAACGGATAACCAAGGACCCGACTTCTTGTAATGGATGGCGTTAAACCCTTAGAATAATTGTTCCATTTTTCGATTTCAGGTGCGGCTGGAAGTCCCCCAGATATGGCCCCTCCAGACATCCCACCCCGAGGCCCTTCTCACAATCACCCCCTTCTCACGACGCAAAGGCGGCCCCTGGGGCCTACCCCCCCGGTCCCCTCTCCGAGGAACCCGGACCATTACCAGGACCACCTCTCCGACGATGGCTACCAGCAACCGCAGGGGAGCGTCTTCCTCTCCCAAGGTACGTTCAGTAGCCCCTCTTCCCGCTCCCTGACCATGGTTCGGTCCCCATGGTCATGCAACGTCCCTGGATCTCCACAGGAACGCCGCCTTTTCCCCACTGAATCTAAGGTTTACTCGTAAGGGAAGAGGGAGGGCTCTTCTCTTGGGGAGGCTTCGCCCCATGAAAATGGGGGTGAGTGGGTACAACCCATAAGGTCGGACCTCCCATCGTCATTTGAAAAGATCAGGTCGGGGCATTTTGAGGGACTATTGCGTTTGGGGTGGGGGGTGGGGACTTATCTCTGGCAAAGGCAATAAATAATAATAAATATGTATTGCACGGCGCTCTTCAAGGTCATAAGCCTTTACAGAGCGTCCGTCTGACGAAATGAGCATATCGCAGTGGGTACATCATTCCACATTCTGGGAGCAGATATGGAGAAAACACGAACAAATACAGACGACTACGAGGAACATTCACTGGGGGGCAGAGCCAGGGCGTTGTATTGTCACGGGGGGAACTGGCATAGTGTCATTGAAGAGGACAGATAGGTGGGAGCGGCAGCATTTAAGGTCTTATCTATGAAAAGTAGTAGATTAAGGGTACTTCTGTATAGAATAGGCAGCCACTGAAGGGGTGGTGATGCAGGGAAGAAACCTCCCCTCGGAGAAGAGTGGCAAAGTTTGGGGTCGGTTGAATAGGGTGAAGAAGACTGGAGTTAGAGGAGTGTTGGAGGTTGTCAAGGCTGGAGGAGGTGACGAAGGCATGAGTGATAACAATCTCTAAGGGGTCGTGATGAACGTGTGGGAAACGGGTGCGGGAGAGATCACGGATAGAGGATTTACAACCGTTGGAAAAATGGGTTTTGACTATCAAAGGCGACCCTCAGATTTTTACCTGGATCAAAATGGGGCTTGGAAGGCACCGAGGTTAAGAAGATACAGAGCAATAGTTTGACAGGGAGCCACGTCTGAAACAGGGCATACCACTAGTACCTGTTTTTTCCATGGTTATTATTATTATTAGTACTATTATTATTATTATTTATTAGTATTATTATTAATTAGTAGTATTTATTATGATATATTATTCTTATTTATTATTATAATTATTACTTTAGTAGTAGTAGTAGTACTAATATTATTGTTATTATTATTATTAGTAGTAGTATTTATTATGATATATTATTATTTTTATTATTATTATTAGGAATTATAATTATTGGCGATTACTACTACTGGGTATTATTATTATTGTCTATTAGTATCAGATTATCTATTATTATTTCATTATTTTATTTATTATTATCATTACGGCTCTCCCCTCAACCTTTTCCATCCGCACTTTGTACCAGGAGGAATGTTCCCACCTGGACAGAGTTTTGTCCAGTAGCCATGGTGCCTTGGTGGAAAGCATGCAATCCTCGGATCACCTAGTACCAGGGTATGATAATAATTGGGATCACCCAACCTACTCGTTACTGGTCCCACCTATCTCTACTTCTTTTTTTGACATACCTTCCGACCAGACCGTCGACTCTGCTTGCCTCCCTCCAGTACACATACACCGGCACCATACATTATGGTTAAAGTTCCACGCCACTTTGGCCTAGTTGGGAAAAAGCCCGTCAACGCCGGACCAAGATCGATTATGTGTAAAAAGTCATATTCTGAAATTTATTGATGTTATGGAGACGATTCTCTAAACCTGCCAAGACATTGGCAGGTTATTGTATCTACTTTCCCTGTGCCCCTTTTTTCTTTTTCCGGCAACTAGGATGAGAACAAAGGGCCAGAGTGGGAGAGCGCATTGAGATCAGCCTCCATGGCTGCCGCGTCCTCCATAGGTGTGGGTGATAATGAAGAAAATCGAGGCACTACTTCAAACGGTGGAGGGGCTCCCCTCTCACCATGGGCAACTCCACATCTGAAATAGAAGTGCTCCGGCCCTGTGTTTTCTCAGGGGCCCCTCCAACCCTCTCCTAGCGGAGAGGAAGTTTACTCCTCTCCTAGGCCTACCGGTGCGGTGGTTTCCCCCTACCCCTTTCATTGTAGGCGCTCTCGGACGACTTCATCTCCCTACCAGCGGCAGTTCTTCCTTTCCTATCATAGGGGCCTACCAAGAGAGAAGGCAGGCGCCCTAAAATTGACCGGGAGCGGCTTGATAGGGTGAACCCCCTTAGGGAGGCAAGGGAGAGCATGGCCCGTCTTTCCGTGCTCAATAACCTGCTGAATTCCTGCATTTTAAGCCTGCATGGGTCGACAAAACACAAAAAGACAGAGTCCTCGATGCCTTGCAGGGAAGATGACCGCTATATTGAGGCACCCCCTGAGATGGACATGGTGCTGGAGGCGACCCAGCCGCCTATGGCAGGATCTTCCATAGGGGCGAACCTGTCATTGGTGCCAAACACCCAACCTAGAGCGCCCAGTGCAAGCTTTTTTTCGGGTGGCCAGGGGCCCTGGGGACTCATAAGGAGAGGAGGGAACCCCTTCCCCGGCTGGTTAAAGATCTTGCTGAGGCCTGTCCGTCTGGCCTAGGGGGTCCTGCCGGCAGCGGAGAGAAGCAAGCGCCCAGGGCAAAATTTGTTTGTCCTTCTCTGATGCGCCATCGGGTGGGGGTAGGGGGTGGTCAGACAAAGAACAAAGTCACAAGTGCGTTTAAGCAGAGCCTCAATTACGTTGGAGTCCCTCATTGAGAGATTACCTGGCGTTTTCGAGCCCTCTGACTTCAAACACTTTCTGTTTATTCGCTCAAGTGATGGCAACATTTTGGCCAAGAGCCGAAGGTGACCCTTCTGGGCAATGCGTCGGATCCCTCCAAGGTAACCATGATTTTGGCCCTTCTGACACTTAATGGCTCACCCGTGAGAGTGACGCCACACTTTACCATGATTTCTTGAAAACAAACAAGCAAACAAACAAAACACTCATTTTGGAAAAATACATAAAACTCTTACGTAGCATAAAGGTAGAGACATGATATACACATTTAATAGTTATGCATGAGGAGACACCACCTTAAAGATGGCCGATAATTAGAGGGTCAAGACAGAACGTGTGATGAGAAAACAGGAAGGAGCCTCTAGACCAACCCCTGCACTCTTCGTCACGTTCGACCGCGACAGGCTCCTTGAGTCAGTGCGTGCCGGTTGGTATCGCTACCGCGTGAAAGCATTCGTGCCACCGCTGCCACTTCTTTGGCATACTGATCGCTCATGTAGACTTGCAAAGTTGGATTTACCCGAAGTCTGTGTAAGTTGCTCCAAGGCTGTAGAGAATTTATCCCTATCTTGTATGGACAAGTGTGTATATCCTGGAGAAGGAAGTCCTAGCAGTTTAGGATAGGGATCGTCTTTCATTTTGGGGAGCTAATGATTTTGTCGTGGTGCTCCCGCCGCTGCCTGGCAGGTCTTTTGCCACGGCTGCCTCCCTGCCTCTACAGGCCTACGAACACGGTCGTTTCCGCGCCCAATCAAAACCATCCACTGGGCTATATTCACTCCCCAGGCACTTCCTTGTAAGAGTTGGCAGCACAAAACGTTCACAGCCATGCTCTGTTAAAACCAGAGTTCCCACTCATCTCGTAGCGTGACCGTTTCATGTAAAGCGAAACGGCCGCGCGCCTTCACCGTGTCGTTAAATTCACAGGAGGTAACACCGCTGAAGGTGGTCGTGAAGCCGTCTTCCGGGGTTCCTAAAGCTATTCCCTCAGAAATGGGGATATCTTCAAATGAGGTTCTGCTCCTAGTACCCTACCCAAGGCTAAACTGGGTGGATCGGAGACCGTGGATCCTCCAAAAGAGCGATTCCTGCCTCCACAGCCGCCCCACCAGCCGTAGGCTTCGAGGCGGAGGGAGGGAAAGACTCGTATAGCAAGGCCAACCTCCTCCGATAATTCCTAGAAGGTGACAGCGCCTTCAGCATCTTGTTCCGCCAACAACGCCAGGGGTTCTGTCTCTGAGAAGCGTACGGCCATTGTCGTGAGGGTATTCTCTTCGAAGAGTGCCCCCACATCTAATTCGAGCTAGGCCTGGGGGGCATATTCTTTCAATGGAATTGCCGCGGACTCTGTGCAAACTGGTAGAAGTAGCGGAGGCTCCTCTCTTCCCGTTTGCCTTTAGCTATCTTTTTGCAGACCATGCTGGGTGCCTGTTCCCTGCTCACCCTCACCCTGTATAGCAGTCGCCAGATGAGCTCTTAAAAAAAAAAAAAAAAAATCACAGTGTATAAGTGTTTTGCGATCTCACCATCAAAGGATGGGAGCCGGGCAGGAAAGTGCGTGATTTACACCCGGCATGATGTATCCGTTCTACTATTTGCTTTAAATACCTCATTTAAGGAAGTAGCAGAGCAGCTACACCTGGATATGAGTTATAATGTAATTTCTGCGTACATTCCATCATCAGCAGATTTCTACGCAGGATCAGATCCTTGCCGACCTGATCGAATAGGTGAAGATAGATATCCTAAATGTAGATGAGTTTACGCATCACTCAATACTCCGATGAACGTTTTATTTTCATGCCTTGATCTATCCCTGTGCTCTCCGGATGTACAGCGTGATTTTGGCTGGGAGGTAGTTGGTAACCTCTATGGTAGCGTCACTTTCCCACTTAAATATCTTTTTCTGCGCCACTACCGCCTGAGAGCCGCCCTTCCTCTCTGCTGGTGCTTGGCACTGGCGTGGTAGTCCGCATTTCAGGAAATACTGATTTCTCTGTCCTCTTTGAGTAGTTTATGTCGGTGAATGAGGCCGATGAGTTCTCCGGCAACCTCATCGCTTTGGGCCTATGTAAATATAAGCGCAGCCCGAATAATTTCACTATCGGTGAATTTAGTTGAGCATAAGCTAAGTTTCAGTATGTTTCGAAGCATGCCCGCCGCTCTTCCTGGTGGGCCTACGTATCTTCACTTAACGGGAAGACCCCTCTAGCAGAGATGTGGAAGCAAATCAAAAGGATTCGAGGCACTTTCTTGCATGGCATTCCTCCCGTTATCCAGGAGAATGGGACTGCAATCTCGGACCCCGCGCCTGGGGTAGAATCCTTCGCGACCACTGGGATGCTGCTCAACCAGCTTTAAATGTACCATGTGATATCGATGAAGGCCTCTGACTTGACTTTACCTCCAGAGGCGGAGAACCCCTCAACGAAATGATTAAAATGAGTGAGTTGCGTTCTGCTCTCGCTTCGCGCGCCCCCTGCCCCCTCAGTCTGGATAATGTCCCGCATTGCAGGCTTTGGCACGTGTGATCGAGGCATCGCTTTTGTCTTGTTCAACAGGATCTGGACAAAGGGCATCCTCCCAGACTACCGGCAAATGGCATCTGTGCTCACTTTTCACAAACCGAGTAAGAGATCACTCTACCCCGCCGTTTTCCGCCCAATCTCTCTAACCTCCTGCGTGTGAAAGTTGATAAAGAAATTAGTAACTGATTGACCAGCTCCTATCCTGGACAGCAGAGGCCATCTGTCTTCGGTGCGTTACGGCTTCTGCAAGTTCCACTCCACGTGAGATGCGCCGCACCTATGACCTATGATACCACATGGCGATACGATATCATAAAGACTCTCCAAGCGTTAGGGGCAAAGGGATGTGGATTCCGCGTACGGGTGGTAGGACCCCTTTTCAGGCCCAGTGGAGCAGGAAGAGGGTGTCTCGCAGCAATTAGCATCAGTGTCACACTCTGCCCTGAGCATCAACAGCATCACCTCGGTGCTGTCGGAAGATGTTTTCCCTACGCTTTACGTGGACGACCATTCGACCTCTCTTTGGTGGGTCCTAGATGCCAACTCTTGAGCGTCGATTCCAACAGACATTGAACTACATCTCTCGTTATGCCAAAGTGCACAGCCTTCGGTTTTCCTTGGCTAAGACTAAGGTGGTGCAGTTATCCCACCATCCACGACTCTAGCCCAACCCGTACTTGTTCCTAAGCAGGGTTCGCTTGGAAGTGAGGGATTCACGTCATTTCCTTGGTCTTGTTTTCGAACGACAGCTCACCTGGGAGTTTCTTATTCGCAGCCTTGAGGTCTCATATCCACGCCTGGACATTCTTCGTTTCATGACGTTCAACACTCGGGGTGCTGATAGAGCTACTTCCTTCCTTTTTTTTATATGGATCCTTTGTTTGTTCGAATCTTGACTATGGATGCGAGTTTTATGAATCCGCAGCCGAGCGTGTATTGCGGAAGGTGGACTCGATCCACCACACGTGTCTCCGCCTGCCTACCTGTGCCTTTCGCATGTACCCCATTAAGAACCTACTTGTCGATGCTGGGGAGATGCCACTGTTTTTGTGAACTTCACTGCCCATTATGCGCCTATACGCGCGAGCACGGCGACTTCCTCAGTAGCCAACGGCTTTTACTACATTCGTAACCGACCTCGACGGGCCCTATGGCGCCAAGAAACGCAAGTCATACCCGAAACCTTCGAGAGTTCGATGTAGCTTTCAGGCCGTTGGTACCTCTGGTTCTGTCAAGGACACCACTCTGGTGGGTCGCACCATTTGACTATTTGTCTCCACGCATCTGATGCCAAAGCTTTTAGAACGGCTGAAAGCATTGAGCTTGACCTTATTGGCGCAACCTTCGTATCACGCAGGGAGCGTGCAAGTGTACATGGATGGCTGCATGTCCGAAGAGGGGATCATCTTCCACGGCTTATCCCCATTGTTTGAAGTCAGCGGGGCTCTACCGGGCGCTACGTATGTCTTCAAGGCCGAGTTAGTTGCAATTCACCGCTTGGTACGGAGATCACATGTAATTCCCGTTTTTAATTTTTTTTTCTTTAGAGCCCATCTGGCGACTTCCCACTTGGGCATAAGTCGCCGGAAATACGACAGCCTAGAACTAGGCTACTTTAAAATAAAATTACGAAAAAATAAAGGATAAATATTGCAAAAACTTTACAATTAGGAAGCAATCTCCGGCATCGGGGGGGAGGTCCCCCTCACCCCGGTGCAGGAGCGTGCAACCTACAAAGAGAACAAAAAAAAAGCAAAAACAAAAAATAGAACCGACTTAAATAAAGGGGAAGAAGCCCGGCCTCCCCCCAAAAGTCAACAAGTCTACAAGTCAATGTGCACGAACTCGTCCCAAGTACAAGGGACAGGCGGTAGCGGCCCCGCCCACCCCGATACCGGGACAGGTAACGTGCGCGAAGATCACCCAGACTGGGACATTCGACAAGAATGTGCCGAACAGTCTGGCGGACGAAGCAGTCGTCACAATAGGGCGCAGGCGAGCGCTCCATCAAATAGCGATGCGTCACACGAGTGTGTCCGATTCGGAGACGACAGAAAGCGACCTAACTCCGTCGCGAAATTGGGGAATAGGTCCATGGGAACAGTCGCGGCGCAATGGCACGCAACTTTAAGTTCCCTTCGACCGTCTCCCATCTTCTTGGCCAAGCACTCCGAAGAGCTGCCCGTATTCCTGCCATGTAGTATGTGTGAGGAAGAGCGAAACGCTGGTCCGGTTGCAGAATCCTCGCGGACTCTTTGGTGCCCTCATCGGCGCACTCATTCCCAGCAATTCCTACATGTCCAGGAACCCAGCAGAAGATAATCTCGACATCCACCCGGCTCGCCAAAACCGTGGCGTCACGGATATCGCGAACCAGGGAATGCAAAAATTCCAATGCCTCGAGAGCGCTCAGGGAGCTTTGTGAGTCGCGAAAGATCACAATCCGATCTCCGAACCGGGCACGTCGCGTAATCTCCCGTACCGAGTGGTGTATTGCAACCAGTTCGGCCGTGAAGACAGACGCAGCGCCTGGCAGAGCCCCGCTGACTTCAAAAAGAAGGGACACGGCGTGGAAGCCGACCCTCTCTTGGGACTTGTATACACTGGCACGGCTCCAGCGTGACACGGGGTGTGCTCCAAAAAGATCGAACGCAATACTCCCGGCACCAAAAAGTCAAATATGGTACCCTCCAGGGTGGCGCCCTGGGCAGAACCAGGGGCGCCACCGGTCCGAGAGCTATATCTAGTTCTCGAAGGAGTTTCCTGGCCCTAAACCCAAAGGGCTTAGGGTATGACTGGCGTCTTTCGGCGGCATAGGCACCGTCGAGATCAGCGGCGGATGCAGTGAGAGCTGTTGGCGACTGAGGGAGGCGCCGGGCTCGCGCGTACAAGCGAGTGATGCACTGCACGCGGCGCAGAGCGAGTGGCATCTCCCTAGCATCGACCAACAGGCTCTCAATGGGGGAAGTGCGGAAGGCACCGGTCGGAAGGCGAAGGCCGGTGTAGTGGATCGAATCCACCTTCCGCAATAAACGCTCGGCTGCGGATGCATAAAACTCGCATCCGTAGTGCAGCTTCAAACGAACAAAGGATCGATAAAAAAGTAGGGCAGCACCCCAAGCGCTGAACGTCACATAACGGGGAATATCCATGGCGTGGGTACAAGAGACCCTAGGGCTGAGAATATGAGCCTCCCAGGTGAGTCGTCGGTCGAATACAAGACCGAGGAAACGGTGCAATTCGACCACATCCAGGCGCACCCCTTTAAGAAACAAATCTGGGTCGAAGTGAAGCCGTGGATGGCGGCGGAAGTGCACCACCTTAGTCTTGGCCAAAGAAAACCGAAACTTGTGCGCTTTGGCATAGCGAGAGACGCGGTTCCATGCCTGTTGGAGTCAACGCTCCAGAGTTGGCATCTGGGCCGTGCCAAAAGGGATCGAAAGGTCGTCCACGTAGAGCGTAGCGAGAACATCTTCCGGCAGCACCGAGGTGATGCCGTTGATGCTCAGGGCAAAGAGTGTGACACTGAGGACACTTTCCTGCGGGACACCCTCTTCCTGCTCCTTTAGCCCGGAGAGGGCTCCCCGACCCGTACGCGGAATCGACGATCTCGCAGAAATTCAGATATAAACATTGGGAGGCGTCCCCTCGCCCCCATCGTGTGGAGAGTCTCCATGATACCGTATTGCCATGCGGTATCATAGGCCTTCTCCAGATCGAAAAACACCGTGGCATAGTGCTGTCTACGAAGGAAAGCCTCGCAGACGGCATTTTCCAGTCGGAGCAGAGCATCCGACGTGGAGTGGAACTTGCCGAAGCCGCACTGTGCAGAAGACAGATGGCCTCCGCTGTCCAGGAAAAAGGCTAATCTAACATTTACCAATTTCTTCATCAACTTGCACACGCAAGAGGTTAGAGAGATTGGGCGAAAACCGGTCGGAGTAGAGTGATCTCTCCCCGGTTTGCTAAAGGCGAGCACAGTAGCGATTTGCCAGGAATCTGGGAGAAGACCCTCCACCCAGATCCTGTTGAACAAATCAAACAGAAAAGCAATGCCTCGCTCACCCGGGGGTCGACGCATGGGCCATGGGCAGTGTTTGCGCACGAAGCGAGAGCGGAGCGCAACTCCCTCACAGTAAACTTGTCGTTAAGGGTTCTCCGCCTCTGGAGGTAAAGTCCAGCCGGCGGCCTTCCGCGACATCACGACGTGTATTGAATGCTGGCGGAGCAGCATATCGACTAGGGAATGCGGAAAAAGCGGTCGCGAAGAATTCCTCCACGGACGCGGGGTCCTGCGAGAACTTGCCCCGAATCCTTTTGACGCTCTTTCACACCTCTGCAAAAGGGGTCTTCCCGTTAAGTGAAGACACGTATGCCCGCCAAGAATAGCAGCGGGCATGCTTCGAAATATACCGGAACCTAGCCCTAGCCCGACGAAATTCAGCGAAATCGTTTGGGCGGCGCTTATAGTGCATGTGCGCATAACACTTCTGTTTGAGGACCGTCTCACACTTGGCCAATCAACATGGGAGTGCTCGGCGTGCAAATCGGCCAGACGTTCTAGGAATAGTCGTAAGGCCCGCCGCGATGAGGTTGCCGGAGAAGAACTCAACGACCTCATCCCCGGACCTAAACTCCTCGACTGAGATAGAGAATTCAGTCATTTCCTCAAATGCAGGCCACCGCGCCCGCGCCAAGCACCACCGAGGTGGTCTCTCAGGCGGCAGTTGCCCCGAAAATGATAATTGAATGGGAAAGTGATTTCTACCATGGAGGTCATCGACCACCCCCCAATCAAAATCAGGCTGTGCATCCGAAGAGCACAAAGATAGATCAAGGCAAGAAAATGAAGCGGTTCTCGGACAGTGATGCGTAAACTCATCCACGTTTAGGACACCCATCTCAATCTCTTCGATCAGATCGGCAAGGACTTGTTTCCTGGGATTTATTGAGTAATCTTCCCAGAGAGGATCTTCAAGCAAGAGAAAGGGCCTCGGCAACCGTGCCACGACGCGGCGGAGGTCCCCCGCGTCGAAGTCAGCTGACGGTGGAATGTATGCAGAAATAACAGTATACCTCATATCCAGGTGCAGCTGCACAGCCACTGCCTGAAAGGAGGTATCTAAAGAGAAAGGAAGAACGGAGACATCCTGCCGGGTGTAAACCGTGCATCCGCCAGCCCGGCCATCTCGCGGTGTTGGGGTTGCAAGACCCTTATACCCCGGGAGGGCAGGCAGGGGGCACGCGCCTAGCATGGTCTCCTGCAAAAAATAGCTACCGGGAACGGGACGACACGAGCCTCCGCAGCTCCTCCCAGTTGGCCCGAAGTCCACGGCAATTCCATTGAAGGAATATGCCCTCCAGGACTAGCTTGGAGGAGACGCGGGGGCCCGCCTCGAACAGAAGACCCTCACGGGAATGGCCGTACGCTTCCCGGAGGCAGAACCCAGGGTGCTGTTGGCCGAACAAAGCGCTGAATATGCTGTCGCCTTCGAGGACTTATTGGGGGAGGTTGGGCTCGCCATGCGAGTCTTTTCCTTCCTACGCCTCGAAACCTTAGGCGGGCGTTGCGGCTTCGGAGGCGGGGGGCCCTCTTTTCAAGGAACCACCGTCTCCGAGTCACTCAGCCCACCACTAGGCGTGGGCGAGGGAGCCGAAGCTCCTTTGTTGCTGTCCTCTTTTGGGGGGACAGCTTTAGGAACTCCGGAAGATGGCCTAGTGACCAACTTCAGGGGTGTTGCCTCCTGTGAGTCTAACGACTCGGTGGAGGCGCGTGGCCGTTTCGCCTTTCGAGAAACAGTAACGCCGGGGGAAGAGGGAAAGCTTTGGTTTTAGCCGGAGCTGGGTATGAACCCTTTTGGCCGCCAGCTTTATCAGGGAAGCGCCCGGGTTGAGTAGAGCCCGCAGAAGGGCTCCGAATGGGCGCGGAAACAACCGTGCAAGTTGGCCTGGATGGGCCAGGAGCAGAGGGTTCATTTCTATCTATTGAGGCATATGACGTCCAAGGCAGAGCCGGGCGCGCTAGGACCAAGTCCTTAGCCTCGCGAATGAGAGTCGATCCTGGGCCTGAACGGCCAGGATTTCTTTCTCAAGGAGATATGCACCACATTGCTTCGAAGAAGCGGGGTGCGGCTCTCTGCAATTGACACACTTGGCCACACACGATTCAGACTTATCGTGTGCGGCCTTGGAGCAATTTACACAAACTTCGGGTGATCCCGACTTTACACGTTTACAAGAACGATTCGTATGGCCGAAGCGGTGACAGTAATAGTACCGCCGCGGCAGTGGCACGAATGCCTTCACGCGGTATTGGTACCAACCGGCACGCACCGACTCCCGGAGCTTGTCACAGTCGAACGTGACGAAGAGTGTAGGGGTGGGTCTCGAGTCCCCTCCCTGTTTTCTCATCACACGTTCAACCTTGACCGCCCCATGGTCGGCCAGCTCTAAGGCAATGTCCTCTATGGTGTATTCAAGGAGTTTCCTTGCATAAACTACTCCTTTCACAAAGTTCATGGTAGTTTCGGCGACACAAACCCCGGGGTGCCATGAAGTGTCCAAAGAGCACTTATCTTGGCCGCCTCGGCGGGATTCGCCGCATTCGCCAGAAGGCTCCCGTCCGAGAAACAGGTCACCTTCGGCTCTCTACCAATTACACTAGCTAATCCTCTCCTCTGATGGATCATGTTGCCCTTGGCCAACATGCTGCTATCAGTGGAGCGAATAACGAGGAAGCGTTTGAAGCCAGCGGGCTCGAAAACGCCAGATAACCTCTGAATCAGGGGCCCCGATGTTATCGAGGCCCTGCGCACTTATTGTCTTTTTCATATTTGGGGGCTCTGCACCCGGGGGGCAGAGGGGCCGGATGTGCCGATCTTGGCTTGGTCGCTTGCTAAAGTGGCAGCAGACCCATCTGTCCCCGCAGCCCCCGCAGATGGAGAGGAGCCCCAAGTCTTCCTTGTCTTTTTGTTATTTTTCGTCCTTTTCTTTTTTTTGGAGAGGAGGGCGGGGAATGAACCCGCTTCTCACCTTCGCTGGCAGAAGCCCCCTGGCCAGGTGGACCGGTCTCAGCCAGGTCCTTCTCCGAAATGGAGAAGGTCCTGGTAGTCGTAGGGGCACCTGTCGGAGGAGATTCCTCCCCTCCTTGTACTGCCTCAGAAACCCTAGCCGTTTGAGGAGGTCCTTGCATAGGGGTGGATTCGGGTTCGGTGTTTGGCGCCGAGCCCGGATTCTTACCCATGGAAGGCCCTACCGTCTGATGCTGGGTTTTCTCAAGGACCATGTCTATCACAGGATGGGCCTCCAGTTGGCAATCCCCTCCCATGACATCGCAGGTCCCCTTGGCAGCGTCACCAGTCTTGTGTGGGGAGGCACAGGCCTTGACCCCGGCAAGGTTTAATATTCTTGACAGCAGGTCTTTTGAGGGAAGTGACCGAAGGGCCCTGGCTTTCCTCTCCATCCTAAGAGGGTTTGCCCTACCGAGCCGCTTCGATGGGGAATGGCTGGCTATGGGCTGCCTGCTGGCTTTCTTCTCAGTCCCCTTGTAAAGGAAAGAGGGGACTGCCGCTGGAAAAAAGGGAGGTGCCCGAAAGCACCTCCTGAGAAGGGGGTGAGAGGGAGTCCCCTGCACCCGTAGGCCAAGGAGAGGAGTAAGCCTCCTCTCCGGTTAGAGAAATATGCAGGGTCCCCTGCGCAAGCACCTTGGGGGGACCTCTATTTTTTCGCTTGAGCTGCCCGAGGGTGGCTCCGTCGTTGTTTCAAGGGGAGTTAAAGGGGTTTGTTTTTTTAAAGACTCACCCATGGGCATGGTGACCCTATTTGTGCCACGGGACGCAATAGCTCATCACCTCTCGCTGTTTCCCGCACTGCAAGAGGTGCTTACAGGCCTGGCAGAGCCAGGCGCCGCCATTTGGGACCACCTCTCTCGCTTGGTGGCCTGGTAGTCCATCGGCATGGCGGCTCAACCTTGAACACGGCGTAAAATTTATAGAATGTGAAGAGGAGAGGAAAATGGATGTGAAGAAGGTATGGGTGGGGATGAAGCAGGTTGTTAAAAACTAGCCACCCCAGACCGGAGCTCAGGGGTTAGGGAACATTGTCCCCTCCCCCCTCAGCCCCGATCCGGGACGGTTGGCTTAGAAGAAGGTCAGCATCTACCCTGGGAAATTAGAGGCTGACCAGAGAAAGTTGTAGGAGATGTTGTATGAAAAGCAAGAAAACAAGTATTTTGAAGGAAGGAGAAGAGGCTAAGCTGGGGTCGGACGGGTTGCTGAGTCCCGTCAGCACGGCGGCCAGGATGGCAAATCGCCGCGCTCCCTACGGGGGCCCTTTTTTGAGACCAAAATGTTATATATAGCCACTCACAGATAGCCCTGAGTGCTTTCGAGGCATTGGAATCTGCGCATCCCCTCGTTCGTGTTATCCGTGACGCTACGGCTACCGCAAGCGGATGGTTTGCGCAGAAGGAGAGGATCCGTGTCAAAGAGAAGATGGCTATATTGTAATCAGCAAAGGTGAAGGCAGAATCTAATAGGGAAAAAAAGAAAGACGAGATCCCTTATCATCTGTACTTGGTTAAGTATAGAGAACCAGCGATGATAAGGCTTAGTAGCATTGTGTGTTGGAGTGGTGCTTGCAAAAGTGACAAAACTGAATGAGGAAATGGTCGGAAATAGCTTTGGATATGGCAGTTAGGTTTAGGCTTTGAATAAATAAGGAGGAGGCGGTTAGGTTAAGTGTATTAACGTGTGTAGTTGGAGATGAGACATTGCACAATAGGCACATGCCGTAAGTAAATTCAGGGTTTCGTTTCGTTTCGGTTCGCCAACCTTTCTTTATCCAGGAGACTGTGAAGCTACCGCAATTTATTTTATGAAGACCTCCTTATAAAGTAAATTTTCGGCAAAAAGTAGGAATGGTTAAAATTAATTGCAGCAGCTTCACAGTTTCTGTCTTCACTGAATTTACCCACGCCACGTGTGCCTGTTGCAGAGAAACTAATAAAGTTTAAATATGTCAAGAATTTGCTGATACTATGAGGTATTCGCAGATAGGATAGGGTATTCAGGGATGGGGTGCTAATATGAAGGGTTATTCGCAGATAAGATTGGGTATTCAGAAGAGGATATTTGCAGATTGGTTGGGGTATTCTCAGATAGGAGGGGTATATAGGAGCGGTATTCGCAGATAGTGGCGAGTATTCAAGATGAGATATTCGCAGATGTGAGGTGGTTTTCAAGAGGGGGTATCCTCAAATAGGTGGGGCATGCAGGAGGAGTATTCGTATATAGGAGTAGGTATTTTAGATAAGTGGGTGTATTCGCAAATATGGGAGGGGGGGTCAGTGGGATGTTAAAATCTCCAAGAATAAGTAAGATAAGGAGGCGCAAAAGTAATAGCTAACCAAAACAAAGAAAATTGATAACCAACAAATAATCAAGGCAAGAAATTAATATATAATCACGGTAATGGCAATATGTTATAAAGGCAAAAAACAATAGACAATCTAGATTAGTTAAGTAGACAGTTAATAGATAAGGTATAAATAATAAGTAACTGAGAGATATGCAATAGTTTACCAAGGCAACGACAAAACAACGAATAGAGAACTAAGAAAAGAGCAATGGAAACCAAAGGAAAAGCGGTGTGTATAATAAATAAAATAACGTCATTGCCTCGTTTGCACAAAAGAATACAAACACAAAAAATCTTTCGATTTATATAAGCTCGAATTCTTGATACAGCAAAATTGATGTAAATACTAGGAATGATCATATACAATTGAATTTTTATTCTAGAACTAGAACGAAAAAAAGGAAAACCTCAAACGTAAAAGTACAAACACGAAAAATTATAGGTGTCCGCATAAACAAGCTTAAATATATTACATACAAGGTCCAATAATACTACATACTATAAATACTGAATTTATCATATACAAGAAAAAGCTTTTAAGCTGGGAATTAAGCCGAAAATTGTCGCCGAAATGACAAAAGACGAAAAACTATCGTCGTTTGCGTAAACAGTCTTGAATTTGAATATACAATTCAACAAAAACTGGTATAAATGACCTTAATCATTATATATATGTAAAATTGGGGCAATAGATTTTCATTCCAAGGCTTTAGAATCCCTGAACATAATGGAAATGGTGAATCTCAAAAAGAAGAAAAGGGGGGTTGCAATTTCTTCTCTTCAAACTAAGCTTAGCTTAATATACCATCAATGCGTCACTTTCCCCGTTCTCTGTAGATCCAATATTGCCTATTTTGGGGTGACGAAATACGTATTCCTCCTTGTCGTATCGTGCAATAAGAGTCGCTTTTGATTGCAACTCCCCGTCAATATGACTGGCTGGCTCTTTCTGTCCATTTCACTGATCCTTTTTGATTTGACGCATCCGAGTGCCTCTCGCGTTAATCCATTTAATTATCGAGGAATTTCGAGATCGGGAATTACGTGTTGAGAAGCGCATGCGCAGTCCTCCCTGGCATTCTTAACCATAAGGGCTCCCTCCCTATTTGGTGCATCAGTGCCTTGGGAGGTGGAATTTCTCTAGCCTTGATAGGGTGCATAAAATTTCCCCTTACCAACGAGCACCATGTTTGCAGCGTTTCCGTTTGTTATGGAAATTAATTATTATCCCTAACGGGATTTGGTAAAACGATTAAACAAAAAATATAAACAAAGTGTGCCATTGTGTTGAAGCTCCGCGGTATGAAACTCGTTTATAATTCATCATTATTCACATAATAAGGATCATTGATAAGGCGATAATATTAATTTTGATCATAAAATGAAGCAATACACGCGGGAAAACAAACACAATGGGGAGGAAAGGCGACAAATCAACCCCCAAATTTGTTTTATAAGTTGAGTGAGAACGAGGCAATTCATGCAGGAAAGATTGAAATGGGGTTAATGTTGGGTTTATGCCCACCCTCTATATAGCTTCTTCACTACTTAAAGTGGAGAAATTTCTAATTATAATGTTATGGCGAAAAATAGATTGGCCGCCATCTTGGGAGACACATTGTGAATTTTGAATCACATTATACTGTATTATAAATTTATATATAATTTTGAAGTGCTTTTTTCAGATATGGACATTTCATATTAATCAATTTTAAATAAAATATGATTGATTTAAATAACATTCGGAGGTGAGGTTTATATGTTTGAAATCAAGGAACGCGGTAGAAAAACAAGAGGCCTAACGACATTTAGCAATCACCATTTAATTCGCTTTCGAATTAGGAATATTACGATTTTCTTTTCTAATTGTGAGGTGTGTGGGCGGGGGGTATGGAAGCGAATTCGAAATTACCTTAAAAATTATATATAATACAATATGATGCGATTGAAATAGCCTAACAAAAAATAAACCCAAAGCACTTTTTTCAATTTGCCTACAAGAAAAAAAAAATTCTACATTAAAAAACTTTTTTTAAAGCATATATATATATATATATATATATATATATATATATATATATATATATATATATATATATATATATATATATATATTATGAACTGTTGAGTTTCTTCCAAATTGGAGTTTCAATATGAAGGTGAAAACCAAGCAAAGCTATTGATAGAAGCATCTTTATTTATCTGTGTTCGAACGTTTCGAGGTCCTCGCCTCATCATCGACACTAAGAAACTAAGATAGTAAAGGATTAAAATTTCTAGTTTCCATAAAATACTAAAATTGAATTGTGCAATTTAAGATAAGCTGCTTAATACAAGAATAAAAAGTTCACTAATTCATGATACAATATAAATATTGGAACAGTTTGATTTATATTTAAATTAGGTTTAAGTTTTAGGATGTAAAGTGATTCTAATATTCTTAGGTCGTTGGGATGGAGGCTATGATTAAATATTTTAAAGTTATCCTGATTAATTTCAGACTTTCATACTTTGATGTGATCCCGAATGGGCCAGGTGTCTGGTTTGTTTAGAATCAGCCCCGTGCGGGTCGACCTTCTCCAATGCTGCTCGATATGAGTCTGGATTGACCCACCCAATGGTCGGTCCCATATAAGATGAATCGCAAGATTCACAACTATATTTATAAATTACAGAGGAGCGGCAAGATAATGGAATTCGGTCCTTATAACTGAAATAGGACACAATATTGTGCTCATTTTTTAATATGAATTTTGGGTCGTTTGATTTTCTACCAAAATATGGGAGACTAAAGAAAATGGATAATTTGTCTACAGTATTTTCTGTTGGATTTTCTTGATAGAGAGCATTAAGAAACTTGTTAATGGTTTTTCCACTAATGAGTCAGGGTAGCCATTATTTTTAAAGAAAGTTTTTACAAAAGAGAATTCTAAATGCAGCAGTCTGTATGAAGAACATATTTTGTAGGCTCGATGAATAAGGGTTTTTATCGAAGATAACTTAAGGTTTTCTGGCAAGAAACTAAAGAAGCTTGTGCATAAACCTGTAAATGTAGGGTTCCTATACGTTTAATATATATATATCAAAAAATGTGAGTCTACCATTTTTGTCTACCTCCATTGTATAATTTATATTTTTATGTCTAGAGTTCAAGTATTTAAGGAATTGTTCTGCCTGTTGTCGTGATTTCAGCTGCTCTGGTTGCCGGAAGCAAGTCGGAATTCCCTTACGCGGTGATGGAGAATAATTTGTGCTTTTGCCTTATTTTTTTCCTAGTTTTGTGCATTGATGATATTCGCGCGTTTAGTAGAAAAAAATTGGGAAAGCTTATTAGCAGCAACAAGTGAAACTATTCATTCACGAATATTTTGCCATAAATTACGACTGAATTTCAAGTGAATTTCGAGTGAAATTTTCTCACTTACTTTCGAGAGCCTGTGGCACGGATTGAATTTGCTTCCTTCCCCTCCCCCACTCTTCAACGAGTCTCTCTCGGTCGGACGTCAGCCTGTTGGTCTATCGAAAAGCGCCCTACGGTTAAGGTAAAGTGCCTTGTGGAAAATAACTTTTTGGCTCGGGACTGGCACATCTTAAAAAAATATTTCGTATTCAACTTGGGAATAGATTTTTTTTCACACGCACAAAGACAAGCATAGACTGACACACGTTCACTCTGTTTTTTTATTTTTTTCGTTTTCCATTTTTTTTTCAGTCGCTCGCATATGAGAGGATGGAAAAATATATGAGAGACACCCGGCGGAGACCACTGAAAACCCTTTCCGATGGCCCCAAGCCTGACCCTGGGAGGGTGTTCGCAAAAATATATGGTGATTCGGGTATAGCACCCGTACGACTAATTGATACTCCCAATGGTTACGCTGCAATATGTTCTGAGGAGGCTGAGTGAGAAGCACTCACCTCCCCAAAATCTGCAGAGTGCTTAAAAACAATAAACTTAAAACCACACACCCCACCACAAATCAAAACTCACCGAAATGTCATCCTTCGCCGCCTCGATCCATGGGCTGGGGGGCACTCCGTAGAAGAAATTCATGTGGAGGTGGAAAAGAACCACACCTGGGCGAAGGTATCTGAGATCATTAAATTCACGGATTATACTGATGTATTCAAAATAATCTTTTGTGATACGGCAATGGCGGTTAAGGCTACGGAGGGATGTATGCTCCTCTTTAACGTTCGTGTATGCCCTGATCAGATCGAACGTGAGTTTATTGACCTCCATATGTGCTTCAAGTGCTATAAGTACGAGGAGCACACCGCGGCCAGCTGCCCCAGGGGAGGGGGGGCGTCCTTTTGTGCTCTATTTGCCCTTCAAATACACCTACATAGGGGGACTGTAATATCACCTCCTTGAATTTTTTGAACTGCGCAGGAGCGCATAAGACGTTACCCATGGCTTGCCCGATCAAAAAAGATCCCTTAAAGAAGAAAGCAAATGAAAAAGGACAGGCCGAAGAGAAGAAAGCGAACAGTACCTACATCAAGATTGCAAAAGCTGCTGTGGCGGAATCTAAGGAAACAGAAACATACCTGCATTACGAGAATGAAAACTCGACCAAAATTATGTGTTGTATCTATTATGCTCACATTGCGACTCTCTCCTCTCCAAGGGCCTTCGTAAAAGAACTTAATAAAATTCTGACGCATAATGGGATGCACGAAATGTAGTTTCGTGAGAATCCACGGTCAGAGAAAATTCTAAAAATTAGCTTCAAACCCCAATGCGAGACTAGTTGCCAGAAGCTCCCCACCCCGGCAACGCGCTAGCGCCTTTCCGGGATCCCAGGCAGAAAGGGACGCTAACCCACGCACGGTAAAACGAAACAACACTGAAAATACGGAACAAGCAAATACACGCACAAAGTGATATGGAAGTTTCGGTGACTGAGACTGCGAGACTCGAGGGAGGCGCACGCTCGCCCCGCTCCCGTAAAATCTTGCAGCCACAAAGAAATTGTTCTCTTCTTGTAAGAGGGAATCTAGGCACGTTTATCATTCAAGAAAAATAAACTTGAAGGTATACGCTGCCGAAGGGTCCCCTTTTCCTAAGGAGATGACTTCACTTTATGTAACGGAAGGAGTAATATCCTGAAGATACAAATGGAAATTCACCTCAGACGACTGCAATGAAAAAGAAGTCGAGGAGGCTTTACTCCAAGGCTTGTTTTAAACTAGCTCCCGAAACCTTTATCACTCTCACTGACCACGTATACAGAAAAAAAGCGAACAGGCAAAACTCTTTCGCCACCTGCCACTCCACAAGGACCCAAACTCGTAAGAGAATAAGTCCTGAAAACAACACAAACACACAGGAATCTATATTGAACAAGACAATGGACACACTGAAAATATTACATTTTAACTCGAACGGTTGGACGAACAAACAAGTACTGTACGGTAACATAATACAGCCATGTGACCCAGAACTTATATTTATCTCAGAACATGGGATAAATGACACAGACAGGATAAAAATTTTTCCTACGAAGTCAACCAAAAATCACAGCGAAGAACGTTTTAACGGATGTGTAATAGCTGTGAAAAGAGGTCTGAACTTCAAGTCAATAAGTGGAATCGATGAGTCCATACGGCTATGGGCCCCCTGGTCCTGAAAACAGGGTACCAGCCCCCAAGGAGAGGGCATTTAACCCTCCACAATTTCCTGCAGCTTTGTGGTCACGGCAGAACCGTTCTTTTTGCCAGCGACCTCAATGCGAGGAGTGCTGCCTTAAATTATACGTCGACCAACTCGGCAGGCATGAATCTTGAGTCGCTTATTGACAGACAAATTATTACTAGAATTGGACTAAATTTCCCGATATTCATTACACACATCAGCCACAAAACCAGACAAAGTGCTCACAAGCACTGTGTTTCCCATACAACTACTTCATTCAACCGGACCCTCCTATCCCCAGTGACTACCTGGCTATCCTTATTAAAACTTTAACCTCCCCTATTCATGTCCCCACCCCAGAACGCAAGAGCTACGCTCGCGCAAACTGAGCTACTTACAAACAACTCCTCGAAAATTACATTCCCGACCCCTTAATTGATGCAAATTTAGAAGAGATCGACGAGGACCCCAATAGAATTACCGATCACTTAATAAAAGCCGATAAGGAAGCCATTCCCCGAGTTAAATATAAAACTCTCCATGCCCCTTCTTGGACCCCTAGAATGAAATCCTTCGCGAGAGAATACGGGGAACGGATCAATGAAGTGAACCTCACTGTCCACCTTACCACTATGCACAGACGAACATATCAGATACGCGACGATTTAATGACACTTATTAGGGACCAACAGAGTGTACTTTGGGACAATTTAATAGAGAGACTGAACTTAGAAAAGGACTCACGTACATTCTGGCAGACTGTAAAAAGACTAAAAGGATGATAGACACAGACGTCAATAAAACTCAGACGAGACGACACTGAAGTTACGGACACCGAAGAAATCGAAGA
The DNA here is from genome assembly GCA_963969495.1 of Ceratothoa steindachneri. Classification (NCBI taxonomy): domain Eukaryota; kingdom Metazoa; phylum Arthropoda; class Malacostraca; order Isopoda; family Cymothoidae; genus Ceratothoa; species Ceratothoa steindachneri. Next base: position 132,393,086 of record OZ018318.1, on the reverse strand, counting down.
TGAATTCAGGCTCTTCTGGGCATCTACTTTTAAGATATCCCCGGAAAAGAAGGATTATAAACGAACTGAATGACCAGATTCCCAGAACCTATCCTCACCATTATGTATCACACGAAATGAATATGGAGGGATTCAGCGGTAGAATTACTGCCGAGGAACTCTCGGAAACCCTACAATTATTTAGTCAACGAGCCCCTGGGCGTACAGGACTGACGTGGGAAAGCTTTATAAGAGCTCCAGGCATGAATGCATGCCTGAACGTGGACTACTTCCCTGACCACTGGAAGGTAGCAAAAATGATATTCATTCCCAAACCCGGTAAGCCACCGGACAGTCCAGCTAACTTCAGGCTATATCTCTCTTAGAATTTGCAGGCAAAGTCTTTGAGAAGATATCGGCCAACAAGGTGAACTCATTTCTCGAAAATAGCAACTTACATAACAACCAACAACATGGATTCCGGAGGAAGCGAGGAACAAACATGTCGCTAGCCGTGATCACCGAGAAGTTAGCAAAAGTAAAAGCCGAAAGACGCCACGCAAATCTGGTAATCCGAGACGTCAAAAAGACCTTTGACAAAGTATGGAGGAGAGGCCTGCAATACGTCCTGTTATACGTCCAATTTGCGGACGACATCATGATGATCTGCACGATGCCTTATCGGAATGTAAATTATATGTCACGGAGTACGGAGGTGGAAATCGAAAACATCAACTCTTTAGAGCACTCTTTACGAACACAGAGCAGACAGTAGACGGGGAAACACAGCCTCTAGTCTTTTCAAACACACTAATAACTTTAACCACCAGATAGACTTCCCACAGCGCAAACTAATCTACCCGTGTAAGGACTTCCGCAAAAGAAAGGTCATTGAATCCACCCTTATAGATGAAATCTCCAACTTTAACCTTTCGGATGGGCAATTCAAATGCAGCCCCTACGTCAAAGATCTAATCTTAAAAGATATCCTTAATGAAATTAAATTCACACCCCCTGATTAGGAACTCAATGCCGAAACTGGTCTCGAGATAATACTCGTATATACTACGCTTCTCCAAAGTGGTTTTATTAACATATTTGCAATCTGTTATTAGATTCAACAATTGTTCAGATATATATATATATATATATATATATATATATATATATATATATATATATATATATATATATATATATATATACATGAGGGGCGGTTAATAAGTTTTGCGAATCAGTAGGGCAAAACAGAGGAAGGGGGATGGCTGTTTGTGGGGGTGTTACGACAAGTTATGACAAGTCAGGACCTGCAGCCGCACGCTCCTGCCTCGTCTATTTAAGAAGCAGTAGCTGATCGTAGATCGTCAGTCACAAATTTTTCAACAATGGAGAAGGTTGAGCACCGCACACTGATCAAATTTTGACCAAGGAAGGCAAGAATGCAAAAGAGATCCATTAACGCATGGTTGCAGTGTACACCGACACTGACCCTTCCTATGCAACCATTGCTCGCTGGAATAGGGAGTTCCGCCATGGTCGTGAGTCCCTTGAAGATGACCCCCGTCTAGGCGGCCCGTCAGACGAGACCAACGAGGACAATATGACCCGTGTGGAGAGGATGATCCTCGAAAATCGACGGGTGAAGGTCGAAGAAATCGAGCGAGAACTTGGAATATAACATGAAAGTGTTATCAACATGATCCACGACAATTTGGCCATAACCAAGGTCTCTGCCCGTTAGGTCCCTAGAAACCTCACGCCCCATGATCGACTTCAACGTCGTCAAAGTCCACACGGCCAGAGTTGCACAAGCTGCCCTGCACGAGTGCGGATTCGAGGAGCTCAACCATCCCTCCTACAGTCCAGATCTGCACACTAGCGACTACATTTTATTCCGCTAGCTCAAGGCTGCACTGCGGGGACGCCGGTTTAGGGACAATGAAGATGTCCAGCTCGCCGTCAAGGAGTGGATTGAACAGCAGTCGGGAGATTTCTGGTTGTCAGGAATTCGAAGCCTCAGGGACAAGTGGCGCAAGTGAATTGAAGTCGAGGGTAGTCGTATTGAAAAATAATAAAATACTTTTCCTCATATCTCGTTTCTTTATATCCGAATTGAAAAACTTATTGACCGCCGCTCGTATATATATATATATATATATATATATATATATATATATATATATATATATATATACATACAAGGTGTCCCAGAAAAAGGTTAACCGTACTTTGAATTAGTATAACTCAAAACCTATTGTATATCTTTGAGTCCTGTAAAACAAAACAAATTTATCAATTATTTATCTGTCGATTCTGGAAATTTTATATATATATATATATATATATATATATATATATATATATATATATATATATATATATATATATATATTTACCGGGTGTCCCAGAAAAAGGTTAACCGTACTTTGAATTAGTATAACTCAAAACCTATTGTATATCTTTGAGTCCTGTAAAACAAAACAAATTTATCAATTATTTATCTGTCTATTCTGGAAATTTTCTTAAATTTCCTCTGACGATTTTGATACACTAATGGGTTTAGTGGAGGCTATCAAAATTTTGTTTGCGCAAGGAAGTAAAATAATGAAACTTCGAAGTTTAAAATCAACAAATATATTTAAATCCATTTTTAACAAAAACACCTCTTCATATGGGTAATACAAATTCATTTTTTAATTTTCTAAGCACCGTTTCCTTCCACATGTTCTTCATTTCTTTCCAAGCGCAGTTGCGCCTTTGATCGCATTGATTGAACAACTTTTTTGATTAACTTGTGATTTTTCTTAATTCTATTGATTTCACCTGTGATACTATCTCTTAACTGGTTGATGCTTTGTGGTGGAGTAGAATACACTATATTCTTTAGATATCCCCATAAGAAATAATCACACGGTGTTAGGTCAGGGGATCTTGAGGGCCATTCAATTGCATGATTTAGCGTGACAATGCGGTTGTCAAACGTTTTCCTTAGTTTTGTTCTTACAGCCAGCTGTCCTGAATCTACCAAAATCTATTGAATTGGTTGCTGTAAATCTGGCAGAGTTCCGGGAAGATCCTTTCGTTTATCATGTTCAGGTAGGCAGCACCATTCAAGTTATTCTCGTAAAACAATTACCTGACAAAATAGCCATTCTCGCATATTCCGATCCACAGAGACACTTTCTGCTGACAAATAGTTGTGTCAAAGTTGAATGCTAGGGGGTGGTTCAGCGGCGCATATTGCCAAATGTTATGGCTATTTACCTTTCCATTAATGAAAAAGGCTGCCTAGTCACCAATCACAACGTTTTCCAAGAAACGAGCAGGTTTATGGAGAAGCCATTCGACAAATTGTCTACGACAAGGAAAATTAGTTTCAAGAAGCTGGTGTCTTGCATGCATCTTATAGGGGTGCCATTTTGAGTCATGTTTAATAATGCGGTTAAATGATGACTTTAACAATTGTAACCCATTCTTTCTGACTGATACATGTTGATTTTGAAGAAGTGTCATCTGAACATTTTCGATATTTGCTGTTGTTCTTCTGGTTCTCATACGACCCGAATGACCTTTATTTAGATTTAAGCATGTTCCTTCATGTTGGTATTTGCGAACATTTTTCCAAATTCTGATCTTGCTTGGTGGGTGCCTACCTGGAAAACGTTGTTCAAATGAATCTTGTACTTGTTTAATACTGCCAGTCTTAATAAAGTTTGTGACTACAAATACGCGTTGATCTTTTGTTAACTGCATGATTAAAAAGGTTCTTTGGAAGTAAACTTTTACGCAGAAACGCTTTAATTTGCTTAGTAAGCAATAATGACGAGACCATAGCACAGCGTGGCTGAAAAACCACTGTAAAATGGCAGAGGCTTTGCTTGAAGAATCGCACAGTGACCTAGGCTACCTAAGCTACCTACGCTTCTCTTGAAAGTGCACGGTGGCCTAGGCCTTCCTAGGCTTCGTTTTATTATTTTACTTTCTTGCGCAAACATATTTTTGATAGCTTCCACTAAACCCATTAGTGTATCAATATCATAGAAGGAAATTTAATGAAATTTCCAGAATCTCCAGATAAATAGTGGTTAAATAAACACTTTTGGCAGTACCCAGAAATCTCCAATAGGTTTTGAGTTATACTAATTCAAAGTACGGTTAACTTTTTCTGGAACACCCGGTATATATATATATATATATATATATATATATATATATATATATATATATATATATATATATATATATATTTATTGAATTATCCTAAAATTCGAGAGTGGGCATAAAACCAACATTAACCTGAAATGGGGGCTCGGATCTTTTCTCTTGTTATGGCGCAATTTTGTTTCCTCTACCAGATGGCTGAATAGCCAGTTACTCGAGTGAGTAACGTGTGACATATTTAGTTGTACGATATAGTTTGGTTTGTTTGAAAGGATAAGCATTGTTTTCATCCTTAATAAATAACAACGTGCCAACTTGTCAGGGAGGTGCAAAATATCGAACAAACAGTCAAGTATTTGCAAGAAAGAGGTATTGTGCATCAGCAGAAGGGTCAAAAATACCTATGGAAACAATCATCTTCGTTCATGCATGGTGCAGCAACTTAACTACTTTTTTGTAAAGAACAACTAAAAATGACATGCAATGCTATTACGAACTGGAAGAACTATCTCCGTGAAGTGTGCGCAAATTCGTTAATCCCAATTCCTATAAAGATCGGTGGAAATGGATTGACAGTTGAAATAGATGAATACTTGTTCTCATCAAGAAAAAATAATGTCAGGAGGGTTTACCAGTGCAGTGGATTTTCGGATGGATTTGCAGCGAAACGTGCGAGTGTTTCATGTATGCAGTTCCTGATGAATCGGCAGACACATTATTATCTATAATTAAAGAATGTGTATTGCCTGGCACGACTATTATTTCTGATAAGTGGCGTGCATTCAATGAAATTGATTCCTTGCCAGAATAAAGTATAAACATTTGACTGTTTACCACTCAAAGAACTTTAAAGATCTAGAAACAAGTGCCTGCACAAGCCAATTAGAGTCTCTTTGGGCCAAGGCGAAAACGAGGAATAAAATAGAATGTAGAACCACTCGTTCTGATCGACTCATTTATTTACGAATTTTTATGAAGGCAACGAAATAAAGGAAAAGACTCAGTTGCTCAAATTTACAAAGACGAAATTGCGCTATAATAAGAGAAAAGATCTGAGGGCTCTACAAACCATTTACATATAACTTCGTAAACCCGTATTCCATACACATGGCTTCCCTAGCCCCCAACCGATACACATTATTTCACTGGAAAATAACGCAAGTGGGTGGAAGCGATAGAAAATATTAAAACGGAGGACGGTAGGGGGAGACGACGGTTTTAATGACCTCTATCAGCAGAACTATGACGCTCCAAGAACAAATTCATACAAAAGCCGGGCACAAATATGAACTCCCTTAAGGAAATGGGAGAGGAGGGGGGCGATTATCAGAGGCTTTGGGCGATTAACGAAAAAATATCCCAACGCTCTATGGTAGCCTGGGAAAGGAAATAGAAATTAAAAATATTACAGTGTGAGAACATGAAAAATATCAAGACTTCTTAATTTAAAATGGTGGAGGCAGTGGGAGTAATTTAGAGCTTTGCCTCAGCTCTTAAGAGTGTCATGTAAATGCATTATTATTAATTACATCAGGAGCAAAAAAACATATTAAGACTACCGCTCCCTTGTTACTCTAAAATACGGGCAGGTGGGGGAAGGGGTAATTTTAAAACCTTTATAGAAACTCCAAAGAAATTACCAAGGCTTTTAAATGCATAGCTTTGGGGTGATTAACAACAAAAAAATGATCATTATTGTGATTAAAAGGAAGGCGTGCATCAAGCACGCCTGCCTCGGAGGGGGCGCTCTTCATCTCCGTCAAGTGAATTGTTGTATCCAATAAATCAACCAATCTGACTTTCTTAAAAAGAATGGTTCAATTGGTCATTTTAACATTCACTCTGAGCGTCACAGAACGCGAGATCGTTTTCACCCTTGGGGTCCAAACTCGCACAAACTACTTCTCTCTTTCTACCAAACGTTCTGTAGCTAATTCTGCTTGCAGATGTCGAACCTTAGCTTTTTTTTGCAAGGACTTTTCACATCTAAGATAAATTCAACAATCAACAACTTTAACTTCAAGAACTTTGATATGATAATTTCACCCAATAATTGCAGCCGAGTGAGGATGACTGAAGCTTAATTAGATTGAAGCTCCAAGACCTCGCTGGGATCGAGAGAGAATAACGAGAACGCGCTTACAATTAAAAGGTCTACGAATAAATAAAAATCAAAATGCGAAGGAAAATAATAATGGCTATTTTTATTATATAGTCAGAGTGTGTGGTGGGAGCCTATCTGACTCAATTGCCAAGTTTCAATGGCCATGTGGACGGAGCTTATCCGCCTTAGCGGACCGTCTTTAAAAGTGTCGTTTGTCACGTGCTTTCGGAGCGCTTTCGGAGAGCGAGAGACATCCATGTTTCTGTGTTTTCGTCTTGGGTCTTGAAGGGAGGGGCCGATAACTGATTGACTGCCTGTTAGATTAATCTCGGACCATATGAGGAAGGATTTAAACGCTGAAATATTCTCAGGCTTGTCCTACGGAAGTAAGAAGCCAAGGGAGAATGCCAGAGTGTAAGAGTGCCGGAAGTTGAGTTCGAGGTAATATCATATGTCCAAGGGATGAGGGGATCTCTCTTGTACTTAGCCGGAGCGTCGCCTTTTTTTTCTCATATATACGATTCTTGTAAAATAATTATTTATGTATTCCTTAAGAATGAACTGAATAAAGTTCGAAAGTACTTGGATTCCGCTTCTCATCTTTCCTGTGGGGAAAGATATATGTATATATATATATATATATATATATATATATATATATATATATATATATATATATATATATATATTTATTATGAGAAACTCACAAAGTAGCGCATGAGTGCATCAATATTGCAACAAACATCCCACAGGAAAGATGGGAAGCGGAATCCAAATACTTTCGAACTTTATTCAGTTCATTCTTAAGGAATACATAAATAATTATTTTACCGTTGCTATAGTAACTGCATTTCATACATACATCATTGCATGTTAATTTAAAAGATTATTATTAGTTCAAGGCTGGGGTTAATGGAGAAGGAAGTAGGTATTAAAGAAAATACATCGAAAGAACAACGAATAATACTAAGAACCTCCCCACTCTTAAATTGAAATGTTGTAAGACAACTAATTTGCAGACTTCTAAGGATAGAAAACTAAAAAAAAACATAAATGATAAATTACATAAAGAGCTAAATTTGGCGATTTTTCTTTCAGGAACAGGCTGGTGTATACGGAAAAATTCAACTGCGTTATTTAGCATAAAGAGTAACGTTGTAGTTAAGAAAAGGTAAGTTGACACGAAGGGCCGGAAGCCATCTGATATTGGAAAAGGTTTACTCGCTAAATGATGTCAAAGACTTGACATTGGACAGCTGCAACGGACACTAGGGACCAGTGGCCAGCAAATGCAACATTGTAGGCTTTCCGACTGCGTCCGCACATCGGAATTCGTTCAACAACCTCAGGAGAAGGTGATGGAAGACCCAAGCGAGGGTATTCAGACTTTGGCAAGAGAGACGGGTGTCGGAGTCCACATCGTGAAGCTGTCCCTGAATGAGGACCTTCACTGCAACTCGTACAAAAAGGAGGAGTGACAAATTCTGACAGCATGGCCAATGAAAACCGCTTGACGAAGGAAAACAGCTCATCAACCCGAAGCACCCTGTTGAGCTAGGAACGATCTGGTTTTTCGCAGTTAAAAAGAACCTCTGCCAGGACCAGTTGCCGAACACCCAGAATAACAGGTGGCTTGCCTACAATCGAGCCGACGTTCCACGTATCATGAAGACCAAGTTTCGCCAAACTGTCATGGTTTGTGGGTTAGTCTCTAGTGAGGATGTAGCAATACCGCCCCACATTCTTGAGCTGGGTTTTAGGCTCAATTCAAACAGCTATGTGAAGCCGTGGGAAATTGTGATCAAACCCTACCTGGAGAGAGTAAGAGTCAGAAGTGGTGGTCAGAGAATTTCTACGACTTGACCAGCCCCACTTTCTGGCCTCCAAGATCCCATAATTGCAATTCGATGGATCACTATGTGTGGGCGCCGTTGCTAAAGACATTAGCAGCTCTGCTTCCAACCCTAATAAGGCCTCGCGAGCTGGTAGCCACGATCAAAGATGCATTCGAAGATCTTCTCAGGAACGCACTGAGGAACGCATGCACCAGGTTCCCAAGCCGTTCTAAGGACGCAGTGTGAGCTGAGGGCGGTTGCTTTGAGTAAACTGTTACCTCCCAGCCATAATCAAGTTTATATATATATTTTTTTTAAATACATTTAATTTTGACTGAGATATTACGGGGGGGAGGGAAATTATGCATACCGTCACATATACCTCGAACTCATTGTAGATTAACCTCATGTAATATTTTTTTTTAAATTTTATCAACAAACCAATTTAAAAGGTTATGCAATACTATTAATTAACTTGTTTTTGATTTTTTGCCACGAAGAGCAACATCACGTTGCTCCCATGTTGGCAATTCAGAGCTACATCTTCTTGCGCCCATGTTGGCAATTCTTGTTGCCCCCGTGTTGGCAATTCTGTAGTGTGTGCGCCATCAATTTTTCGTTAATGTTAATTAATGTCTCACAAAACTGTATGCACTGTTGCGATCTCTTCCCAGATAAATTGCCCCTCTCGGGAATGAAGTTACTTCATGTTATAAACTTCAGGAACTAGTATGAAGTTTTTTAAAATTACTAAATTCACTTTATATCCCGGGATTTTGCTCATTAATCGAATGCATATTTTAATTGAAATTATTCTGCTTTAAATTACATTTATAAGTTTTAATGAAGTTATGAAACTAATTTATATTTGCCATTTGTGAAATATTGTTCGACTCGAATCGAGTGGTGGATTTGTTATTATTTCCTTTGCAATTTCCTCATGCATTTATAGCGCATATCTTTAACGAATGCAAACGTAATTTCCTTTTTCTTTCCTTCAATTTTGTCGCCATGGAAACGGCTCAGCTTTCACGTTAATTGAGTGGGAGGAAGCGTTTGCATATTTTGCGCTGTGTTCCTTCATCTGTTTTAGGAATTATGTATGAAAACCAACGAGGGCACGACCGGATGGGTCTGCGTGTATGACTGGCTGAAAGTGTTAATGTTTGGTTAAGTAAAGATGTGTAAAAGATACAAAGTCCTTTCCAAGACATTCTGACGAAGATGCCTCCATTGGTTTTTGTTTCTTGGTCTCTAATAATAATAATAATATCACTTCGGGGGGGGGGGGGAAGAATTGCTAAATTGTACAATTCGCTCGATTTCTTTCATAACATTACTCCTCAAACAAGATCAGAACAATCACGCCGTTTTTTACTTCGTTAAAAACGTGAAACCTAACGAAAGCTTTGAAAATAAATTATTCGTAGATGAGGATGTAAAAATGTGGGGCAAGAGACCGGAAAAAAGCACGCAACTCTCCCAACCTATCACGATTTCCTAGTAAAGCTATATGTTCCCTTCATATGTGAAAGAGAAGTGATGACGGTAAAATTTCCGATTGTTGGTTTGTATTATTTATAGGTGTATGTTGCGGATGTTGGGCCACGACTTGCAAATCGAGTGCGTATTTTGATGAAATTGAAAACTTTTATGAAAGATTCTTATTGAATTATGTGCATCATGTTCAAATTGTGCTCTGCACAACATTGTAGTGTTTCATGTACAGGGTGTCCCCAAATTTTAATTTGTTTTTCAATCCTTTTCAGAACCCTTTAATAATGAATACAGAAGAGCGGATTTTTGTTGTGATAGCTCGTATCAGAGGAGCGAAATTTAATGAAGTACGAGAAAAGTTCCAAAGAAAGTTTAGAAAACTTGAATCTACAGAGAACGTGATCCGTTCGTTCACTTGTGAATAAATTTAAAAGAACCGGATCCATACATGATGAGAAAGGAAGAGGACGGAAAAAGATTGCTCCTCAACAAAACTGAACAAATTCGACAATTGTTTGAAAATGAACCAAGAACTTCGGTGAGAAAGGCAAGTCAGAGACTTGACATGCCCAAGACAACAGTGCACAGTCTTTCTTGCGTTCAACACTCATGAAAATGTCTTATCACATGCAAAGGATTGTAAAACAAATTAAAATTCTGGGACACCCTGTACATGGAACACTACAATTTTGTACAGAGCACAATTTGAACATGAACATAATTCAACAAGAATTTTTCATAAAAGTTTTCAATTTCATCAAAATACGCACACAATTTTGTGACACCCGGTATATCATTTTAAAAGGATTTTTTAAATTAAAATATGATGTGAACATTTTATATTACTCATTATTAAAGGGAATATGATTGATTTAATTAGTCTTGACCAAGGAAAACCGAAACCTCTGCGCTTCGGCATGGCGAGATACGCGGTTCAATGCCTGCTGGAGTCGACGCTCCAGATTGGCATCTGGGCCGCGCCAAATGATATCGAAAAGTCGTCCACGTCGTAGAGCGTAGCGAGAATATCTTCCGGAAGCACCGAGGTGATGCCGTTGATGCTCAGAGCAGAGAATGTGACAATAAAGGCATTTTCCTGCGAGATGCCCTCTCCATGCCTTTTTGGCACGGAAAGAGCTCCCCTCACTAGTATCCAGGATCGTAGATTACCCAGAAATTCACGGATAAAAATTGGGAGGCGTCCCTTCGCCCCCATCGTGTGGAGGGTCTCCATGATACCGTATCGCCATGCGGTATTATAGGCCTTCTCCAGACCAAAAAACACTGTGGTGTATCGCTGTCTACAAAGAAAGGCCTCGCAGACAGCATTTTCCAGTCGGAGCAGACCATTCGACGTGGAGAGGAACTTGCGGAAGCTGCATTGCGTCCGAAGCGGTCTGATCATGAGCCCTGCGTGAACCGAATCTAGGCTCCAAGGATAGCTACAGATTACGGTTCCATTCTACTAATTTCCTCTACTGGGAATCACCGGGTTAAATTTCGTCTCCCTACCCACGCTTCTTTCTTTTCCAACAGGCCGTTTTCTGCTCTACGCCTCTCTGATTTAGATCGTCGATCGGGCCAGCATGTCTTACACTCTATCGGTGCAAACACTTTACTCTTCATACCTCAACATACTTTGGGCAAGGCAGGGTCATGTGTGGATTGTTACACCTAGTACCTAGGGGAGCGAACGCCCTCCCAGGTCTGGTGCCACTAGTACTGGTATATTTTGTTCGTCGGGGGTCATTTCCTGAATGCTGGCGTTCAGGCAATATTACTAAAATTCCCAAAGGATCATCATCATCTCCATCTCCCAGTGAATATAGGCCCATTTCCATCATACCGATTTTATCTAAGACTTTTGAACGTCTGCTGTACAAACGTCTTCTGTATATTTGAGACAGTTTCTTACAGTGACTCAGTTTGGCTTTAGAAAGGGGCTGGGCACTGCTGATGCACTATTATTGCTAGTACATGAAATGCAGTCTGCTTTAGACAATAATTGTAAGTCTAGACTTGTCTCTCTTGACTTTAGTCCGCCTTTAGCACAGTCAACTATAATGATTTGATTTTTAAATTAAACTCTGTTGGCATTGATGGTAGAGTCTTAAGTATTTTAACATAGTTTTTAACTAATAGACAATAACGTGTTGTTGTCGATGGGTGTTTTAGTCCTTATTCTACAGTATATTCTGGAGTTCCTCGGGGTAGCGTTCTTGGGCCTTTGTTTTTTATATTATATACTAGTGACATGTGGTTTAATATCACTAATAAAATTCTAGCATATGTTGATAACACCTCTATCTATGTTCATGTTCCATCTCCTGCAACGAGACTGAGTGTTGCAGACAGCCTCACTGAGGATTTGAATAAAATTCATTCCTGGTGTCTTCAGTGGGGTATGAAATTGAACCCCAGTAAGTCTAAGGAAATGATTGTGAGTCTTTCTAGATCTCTCTTACCTGAACATCCCATTTTTTTAATAAATGGAGCTTTGATTAACAAGACTGATCAGCTCAAGCTCTTGGGAGTAACTCTAGATTCGAAACTCACTTTTGAAACGCATCTAATATACACGTCTCGGGATATCTCGCAGAAATTGAGCATTCTTCGTAAATCTAAGAAAATTTATGATGATGATGATGTTCTTTGCAATTGTTTCTTTTTTTTATTCTACCTTATTTTGAATATTGCTCTGCTGTATGGAGTTCTGCTGCAGACTTCATCTGAGATTGCTTGATCGTGCATTTAATTCTGTAAGATATTTACTATCAAATTTGGATTTAGACATTGGTCATCGTAGAGATGTTGGAGGTCTTTGTATTTTATTTAAAGTAGTGAATAACGTAAATCATTATCTGCATAAATTTCTGCCGAGATTTTATCAACCAGCCAGAGTTATTAGGTATTCTGAGACTGTAAATTCCATGGCATTCGAAAGTGGTCATCATTCTGCATCTCATTTTTCTAAGTGCTTTTTACCGAGCATACCTAGATTATGGAATACCTTACCCACAAAATTGTGACTCATCCGACGCTTAAAAAGTTCAAAAGATTGGCTAATGTCTTTTTGTTGCGTAACCGTGGGGCTGTGTAATTCTTTTTCTTTTTTTCCTTTCTTTTATTGCTGTGCACTGACACCTGCACTGACATCTCTTGGTGGTATAATTTCCTAAATTTTCAGTGTGGCTCTTTGCATGGTCTATATAATAATAATAATATTAAACTAGATTGACTCTACCCGAGCTTTACTGTCTTCATTGCCAATTTCTTTCCAAGCCCCGGTCAGGCCGGGGGTCGGGATGGTGAGTAGGCTAGTTTTGTCCTCCCTCTTGGCTCGGATTGAGGTTTTACCTTTTAACCCCTTCCCCTCCCTACCATTTTTCTTTTCCTTATCCTTTTACGCACCAGCAGGATGATTCCAGGTGACATATGGAATCTTGTGTGCCTTCCCGGCCCCAATGCCTACAGGAACATCCTATCCTCCACACTCCCCCCTCTTGGTTCTGGACATAACGCCTGGAAGAACCAAATCCCTCAGGCAATAAATAAAAGAACCATAGCGAACAACCGACCACCGATTGCTATTTATTTCATGTCCAGAACCAGAAGTATAAAATGCCCCGAATGATTCTTTTTCTCTATTTCTCTCGGAGATGCGAAGTATCAACAGAGTGGATCGCCCCCCCCTTCCCTCCACTACCACCCATTTGTTCCTCTCCACATCCTCGTCGTCGACACACTGACTGACTTTCCTCCCAGAACAATATTGGTTACTCTGATACCACCTTGAGCCAAGGGAAAACAAGTATAAAGTGGTAGTGTATTAGAAGCTTAATATTACTATTAACCGTGGCTGTGAGACGGACCAACCAATAAAAACCCAGATTTGAATTTAAAACAAATTTAATTAAAATATTTGCTAAAAAATAGTTTTGTGGACTTAGAAATAATGACATTCCGTCCTTGTAAACAAACGGACTGTTTGTATGTTCATATGCAAATACTGTATATGGAAATGGATGACCTCGCTGTATATAGAGTTGTCCATATCCATATATCTTTATATTTCTTTTTGTATTTTAAGAATATCTGATGGGCGGCAGCAGCACTCGGTTTGGCGGTGGAAAAGTTGTCCATGAGAACTCTAAGTCTCCTTCTGATCCCCGGTTCGACCCCACCCACACAGGAAAATACCTCACCACAGACTACTCCCAACAGAGGTAAGCGTCTTATCACACGAATTCAAGTGTTATTGGTTGTTGATAATTAAAATAAGCTTCTTTAACAATTAAAGTTTTCGAGGGGCAAAAATATATCAATCTAGTTTTATATTTTGTATAAATGTCCTCCGCTAGATAAAAGGGGACCATTAACAAGATAATAGGACAAGCACAAATAAGGTCAAAGACTCATTAGGGACAGCTTCCCCTCTTCCAATTTGGAGCCAACACCTAGAATGAAGCTTTACTAAGTGTCCGTCAAACTTGGGGCAAATTGGACATTATGAATTGGTCCCAATTCAACGAGTGTACAAATAGTCTACAGTAGTTCCAGGTATTTAAAAAAGGGGAGAGTGCAAATGGTTGCGTTGTGCGCGGAGAATATGAAGGGGTTTATATATGTGTGTGTTTGCGTGTGTTTGTGGAGTGCAATCATGCTATTAAGTAGTAGGATGCATATGAACTCTTAAATTATGTGGGTAAACTTGAGATGAAAAAGAGTGAAACTGTATGTGATTGTATATCCCGCAATGATAGAAGTAAGGCTGAGAATGTGAGGTTATGAAATTACTTCGAACAAGTACTGGTTGTAGGAAATATGAACGGACGAATAGTTAACCGGGTGAGAGATGGAATAACTGGGCTTTCTGATACACCTTGGCTAGAAAGAGAAGGAAGTGAGAGTGGTGAAGGGAGGTGAATGTAAGAGTATGATTGATCGGATCTTAGAGAGGAATAATATGCCAAGGGATGTGTTTGTGGTGCAAGGGGTGCATGTGCGTGCGCTTAGAATTGGAAACAGTGCAGTGAAGTGCTGAATGATACTGGGCGGAAGATGTAGTGGCCGACGCTTCACAGTAGCGATGAGTGTGTCAATGAGAATTGGTTGAGACGCCCAAAAGGGCAGTGAATGTAAGAATGCAGCAAATGCCCAAAATTGGAATGAGGATGAGTGAGAGCATCCGGATCCCCATCCGAATCGGATCTCTTTAAGGGCAAAAACTAAGAGAAGAAAAAAAGGGCAGAGTGAGCAATGAGGCCCCTCAACGGGGGGCCCCGTGTAGATTGTCACATATGGTACCTAATGTAGCGCCGCGCCCTCCTTGCCTCCCCCAATGCCCCAGTCAGGCTCAAACTAGACTGTATCTACCATGGCTTAATGTGCTGCTTCTTAACATCTCCATTTTACCCCATTTTCACCACTTTCATTACAAGCCTATTCTCCCATATTTTCCAAGATGGCGGCTAATTTCGCAGGCTAGTCGCCGACCAGCTTTCGTCCTTGATCGGAGCCGGCAAGTTAGGGGCTGGTTCACCCATCCCTCTTAGTTTCGGTTGCTGCGGCTGACATCTGGACGATTGTTTGCTCCCCTCCCCAATGCCAGCGGGAGGATCTGCAGCTATATCTTTTCTACACATTTTCACTTTCCCTATCCTCCCCACTTTCTTTTCTGATCTCTCCTAATGGATGATGCGCCCTCGTTGATATTGCGCTTTAAATTCGAGGACAAAAAAAAGTGAGCAATGAGGAGGTAAAGAGTATAAGGGAAGGGTTCTTTGATGAGAGGTGTTATGTGGGTATGTGAAGACGAAGCTGCCTTATTTGGGAAGCCAAGCTGCGTTATGCGGATATGAAAGACAAAGCTCTCTTTATTTATTTTCTTTCTTTCTCTCTCTATTTCTTTTTTAATTTTTTCTTCTATTTTTTTCTTTCTTCTCTCTTCTTTTTTCTTTTTTCTCTCTTTTCTTTTCTTGCTTTTATTTTCTCATTGTTCTTTTCTTTTCTGTTCTTCTTTTTCTTTATTTCTTCTTTTTCTTTTCTTCCATATTTGTTCTTTTCTTTCTTTTTCTTTTCTTCCATATTTGTTCTTTTCTTTCTTTTTCTTTTCTTTCGTCTTCGCTTCTATTTCTTCTTTTCTTTCTTTTTCTTTTCTTTCGTCTTCGCTTCTATCTCTTCTTTTCTTTCTTTTTTCATTTTTTCTTTGGCCTTTTTTGTTCTTTGTTCTTTCTTTTCTTCTCTTTTCATTCTTGTTCTTCTATCTTTTCCTTCTTCTTACTTACTTTCTTTATCCTTATCTTTTCTCTCTCTCTCTCTCTCTCTTTCTCTAACCGACCGCTCATTCCCTACCAAACCGCTCTCCTGCTATGATGTGACATTTGCTGTGCTCCAAAGGAATTTTTCACTAATGTTTTGCATAGTTGGATAAAGTATGATTACCTTTAAATGGCGCTGTGCCTTTTAGCCTCTCTTGTAGTACAAATTCACAAATCGCCTAGAGTTACATAAATATAATCCATAATTCGTGTAGTAATAACAACTTCTGCTTGTACAAACCGAACCCTTTCTCACGGTCATCGAAAAGGAATTATCCCAAGGACGCGTTTTCCATAATTGCAAAAAATAACATATTAGCAGTGGTCCTGTGACTTTTAACCTTGAAGTCAGTCTAAAATAACAAATCGCTTAGAGCTAAAGAAACTATTATTACTATCCGTTTACTAAAATTGGCTTCCGCCGCGCACAAAAGGACCCATTTCTTCGGTCAGATCGTAAATCTCGTAAATTAATAAGCCGCACGTCGAATTCAACCGTGTTAATTGTGGAGCTTTATTTAACAAAGAAATTTATGTCCCTAATAGTGCTAATAATAATAGAATATGTCGTTTTCGTCCTTTAAATCAGGCCTTCGAAAAAGGAATTGCAAATGCGACACATGAAATCAGAGCTGAAATACGCGGCATTGTAAGAGAGTTTGCCACTTCAAAGAGGGAGGTGGCAAACAGATTATGGGAAACCAATGCTGGGTTGTGGGGGAGAGTGGAGGAAAAACGTGTAAAATGAGGGAATACGGCCATTTAGAGCTCGTCCGACGAGGCATACAGAGCATTACAATATTCCTTGCTCAAACCCTTTCCCATTGTTTATTCCAATCAAGGAAGAGGCAGAAAGCATCCTGATTGGGGATTCCTACTAAAAAAATCAAGATAATGAATTTAAAGCCCGTAATCCGCGTAAACGTAGAAACATCTGCCTGCATAGTGGAGGAATCGAAAGCGAATTAAACGGGCAAAGTAACGACGCGAAACCCTTACCCTCTTTGGTGGAAATGATATTCACCGATTTGATGCAACGCCAAATGAAATTGTCTCTTGAACCAGGGATCTAATCAGCTCTGCAAAACATAAGGTGTATAAAGTAGGGGTAATTGGGATTATTTCAAGATTAATTGCGAGTCTAAGAATGCAATTAAAATCCATTTATACAAATGAATGACTAAAACGTTTATGTCAGGTAATGGAGGTTAAATATTATAACTTCTGCACTGATTTTCACGAATGCTACACTCGTAAGTAATCAAGGTCATCAGGCCCCCTCCCCCCCCCCCACACACAAGTTCGCCCCGCTTTACTATCGAGGTTCAAAGGAACTAAATCGCTCACTACCCTAAATCTTCCATTATAACCATTTAATAACCCTGGTTATCCAATTAGTATTCGGAACCTAATTCCGCCTTATTCATCCATAACTCTATAATTTAAGATCGGGATTTTTTGAAAATTTATAAATGTTTTTTTTGCTTAGTTGACAAATGACTTCGGGTGTTTTGGAAATTCAAAGGATTGAAATAGTTAAAAAGATCATGAAGAAGAAGAAGATGATGAAGATGAAGATGATGAAGGTGAAGATGATGATGAGGATGAAGATAAAGATAATGAAGAAGAAGAAGATGAAAAAGAAGATGAAGCAGAAGAAGAAGATGAAGAAGAAGAAGAAGAAAAATAAGAAGAAGAAGAAAAGGGTGTTCAGGGTGTTAAAATAAAGAGTCTATAAAGGGGATTAAAAAAAAGCGGTTAAGATTAGCAAATAATGCCGTAGGCGATACTCCCGCAGGGCTGCCTGTGTAACCAAGCTCTTCCTGTTAAGGAAGAGAACAGCGACTTGTGTACCTATATATATCCATATTTATTTTGTGCCTTTTATTTAGTGTGTATTAAAATCTATTTTTGTCGTTGTGTTTGGAATATTCCTTAGTCACGCAGCTGCAGCTATCTATTCAAATCGTACCGTTAAAACAATAACAGTTGTTGCCTTGTTTAGCCTACCTCAGAACCTGTGTGCGTATATTCCCGTACACTTGGCCATACTTCGACAGTATTCGTGATCTCTATGGCACGGAAAGGATTAACTCTCTCGACTCAGCAGTACAAGAAGCGGAAACAACTGTAATAAATCCCATGAAATGCGCGTGAGCGATAATAAGGGAAAGGATCAGGGCCCCCGAATAATGGTCGCGTCAAATTAAGAGATAAATTTAATTGCCCCTAAACAAATGCCCGAAGCTTAAGAAACAAAGGCAAACGTTACGATCCGCACCACGGTCGCTTTCCCGCTCGCGAGTCTCCTTGTTCCCATAATACTTCGTCCATTTCCCAATATGTTTCAGCAAACTGTCTCATTAACTGTCATTTTACTACTTTTTCCTGAGGGCGAGCGTAGCTAGCGGGGTGGTATGCCCCCCATAGCAACCCAAACACCATAAAGCATTAATTGTGGTAGTCACTAAAGTGTGCTAATTTATATTTTTAGATTATTCGTTTATGTGTTTGTTACTGGTGGCTACACCCCCTCTCCCATACCACCCCCCTTTCCCCCGCATGACAGTTAATGAGACAGTTAGTTGAAACATATTAGGAAATGGATGAAATATTATGTGAACAAGGAGATTCGCTACCGGGGTACGGATCGTAAGTTTTACCGAAACAAATTGACTGAATTTAAAACGTTAGTCCGATCGGAAAATTTCGATATTATTTTAATCACCGAATCGTGACTAAATATCCTTTGAAAGGATTTTATAGGAGAATTTAATATATATTTATATAAACTCTACAATTGTAGATAGGAACAGAGTAAGAGGTGGTGAACATTAATACTTAGGATATGGAAACGGATAGTCGAATTCTAGGAGAGCACCACCAGCTCTAATCAAGGGAAAGGCTAAGAAGTGGCTTGATTGTATGTCATTTGTTATTAGAAGAAAACAATCATATGCAGTGATTTTAATTTTATAAACATCGGATATCAATCACATCGGACGAACAGGTGGAAAGACGAATGGTTTTTATCCACGATAATATTCTTTTTTAAAAGGCCGAGGAGCCAAAGAGGAGTCAAAATGCATTCGATTTAGTTTTAACCACAAAGGAAAATTTATTGCAAAACGTTCAAGTTGGGAAGCCGCTGGAGAATAACGGACATAACATATTAATTTCGAAATAAAGGCAAGCATAACTGTAAATGTCAGCTACCAATTTGCTCCGCGGTTCGGAAAATGCAACTTTGATTTGTTTGGTGATCGTATATTGGCATGCGATTGAGATAGCACCTTTCTAAATATAAACGTACAAGATATGTATTCAAAGTTACAGCGAGTAGTGCTAACAGTAGATTCCCCGGTAGATATTCTCCTAATTTTTTTCTTCTCTTCCTTTTTTTTCTTTCTGTTTCTATCTTTAATTCATTTGTAAAAAATCTCTTTTCTCTCTTTTACTTTCGCAACCCTACTTTTCCCTCTCTAGCTCATTGTTTCTCTCCTTTCCCAATCTTTCTCTTTTCCTTCTCTCTTTCCCCCATTCTCTCAGTTGCTTTTTTCTCTTTCTTTATATATATATATATATATATATATATATATATATATATATATATATATATATATATATATATATATATATATACGAGGGGCGGTCAATAAGTTTTGCAAATCGGTAGGGCAAAACAGAGGAAGGGGGATGGCTGTTTGTGGGGGTGTTAGGACAAGTTAGGTTGAGAAGCAGTAGCTGATCGCAGATCGTCAGTCACAAATTTTTCAACAATGGAGAAGGTTGAGCACTGCGCAGTGATCAAATGTTTTACCAAGAAAGGCAAAAATGCAAAAGAGATCGATGAACGCATGGTTGCAGTGTACACCGACACCGCCCCTTCCTATGCACCATTGCTCGCCCGTCAGACGTGACAACGAGGACAATGTGGCCCGTGTGGAGAGGATGGTCCTCGAAAATCGACGGGTGAAGGTCGAAGAAATCGAGCGAGAACTTGGAATATCACATGGAACTGTTATCAACATCATCCACGACAATTTGGCCATGACCAAGGTCTCTGCTCGTTAGGTCACTAGAAACCTCACGAAACCTCACGCCCCATGATCGACTTCAACGTCGTCAAAGTTCGGAGGAGCTGCTGCTCCTGTACAACCAAGACCAGGCGGGATTCAAGTCACGCATAGTGGCAGGTAATGAAATGTGGGTCCATCACTAGGATCCCGAGACCAAGCTCGAAATCATGGCATGGAAGCACAGGTGCTCTCCGATCCCTATCAAGTTCCGAGCCCAACTCTCAGCCGGGAAGATCATGGCCACCATCTTCTGGGATTCGGAGGGAGTGTTGATGGTGGACTATGCGCTTCGTGGAAGGACCATCACAGGTCAATATTACGCCAAGGAAGTGGCTGGGTTGAAGAAGTGCATCCGTCAGAAGCGGCGCGGCAAGTTGTCACGCGATGTCCTGCTCCTCCACGACAATGCCCCTGTCCACAAGGCCAGAGTTGCACAAGCTGCCCTGCGCGAGTGCGGATTCGAGGAGCTCAACCATCGCCCCTACAGTCCAGATTTGGCCCCCAGCGACTACTCTTTTTATTCCGCCAGCTCAAGGCTACACTGCGTGGACGCCGGTTTGGGGACGATGAAGATGTCCAGCTCACCGTCCAGGAGTCGATTGAACAGAAGTCGGGAGATTTCTGGTTGTCGGGAATTCGAAGCCTCAGGGACAAATGGCGCAAGTGCATTGAAGTCGAGGGTAGTTATATTGAAAAATAATAAAACAATTTTCCTCATATCTCGTTTCCTTATATCCGAATTGCAAAACTTATTGACAGCCCCTCGTATATATGCAAATTTTGTTAAAGACCATGGTATATTTCGCCTTAGGCAATTTCCTTTGACAACTTTCTATTCTTCTAACTGTCGTTTTTATTTCATGTTGTAGATGGTAGATCACTTGTCCTGTATTCATCTCTCTTTAAATGAATGAATTTGTTGTTATATTCTTCTTTGTTTAGAATGACGAATATGTGGATTTGTCAGCTGTTCTCATGACTATTTCTTTGTTGTTTTTTAGAGAGCTGATGGCCTTACGAATCTCTAGTGTTATAAGTTTTCTGCTATTAAAGCAACTTCGTTTGGTGGCTTCTGCGCGTAGTTAGTATTCATAGTTTACCAGTTCATCTCCCCCAATAAGACTGCAAGCTTTATAATAACTCAAAATATATTGAAATGGCAACTACCACCTTTTCGAGACGTTTAACCATGCATATGCAAAACGGATGGCCTAAAAAGCATATGGAGAGCGCGCACAACATCAACCTAACGAGAGATATTTTGTTGACAACATCGTAATTAAAAGAAAAGAGGGAAATAAAGCTAGGCTGAACGATCAACGATCAACGACGATCTAAGAGGGGAAATTATGTATGAAGTAGAAGTAAAGAGAGCAAAATGTGTTTATAGAGTGAGAGGGTTTGTACCAGGTTGTCTGGAAACCTTAGTCTTGTTGCCTCTTTTCTTCATTATGTCTCTACATTGATTCTCAGAAACTGAGTCAAGCTTGCAAGCCCTTTTATTCGATGAAAATAATCTTTTGTGAATTCAACAAGCTTGCCGCTGCTTAATTGTTATTGTTGGTGTCGCATTTTATATATGGATTTGAGATTTGATATTACTACATTGAATCTTTTAAACTTCGTTCTATGCGGATTTATTTTTTTGTCCACTACGGATCTCTTTATTTTTAATCTTTTGTCCACTTCGGATCTTTTTACTATAATGATTTTTAACTTTATACTTATTAATTAATTGTCCACTACAAATCTTTTTTATGATTGTTTTTATGTATTATTTTCTTTATTTTTCTTCACTAGCATCATTGTTATCTATAAATGGGGTAAATTGGTTGCCGCATCTGCAGCTGGCTACTTTTAAAGGTTTGTTTGAAACGTAGATTCGGAAATTCTTCATCTTCAAGTTTTATTTGTTGGGTCACTTCTTCTGGTAGGTATTGGTTAATCTTTTGCGCGTTTGTGCAGAGTCATATTTATTGGTTCGATGTCTACAATTTCATGTAGTATAGTCGATGGGATCCGGTTTTGAAGTGTAACGTTAGTCATAAATCTTGTGGCCTTATTTTGTACCGCTTGAGCTTTCCTCATCATTGTCTCACTAGAGACATGAAGGGAAATAGCGGGATACAGCAATAATGGTCTCACTAGTAACATATATAGTTTCCTTTTGTTTCTCGGTGATAGCATTCGGAAACGAAACAGTGATTCTAGCGTCCTCTTGGCCGCATTATTATTTTCTTTAAAGTGCGCAACATACTCGGAAGATGTTAATTTTAGGCCAACTACTCTGCCATTTCTGGAGTATGGATAGAGTTCGCCTTGTATTTGAACATCTGTAGTTTTACGTCGCCCCATCGGGATCATTCTAAACTTGTTGATGTTTGTTTTTATTTTGTTCTCTCTCTCGTATCTATTGATGTTCTCAATTTCTTCTCTTGTCCTAATTGCTATATCTCTGGGGTTGCGATAGTTGCTGGTGATGACCTGTGTTATGTCGCCTGCCAGTTGTATATATTGTGCTGATTCTTGATTAGGATGGGGCAGGTCGCCGGTGTAAATTGCATACAGGGTAGGACTGAGGCATCTTCCTTGTGGCACCCCTGTTTCCAGTTCGAATGGCTCTGCTTCATTATCGTTGATTTTTAAGATTGCCTGGCGGCCATCCAGGTAGTCGCAAAGTATAGGTGCTACATTTTGTTCCATTTCGAGATCTTTTATTTTTAATTTAAGTGCCGGAAGCCATACCTTGTCAAACGCTTATGACACGTCGCGAAGCACCAAGTCTACGTTGTGGTCTTTGTCCTTAGCGATGGTAATTCGTTCAGTAATCAATGCGAGTGCTATTTCGGTGCCAAGTTTCTTCTGAACTCATGTTGTTGATTATTATATAGATCTGTAGCATCCAGGTGATTTCTCAGTCTGTTATTTAGGAGTTTTTGCACAAGTTTGCCCAAGAACTCCAAGAGCGAAATGGACCTATAGCTGGCTTAAGCAAGAATATTATTTTGGCCTTTTTGAATTGGGTTGGGAAATAACCGAACTTAAGGCAGGCATTGAATATCTCCAATAGGGCCTCGTTTATCTTTCGGGGAGCGTTTATTAGATGTTTCTTTGTGATGCCGGTTATTTCTGGAGCTTTTTGTTTAAAGCCCTTTAGGGCAGCCTCATATTCCGCATGGGTGAAGAGCCTCCCCTACTCATATGCGAGACGAATACCATCAACGCTATGTTGCGGGCTGAGCTCCTTGCCTAGTTCCCTAATCCTTTCGAGAATGGTTCCCTCATGTCTTTCATCGAAGTTCCTGTTTTCTTCCTCATTTATTCTAAAACGATTTCTCCAATACTCTCCGAAGTTATGTTCAATTTCTCTATCCTCTGAGATTTCATTACCGTTAACTTTGATTGTTATTCTATTTTCAGGGGGAGGGGGCTCTTAGTCTTTTCAATTGGCTCCAAAGTTTCTTGGGGTCCCTTTCTGCATCGACTATAGCTATGATGTTATTCCACTTTTCTTCCAATTTCTCTCTGATGAGTTGCTTGATTTCGATTCTTGTATCTCTTAGCTCTCTGTAATGATGCACAATGTTACCATAAGTATTTATCTGGTTGATTAGGGCTTCCATTTGGTGCATTTTGTTTAATATATTTGCTTCCCACTCCCACCTTAGAGCTGGTAGTACTTTGTATTCTGTCCAGGGGACAGCTAAGCGATCGGCTTCCACGAGCTTTGTTATTATGTGATTCAGCTGTATTTCGATATATTCGCGTGTGGCTCCTGGTGAGATACTCCTTGTATGCGGCCTAGTTTGCTTTGGCAAGTCATTTGCGTCTTAGGAATTTTACCTGTATTGGAGATGTTGAGACGGTTGTTATCATGCTAACATGATTGGACGGCATATATGGCCCTGGAGTTGTCACTTAATTGAGAGAGAAGTTGGGGTTAGTCAGTACTATATCAGGTGTGGTTGAAAACCTTTCTGTGTGAAATGTAGCAAAATCTGGGCCTTCTCTTTGTACGATATCCCTGCTAATTAATAGGCTTAGCGAATTCCCATCACCGTTGAACGCGGTGGTGTATCCAGCTTTTCTGCATCATGTGTTTAGATCTATTAAAATGGTTGATGCCTCTTTTCTAAACAGTCGGATAAAGTTAGGGATTGGTAAGTATGGACGTCTTAGTGGCTGGTATCCCATTGCCACAATTATATCATCGTAGGTCATTTTAATCTTAATGGCTAAGTAGGATTCCTCCAGATCTTGGATTTCTTTGAATCTGATACCTTCCCTAATCGCAATGGCAAATCCGTTATATCTTTCCCTTGAGTGGCTTGTCATTAGCACCACATAGTTATAGATCTTTATCTGTTTACTCTCTCCGTCCAAAACCATGTGCAGATATTAGTATGATGTCTGTGGATATTGATCTTATAATCTCGTTATATATACCACCTTTGTTCCTCCATCCATTAACGTTGAGGGAGAATATTTTCAGGTTTTTAATGTATCAAACGTTGGTCTCCATGTTTAGTTATTATTAAGTTGTTTACTTTTTTCTTCTTTTTCTCTTGCTGGAGATCTCACCCTTCCCGATCTTTTCTTTTTTAATTGATCTTGACTTAGGTTGTGGCATGATTCTGGGCAAATCTCAACTAGCGCTTGTCTAATTGCCTGGAGTAATTCCTCTTCTTTCCTTTCAGCGTCAAAATCCCATTTATATTTTCCTTTGATTTTCCCGTCGGTGATATAATCCGTGTTAGATAACTTCGAAACTGGTGGTGATGGAGATCCGTATATCTTCATACATAGTTCTTTGGTTGGGTAGCTTGGTGTATATGACATTGACAGTTGCACTGATACAGGCTCGCTGTTTGTGGGGATGTGTGACTTACGTCCATTTGAGACTCAGTTTGTTCTGCCGTTTTTGTTTTTTTTAATCGTGGGTCTCGAGAGGCAGAGCGCGTCCTTGGTACAGCTTCAGACATTTTCCTAATTTGCGCCTGGAACAACTCGCCAGAGGGCGGGTTTTCCGGGAACCACATCGGTTTAAGGCCATTGTGGACTAGCATTTTGTTGATTTGGGTTGCGTAACTGCCCGGCTTTATAACATTGGCGAAGTGGGCATGGAGAATGCACATTATTAATTCTAGTCAATTTGAATAATCGTCTTTTCCTGTTCGGATTTTCTCGCTGGCTGCGCATACGTGGTATTGGCCCTTTTGTTTCTCTCCTCAATCATGTGCTTTTTCTTGTCAGTAATCAGTGTCTTTTTTATTGGACAGGCCATTGATAATGTTCGGTGCTGATTGCCGCAATTGGGACATTTTTTATTAGGGTTGGTGCACTCCCTCCGTGTGCACACACCGAGCAAACTTTGCCCTAAGTTTACATTCTTTGGTGGAATGTTTCTCAAGAGCATAACATAAGAAACAGACTTGCAGTGGGACGAATACCTCACGTTCGATACAACTAGCAGACACTTTAGTGTTAAACATGACCAATCCTTTTTCAGTTACTTTCGCATCCATTTCTGTGGTCTGAAAGGTCACTTTAAAGACGCGTATATATTCTTCACCTTCGCGGTTTTTGAATTTATGGGTCTCGTCTATTTTTGCTCCTTCTTGCTTGAGTTCGATTTCCCTTTTGATTTCCTCCGCTGAGTGTAATCCAACGTAAGGATCGATTCATCAACATATGATCGATCTCATAGAAGAACATGCGGTGGTATTTTCTGGATAAGACCAATTTCCTCGATTTTTTTCTGGACTTTTCGCTCAATATGTTGTCCATATCTTGATTGGTGTCATAGAATGCTAGGTAGCCATATGCCTGTTCCTTCATCCTACAGAGCGCAATTCCCAATTTGGAGTAGACCATTTCAAAGACCTTCTCTCGCGCTGGCTCTTGGCAATGCTCCTTTACCCAAGGCGGGACACATTTGTCGCCGCTGGGGTCGTCAATGACGGCCCCAACCACGATGACTCCTTTTCACATACCTAACAAGCCCTTATCGCGGGGCGTGTTCCTAAATCTTCCTTGGTTCACCCTTATCTGCCCTACCTAAATAATTTGTCTTTCAGGGTTCTCCTTCCTGTCCTGACCAATCTACCCCAGAGCAGGGCTTCCTTCTTCGCGCCACATGTAGGGCTTCCTTCCGGGGTTCGGACACGCCAGAGACAGGTGAATCTAAAGACCTTTCTTTTGGCAGAAAGGTTATTTGAACCAGGGATGTGCTGCTGTAAGAATAGAATTTTTCTGGTCAAGTTCTACTTCTTTGATTCCTCTCTTGGGATCACGCGCGTGCATGATTAACGATCCGTGAGGATAGTCCAGTCAATAGTAGCTGGATCCAAGCGTAGATGATGAATTCCGGGTCTCCTCTTCGCCTATTATTCGTAGCGTTGAAAACAGAAGACAAATGTAGTAGAACCTCTTTGTAGTTTTCCTCCTTTACCAATGCAGGTCAAGTCGTTCCAGCAAAATCAATCCTAGGCTGAACATTTTAGAAGCTATCTTAATAAATGAAGAAAAGCCGGCCATCAATAGTCAAGCGGTAAGCTGAAATCCAACATTAAAGTTGTTTTAAAATTCCACTCACTGGATTGGCTCGTTTCCTTTAACGTAAGCCGAGCGGAATAAATATCCCCTAAAACCGTTTTCTTTTCATTCAGTCCGATTCTGACTGCACACATTTCATCAGTAAAGGAGGAAAGAATACATAAAGACGATCCGAAGGTGATCAAATAAGATCGAAAGCTCAGCAATTTGGTTTGGTTTTTACCAACCCATTCATTTAAAAGAGATATGAATACAGGAGAAGTGATCTACCATCTACAAGATAGAATAAAAAAGACAGTTAGAAGAATAGAAAGTTGCCAAAGGAAATTTACTAAGGCGAAATATACCATGGTCTTCAAAAAAATTTGCATTCAAGAATGACTGCTACCCATCTACACTAATATATATATATATATATATATATATATATATATATATATATATATATATATATATATATATATATATATACATTATGAATAACAACGTCAATTAAAATGTAAGATACGAAATAATTGGTCATTTCTCCAAACTAATTGATATATTTCATTTATAATTGGAAAAGAACACGAAATGGAATTCATTTTTTCGTTTAATTTCTCGTTCTGTATATACCGTTTTCTCGCAGCGATTGTCCTGAGAAGAAAAGGTGTATTTAGCCGACAGTTGCACATTTATTTGACTTTCAGTTTCTAATAGAGAATAAAAACTATATATATATATATATATATATATATATATATATATATATATATATATATATATATATATATATATATATATATATAGTTGAGGCCATAATGATTCGGACATTTAGGTTTCCCATCATTCTATCACAAACTTACAGTCGCTTCAAAACAAATAATGGTAACTAATGCATGATAAATTACTGATAAGTATGGCTATAAGTTGTACATGTACATTGCACATGTTAGATGGGTGCAACCTCAAGCTACGTGCAAAAGAGCATTTTTATTCCAAAAATATGGCGCTCAAATTGATACGGGCTGATAAATAGTACAACAGGCGTATATAAGAAGGTACAATTATATACGTTATTCAACATATAATTTTCGCTTGTTAAAATACATTAGTAATTGGTATGTAGATCTTTAGTACCAATTACGCACTGACATCTTCTGCCACAGGAGCGCACTAACCGAAAGCATTTTTCTGCTGTTATATTTTTTTTATTCCTTTTGTAATATTTCCCAAAGTTATTCGATAGTGCTTGCTTCTTTCCTTATTTCTCTCCATTAGCGTCTTGCACAAATTCTCAATCGGACTGAGGTCCGGGCTCCGAGCAGGCCGATCCATGACACTTACTTCATCCTGATCCAGGAAATTCTTCGCTAACTTTGCCGAGTGGCAAGGTGCATTATCATGCATAAAAAAGGCAGGGTGGGCAGAGGTGGCTCTCATATGGGGCACAACATGTGTTTGCAGGAGTTCTTTATACACTTGAGCATTCACTCTGCTCTGCAAGCGGACGAGTGGGCCAGGACATTCCGCCGAAATTATGTCCCATACCACAACGCTTCCTCCACCAAACTCGACGCTGCTCGTCATCCAGTTCACAGATAATCTTTCGCCAGGTCTTCAATGCACGAACCTTCTACCAACTGAACCAAATAAATTGTACTTCGATTCATTGCTGAAGTGCAATTTGGACCATTCGTCTTATGTCCATAGAACGTCAGGCGGCGTGATACTGTCTTCCTGAAGACAATTATCCTGGATGCTGTCTTGTATCGGTCCTTTTTTTGAGATATGGACGATGGCCTTCTCATCTCTCTTTGAGGTTTTCCTAGGTCCACAAGTATAAATTCCATTGATACATCAGTCTGTGGTATCGTTACGTGATATAATATTATGGTGATAGTTTTGGAGCGTTTAACACTTTCAGCTATGGCTCTGATGGAAAGAGAGATCATCCTTTTGACTTAGCTTAACAATTTGCTCCTGGATATAGGCAGGTGTATTGGGTTCCTTAGAAATGTTTGCTGTGCGGAACTTGACAGGATAATGACTAAAAATGCAAATTATAATTCATGGATATAAGTTACTACCAATAATTTGTTAGTGTTCTCAAAGATAGAAGTAATTAAATTACGATGTCCTGATATTACTTATTTTGTAATAAAAACGCTTTTTTGCACGTAACTTAGTTTCATCTATCCAAACATGTACAATATACATATACAACTTATAGCCATGCTTAATTTATATCTGTAATTTTTTCTGACTTACTATTATTTGGTTTGAAGCTACTGTAAATTTTGTGCTAGAAACCTAAGTCTCCGAATCATTATGGCAGCTACTGTATATACCGGGTATTGCAAAAGTCCTGTTACATTCGTTATGACGCTCCCAACCAAGGATGCAATTATAGTTTTGATTCAGTTAGAGACGTTTTTATTGCTTTCACTTATGTTTAAATTTCAAAAGTAATCAATGTGGCCGCCCTCGGGGGCAAGGACACGCTCCAGGCGAGACTTGAAGGGCACGCACAGGTTGAGGACGAGGTCCTTCCTCATGCTGGCCGACGTACTTGACGGAGGAATTCATCTCGTCGATGTTGCTGTGGCGGATATTGAATGCCTCGCCCCCACACGCCTTACAAGGAGAGGAGGAATCTCCTCCCTTGGCTGGTATCCCTGTGAAAGCCAAGACCTTCTCCATTTCGGAGAAGGATCTTTCTGAGGTCAGTCCATCTGTCCTAGGGGCTCCTATCGTGCTATCCACGGGGACTGACGGGACCGCAGCCGTTTCGGTATGCGACCAAGCCAAGATCGGCACGTCCGGCTCCGCTGCTCTTCCAGGTAGGAAGTCTGGGACTAAGACCAAAGGTGCGCAGAGCGGATCCTTGATTACGTTGGGGCCCCTCATTCAGAGGCTACCTGGCGTTTTCGAGCTCGCTGTCTTTAAACCCTTCCTCGTTATTCGCTCCACTGATGGAAGCGTGTTGGCTAAGGGCAACATGATCCATCAGAGAGATTTAATAGTGTGATTGGTAGAGAGCTGAAGCTGACCCGTTTCTCGGACGATACCCTTTTGGCAAATGCTTCTAATCACTCGGAGGCGGCCAAGATTAGTACCCTTCGGACAGTTGATGGCACGCCGGTAAGTCTGACGCCATACTCTACCATGAACTTCGTGAAAATAGTTTATGCAAGAGAAATCGTCGGCCAGCTTAGAGCTGGCAGACCATGGGGCGGTACAGGTCGAATGCGTGATAAGAAAACAGGAAGGGGGCTCGAGACTAACCACTAAGCTCTTCGCACGTTCAACTATGACAAGCTCCCTGAGTTGGTGCGTGAGGGTTGGTATCGCTACCGCGTTAAGGTATTCGTGCCACTGACGCGTAGGTGCTACCTCTGTCACCGCTTCGGCCATACTAATCGCTCCTGTAGACGCGCAATGTCAGGATTACTCAAGTCTGTGTAAGTTCTCTAAGGCCGTACACGATAAGTCAAAATCGTGTGTGGCCAAGTGTGTCAATTGCAGAGCGCCGCACCCCGCTTCTTCGAAGCAATGTGGTGCGTATCTCCTTGAGAAGCAAATCCTAGCTGGTCAGTACCGGGGTCGTCTCTTATTTTGCGAGGCTAAGGACTTGGTCCTGGTGCTCCCGGCGCTGCCCCGGACGTCTTATGCTTCAATGTTAAGAAAGATATCCTCTGCTCCTGGCTCCTTCAGGCCTACTAGCACGGTCGTTTCCGCGCCCATTCGAAAAACTTCTGCGGATTCTACCAATTCCTGGCGCTCGCCTGATAGAGCTGGCAGAATAAAGGGTTCACACCCAGCCCAGGATAAAACTAGGATTCCCCCTCCTTCGCCCAGCGTGACCCTTTGCCGTAAGGCGAAACGGCCGTGTGCCTCCACCGATTCATTAGACTCACAGGATGACACACCCCTGAAGTTGGTTGTGAGGCCATCTTACGTGGTTCTTAAAGCTGCCTCCCGAAAGGAGGACAGCACTAGAGGAGCTTCGGTGCCTTCGCACACACCTAGTGGTAGGTTGAGTGGCTCGGAGACGGTGGATCCTCGAAAAGAGGGACTCCCGCATTCGAGGCTTATGGAGGGAAAGACTCACATGGCGAGCTCAACCTCACCCGATATGTCATCGATGGCGAGAGCGCCTTCAGCGCAGTGTCCGGCCAACAGCTTCCGGAGTTCTCCCTCTGAGAAGCGTACAGCCATTCCCCCGAGGGTTTTCTCTTTGAAGAGGGCCCCTGCATCTCCTGCGAGCTAGACCCTGGAGATCATATTCCTTCAATGGAATTGCCTCGGACTCCAGGCCAACTTGGAGGAGCTGCGGAGACTCATCTCCTCCCGTCCCCCATTAGCTATTTTTTTGCAGGAGACCATGCTGGGTGCGTGCCTCCTGCCTACCATCGCGGGCTATAAGTGTTCTGCGCCTTCACCACCCCGGGATGGGGCCAGGAAAGAGGATGCGCGATTTACACCCGGTATGATGTCTCCTTTCTTCTCTTTACTTTAGGTACCTCCTTTCAGGAAGTAGCTCTGCAGCTGCACCTGGATAGGAGGTATACTGTTATTTCCGCGTACATTCCACGGTCAGCCGCCTTCCAAGCCGGAGACTTCCGCCGCGTCGTGGCATGGTTGCCTAGGAATTTTCTCATGCTCGGAGATCTGAACGGTAGACACCCTCTCTGGGGAGACTACACGATTAATCCTAGAGGTCAATTCTTTGCCGACTTGATCGACGAGCTGGAGATAGGAGTC
Source organism: Ceratothoa steindachneri (assembly GCA_963969495.1). NCBI lineage: Eukaryota > Metazoa > Arthropoda > Malacostraca > Isopoda > Cymothoidae > Ceratothoa > Ceratothoa steindachneri. The sequence goes on along the minus strand of OZ018318.1, from coordinate 132,361,810 downwards.
CTAAATGTGGATGAGTTTACGCATCACAGCCCGAGAGCCGCTTCATTTTTCGGGGGAGTAGGTGATCTCTTTCCCATTCAAATATCATTTTCTGGGCTGATGCTGCCCGAGAGCCCGCCCCGTTGGTGCTTGGCGCGGACGCGGTGGTCTGCATTTCACGAAATGACTAATTTCTCTCTCTCAGTCGAAGAGTTTAGGTCGGTAGATGAGTAGAATGACTTCTTCTCCGGCAACCACATCGCCGTGGGCCTAACTACTAATCCTAGAACGTCTTGCAGTTTTGCATACCTGCCGCTTCCGTGGAGGTCAGACGAGTGTGAGATGACTCTCAAGCAGAAGCGTTATGCCTACATGCGCTATGAGCGCCGCACGAACGACTTCACTGACGGTGAATTTCGTCTAGCTATGGCTAAGTTCCGGGATATTTCGAAGCGCGCTCGCCGCTCTTCTTGGGGGTGGGGACATGCGTGTCTTCACTTAAAGGGAAGACCCCTCTAGCAGAGGTGTGGAAGCAAGTTAAGAGGATTCGAGGCAAGTTCTCACAGGACCCCCATCCCGTTCTCCAGGAGAATAGGGCCGTGATCTCGGACCCCACGTCGGTAGCGGAATCCTTCGCGACCACTTTCTACGCATTCTCTAGCCGGGATGCTGCTCCGCCACCATTCAATGCGCATCGTGATGTCGCGGAAGGCCACCGACTGGACTTTCTCCAAGAGGCGAAGAACCCTTCAATGACAGGTTTATGGCCAATCTCTCTAACCTCATACGTATGCAAGCTGATGGAAAAATTGGTAAATGTTAGATAAGCATTCTTTATAGACAGCGAAGACAAACCCTCTTCTGCACAGTACCGCTTCCGCAAGTCCCACTCAACGTCGGATGCTCTGCTCCGACAGGAAAATGCCGTCTGTGAGGCTTTCCTTCTTAGACAGCATTACGCCACGGTATTTTTCGATCTGGAGGAAGCCTATGATACCGCATGGTGATACAGTATCATGGGGACTTTCCACGAGATGGGGGCAAAGGAACGCCTCCCAATCTATATATCTGATTTTGTGCGAGATCGTCGATTCCGGGGGGGGGGAACCTCTCCGGCCCAATGGAGCAGGAAGAGGGTGTCATGCAGGCAAGTGTCCTCAGTGTCGCACTCTTTGCCCTGATCATTAACGGAATCACTTCGGTGCTGCCGTAAGATCTTTTCGCTGCACTCTACATGGACGACCTTTCGATCTCTTTTTGCGCGGCTCAGATGCCAACTCTAGAGCGTCGACTCCAACAGGCATTGAACCGCGTCTCTCTCTCCATGCCTAAGCGCATAAGCTTTGTTTTTTCTTGGCCAAGACTAAGCTGGTGCACTTTTGTAGCTATCACCGGCTCCACCCTGACTCAGACTTGTTTCTAAATCGGCTGCGCCTGGAAGTGGTGGACTCGCTCCGTTTCCTTGGTCTTGTATTTAACCGACGCCTCATCTGGGAGGCTTATATTTGCAGCCTTAGCTTCTCATGTACTCGCGATATGGATTTTCTTTGTTCCGTGACGCTGATAGGGCCACTGCCTTACTTTTTTCAGTTTATCCGCAGTTGATCTCGACGGTGCCTATGCCGCCGAGAGACGCCAGTCATACCCTAAGCACTTCAGGTTTAGGGCTAAAACACTACATCGAGAGCTTGGTATAGCTCTCGGGCTGGTGGCGTCCCTGGTTCTACCTAGGGCACCACCCTGAAATATACTGCTTTTGATTATTTTTCGCCACACCTCTGGTGCCAGAGCTCCTACAGCACTGAGAGTACAGTGTTCGACTTTTTGGGGGCACACTTCGTGTCACACTGGAACGGTGCCAGTGTATACGGATGGCTCCAAGTTCAAGTGGGGGTCGTTTTCCACGCTATCCCCTCCGTTTGAATTCAGCCTGGCTCCGCTAGGCGCTGAGGCTGTATTCACGTTCGAGCTGATTACAATACACCACTCGATACGGGAGATTACGCGATGTGCCGGATTCAGAGACCAGATTGTGATTTATAGCGCCTCACAAAGCCCCTTGAGCGCTCTCCGGGCATTTGAATCTCCTTATCCCTTGGTTCGTAATACCCGTGACGCCACGGTTTTGGCGAGTCGGGCGGATGTCGAGATTATCATCTGCTGGGTTCCTAGACATCTAGGAATTGCGAGGAATAAGCGTGCCGATGAGGGTGTCAAAGAGTCCGCGAGGATTGGGTCACCAGACCAGTGTTTTGCTCTTCCTCACATCGATTACATGGCAGGAATATGAGCAGCCCTCCGAGCTGCTTGATAAAGAAGATGGGAGACGGTCAAGGGGAACTCAACGTTTAGTGCCATTACGCCGCGACTGTTCCCATGGACCTACCCCCCAATTCCTTGACTGCTTCAGGTTGCTCTCTGTCGTCTTCGAATTGGACACTCTCGCGGGACGCACCGCCATTTGATGGAACGCTCGCCTGCGCCTTATTATGAAGACTGCGTTGTCCCCCAGATTGTTCAGCACATCCTTGTTGAATGTCCCAAAATGAGTGATCTTTGCGCACAATACCGGTTCCCGTACGAGCGGGGTCGCTAACGCTTGTTATTTGTACCTACCACGGGTTCGTGCACACTGATTTGTGGACTTCATGACTTTTGGAGGAAGCTGGACTCCTCCACTTTATTGGACTCTTTGTTGTTGGTCGAATGTTTCTGCGGAGGGGGAAGGCGGGCCTACCCCAGACGCCATAGCGTTCTTTCTTCTTGCCTTTTTGTTTTTTTTTGTTATTTTTTTAGCCTTTGTTCTTTTTTATCGTTGTTATTTTTTATTTCCATATTTTTTTTTAATAGAGCCTAATAATAGCCTGGGTCGAGTACGGCGAGTTATGTCCAAGTAGGCAGTCGCCGGATGGGCTTTCAAAATAATAAAAAAAAGTAAAAAAGGCTGGCGATGGCAGAGTGGGATGTAGCGTTGCCATGCACGAAAACAAGTCCTTAGAAGTGACAACGGTATGGCATCAAGCCATGGACCCAAGACCTTTAAGAGATTGCAGTAAGCGGCTGTCGTCACTTTGGCCTCATCAGGCATCCTGAATGGGGCAACAATTCCGTTTCAAATTATCCCTGCCCACAGCATGACTCATTCCACCTGTTGTTGAAGTCGCAAACGTTGGTGACGCCCATCTCCGAAATAGACCCAACTATTTGTCCAACCATCAAGTCCGTTAATCGTCGTCCTGGTCTCGTGAGTAAAGAGAACGCAGCTCATGTCCATCGCCATGTACTTCCCGGCCCATTGAAGCCTCAAAGTCTTGTGACGTCGCGTTAAATGAGGCAGCTTAATGGGAGCTCGCACGGAGGCCATGGTCCCTAGCATACGGTTCATGGTGGTCTTCGGTACATGGGGACAACCAGCGGCGGTGGAAATGCCTTTGCTTGTTTGTTCGAGTTTCTCACTTAACTGGCGTCCAATATTCCTCAAATGGATCGCTTCTTCCTTAGCGGAGGTTCCTTCAGAAATCGTCTAACCGTGTCCACATGGCCAACTAACTTCCCTGCAATTATATGAAGAGCGGTGCCTTCGGCACTTTCCTTAATGATGGAAGCGTTTTCTTCATCGTTGACGCCTTTGCGACGCCCCATTGTTCTTAAAGAGGATAGATGCTATTAGCAGGATTCACCCCCGAAACGATGAATCTGAAATAAAAATTGAAAGATGTAACACAGCATAATGAGAACATAACATTAGTGCTGCCATATTGTGCAGACTAGCTGGGGAGAGTTTCATCAAAATTGATTCAATGAGAACCGAGAAATCATAAGTTTCCCTATAAAGCCTTTAGCGTGGTTCAGAGTGTATTGCGTTCACATCTTGTAATATTATACTTGTGTTGGGACAAACAAATATTTAATGATTTTCCAGTTTGCCTAAAGTAACGCTTAGGGCAAACTGCACAATCGACATAATTCCTTCCTATATTTGTTGGTATTTTTGTTAACCAACATTTTGTATATGGTAGAAGAGATGATTCACCATGGGCACGGCACTGGACTCGTGAAAGCGCTCCCCCATCTCTTCCATAAGAGGGATCTTTCAGAAACTCTAAACAAGCGGACTGGGGCTTCATCAGAGAATATCACTTTTCCCCACTCTTTAAAAGACCATTCTTTATATATCCTACAAAAGCGGAGCCTATTAGTAAGGTTATTCTTGGTAATATGAGGAGTCCTCGAACCCCTTATCGACTTAAGACATTGGTTGAAATGTTGCCGCCTCACTGATCTCGTTGAAGGATTCATACCTGCTTCTTTCCAATCACGAGCAAGCTTGGCACTGGAGGCAACCCGATCCTTGCTTGATCTTGGACCTTACCAGGAGGCGATCTTGTCGTTCATTTGAAGCACTCAAGTGTCCAGAAGACTTTTTTGCATGAAAATAACCAATCTTTTTAAAGTCATTTAAGATCCTACAGGTGGTGCTCCCGGATGCAATACCCTTAGAAACTATGAATATCCTTGCATTTCAGACCACTTTGGTGCAGAGGAACAATGGTTGCACGCTTTTCTTTCTGGAATTGAAAACGATTCAAACATTTACTTTGACAAAAAAATATTACGAAATTTTATATTTATACATCATTTATTTAATTCAAATTCGCCATCATTTTTTTCCCTTTGATCGAATAGCAAAGGTCCAGAGACTCAAATTCACCTCTTAAAGGAACAGGACCAGAGGGCGATTTTAGATTCAGCGAAGAAATGCATGATTCTTTTCTTATTAATTTTAAAAGGCTCACTTTTCAATAAAACTGCAATAATTTAAATGTTAGAATAATTATTCCTATCAGATAAATTTTTAAAATGAATGAAAAAAAATTCAAAACCTTGGGATATTATTGTAGAGATATAGGAGTCAAACAAAAACCATTAAGAATTTGCGAGTGTACATATATATCGAGGTCTCCCCCATGGCGAGGAGAAATAATGAAGTAATAACAAAGGCCGCCTGGGTTTCCCTTTGCCCCTCTAATCAGTCTCCGGTAACATGCAAGAACGGACAAAATTGTAAATTTAGGAGACAAATTCCTGACCTCGACGCAAAATTCCGACCCACCGAAGGGTTATTTATAAACACGAAAGTTAAAAATGCAAACTTTCGACCTCGTATTACGCTATCCCCAGAACCACACGACACTAAAGTACGACACAATTGATACCACACTTCTATCGGATCAATAGGGATCGGTTTTCCCTAATTTCAAAATGCCGAAGTAAGAAAAACAACAGACACCAAAAAGGTAGACCTCCCTTAGGTCTCACCTCCCATTACCCCGCGGTGGTAATTGACGTATAAAATAGGTCGACAGGAGAAAACGTAGCTTTTTCGTTTCGTAAAGAGATAGAGAAGTCACCGGTAGAGAGTTTCACTTCAAGTTAAGAAAGACTTGCAGTTTCTTGGACAATATTAGATTATTCCAAGTAACCTCGTCACAGTTTCGAGCAACAATGATCGTCAAAGGATCTAAACTACAAATACTCTCGACACAGCTCGAGTACTCAAAGATCGTCAATTATTCTTACTCTATCTAAGTTTGACAACCCGAAACTAGATAGAAAAACATCAAACATAGTCCATGCTCGTCTGAAGAAAACCGTTTCAAGGTCACCAACGTCCGACGAACTAAAGCAATCATTGGCGTTTTTGTTTTGATTCTACTTCGCCTACTCGAATTTCCGTGTAACGTCACTCGCCCACTCCTCATCCAACAACGCCATCTCTTGAGAAACTAAGAAATCATCCTCTCCACGCCTCTCAGGACCAAAATCGAGTGAAGGTATTTCGTTGGGATTCTCTGGTTGAAACCCCATTATATAATGTGATTAAGCTATCCTATTTTATGTCCCCGTGCGATAAAGTAGTTTATTTTGTATATCTTAATTACGAAGTGGATTAAAGTAAATTGTTCTCCGTAAAATTCACCAAAAAACAGGTATTAAGAGCGAGACATTAAAAATCATTTTTTTTATCTGTATCTTGTAAGTGTATATAGTAATTTTATTTGAGTGTATTAATGTTCAGTAAAAGTCTATTTTTGGGGGGAAGTTTTTTTTTAATTATCCTTGAACGAGTTGCGTTGGCAGTATTTGGTAAATTCAAGAAAGAACTCCCCTTTTATTGATTCATTAGAATAAAAATTAAGTAAAGCGCTTTTAGAGACCGATCCTGAAGCGATCACTGGAAGTACGAACCTACGCCTCAATTTTGTTATTAATCATAATAAATAAAATAAATATATATATATATAATCTCGGCTAACCCACGAAAATTATATATATATATATATATATATATATATATATATATATATATATATATATATATATATATATATATATATATATATATATATATATATATATATATATATATATATATATATATATATATACGAGTGTATCCGTGCCGTAAAAAATGACGGCATTATTTTTCAGTTAGAGTATATTTCATTCATGAAAACTGTTTTTAAATGAAAAAAAAACCGCCACTTTCTATCTATAATAAATCAATATGCATATCTATATCTATTTCAGTGTCTTTATCATATCTGTTTTGCCCAACTCATTATTAATCCAAATAATCTATAAGATACGAAATGAATAAATTCTATCTGTAATGTTACACACACACACACACACACACACACACAGACACACACAGATATATATATATAAATATATATATATATATATATATATATATATATATATATATATATATATATATATATATATATATATATATACCACTCGGCTACGTGGAAGTGGTCTAAAGGGCAGTTTAATTGAGATCAAAGCGGTTGCTCGCTGCCTCAGTGTGCATGGTTCGAATCCCGCCCTAGCTCGGATTTTTTCGAAGTAAGAAATAAAATATTTCTCAAGAAAATGATTCCGTTTTCTCCTTCCTGCAGTAAAGTTGGATTTATTTCACCATTCTCTCACGCTTATGATATATATATATATATATATATATATATATATATATATATATATATATATATATATATATATATGTATATATATATATATATATATATATATATTGATAAGGGCTTCTCTTATTGAGCTGTAATTTAGTTTACAGGATGAAGGATCTGACGAAAAATAGGAAGTTCATTTAGTTTACTTGATTGTACAACGTTTCGTTTAAATGTTCCACCCATCTTCTGGTACTGGAAAACTTACAAAAAATCGTAAAAGACTAATATTGCCCCGGATGCAATTTGGGGAATTACATAGGAAGAAGGGTCCGCTCGCTGAAGGCGAGATTCTGTTCTCATCTGGGAATTAGCCACAGGACCGGAAGACTTCTACCAAAGAAAGAATTTCCACCTGATCGGATACATTCTATCTAATGTAAAACTGTTGTATCCATTGAAGATTTCAAAATCCTAAAGACCATCCCTGACCCATTATCGTTACGTATTCAAGAATCAATGTTTATACAAAAATCTCTCCCACTCTAAATTCTGACTGCTCTTCCAACCCACTACTTCTTCTCTAGAATAAACCAACCAACTAATTCTTTCTTTCCTCTTACACCCCTCACACTTTCCCGCCAGTCTTCGTTTAACAACTGATCGCAAAAGGTTAGTGTTGTTTTTCCCTAAAATGTTTTCCAATGTTATCTCCATTTATTATTCTAAATTTCATTATCAATTGAATTATCTAACTTTGAAATAACAATTCAGTAACCTGTACAGCTCTGCACCATCCCCCCTCCGCCCCTATTAAAAGTCTGATTAATTTACAACACCTAATTTTTTAATGTTTAAATGTATCAACGTATAATATTAGTCTTTTACGAATTTTTGTAATTTTTCCAGTACCAGAAGATGGGTGAAACATTTGCCCCCCGAAACGTTGTGCATATCACGTAAACTAAATTAACTTCCTATTTTTCGTCATATCCTTCAACCTGTAAACTAAATTACAGCTCAATAAGAGAAGCCCATATCAATATATATATATATTTATTTATTTATATTTATTGCCCATCAGCGAACCTTTTTCTATTTACCATCGTGTCGAACGTCTTCGCTTAGCAGCTCGTATCTTTCGTGTTTGGGCCAATGGAGCGGAGCCTCTCTGATTTCAGATATCCGTTTGTGAAACCCCAAATCAAAATAATGGCCAAGGAGGAAAGGAAATCGAAATTTCTGATATGTGTACATGTGCTTTGTAGGCGTGTGTGTAAATCGGGAATCGGAAAACTTCTCTCCGATCCCCCGCTCCATGCTATCTTATGTGCATCATATCCATACACGATAACTATACATAGATAAAAAATATTCCGTCATGTCGCCTTGGAGAAGCTAAATTGCTTTTGAATAAATTCCGTTCAGTTTCTCTTTACCTCTCTGAGATCCTCATTTTTGCACGCACAATTTTGTGACTTAGTCTTTTGTCAGAGTGCCAAGAATTGTAGTATGCGTGGCACCCATTGACCCTGGCGAAAATGCTGTAAGGATTTTAAAGAAAGCCCATTTGGGGGGTGGTATAGGGCAAGGATGAAAGAGAGTCACAAGCAATGCCGAATGCCATTAAATCGGCAGTGCCATGATAGTGCCAAATAGAAAAGGAGACATCTGATAAGGCACATTATCTCCGACACCTAAGAGGTGAATGTTGAGCACACACATACACACATTATTCGTACATGTATGACAGGTACATCAAAAATGATTAGTCAAGGATGGGGAAAACTGGCGCAATGATATCTTTCTCGGCTTTAGCGTCCCGATTTGTGTATGTGTGTGTGTGTGTATTAGGGGGTATAAAAAGGATGAAATGGGGGAAAGGGCAAATAGAAAGGTAGCACGAAGAGTGAGTTGATGATTATGGTGACTATTTCCCGGAATATTATTGTGTCCAGGGCAATTACATGACCAGGAATAGGAAGACCCAGTCACCAGTTCAGTTCTTCGTCGGACTCCTGCGATTATTAGGCTCGAGTAACGCCCTCAGTACTCGATTACCACAGCCAACACTCAATTAGCAGAGTCATTACTCGAATATCTACGTCACTACAAGATAAGTACCGTCAATACTCGAATATCACAGATAATACGCTATTACCACTATCAATATTCGATTAGCACCATTAATATAGCATTAGCACCGTCAATACTAGAAGAACACCACCAGTGATCGATTAGCACCATCAATACTAGAAGAACACCACCAGTGGTCGATTAGCACTGTCAGTACTCGAGTAACACCGTCGATACTCGATTAGGACAGTCATTGCTCAAGTACCGCCGTCATCATTCGATTAACACCATGTCTTTTCGATTAGGACTGCAAGAACACCATTAACATTGTCAATATTCAGTTACACGATTAGCACCGTCATCTTCGAGTAGCACCGTCAGTGCCCAATTAGAACCGTGAATACTGGATTAGTACCGCAAGAACACCATTGGCACTGTCAATACTAGATTTACACCGTCATTGCTCACTTTTCATGGTCAATACTCGAGCAGCATAATCAGTACTCTCTAATTACACTCCCTACTCGGTTGGCAAGTTCAGTCCGCAATTATAACCATCAAGAGTCGATTAGCACCGTCAATACTCGGGTAGCACAGATTGTACGTGATTATCAACGTGATTACTCGATTAGTAGAGTCATATTCATTATTAGATGTCAATACTCAAGTAACATCGTATTTACACGATTAGCATCGTCAGTGCTCGAGTAGCACCGTTGGCATTCGATTATCGAGATCAGTACTAGATTATCACTGTAAATACTCGATTAGCACCGCCATTACTCTATTACCACCTTCACCACTCAATTAGCACCGTGAATGCTCGATTTTCACAGTCAGCACTCGATTAGAAAAGTTAGTAATCCATTATCACTGTCAATACTCGAAAGGTACCATCAATTATCCATTAGCGCCGTCACTTCTTGATAAGCAACATTAGCACTCAATTAGCATAGTCAGTACACGATTAGCACGGTCGGTACTTGAGTAACACCACTGTACACAATTAGCACTACCAATACTCGATTAACACCGTGGCCTGTCAATTAGCACACCTGGTGTTCGATTGAGTCCATCACCGACCACTTAAGACCCTCAATACTCGAATAGCACTGCCAATGCTTGATTAGCAACGCCATTACTCGATTAGAACCGAGACTAGTCATCACAGCCACTCCTTGATTAGCAGATCGATTAACACGGTCAGTACTCGATTAGCACAGTTAATACTTGATTAGTCCCGCTAGTGCTCCATTAGCACCGCCACTGCTCGGTTAGTAACGATAACACACGCTTAGCAACACCAGTAGTCGATTAGAACCGTAACTCCGCGATTAGCACCGTCAATGCTCGATTAGCACCGTTAGTGCTCGATTAGCTCTGTCAGTATTCGATTAGCACAATAAGTACAGGATTAACATACTCAGTACTCAATTAACACTTCACTTTCACAAGTAGCGGGTATTGCAAAAGTCCTGTTATACTCGCAACGACGCTCTCAACAAAGGACTCAATGATAGGTATGATGCTGTTGCACACGTTTTTATTGTTTTAACATGTAAATGTGTGTTTACATTGTAATATTAATCACTATGGGCGCTCTCGGCGGTGAGCACGCGCTCCAGGCGAGACCCGAAGGCCGTGCATACGTTGCGGACGAAGTCCTTCGTCCTGTTAGCCCACACGCGGTTGACGGATGACTTTTGCTCATCGACGTTGCTGTGGCCGACTTTACAGGCATTGCACTCGACATGCGGTTGCGCGTTGTAGTCGAGGGGGCTTGAGGTCGGGCGACTGCGGCTGCCAAATCTCCTTCGACCAGAAGTTCATGCTTGACCTCAACCACTCTTGCACGCTCCCGTGTAGGCTGAGGCACTGTCCCGCTGAAAGACGTAGTCTGCCTTCGTGAATTTTTTCACCCAGGGCAGGAATTTGGTCACCAATATATATATATATATATATATATATATATATATATATATATATATATATATATATATATATATATATATATATATATATATGTGTGTGTGTGTGTGTAAATCGGCCGCGATGAGCTTGTAACTGGCTTAAGATATGCTCTGACTGAATCTTACCACCCGGTCGTTATCCTTGTTGATGACCGCATCGATCTGAAAGTTGTTTTTTCATCAGAAAAAAATGAGAATTCGATTGCCATAACTGTTCAAGAGTTGAGAAGGCGACGGTAGCACTCCCGACGTTGGTCTTGCATGCGGTCAGTAAACAAAGGCCTTTCCACACACCTCAAGCTCTTGCCGCCCTCCTCCTTGAAGGCCCTGGACACCTTGGCCACTGAGATGTTCTTCGCGAGTGCAGTCATTTTGAGCCTCAGGGCACTTTCGAAGGCCTTTCCTACATCCAAAGGTTGACAACTTGAGGTCTGCCTGAAAGAAGTCGATCTTTGAGGTCTTCCCCGTTCTTGAGCCTCTCCACGACTCTGTGGGCGGTCATCGGGTTGACGTTAAGCCTCTTGGCGATGTCGAATTGTTCTCGCCCGCGCCGCGCAGCAGAGCAGAGATCTCGATGTTTTTCAATTGTATCTCCACACACCTGCACACAGTAGAAAAAAAACGTATTAATGACACATGCTGGAAAACTAGAACTTTAAGCTTGTTTGGCGGAACTCTTTCTACCACACAGGTAAAGTAATGGAAAGATAAAAAAACTGAATGTAACGAAACTTTTGACAAACCCGGTAGCACTGTCAATACTCGATTATCAATCCTCAATACTCGATTAGTATCTTCAGCATTCTATTAACACATCCAATACTCTATTAGCACCGTCAATACTAGATTAGCACTGTTAGTGCCCAATTAACAGCGTCACTGCTCGATGAGCTCTGTTAGTCCTGGGTTAGCAGCGTCAATATATGATTAACACCGACATTGCTAGATTACTACCTTCACTGCTCGGATAGCATCGCCTAATAGCACTATCAGTCCTCGCTTAGCACCATCAATACTTTATTACCACCGCCAGTGCTCGATTAGTACAACTATTGCTCTATTGGTATCGCATCTGTTCGATTAGCACCGTCAGCACTCTATAAGTACCGTCAGTTTTCGATTATCATCTTCAATACACGATTAACACTGTCAGTACTCGTTTAGCACCACCACTGCTCTATTTGCACAGTCAGACCTCAATCAGGAGTGTAGGAGAATTGTCACTCCCCCGTTCTTTCGCAGTGGAGTAACGAGGCGATTACCGCAAAGACATCCGGCCCACGCACCGTCGGGTCAAGCACGTAACCGCAGCGCCGCGCCACTCGTCGCAATGAAAGACCGAAAGGTTGTAAAATGCAAGGATCTCCCCCAGGAGAGTGAGATTCAATTTCACGTCAAGTAAGAAATTGAAGACATGTTTCTCCCAAGCTCGAAGGCTAACGAGGAGCCGATATAAGACTTGGTGAGAAAGATCGTTTTGGCATAAGAACCCTCCTGGGCCCGTCCTCAAGCCCAACCTCCCTCTTACCACTCCCCCAGTGGGGTGACGAGGTATAAATAAGAAACACTGAGGAAAATCGAGGTAGAATACGTCAGTCTCCAGGTGACGAAGTACCTGGATTAAGATCGGGCTACCGAGACTGGATTGGAAGAATATGTCAGTCTCCAGGTGACGAAGTACCCGGATTAAGATCGGGCTACCAAGACTGGATTGGTAGAATACGTCAGTCTCCAGGTGACGAAGTCCCCGGATTAAGACCCCGGGCTACCGAGACTGGATTGGTAGAATACGTCAGTCTCCAGGTGACGAAGTCCTCAGATTAAGACCCCGGGCTACCGAGACTGGATTGGTAGAATACTTCAGTCTCCAGGTGACGAAGTCCCCGGATTAAGATCGGGCTACCGAGACTGGACAGGTAGATTACTTGGCTCGCCAGACCAAGAAGTACCCTGCAAGAGAGGCAGGGCTACCTACGTTAAGGTGTTAAGAAGCAGCTCATCCTTGAGCTAGTCCCTGGTTATCAAACCAAACGTTAAGTTAACTTGTTTAAGTTCAACTTACTTTCGTCAGAGAGACTCCACATATCCTGGTGCATCTCAAACACCAGGGGTATTCCTCATCCTTGAGGAATTAAGAAAAGAAGAATGAAAAGGCTTCCCCTCGAGCCCGTTACTCGGTGGCCACACCAAACTCACAATTTAACTTGGTTGAGGAACCAAGTTCAATTTATTCTCGTCAGAGAAACCCCCCTTCTTTATACTCACCCTTGAGGAAGATTGGAACTAAGAAGAAGCTCATCCTCGAGCTAGTTCCTGCTTACCAAACCGACCTTCAAGAGTAACTTATTCTCGCCAGAGAGTCCCCTCCTCGATCCTCGCCCGTGAAGAAGACCCTCCTCGAGTTCAGTCCTCGCTCATGAGGAATTAAGTAACGAAGGAGAAAAGCTTCCCCTCGAGCTCGTTACTCGGTGGTCACACCGCACTCCAAGTTAACTTGGTTCAAGAACCAAGTTCGACTCACTCTCGCCAGAGAGACCACGCCTATCTTGGTGCCGCATAAAGCACCATAATTGCTCTCGTCTTTGAAGAACCCCCCCTCCTGAATACCGTGTGGACCCCCCAGCTGCTAACCTCGCCAAAAGTACCTTGTGATCCCGCCCACCTACATCTGGCCGGTCAGCACGCGTCGTGGAGTCAATAACATTCCTGAGGTATTTAAACTCCAGTAAAGTCAGTAAGCCTAATCTTATATATCGAAGTGTGTAGCGAATTTAACCAATTTTTGCGGGGCAAGCTAATTAAAATAATTATTGTGTATTATAATATTCGGAGTATTTCTGTGGTTAGTGGTTAATTCTTGTGTATTAAATTGTTAAAGTTAAAATATAAGTTTATTTGGGGAATTATTGTGCGTTTCTCTATATCCGTACTTGTTTGAGACGGCTCTCTTCTTTAAGATATCAATATTAGCACTTTTAGAACAAAAAGGGGGGCATTTTACGACAAGGAGTCACTACTCGATTTGCCTCACCAGTGCTCGCTTATCACCGTCACTGCTCGATTTACAACTCGATAAATTGATCAATCACTCACCTTCTCCATTCCTACTAAATCAGCAAAAGTGATTCGAAAAGAGCACAACCATGCAATTTTCGTACCGAAGTACAACCGTCAGTTGTATTTCGATAAGATTACAACCTCCGAATTTCTCGAGAATCCAGGTGCACAACTCTCCAATTGCGAGCAATTTCAACGAATGACTTCTATCGGTAGAGTTTGACTACTCGCAACCGACTTTAGAGTACCGAACAAGTTCCAAAAAGACCGAATCACTTCATGTCGGTTCTTTACCAAGACTCTTCTATGAGGAAGTTGATCTTTAGAGCTTAGGTTACAAGTACGAAATGAAAATCAACAAAATAGAACTTAATAATTCTTTAAACCTTCGTAGTTTTTCTTTTTAACACAAATTTAGAAAAAAAATTAGCCATCTTTTAATAAAACTGCGAAAATTTTAAAAAATCTCCCGCTAACGAAATTTATATAAATTTTAGATTTTATTAAATTTGCTATTTTTTTTTTTACAATAAATTGATCTAAATTGCATGTTTATGAAAATATTTAGCAACATTTTTTTTGCCTCAATTTCTAATCATTTCTTCTTATCCTAAGGACTTTAGAAAATTTGTACTAATTTTTTAATTAAATTTGCTAAATTTATTTTTAGCCAATTTTGGATAATTTACTAAACTCTTCAGCACATAATGAATTGGACATCGCAAAGGGACCTGTGATGGGAGCAATGAATGCAAATTTAACGTAGAGAAAATCGAAAAACGTTAAATTCCTCAAACTTTAGAAATTTGATTTAGTTAATTTTTAAGGAATACAGGGAAAATCCAAATAATACAGGGAATATCCAAGGAATACAAGGACATAACAAAAGTACGAACATGAGACGCGACTTTGAGTTTCTCTCTCTCTCTCTCTCTCTTTCTTTCTCTTTTGAGGCCAGGGCAAAATGGTGGCGGCCTTTGAAGGCTCCAAACCTCCTTCGCGGCCGGTACAATAAAGTAAAAGACCAAGACCGAAAGAGAAATGTAAAAATAAAAATATCAATCGAGTTCAGTCATCTTGCTTTTTAATGACATATAAGTCATATTTATCCATTCTAATCTCAAATCCCTTGACTGAGGCGCTTTCAACGACTTGCGACGGTAAATCATTCCATATCTCTGTAATTTTATGAAAGAAAAATATTTTGTGCTTTTGAAGAATTAAATCTGTTGTTAATCTTCCTATAGCCATTAGTTCTCGTGGCCGCGCGGTGAGCCAACTCAAATATTTGAACGGCTGATAGAAATAAAAAAATTAATGTAGCAAATATTTGTATCTCCGATATATTATCGTCCGTTTTATCATATACGGAGCTCATCACTCCTTTTCTTCATAATCCTTTCTACGTATCTTTTGCTACATTGAATTTTCAGCTGTTTTACTCAAATTTAATTTAATTTTATTTTTTTTCTTTTGACAAATTGACTTCCAGAGCGTACTGAAATTTACATTTGATACACCAAAAGACAAAACTTTCCATTTCTTAGACATTAAACTTTATATGGAAAATAACGGAAAAGTTAATGTAGGAATATTCACGACAGAGACAGGCAAAGTAGTTTACATGAACTCCTACTCTCCAGAACATACAAAATTAGGCATAATTAAAACACTAACACACCGTGCGTACAAAAACTGTTCAACCAACCTGCACCTTATTTGACGAAGAAATAAAAGAGGAACTTAATTAACAGTGACTTCCTATAGTATGTACGGGTATATCGAAAACTCTATCGATAAAACTATTATTTTTCCATTTAAAAAAAGACAGAAAAAGAAAACAGCTCAAGAAAACAAATAATTTTTGTTTTTATTTTGAATCAAAAAACGCAACAGAAATAGAAAAAATATATAGAATCATCGCGAAGAAAAATAATTAAAAAAACATGTACAAGCTAAGAGCAAATATGCATAAATTAAGATCAAGTCCTATTAGAATTTTTTTTTAATTAGCAAGTAAATTCACAACAAAAAAAAATGAGCGAAAATGTGAGTCACTTGGTGATATACCAATTTAAAAGTAAGGGAGGAGATTGTACATCATCATATATCAGTTATACAACGAACACCCTCATAACCCATGCTTACAACACTCCCTTAAACCGAACAAAATTCAAGACCATCTTGAAAGCATCAAAAATACGAAATTTTTCTTGGCAATTATTTACAAATATCAAAAGGAACAAAATTTGAAACTCGCAGAGCCCATTTTGCTAAAATAAAATAACGTGAATTGAATATAAAAACGAACAAATTAATGCACAAATTATATATTGCATAATTCAATAGTAAAAAAGTTTTATTACTTTCCTTTATATTCTAGACCTCATCTCTTCCTTCCCCCTTGAATAAAATGCATTACACAATAGAAGCATTTATGCCTTTTTTCCTAAAATAATCCTGAAGAAATTAAACTTTAAAGAGAAAAAAATATTTCGTAAATTGGAAGTGAAATCTAAACTATAATAATAAAACTATGAATCAAACCTCAATAAGTCTTGTTGCTTCAAAACTACTTCTTTTATTTTATATTAGCTTTGATTTACTACTATTACTGTTTTCGTCATGCTCTTAGGACATCTTCAGAGCGTTTAAATTTTAATATACAACCGAGGCCAAATGTTTTGGGACACCTTGCATAGGGTAAGCTTGCATGGGGTAGGCTTCCATGGGGTAGGCTTGCATGTGGTTGGTATGCATGAATGTGTGCAATGCATCTGGTCAACAAAAAAAACATGATCCTTATAACCTTTTTGAAATATATAATATGTCGATGCTATTGAAATGTATTAGCCATGTAGCTTCATGTAACATAGCATGTTTGTTAATTGTCATGATAATCCATGTGGGCAGAATCGGATAATGATATGATAATCGTGAAAACACGTGGAGAAAGGAAGTCTGATACACACGCTACACGAGCATGGCTCAGCTGTTGACAAATCGCCCGTAGGGTCGGTAGATTACATTCCGGTGTATCGGAATTGTTAAAGAGGACCCAAGAAAGTGGAAACATCCGAGACTGACCTCTTTTTAGACGACTCAGGGTAAGTGTGCAACGTGGCGACAGGTTTGTGCGTCGCCTGAGCCTTCTGGATCGTAAGAAACCCGCAGTCCAGCTGCAACATGAATGGACAGAGGGCGGCCAGAACAGTCCTTACCATACTGCTTACACAAGGTCTGAAGTCATGTAAAGCCCCTCAGAAGCCGCTGATCAACCTTCAGCAGAAGCAACGTCGGCTGGTTTGAGCACGTGCTCACCGTAATTGGACCATGCGTCAGTGGGGATGTGTCTTATGGTCCGCGGATTCCTTGTTCCAGTTTTTATGGATCCCAGAAGGCCAGGATAGCGCTGGAATCGACAGTGCATAGAGTTCACAGTAAAGGATGGTGGCCGTTCTGTAATCGTATGTGAGTGCATATAAAGTCAGGGGCGGGTCGTCTCATCGTTTTTAATGTCACCATCAATTCAGTTGAGTATCGAGTTGTCCTGAGAGGGTACATGCTGCCCTCAGTCCGAGATCTCTCCAGAAATCCCCAGAATGTAATTTTCCGTCAGGCCAAAGCTCCATGGCACTAAACTTATTAATATTTATTCTTCATTATTCGTTTTTTCAGGTATGATATGCAAATAATATCTTTATGAACCTGCATTTATCTAATTCCCCAAATTTAGAGGTGTCCGAAAGCATCTATCTGGCTGCAGCTGCATAGAGCCATGCGCAAAACTTTTAAGACTACTATATACTTTTATATAAGAAATATTTTAGAACTAATCAAACGTTGCGTTTTGTTTTAATACTTTTATATCATATTTGAAGGTGAAATATAAAAAAATAGAGCCTAAACCCATTTATTAATAAATATAGTCAATTAATGCTCGCTGTCAATACCTATCTACAATGACGTCCCTTGTTCTTCAGGACTGCTTCAATCCTTTTTCCACGCATAAGACCAAATTTGTGATGATATCTTGACTGTTATTGCTCCATTTTTTGTTCAATAAGCACCCAGAATTGCTCACGTTTGATTGGCTTCTCTTTATCAACCGCTACTTTGATAGTTATCACCCACAAATTCTCTATTGGGTTCAAATCTGGCAAATTCCCAGCCAACATCCCAAAAGTTTGATGATATTTTGAGCCAAGAACTTTGTTATTGCTCTTGCTTTGTGACACTAGGCGCCTTCATGCTGAAAAATACAGTTATCAGCCCCAAATCGGTCCTAAACTGTTGGGGAAAGGTGCTAATGAACCACATTTTGGTACCATTTTGAGATCATGACAGAGTTTAGGGGCAAAAGTGTCAGTGCTCCAGTTACCTTAAATGAGAAGCAGTCCAGACATAGAGAGTATCCGGATTCTTCACTGTGGGCACGACATAGGACTAACGAGAGATCTTCCAGAAGCTCAAAACAAGCGGAAGGGAGCTTATCTTAGAATCTCGCTTTGCCCCTCGCTTCAACAGTCCATTATTTATATTTCCTATAAAAGTGGAGCCTATCCGCAAGGTTCTTCTTGGTGAGATGAGTTTTTTTCGCAGCCTTTCACGACTTCAGACTTTTTTCGAAAAGTCTTCGTCTCCCGGCGCGCACTGAAATGTTCACACCTGCTTCTTTCCAATGGTGAGCAAGCTTGGCACTGGATGCAACCCGGTCCTTGAGCTATAACCTTACAAGGAGGCATTCTTGGCGTTTATTTGAAGCTATTCGGCGTCAATAAGACTATGTAGGGAAATTGATATCACACCCTCACAACTGAGGCCCCGTTCCTTAACCACAATGTCCTGGCATTTTGGCGGCGTGATCTATTACTTAGCTCCCTCCCCCTTCTCTCCCCTCGCCTCGAGGGTAACTAGAAAGGCCGCCCAAAAACACATAATGCGCTAATCATCACATGCCAGACCCCGGTGAGCTTAACATTGGTTAAACCGGCAATATTTCCTCTAAGAGTTGATATTTAATTTCATTTCATAAACGAAATTAGAGGAGCGTCGGCCTAAAGCCAGAAGATGCCCTTTAGGGCTAGGTGAAAGACGCTATGAAAAAAACCGTTAGAGGAGGAGACTTAAGTCCGCCGTCCTCATCACCCCCTCCCCCTCCTTCTCCTAACCCCAGTGCGGTGGAGAAGTATATAAGCTGATTACGGCAGTAGAACGTGGAAGTTCGAGAAAGTCATCGAGACAGTGAAGTCCGGCATAAGTGCCCGGCAAACCAACGAAAGGGACACAGAAGAAGCTCATCCTGAGCCAGTTCCCGGTGGTCACACCGAAAATTAAGCATCTTGTCTCAGAAGATCGTGTTAGTCATCGAGACAACGAAGTCCGGCTCAGTTCCCGGCAACCCTACGAAAGGAACACAGAAGAAGCTCATGCTGAGCCAGTTCCTGGTAAGGCACACCGAACTTTTTGTTGACTTGTATTGAGAAGCAAGTTTAATTAGTTCTCGTCAGAGAAACCCCCTATACTGGTGTAAAACAAAACCCAGAGATAGTCCTCGCCATTGAGGAATACCCCAAAGCAAACTCCCTCAAGCACTCCCCTTCATCAAAGGATTCACTCGTTCGCTCATCGCTCGTCAGTGCGAATTATTCCTAGATTAACCCAAAGAGTGGAAGAAGCATACTTTCTCCGTCCTGTTGGTGAAATCGTCTTACCAATACAACGTGCTTAACGCCATCCGTCGCACGCCCCGAATTCATATGTGGCTTTAAAGCTATCCTCACGCTTGACAGTCATCTGTGGTGGCAGTAAAAGCGTACACGCAACTCCCCGAAAACAACATTCTTGAGGTTACATAAAAATTGATGCCAAGGTCAGTCTCAAACCCGATTCTCGTGTTAGGCTTTAAAGGTAATTAAATCCCATTATCTGTTTCTTTGAAGATCAATTAGCGTTCAATATTAAAGTGAGCTTTGGGTCAACCATTACTGTATATTCAATTGTGTAATTCAGTAAGCCTCACTTAGACTTGTTTAATTCAAAACTGTGTAGTTTGTTTGTTAGATTTCAATTTTTGGTTCATGGTTTAATTAAAGGTTCAGTTTCTTACAACTATTTAATTCAATCCTCGAAATGCTGAGCATGGCACTAGAAACCCTCAAAGATTAAAAGTAACGTAATAATAATAATCAAATATCGCACTCTTAGAGAGAAAACTTAATCAAGGAGTTTTGGAGTACGTAGCAAACCTATACGTACGTACACCACCACTCGGTTCTTGCTATACCACGACAGACTACTTCACGTGAGTCTTTTTAAAGTCATTAATGATCCTAAAGGTGGTATTTTTGATGCAATACTGTTAGTATTGATGGGACGATTAATTTGAATCGGTATCGGGGAATTGAAATACCGGAGGGTTTTCTTTACATCGGAATCGGAGTCCCATATTTTAAGGTCATTTCCGATTCCTAAAACGATTATTTCCTGGATAACCTTCTAATATGTCTCTGACGTTCCAATCTGCCTACCAGACACAACACATGCATTGCAGTTAGCACCAGGGCTCCCACTCCTTGTTTTTTCCACTCAGATCTGGATTTTAGGTCACACCTGTTTTTCTAGGCTTAATTTTTACAAGTTTAGTAATTTTTCTTCACCAAAAAGATACAGGTTAGATCCAACAACAGGAGATATACTCATGTTTCTACACTATGTATAACTTGCGAATGCTTCACTTTTAATAGGATTAATTCACCACTTTGAATAATTTTCAATGATTGATCTTTTCTAATGAACTTGTTTGAAAAATTGCATAAAATGTAGCTATAATCTCATCTTGAAAATTTGTGATATTTGAATTTTTGAAAGGACTGCATTAAATGTATGTAAGCTTTAGATTAGTTAATTGAAGTAATGAGACTGGTGACCACTTTCAAATTAATTAATTCACCACCTTGAATAAACCTCAATGATTGATCTTTAAAAATGTCATTTCTTAATGAAATGACATAAAATGTATAATCATAATTTAATCTCATCTTGAAAATGTATAATCTCATTTTGTTAATTTTGTAATATTTGAAAGGACTGTATGAAACGTATGTATCTATAGATTAATAAAAGGAGGTAATGGCTACTTAACAAAGTCTAAAGTTTAAAATAATACTTATATAATTAAATATAATTAGTTGAAAACTTATGGGTTCTAAAATTATAGTAGACATTACTTAACTGTTAATTGAATATAAATACAAAAAGATCTATTCCATTCAATCATAAGACCTTTGATGAAAATTTTGGAATAAATTGGATTATGTTGAATAGTGTTTGATTAAGACCTTGGTCAAATATGGTTGCAGATGCTGATGCTAAAACTGATATTATAAAAGTAAATTTTACTTAAGTATCTCGGTACCTGGAATCGAGGAATCGTTTCGGAATCGTGGATTTGGATAGAATCGGAATGATTACAAATTTTGGTATTGCCCCATCACTAACTCCTAGCAATTATCTCTTTGCCTTTCATGCCACCTTGGTGCAGAGCAACATTGATTGCAGGTTTTTCTTTGCAAAGAACCATTTAGGGAAATCAAATAGATTCAAACATTTATTTTTACAAAAAAGTATTTCGAAATAGATTATAATTACCTAACATCATTTATTTAACCCATATTTGTCATTATTCTACTCTTTTGACCGATTTTGGATTCAGTCTTGTCTTATTATTTTTGAAATTCTGAATTCTTAATAAGCCTGCAATAATTTAAAGATTATAATAATTATTCCTACCATGTAAGTTTTAAGAATAAATGAAAAAACAACAAATATATATATATATATATATATATATATATATATATATATATATATATATATATATAATATATATATATATATATATGTTGTGCACACTCATGTACTCATTCTTTCTTACACTTAGGTGGTGTCACCTAGCGACTATGAGGGATTCATTCATCTCCTCTTAAACTCTGTCGGCATAAGACCCCTTTAACTATTATTCATTGGCCTTTGACTTGTAACACCAATAATTCTGCTTTTCAACTTTCTTATCTTTCTCTCTCGACCTATCTAAAATTCCTTAGATACACAACCTCGGTCTCTCTCTCTCTCTTTCTCTCTCTCTCTCTCTCTCTCTCTCTCTCTCTCTCTCTATATATATATATATATATATATATATATATATATATATATATATATATATATATATATATATATCTTTGAACTTGTTCAAGACAGTGTGTGTATCGCCATGGGTAATTTCAATACCTAAGTTGACTGGGAAACCAAAGAAGCCTGTAGCGAGAACGCACTACACTTGGAGTTCGTGAACAACGAGTTCCTGACTCAATGGGGGAGAGAGCCGACGAGAGGCAATAATGCCCTCGACTTGGTTTTCACCTCTGAGGATGACATCGTTGAGGATCTATCTGTAGGCGAAGATCTCAGTACAGTGATCACCGACTAGTCAGATTTATAGTCAAGGTCCCCAAGGTAGAGTCTTTGACTAGTAAATCGAGGAAAATTGATTTGAGAAGAGCAGACTTAGCAGGTCTTCGTGCTGGATTGACTGATTCGAGGCTAGAAGTGTGCGAGGATGTTTAAGATTCGTGGAATAGATTCAAAATTACGTTCCTGAGTCTTCAATCACGTTTCATCTCTTTGAAAAGCCTTCGTCGGTCTTCCGTTCAACCAAAGTGGTTTAATCGAGAAATCGGTCAACT
Source organism: Ceratothoa steindachneri (assembly GCA_963969495.1). Classification (NCBI taxonomy): domain Eukaryota; kingdom Metazoa; phylum Arthropoda; class Malacostraca; order Isopoda; family Cymothoidae; genus Ceratothoa; species Ceratothoa steindachneri. The sequence goes on along the minus strand of OZ018318.1, from coordinate 132,339,010 downwards.
GTTGAGGGAGAAAAGAACGGTGTACCGGCAGTCAAAGATTTCTGGAGACTTTGACGAGTACCGAAGGCTAGCTAGGAGGATGAAGTCCAGCATAAGGGTGGCAAAGCGTGCCGAGGAGCTCCGAGTGGCGAGACTCTGCAAGGACAATCCCGAGGAGTTCTTTGGTTGTGTAAACAGCCGTAAACCAATCCATCGAACGATTGGCCCTTTAGTGAATGAGGAGGGGGCATTAAAGCACTCAGATGCAGAAAATGCTAACCTCCTCAACAACTACTTCTTTTCCGGTGTTTACTGAAGAATGTGGTCCCATCCCCAAAGCCCACGGATTCCTACTCGGGGGAAAAACTGGAAGAAATGGATCTCACCCAAGGAGAAATAGAAAAAAGATCACTGATCTAAAGACGAATAAGTCCCCTGGCCCGGACGGGTTTCTACCTAAAGTGTTGAAAGAAGTGCGCAATGAAGTGTCACAACATCTGAGCACAATCTTCAACATGTCAACCCAGACCGGATGCGTTCCAAGAGACTGGCATGAAGCGGAGGTGACTCCTATCTTCAAGAAAAGAGATCCTAGCCAACCGGCGAACTACGGACCTATTAGCTTTACCTCAATAGTCGGTAAACTCATGGAAAGCATCTTGGTGGACAAAATGACGTCATATTTAGAGTCCAACCTGCGATTGAGGAGTTCCCAGCACGGGTTCCGAAAACACCGGTCAAGCCTAACGAATCTTGTGGAATTCTTCCACTTCTTTTTTAGTGAGCACGACTGGAATAAGGCGATGGATGTTATCTACTTAGACTTTCAGAAAGCCTTTGATAAGGTACTACACCGCTGCCTCCTTCGGAAAGTGCGTGCGCTGGACGTAGACGGAAATGTAGCAAGTTGGATAGAGAACTGGCTAAGCGGCAGACGGCAACGGGTAGTGTTGAATGAATAGGCTTCTGAGTGGGTGCCCGTTACTAGCGGTGTGCCTCAAGGTTCTGTCCTGGGACCACTACTATTCATCATCTACGTCAACGACATGGACGGTGACATGGTTGCCAAGATTGCTAAATTTGCTGATGATACCAAGCTTGGTATGAACGTCGCAAAGGAAGGAAATACTGCCTGCCTTCAAGATGATCTTCGGAAGATTGGGGAGTAGTCGGACACGTGGCAAATGCCATTTAACGTGAACAAATGCAAAGTGATACGTATCGACCACCCAAACCCCCAATCTCAGTATATCCTTAAGGGCACTGCTATTGAATCCACCGACATTGAGAAGGACTTGGGTGTATCAATCACTAGTAACCTCAAGTTCTCGAAACAGTGGATTGAGGCGCAGAAAAAGGCCCAAAGGATGCTAGGCTACATAAAGCGCCAGTTTGGATATCGGAACAAGGAGATACTACTGTCTTTGTACAACTCACTTGTCCGAACGCACCTGGAGTATGCCGTACAATTTTAGAGTCCTTCGTTTTGAAAGGATATTGCGAGATTGGAACGTGTGCAAGCCAGGGCAACCAAACTGATTCTTTCTATCAGACACAAAAGTTACGACGATAGATTAAGGGAATTAGATCTGTTCTCGTTGGAAACCCGGAGACTGTGTGGTCAGCTTATCGAAGTGTTTAAAATACTTCGAGGCTTCGATAATGTAGACTACACGGATATTTTCCAACTTAGTGAGGGGAGAACGAGAAATCATGGCTACAAACTTGAACTGAAGCGTTAAAACCGTGATCTGTGTGGTAGATTTTTCACATACAGCATCTGCGGTAGCTGGAATGCACTTCCAGTGGAAGTTATCAACAGCAGTTCTGTTGATCAGTTCAATTCAAGACTGGACAAAGTCTTGAAAAGTGGCCGTTTGGGCACTTAAGTCGTTGTGCAGAACTGTGCCTGCTCAACTGTTAGCCAAAAGGTACCCTCTCTCTTTATCTTCTCCTCCTCGGTCGCGCCCACCCTCTCTACTCATATAAAACAAGAGGCATTACGTTCATGAAAGCAGATCCACATTGAAAACAGTAGAGCACACACTTTATCTTTGTGATCTGTCCTGTCGTAGAATGACCCTGACATATACGTAACTTCTACCCTATATGCGTGGACGCTTAAGGTCAACAAGTCACCTTGACTCTTCTCTGGTCACGACAGAGATGGGGAGGATAGAGATGAGGGGAGTTAGGGTCCAACTTTCCTGAACGAGTGCGAAGGATTTAAATACAAAACGATTGAGTGCAGTTGGCTGATATTAAACTAATGAAGGCTACGAGCTATGAGGCTTATGAAAAAGTAGGAACTAATATTTACACAGTTATACACAATAAATATTTTAAATAGAATAATGGTAATGGATACTCGTTGTATATAATAACCGACTAACAGAGCCACTCGGGGCCGACCTCTAGGAGGGGGAAGGGGGGGGGTCGAGAGGCGATACGAACCTCTGTATATACGCACACAGGGATGACTGACAAGGTAGCCACAGATGATTCGTCTCAGCCTAGCTTGGGTTCGAGGCTTTAAAAGATGAAACAGGGATCGGAAGGTTATTCGAGGTACTTAAACCAGGGGGAGTTTAACCTCTAGTAATAACACTAACTGGAGGGAGTATTCGTGTCAAACGAAATGTATTGGAACCAAGGCTGGGCCAATTGACTGGGGCTCAGATCCTTCGCTATGATTCTAGCCTTCGGTTCGTAGAGAAATGGAGCACGATCGAGAATGACGTTTCGTTGTAAAAGGCAGACATATAATGTCGGTGCCCAATTGGGACCAACAATAGATAGGGACCAGCCGGAAGAGTTACTGCCTCCGCCAAGGGTGGGCGCGGAGGAATCTCTCCAGGAGCCAACACGACGCTTGAGGGATTGGGAAGTACTCCCGCGGGGATTTATTGATAACGCCCTGGGAGACGACAGAAGCGCGCGTTTGAAATTCCAATCCCTCGCTTATCCCAGAAAACAGTCCTCGCTCACATAGACTGACCTCGTGGTTTCGACGGGGCACATGGCGGCAAGAAGCCTCCATTCTCGACAACTCTTTCATTCCCAAGATGTTACTTAAAAAAAAAAATGTGACATCTGACAACCGCTGGATAGGTATTAAAAGTCTCAAATTTTCCCGACCTCAAGAGGGGTGGGACAATTGGGGGATAACTGATATACATTCTTAAATAACAATACTTATTATTATTATTACCTAAATATTGCCGGAATTATTTATGACAGGGGTAGACTATGTCTACCAGCATCTACTGCCCCTTTGAGGAATTTAATTACATGAATTTTGGTAAGACCCTAATTCGAATCTTCTTGTTAAATCTATCCTAGCTGTTGAGCGAGTGGAGTGCGAAAGGAGCGCTTAAAGGCTCGCTTTGAACCAAGTCTTTTTCAAGGTCCGATGCTTCTTTCTTTCTTACGACCTGTTTCATACTTCTCTACATACCGTTTAACATCCGCCCCTCGTCCTGACCTGTTTTTTTTTTTTGTAGTTTTATTTCCTTCTCATTCGCAATGACTGACATCGATGTGCGCCAACCACACTTTGAAAGAAATTGGTTGAACATGAATTATTTGTATTGGCTTCCTTGTATGAATAATCCTGTGTAGTTTTGCCCCAACTTGCCTAGAGTGGCACTTGAAGAGAGGAGAAACCTTGAAACGATGGGACGCGCAACTCTCCCGAACTTGCCTCTAAGTTAGGTCCTTCCCTGGTTGGTCACCCAGGGTGGATGAATCGTAATAACCCTCAGCCTCTTGGACCCTGCAAAGGGACCTGTATGCGGTGCTTAAATTATGGCTAGTCCAGCAAAGAGCCCCCCCCCCCCCTCCTCCCTCCAAAGTATTAAGCAATCTCTTTTTTCAATGTATTTTAACATACACTAATTTCAACACTTTGAGATCCCATTTCTAAACTTGCCCTCGTTAGTTTCGTTTGAACCAGTTAACAGATACCCTTCATTGTGTCCATAGGAGTGCACTTAACCCCTCGTAATATAATGTGTAAGCCAACGAGGGCATCTGCGCCAGTCAGTTGGTGAGAAGTCCGACAAGGAAGTGATCAAGTTGGGGAAAGTGAAGGTATTTTGAAGGCACAAGCATCGAGTAAATATAGGAAGAGATTACCTGGCGCGTTCGGGAGCCGTTTGGGCGCGCATTTCTCCCTTTTGTGTTTGAATCCGACGAAATAGAATCCAACCGTTCCATTCTCAGAAATACGTCAGGTTAGCTTTACCCTTTTCCCCTAAACAGTTATCTGGGCTGTGATGAAAAAAGGTTGTTGTGTCCATTCATTACTCAACTCCGCGCTTCCACAGCATTACTTACACATATTCTATATCAACCAGCAATCCTCTCCCCGTCCTTACATACTATGAGAAATGTTGATTAAATGAATTCAATCGCATTCTTTGCCGGTTCCGCACTTAAATGCTGTATTTTCATTGGCGTTTTGCATAATATCCCGGGAGGAAGGCGGAGATGGGCCATTTTAAGATTTACGTACTCATGCGATAGGAGGCAAAATAGATCGTTTCATTTTGGCCGAGCTTCAGCATTGGCTTTCGACTCATTGGATAAGCCCCTTTGCCTTTGTTCTGACGTCATCGCTGTTCGAAAAATGCTCGTTTCCATGGTTACTGTTAATATGTGATCGTTATGCAAGGTAGTTCAGGTATTATAACTGGGCCAACTCGAATAGTGGAGATTTATGTCGCGATGTATGCCCATGTAGGGGTGTAACCTCCCTGGAACTTGGCTGGGACACCGTTTACTTTTTTTGTCACCGGAATATACGTGGGAAAAAGTATTAAAACGCTAAATTTATTAAATAAATTATAACATGCGGATAGAATCATTATGAAACATACTATAAATGTTTATATACCGTATTGTGATGGAACAGATGTGTCGTAGGCTCAGTCGAACCCAATGAACCAAAGTTAAATTACGATAATGTAAAAATAAATACAAAATAAGTATTAAAACAGCTTAGACTTGGCTCAATAAAGCCTTAATATTTTGCATAAAGCCCTCTTGCATCTATCACAGCAGGGAGTCTTCGTGCCATAGCTCCTACTAGTAAATTTCCTGTCGTTTCAGATCCTATTTTGTCCCATCCTTCTTGCAGAAACGCCTGTAGCTCTGCTTTGCCGGAAAACCTAAGTTCTCGTGATTTAAATTCCAAAATATTCATAGATTTTCATTAGGAGTGAGATCTGAGGATTGGGGAGGGAATCATAGTCATCGACGGACGTTGTACAGTAACACTATCGTTATTCGAGCAGTATCATTTTGGTCATTGTTCTCTTGGAAAATATAGGACTGTCGTAGGCCTAGTTTGTCTGCACTTCCCAACCTTTTAGGCCCAGCTGAATGCAATGCACCGCTCGGTACGGGAGATAACGCGACGTGCCCGGTTCAGAGACCGGATTGTGATTTATACTGATTCACAAAGCGCTCTGAGTGCTCTCGAGGCATTGGAATCTCCGCATCCCCCGGTTCGCGATATCAGTGACGCCACGGTTTTGGGGAGTCGGGTGGATGTCGAGATTATCTTCTGCTGGGTTCCTGAACATGCAGGAATTGCGGGGAATGAATGCGCCAAAGAGTCCGCGAGGGCTGGGTGACCAGACCAGCGTTTCGCTCTTCCTCACACCGATTACATGGCAGGAATACGGACTGCCCCCCGGGCGGCTTGGCAAAGAAGATGGGAGGCCGTCCGGGGGAACTTAAAGTTATGTGCCATTTCGCTGCCGCAACGGCTTCAGGTTCCTTTCTGTCGTCTCCGAATTGGACACACTCGCGGGACGCACCGCCATTCGATGGAGCGCTCGCCTGCGCCTTATTGCAATGACTGCGTTGTCCCCCAGACTGTTCGGCACATTCTTGTTGAATGTCCCAGTCTATGTGATTTTCGCGCACGTTACCATGCGGGGTCGCTACCGCTTGTCCCTTGTAGTCGGGAATGGCTCGTGCACACAGACTTGTGGAGTATACGTCCTTTTGGATTTGGAGGCCGCCTCCTCCACTTTATTTGACCATTTTTTTGTAGCTCGCTCGTTCCTCCACCGGGGAGAGGCGGGCCTACCCCCGACGCCGAAGCGCGCTTCATTCCTGTTGCCTTTTTTATTTGTTGTAATTTAGCCTGTGCTTAGTTAGCCTTTGTGTTTCCTTTTATCTTTGTTATTTGTTTTTTAATCTAGCCTAGTAGTAGGCTCTGTTGTGATACGGCGACTTTTGCCTTAGTACGCAGCCCCCAGATGGGCTCTCTAAAAAAAAATAATCCCACCCTATTATTCCGCAAAATATCGATATACTTGCGTGCGTTTACTTCCCATCAAAAGAGATTAACTTTCCAACACTCACCCAGGCAATGCAACCCCACATTATTGCATGGCCGCCTCCATGTTTAACGATAGCAAAGGTATTCTTACGAACCTATCCGGTATTCTTATTTCCCCCCACGATTTTTCCGGTCATCACTTCCAAACAAGGTAATCTTACTCTCGTCGAAGAACTTGAGGCCCCTCCAGAGTTATTTCGCTTCTTCGAGATGTTTCTTGGAAACTTTGGTCTTTTCTGTCTATTCGCTTCACTGATGGAGGTCTTTCTTTTTGTTCCTCGCAATTTGGGCCTTGCGCAGATAGTTTCTCACAGTTGGAAGTGTACAACTGTCCCGGGTGTTGATGGGAGCATTTCGTTAATGTCTGGTTTCTGTCGAGGGGATTGTTCCTCACCTCCCGGCAGAGTAGCCTTCTATCCCTGGCCGTGAGCAGCTTGGGTCGTCCAGATCGACGTCTGTTTTCACTTCAGTCTGTCTAAAACTTCTTTTAACGACATAATACACTTGTGAAGAAGGTGGTTTAAGTCGTTTGGCAATTTCATGATAGTTATGAGCTTCATGTCGTATATTTACTATGTTTTCGCGCACACCTGGGAAGATTTCAGCTTTTTGGGAGAGATGGCGCTTCGATAAATGTCGAAGATATCCCAGCACTGAAAAGACCCTCTGGGATTGACTAATAATCATATTGGTCGGAGCGATAGTTGGTTAGACCAGATGAAATGTTTGCAGGAGCATTGTTTTATTCCTTGTCTGAAATTAAGTGAAACTTTTCTAATATTTTTTTCACTTTCTTTTATATTATTCTATTGCAACTTTTTTTTTTGGGGGGGGGGGATTCGATTGACTTCAAGATGCACATAGTGGTTTATCATACGGTATATAAATCTTTATATTGTTTCTAAATGATATTTTCCTCGAGTTGAAATTTCATAAATTTAGCTTGTTTAAACATTTCTTTTTACCGTAGGTTGAATGTCAATCTGGTGGATATTTGTGTCTTTCACGCGAGTTCCTGTATTGTTCAAGGCCCTGATCAGAACAAACGTTTAAAGGTTTCCAAAAGTCATTTTATCGCTCGAAATTTGTTCAAATAGAGCCGTAAGCAATTTTGTTATCACTTTACTCAGTAACCGACATTTCCCAATCAGGTTACCATAGAGGAGCAGCCAAGAGGAAACGCGTTAACATGACTACGAGTGCGTACAGACAGTGTAAACCAACCTAGTGACGTGTCGGATAAAATTTTGAGAGAATTCTGAGGCACATTATGTTGTGTATGATCAAACATCAATTTTTCCCCCTTCCTCCTCCTCACCCGCGTAGACCTTTGCAAATTCCTGCGGACGGGTTTCTTACTGCCTTTTCGTAGTAGAGGGGGATCAACCCTCACGTGTGTTAGCTGTGAACTCTTAACAGCCCCCTCCTCCCCCATCCATTTATTTGTTATTTATAACTCATTTATTGACTTTATTATCTTGCTTACTTATGCACCATTTATATATAATTGCTGTCAACACTATGTTACTTTTTTTCGCTACCTCACCAGGAGCCTAAACGTTCCCACGTGTTGAGCGTGCGTGGAAATCGGTCAATCCATCGATCGAAGGACTTGTACCCGTTGGCTTAAGAGGTCCTGGCACACTATTGGTTAGTTGATGCTTTCTGGGCCACTTGTGGTTGCCGGAGATGAGTTCTCTCCTCGCCAGAATAGTTCCTCCCCATGTAAGCCAACAGCGGTATTCTGTGTAGACTGTTACACTTGGTATCGGGAGGAGCAGCACGTCTTCCAGGCCCGAGTCCAAATAGGGAAGGCCCCGTCGCTAGGTTGATTCGAACTCTATGACTGGAGTCGGGCCACTTTTATTTACAACTATCCCCTTTACTTTAAAGGGGATAGAGAACGAGGGCCTGTCTTTTCAAGCCGCGGACCGAATCTTTTTTCAAGACGCTAAGGAAATGGTCCTGTCGCGATCTGCGCGATTTAAGACTTCCTACGCCTCCCAGGTAAAGAAGGCACCTTCTGCTCATGACCACTTCAGGCCTATGAGCACTGTTGGCACCGCACCAATTCGGAACCATTCTGTGGGATCTGCCTCCCCGAGGCGCCACACTTCTAAAGCTAGCGACAACATGGGCTCACGCCCCGCCCAGAGTAAAGCCAGGGTCCCCCCCCCCTACCTCCTACGGAAAAGCTGTCGCACTTCTCCGTCAACTCATCTGAATCATAGGAGGCACATCCCTCTAAGGTGGCTGTAAGACCATCTTCGGTGAATTCTAATTCTGTCTTCTGGGAGGAAGACAGCACTAAGGGAGCCCAGACATCCTCGCCTATGTCGAAGTCTAGGTGGAATACCTCGAAGACTCAGGAACCTCCAAAAAGATGAAAAACTCCTGCCCCCTAGGTCAGCCCTGCTCCCAAAGGATTCAAAGCAGGCGAAGGAAGAGACTCATTCACACGACGAACCCAAGCTCCTCCAATAGGGCCCCAAAGACAGTGACACCTCTGTCGCATTCGATGGCCAAAATCTCGTGAGATTCTTACCAAGGAAATGCAAAGGCCATCCCTACAAGGGTCTTCTGCTCAAAGAAGATCCCAGCATATCCTTTGAGTTAGGCCTGGAGAGCATTTTCCTTCAATGAAGCTACCGTGGCTATATGAAAGGAGGTACGGAAGCTTGTCTCCTCCCGTTACCTATTAGCTATATAGGGTCCTTAATGTGGATGAGTTTACGTATCACTCCACAAAAACCACTGCATTTTCTTGTTTTGATCAGTCACACTCCTCTCCGAACGCACTGCCTGAGTTTGGATGGTGGTCGATGACCTTAATGGTAGTGACTACTTATCTATCCAGATATCATTTTTCAGGGCAACAGCCTACCGAGAAACCATCTGGGATGTGCTTGGAACTGGCGCGGTGGCTCGCTTTTCAGGAAATGAAGCTGATGAATTCTTCTCCGGCAACCTTGTCGCCGTGGGCCTGGCTACTATTCCTAGAACGTCTGGTCATTTTGCATACAGCCCTCTTCCCCTTGGTGATTGTCTGGATGTGAGACGGTCCTGAGAGAGAATCGATACACCTATATGCGTTATAAGTGCCACTCGAACGATTTCACCGTAGGTGAATTTCGTCGTGATAGAGCTAGGATCCGGTATTTTTCGATGCTCTCCCCCCCCCCCCCTGCTCTTCTAAGCTGGCGGGTCTATGTGTTTTGAATCAAAGAAAAGACCCTTCTTATAGGGGTGTGGAGACTTCAAAAGGATTCAAGGAAATATCTAGAAGGGGACCGCCCTCCCGTTCTCCATGATGATGGTACAGCAATCTCGGACCATGCGTCCGTGGCGGAGACCTTCTCGACCGTTCCCTACGCATTATCGAGCAGGAAGGCTGCTCCACCAGCATTCAATGCACGTAGGGGATTCATTAAAGGCTGTCGACTGAGATCTACCTCCATAGACGGGGAATCTTCCAACTACCTGTTTACACCAAGCGAGTTGTATTTCGTCCTCGCTTCATGCCCGAATGCTGCCCCGTGATCCGTACGATATCCCGTACACCATGTTCCGACATCTGGGTGAGCAAAGCATGGCTTTTATGTTAGATTAGTTTCCACAGGATCTGAACTGAGGGTATCCTCTTAGACTTCTGTTGAATGGGTACTATGCTTGTTTTCAGCAAACAGGGAGACATCAGTCTACCCGAGTCGGTTTCCGCCCAATTTCTCTAGCAGCCTGCATGTGCAACTTGATGCAGGAATTGTTACATATTAGATTAGCTTACTTTCTTACAGCAGAAGCCACCTGTCTTCTGCACAGTGTGGCTTTTGTAAGTTCCACTCCACTTTGGATGCTTTGCTTCATGGTGAAAAGTGCTATCTCCCAGGCCTTCCTTCGTAGACAGCATTAGGCCACGGTGTTTTTCGATCTAGAGGAGGTATATGATACCGTATTACGATATGGTATCAATAAGAGCATTCACACTATCATGGCGATGGGAAGCCTCACAATCATCATATTGAAGTTTCTGCAAGATCGTCGTTTACGAGAACGGGTCATTGCGAAATTCTCTCCACTCCAAAGGGACAAGAGGAGGGCGTCCAGCACTACCATAATATGTTCTCGCTACGCTCTCAGTAAACGAGCTTTTAATCTATTTTGGTACGGCCCAGATTCCAACTCAAGCTTCAACTCTCCAACAGGTTTTGAACCGTATCTATTCCTACGCATGAATCGCACAGCTCATAGTTTTCATTGACAAAGAATAAGGTGGTGCACTTTTGCCGCGTCTACTCTATTTGAAGTTGGCGGAGCTCTACGTAGCGCTACCTCTGTCTTAACGACTGAACACCCTAAGTGCTCTGATTGCTCTCAAGGAATTGGAATTTCCGTACTCCCTAGTTCGCGGTATCAGTTACGCCTCGGTTGCCGCGAGCCAGAGAGATATCGAGAGTGTCTTTTGCTGGATTCATGGACATGATGGTATTACGTGAAATATGCGTACCGATGATGGCGCCAAAGAGCCCACGTGGACTGAGTGACCGGACCACCGTTCGCTCTTCCTCACTCTTACTGCATGGCAGGAATCAGATCATCCATTTGTGCTGCCCGACAAAAAAGACAAAAGACGTCCGACAGGAAACTAAAGTTGCTTGCCATCGCGGCTTGACTGTTCCCATGGTCTCACTTTCGAGTGCCTAAAAAATCTGGAGTTTCTCTTCTAGTCTCAGAAATCTGCCACACTCACGGGACGCAGCATCATCTGATGGAGCACTGCCCTGCACCTTACTGCGATGACTGCTTTGACCCCCAGACTGTACTTCACGTTCTTGGTGAGTGTCTCAGTCTAGGGGCTCTTCGCGCACGTTACCTATCCCAGAACCGTGACGAGTGGGCTCTCCTCCGCTTGTCCCTTGTGTGGAGGACTTTTTGTGCACTCGTAACAGTGGACTACGTGACCTTTTGATTCTCTTGATTTGGGGGGCGTGCCCTCTCGTTGAGGGAAGGTGAGCCCCCTTCCGACCCCGAAGTATAGCTTTAATGTTTGCTCCTTACTGATATTTTTTTCTTGGGTTTTATCTTAGTATTTATTTCGGTGTTCTGGTTTGTTTGGGTTGCGTTTTGTTTTTATTTTTAATATCACCATATTTGTAGGCTAAAATATAAGTAATAAGTTGTAAATTTCGTCGACCTATTCCCTGGAAGGCGGTTGCAAGATGGGGTTCCCTTAAAGAAAAAAAATCCCCATGTAGGGTGGTTAGACCCCCTGTTGAAGCAAAAATCTATTTAATTAATGTGTAAAGACTCTAACACTCATTGCTAGAAACTCCCATTTTCTGCCCTCTATGTCCTTCTAGATAACGTTTCAGTTCCAAATTCTCCACATACATCGATCCGTTCTCAAGTGAGGTAGATCCTGATACGGATTATCCCGGGTTCTTCGTCCTCCGCCTAGATTTTGACTTCTCCCGTCCTCGAAAGTGGATGTTTTGGAAGTGATGGAAGATATTGATTAGTGTTGTGGCGGACCACGTCGAATGTTGTCCCGTAATGATGGTAACCTTATTCCAGTGTCCTTCCGCGCCCGTGATAAAGTCAAGACTTTTGAATCTCTCGTCTCGTCTCCTATCACTAACTCATAACACCCTACCTTAATCTTAAAGACTATGACCTCAAAAAGCTGCAATCAAAGTTTTCAAATCAGCATGTTTTCGATATCCAGAGGAAAGTTTCCAAATTGATACAATTATAGCTATTCCTAACTTTTGAACCGCAACAGTTTTCTACTCACGTGAAGGCAGGATAGCTACGTATTCCTGCCAGTCGATACGTTACAAATCACCGAGGTTGCTTCAACTGTCACATGCCTGACCATGTAAGCCAGAGTTGTTGCTCACCCGGTTGCGTCGATTGCGCACTTTCTTATCATGCTAAGTCTTCTTGTGCTGTCTTACCCTGAAAAGAGGTATTGTCAGTTCGCAATACAAAGTTCCCATTCATAAGCCTCGTATAGGGTCCGTGAGACATTTGTGTCAAACGATGGTCGGTTCTCGGACATCCTCCAGTGGGCTACTTCTTCGGGCCCTCTTCGTTCCCGACAACCCGCTTCTCCCCCCTTCCCCCCCGTACGGTTTCCCGGACTATCAATCCTTCTGCAACCTCATCGCATAACCTTCTTCCGGTTGTTCATGAATATTTGCCCTCTCCGATGGAAACTAACGCGTTCCAGTTGTCTGCCACACCTTCAGGCGCCCTGGAAATCATTGAGAACATCCCAGCATATTGGATTGTCTCCGGACGCCTCCAGGTCAGAAAACTCTAGTGATGCCGTTCCTGTACAATCGCCGTATTCAAACTGCAAAGCTCCGCTTGTCTTCTCTCCTTTCACTACGAAAATTATCAGGTGTTTCTTATTTGTCACCCTAGAAAGATCCCCTTCCCTGTAATGAGATGGGATCTCCACTGCTATACATATAAACATCCGTGGAAGTTCACTCGATCCTTCCTGACTCACCCCATACTCCCGTACACTTGTCTTCTGGGCTTTGCGACCCTTCTCAGCCCTCCACCCCCACCGTCGTCTCCCGATCACGGGTTGGGTGGGATAATTGATCTTGGAATAGCATCTGCCTTACCCGTTATCTCCCTTCCGCCTCGCCTTCTGCACGTGGCATTCGTCGACTGCTAATAGATCTAAATTCTTCGCAATTTTCGTCCGTTAACTATATAAAGTCTCTCTTGGTTCTCCCATTTCGCAAGGTTTATGATTCTTCCCAAATGGAACAAATTCTCCATAATACATACTTTCTAATCTTAACCCATCTGTGATATGTCACTGAAAGGTAGTTCTTTATTTGATGCCTTCTTCAGCTCATTTCTTTCCGAAGATCATGCTTTTAAGACATCAAATGTGGGGAGATTTCTTCCATTAAGTTTAGGAAGAGTCCCCCAAATTGGGTTTTCAACAGCTTGTCGTGTCAATTGGGAAGTCAGTGACATTGTGCATAAAAGACGAATAACCACTCACAAAGACTGCCCATGCGCGAATAAGCGTTACATGAGAATAGGGTAGAGACCAAAGTGGGCAGCGTGGTGGTGCTGCCACAAACACACGCAGTTTCTCACTCAGAGAGTAGCTACACATTAAGAAAACATCCAACAGGCAGATAATATGTTGATTTAAAAAAAAACGCATGCTAATTGCAGAAGCTTTATACAATACCTTTATAAACTGACAATTTTTAGTCGCGTGCGGGTCTAATCGCGGGCGACTCTACATATCACTATGTCGGTCGGTCCCTGTTTTGCCTTTTTTAATGTTTTTATAATAACATCATAATTATTCGGCCGAATCTAACGAAATTTGAAATCCTTATGTTCTTTTACATTCTCTTTCAAATGATATAATTGTCAAAGTCCTCCCAAGGGTAGCTTGGGAATTTGTTTGTTTTGACAATAACATCACAACTGGTCGGCCGATTATAACAAAATTTGAAATCCTTATATTGTTTTACACTTTCTTTCGATTAATATAATTGCCAAAGTCTTCCAAAGGTTAGCCCTGAAATTATTTTGTTTTGGCAATAACATCATAACTCTTCGACCGATTCTAATGAAATTTAAAACCCTTATGTTGTTTTACATTCTCTTTCGAATGAAGGAATTACCAAACTCCCCAAGAGTAGTCTGGGAATTATTGAAAGTTTTGAAGGTCGTAAAGTCATAAATCAGAATAAGTGAGAGCACGCGACTTTTTGGTCAGCAGACCTTGTTTTAGATCACTCACCTATCAGCGAGTAAAATATATATATATATATATATATATATATATATATATATATATATATATATATATATATATATATATATATATATATATATATATATATATTTTACTCGCTGATAGGTGAGTGATCTAAAACAAGGTCTGCTGATTTAAACAGGATAACCGGGGCAGAACCGAAGATGCTTGCTTCGTAACATTTATTGTAAACGTTTTAGGATTATAACGAATACCATCATTAGTGTCTATTAAGTATCTTGCTGTTCTAGAATCGAGAGGTGGCTTCAAATCGGGGATGGATCAGGTTTCGTAAGGTGAAGACCATTTCTCTGCTCCCACATATGATACAGTACTACTGCACGTACAACGAAAACCGTATATAATTTTAGATCGCAAACTGGGGGTTGGTTGGTCTTTGAACTTAAAAAGTGATCGTAGTCTTAAGTCGTTAATGAGCACATTACAGGGCAATAAGTCAGGATAGGCCGATGTCAACAGTTTTAACAATTAATCATAAGTCTTTCTGATTGGGAACCAAAGTTTGGAAAGGAAAAGAAGACCCATAATTTATTAGCGGTTTGTAAAGGAAGACGAAGGGGTTTTTTTTAAGAAATAATCTAATTTGTTTCTGAAAAAGCGATTTTGGGTCATCATTGGAGGCAAAGAATTTTGTTAAGAATTCGAATTCCAAATGAAAAGCTGTAAATGATGGACACAAGTTAAATCCTATATTAAGGGTATGGATGACAGTAATTTTAAATTTAAACTCACAAAAGCTAAAATAACTTAATCCAAGATTCGATAACGTGGGTTTTCGGTAAACTTTTGACGTTGAGAAAGGAGGTGCTGTTATTTTGAGCTGACAAGAAAATTTAGTATTAGGATGTTTCTAATTTAGATAATTCAGGAAGAGCATACAATGTGATTTATGCTAAAATATTAAGTTGAGGAATAAGTTCTTGCGTTTTTTTTAATGTTGTGTTTATTTAAGTTTTGGTGACGTGATTTGTGCACATATTAAGAAACATTAATAAATAATGAGAGCCAAATTTGCAAATGTTAGGATACGTCTCTTAACAGCGTAGACTATTATTAGGGTTTTGCTTAGGCTACGTCTTGAAGTTGAGTGATAAGTCATTGCGGTTTATTTAAAAGTTGTGTTAATTTAATTTTTGTTCTGTACCCTCAAAATGGAATGTCAAGTTGAAAGAAAGGCGCATTTTCGACATTTGTTGTTATTCATTTTCAATCGAGACGGGAACAATGCAAACGCAGCCAAAGCTCGTCGCGATATTTGTGCTGTGTACGGAGAAAATGCTTTATCAGAAAGGACATCTCAATGGTGGTTTTCACGTTTCAAAAACGGTCATTTCAATCTTAATGACGAAGAACGTTCTGGTCGCCCCATTAAGTTAGATGCAGATCGATTGAACGAGCTTCTTCATGAAAATCTTCGTCAATCGACTAGAGAATTGGCTGTACAATTAGCGTGTGATCAGAAAACTGTAGTGAATCACCTTCATTCGATGGGTAAAGTTAAAAAACTCGGTGCATGGGTTCCGCACGCTTTGAGCGAAAGCAACAAACTTCAACGCTCCACGATTGCCTCAGATTTGCTTGATCGTCACAAGACTACTCGTGGATATAAGGACAGATTTCTTCCCCGCATCATCACTGGCGACGAAAAGTGGTGTGTTTATGTTAACATGAACCATCGAAAACAATGGCTTAGCCTTAATAAAAAACCACTTCCGCGATTAAAGCAAGGACTTCATCCACGAAAGACGATGCTGTGTGTGTGGTGGGATTGTGAAGGCATCATTCTTTATGAGCTCCTTGCGAACAACGAGATTGTCAATGAAGAACTCTACGTTCAACAAATGTATCGACTCGCCGAAGCTTTCGTGAAAAGCGACTTCATCGGCGTTATGGAGTCCTTCTGCAACATGACACTGCTCGTCCTCACATTGCCAATATGACAAAAGACGCCATCCAAACGCTTAATTAAGAAATCCTACCGCATCTTATATATTCGCCAGACTTGGCTCTATCGGATTTCCATCTGTTCCGATCGCTCTCCAACAATTTGCGCGGCGTTTCGTTCAATACTGATGTGGAATTAAGAACCTGGTTAGACGAATTCTTTTAGTCAAAATCCAGAGATTTTTATTGCAGAGGCATCGAAGAACTAGTTGAACGTTGGGAAGAAGTCGTAAATAACAACGAGATTACATTATTGATTAAATTGCATATTGTTATTAAAAATGAAGTTTTTTCTAAAATTGTTAATGGTAATGAATAAATTTTATAAAACCGCAAGAACTTATTCTTCAACCCAATAATAAAAACTGCTCATCTGCATAGCACCTATATAAGACTGGACGAAAAATAATGGGACATTCATTGAGTCAAAAGGTTTCATAATAGCACAAAATTATTTCCTATGGAAGGACCGAGAGGAAAACCCATTCCTGAAACGCTTGCAATAAACTTTACGAAGCGTCTTCGGTTCTGCCCTGGCTTATCTTGCTTATACTTCGTCTGAAGTTTGCGTCATCAATTAATTCTCAGTTACTCATATATATATATATATATATATATATATATATATATATATATATATATATATATATATATATATAGTTGTAAAAGCCCGACATCCCTTCTTTGAGTGCCTGAAAGCTATCGGCCGGTGTGGTTGGCGCGCAAACTAGCACGAACCCACCCCCAAGCTTAAACGCTTGATAACAGTATGTGTGGAGAAATGATATACAGAAACAAGAGAGAAGAGATCCTACTGGAGGTGACCCCGAGAAAAATCAAATAGACGATCGAATGTAAGGAACTAATTACGGTTCGTTTAGCGTAGCTAAGCCCCGTTGTAATCCGCCTAAGTCTTGTTCTGATGACACTCGCTTCCTGACCGGTAGTGAAATTTTTCCTGACTGTAAACGCGAGCCTCACTTTTGTCTTGCTTGATTTTGTTCGTTGGAATTAAACAAATATTTCTTTACGTGATTCTTCTCAGTCCTTCTTGATCACAAGCCTTCGGTGAGCCCAGCCAAGTCAGTATATTATTTGAGTATCTTTTGGAGTCAGATATGAGATTAACACCACTCTTCACCTCACTCGTGGGACTTGAGGGACCTATCCAAAATATCCGCGTCATTTTTAACCTTTCAAATTGGTGACGTCCTTCCTCTCCTGGGGTTCCTCATCCTCGCCCATAAACCTGGTTACCTCCACTATTTAACCTCCTCCTGCAATTAAGTGGGTGACCTGTGAGCCATCCAAAGAGGTGACTGGTCCCCCTTATAAAGTGGTAACCTCGGCCTCCCATAAAGTGGTGGATATATTTACCTCCTCCTCAAGGTCATCCTATAGGTCAGCCTTCGGAGAATTTTGAGCTAAGCTGCCGTTGATTGGGATCAGGATAGTAAAAGTGGTGAATGTGGCCCAGTCTGGGATTTTTTGGCCCTTTTTTTGTTTGTGCTTTGCTCAGTGTATGATTGGGAATTATGGTGTATGTCATTCTGAGTCGAACGAGAGCTGTATATAGTTTCTTTTCTTATTTGTGCTCGACAGGTTATGAAATCTTTGTAGCGATGTTAGTGTCGCCTTCGCTTCCGTAACTTTCTGTGGGATACGTATCCATTTGTCGTGAGTTTGAGACCGAGGACTTTCCCTTCTGTGGAATACGGGTATGCCTCACTGTCAACCTTGACACTTGCTTTTTTTCTTCGTTTAACTGGTATCAATTTAAACTTTTTTATGTTCGTTTTAATTTTGTTCTTCTTCTCGAACTCATTTATATTCTTGATTTCTCTCGCTGTCATCTGGACAATGTCCCTTGGGTGTTTACTGTCACTGGTTATGATTTGTGTGATGTCATCCGCTAGTTTGATATACATCGCACTTTCGTCTGTCTGTTGGGGTAAGTCGCGAGTATAAATTGTATATACAGTATGGTCGGAGAGAGACACCCTCCTTGAGGGACGCACGCCTGTAGTGCGAATGTATCTCTCATTTGGCCATTTATTTATAGGATAACTCTTCTTCCCTCCAGGTAGTGGCATAATATTTTGCAAAGATTGGGTTCCATATTTAGGGGTCTGATTTTGGCTTGTAGACCGGGTATCCACACCTTGTCGAAAGCTTTGGCAATATCGCGAAGTATGACATCCACTCTGTTGCCACGCGCTGTTTCAGTGGCGATTCTTTCGGTGATAATTGCCATCGCAGTTTCCGTTCCTCACTTGCTCCTGAATCCGTGCTGTTGTGGATTGTAGAAATTGTTGTTCTCGAGGTGTTTTTTACTCTCTCGTTTAGAAGTTTCTCGAGGAGATTCCCGATAAATTCCAGCAGCGAGATGGGGCGGTAACTTTCGATTTGGTGCTTCGGTTTGTCCGGCTTTGGTAGAAAGATTATCTTTGCCTCTTTGAATGCTTGTTTAAAGTACCCAGCATTCAATCAGGCATTAAAGACCTTCATTAGTGATTCATGTACGTTATTTGGTGCATCGATTCTTGTGTTCTGGTTATGACACTTAAGCATGGAGTCCTTTGTTCGAATGACTTGGCTGCTGCCAAATATTCTTCCATGGTAAAGGGCATACCTTCTTCGTCGACTTTTTCATATGACCTGATATTTTCCTGTTGAGTTTGTAGCGTCTGCATCACTTCCTCTTCATATTATCTGTCGTACTCCTGGTTTTCTTCTGGAGAGATCAGGAATATTTGGCTCCAGTGCCTTCGAAAGTGTTCTTGGAGTTCGGCGTTTCGTTGCACTTCCTCATTTTGTACTTTAATTTTTATTTCTCTTTTGGCTGCGTTCCTCGCAATCTTCTCTATTGTTGCCAGAGCTTTCTCGGGTCTCTTTCCATGTCCATATGTTCGATTATATTCTTCCAGACAAGATTTGCCTTGTCTTTTATTAATACTCCTACCCGCCTTCTAATTGTTTTAATCTGTAGAATCTTTCCTTCGTGTTGACCAGTTCCATTTTCTTTTCTGTGTCTTTTAAATTCTTCCATTTTTTTCTTTTATTTCATTATCCCATTGGGTTTCAGGGAGGGTTCTATTTTCTATTGTCGGTGTGTACTTTTTTTACTGCTTGAGTTATTTTTGCGGTTATTCATTGTAGTTCTGCTTCTATTCCATTGACTTGTCAAGAAATCTCGTTTCTATGGAGCTTAGGTGTTCTTTATATTTGTTCCAGTCAATTTTGCTGGGCGCTTTTCTTTGCGGGATCTTTATTAGGATGGGAGAGGTGGGTATGGTTGTGACCCTGCCTAGATGGTCGGATGGGGTTGTTGGTTCAGGTTCCTTGTGATGATTGAGTTTGAAGTTGGGGCTGGCGAGGATAACATCCGGTGTGGTCGAAGCTCTATTATTTAGGTATGTTGGGAAATATATATATATATATATATATATATATATATATATATATATATATATATATATATATATATATGACAATTTCCGGAACTAGGTGGAGCCCAAATAATTGTACAATTTTTATTACAAAAGGTGTCTTTTCCCAATCTTATTTTCCTGCGCAGGCGCCAAGAGGGCTCTAAACTGGAAAACCTAATTAAAACATATTAAAGTGATACATAGGCCTTTTTTCTTTATATCTGAGCCAATCGCTCATTAAGGGTAAAATAAGATCGGACAGGATTGGTTGATATGATTATTAGAACAGAGGGGAACCTAAGTTGGAGGTAATCTCTTAACGACCGGAAGAAGGGGCTGGTTACATCATCACAACGGAACGTGCCTTCAAAAGATGGGGCTTGCAATCTAAGTGGGTTCTTATTCAGCAGACGAGGGGGGAGGGGGGGTGCAGGACTTGACTTCGAGAAATGAAAAGGTGAAGTGTTGCAAGGGGGATCAACTGGTACGACTATCTCCTAAATATATTGCTGAATTTAAATTTAAACAATGGTTTTAGGGGACTGAATTTCTCTGGAATCCTAGTAAGAATGAAGTATATATATATATATATATATATATATATATATATATATATATATATATATATATATATATATATATATATGCAAAAATATTTATGCATACATATATAAAGAGGTCGTAATACAATGCTTGAAGCGGCCTCGTCATGGATTTAGTTTACTTTAATTCAATTTAATTTACTCTGGTTTTTCACTTGCTTTATTTCATTAATAATAATGTATGAAATTTTATTAGTGCTCCCTATGTAAATGAAGCACATTTACACAATATTACATCCTGTTTGTATGTGTGGGATTTGCTTCGTCGTTTGTCCAACCCTGCCAAATATTTACATTTCCAAAGATGATTGACAGCGACTTTTGACCTGATGTCTCCTTGTTCTTATCTGCGGCGAAGCGCCAGGTCAAGGTCTCGCTTTTTTTTCAAAGGGAGTAAAGTTCAATTGTACCCATTTAGAGCCATGAAATGACCCATATGACCATGGGACATATGGCTACTCACCCTGGAGATTTCAAATCTGCCATCGGATTTGGCGCTAGTTGGCGCCATCTAGTGACAGAAGCCTCATTTAGCCATTCAAAGGCACTTGTAAGTGATTTGAATCATGGGAAACCATCAATGCGAGAACCACTTATCATCTTATCACAAAACGCCGCAGGTTATTGGAGGGACTTTCTGTCTTGTTAACAGTTATATCGGGAAACGAGTAATAATAATAAGAATAATAATGGTAATATAATAATGCAAGATCAATCGTTTTCAACAAGGTAGGTTTGGTGCCCATCACCTCTATTGAAATAATGAAAATCCAACATCTTTATTTTTAAATAAGGATGGTCTGGTGCTCATAACTCCATTGGAATTATAATGCAACTTCAACTGGTTTGTAACATGGTTGGGTTGATTCTTATCAACTCTATTAAATTATCAATATTGATAAAACATCAACCGTTTAATAGCAAATATCGGTGCCTCTCAACAGTTCCAGGGAAATAATCTTAATAATACAACATCCAAATTATTCTAGCAAGGTTGGGTTGATGTGCATCAACTCTAGTGAAATAAAGATGAGGTTACATCTAAAAAGTTTATGCTGGTGCTTATCAACCCCATTCAATTAGGAATAATAATGCAACCTTTTTGCTGCAAGCTTTTTTGTGCTCATCAACTCCATTAAAAAATAATGATGCAACATCAAACTTTTTTGTCAAGCATGCAATAGTGATCATAACTACATTTAAATAATAATTCATCATTAATCGATTTTTAAAAATACTGAGATGGTGCTCATCAACTCCAATGAAATAAAGATAATACAACACCATCCGTTTTCTAATTTTGAATGGTTGCTTTTTCATCAACTCCATTGAAATAATAATAATAATGCACTAACCAGCGTTGTTGGTTTTGTGCTCACCAGCGGCACCTTCTGCTGCTCGATTCTCATCGTTTTAATATAATTGATCTTTGTCCTCTACCAGTGTCCATGTTGGTATGGTCGGGTCTCAGAAGCCTGGGATCGGCCTAACTCCTTCTTCGGGGGTCCCTGGCGGGGGTAACACTTTTGAGAGCCTGCCAGGGCCGAGGACCAGCCTTCCCTTCGGGTCACGCGGCTCCTTCGGCAGTCGAGGACTCCACCTGGAGAAGGGGTGGCGCGAGCGCTTCTCCTGGCCTGGGTTCTCCATCACTTTGATCGTCATTTGTTTGATTCTCGCCTCCCTCCTCACCTTCACGGGTAAGTGCCATCCCACTATCCTTCTTAACCCCCCCCCCCCTCTCACTTTACTTTCTTTACCCTCCCAAAATTGATCTTCCTTCCCAAACGCACCAATTGTCTCCTCTCTAAATTATTCGGGTTGTGTTCCTTCCACTACTCCCCACAGTGGGGCACCTTATGAAGCCTGTTACAAGTGGCACTTGAAGGAGCCGCACGTCCTCCCGGCCTGAGTGCAGATTAGGGAGGCCCCCGCAATGAGTTAAATTGAACTCTCTGGAGGGGGGGGGTAGTTGTTGGTATGCTTTCCCCTCCCTCTCAGCATTATCCTTTCTCTACCACTATCCCCCTCAACCCTTTGTCTATTTTTAAGGACTTGAAAAGTCACCACATGCCCTGTCAAAGAGGAAAATCACGCCCTTTGACGCCCGTGGGTCATAATAGACAAGTACTTTGAGGGGCCCTTGGGGTTGGAAAGATTAATGGGAAGGTCAATTTCGCCCCAATAATCTCTTCCCTGTCTCTAATAGGCTGACCACCACCCTGCAGCCGTTCTCGGACGCATAAAGCTGAACTGCTTATGGCGGGAGGGTTTCACCGCCTTGTTGGTTGCCAGGCCAACTAAAAGTCTTAGGTACGGTCCTTGAATCTGCCATAACAGATCCAAATCCTGGCCGTCCTGTCTACGATTAGTACGACCTAGTGAAGAAATCCCCACTGCCTCTTTGTCTGATCAGTTAAGAGGTACGCCCTTTGCGGAGTGACCGGTTCACTGGGCAACTTATGCTCCGTGTGCGGCGCTGCACTGCACAGATGCGAACACCCTTCTCTAACCCACCTAGGGTGGAGACCTGAACAATCCGAAAACCCTAGATTGGATAGGCGTGAGCGGCTGGACGCGAGATATAGCACACCAACCTCATTTTTCTTTTCAATTGGTCACCAACTTCCGGAATTCCGCATGCGTTGGGTTGTTAAACAAAATTTCTGACCACGTCACTTTTAAGGGTTTCCCCTTTGCCATTTAGGAGCCGCCCTAGGGCTCATCTACCTCTGTGGTAGAGGTGGACTACCCTGTACTTTCTCAGGGGCCTCTCCGAAAATTTCTTAACGGAGAGGGAGTTTCTCCTTCTCTTATGTCTACGGGTGAGGCGGCTTTTCTCTCATCCCCTTCATTAGAGTTGCCTTTTGGACGACTCCACCTCTGGACCAGCAGAGGCCTCTCTTTTCTTTACGCAGGGACCTGTCCAGCAAACAGTGAACTGGTGGCTAAAATCGACCGCTCTCTGTGACAGCGGTTCGATGGGGCGAATCCTCTTAAATGGACTAGAGATAGTAGGGCTCATCGGGTCGTGCCTGCCAATGTTGTTGATCGATGTGTCCTGACCTTGTTCGGTACCGGTCTATATGACCCCCTATCTTTCCCAATGGAGGTCAGCTTGCCGGCACAATGACAGTGACTTAAGGCCATCGCCCTACAGAGTCAGAATCCACCATTCTTTAGGGGGAGGACTTGGAGGGGCCTCCTAAGATTGAAATGGTCCTGGAAGTGACACATCCCATATGGCAAGGTCTTCCATGGTAAGAACAATGTCTCGGAGATGTCTCTCACCCAGTCTGCGTCTACCCCTGTGCAAGATCCTCCCGAGGAAGAACAATTTTCCGGGGACTCAAAAGAAGAGAAGGGATTTCCTCCCGCGGTTTGTGACCGCCTGTTACCCATGTACTTCCTTATTTGGAAAAGAAGAAAATGGTTAAGGCTGGCTCGTCCGGCCTTGTGACCAATTCCGGGGGTGGAGAAAAGAGTGTTCACTCTCCCCCTCCTTTCCGAAAAGGAAGAAATGACGAAAAAGAAAACCAAGAAGAATAGAAGTTTGTCTCTTTACGGGGTGGTTCATGGGTATGGACGGGTCTCCTTTTGTTTTTACTGGTAACTAGGCCACAACTGCACGTCTAGCCCCGGAGTGTCTTCGGGGCTAAGAGCCTTTTTTTATTGTTTGCTTTACTGATTAGATGTTGTCCAAAGGACATAAGATTCATCAGCGTCAGTCTTTAGATAAGATTCTAGGTAGAGATGCGAAGGCCTCCCGTTCCTCGGATAGGACCCTTTTGTTGAATGCCCACTCGGTCATGTTGCTTGTGCAGATGACACCGTAATCTACCATGAAGTTTGTGCAAGGGGTGTTTTATGCGAGGGGACTCGTAGACTGCTTATTAGAAGACATCATCCAAATAACTGACAGAACAAGATATGGGCAAAGTCGAAGTAGTGATTAAAAACAGGGAGGGGAGATTGGGGATGGGGCTCAAGACTCACCCATACAGTCTTCGTCACCTTCGATAATGATAGTCTTCCTGAGTCGGTGCATGCCAGTTGGTATTGATACTGCGTCAAGGTATTCGTGAAACTGTCGCGGAGGTGCTATCACTGAAATCGCTTCGGTCATAACGAGACACAATAATTCTTTATTACGTATGGCCAAGGGTGTTAATGGTGGATGGTCGCACCCTGCTTCCTTGAAGCAATGTGACATGTATCTCTAGGACGAAGAGGAGGAGGAGGAGACCCTCGCTGTTCAGGCTGTGGACCAACTCTCCTTTCTCGAGGTTAATACTTTTTCCTGTCGTTCCGTATGCGACCTGGAACGCTTTATAATTCAAAAGTAAGCAGACACCCTCTGCTCCTGACCCCTCCATGCATCGGCTAAAACCAGGGCTCCCCCTTTCTCCCCGCTCTTATCCGTTTCCCGTAAGGTGAAACAGCCGTGCGACTCTGGAGTCATGAGACTCACAGGAGGTAAACCTCCCTTGCTGGTCGTGAAACCACTCTCGAGGTTTTCTAGTCCTGTTCACTGAAAGTGGGACAGCGCCGAGTAAGGATCAGCTCCCAGGACCCCACATAATGCAGGATCGATCGTCTCAGTGACACGGGATCCTAGAAAAGAGTGACCCCCAAACCTAAATCCGCACAGCCAGCCAAATGCTTCCGTGCAAAGGGAGGAATGATTCGGCTGGCGAGCCCAACCTCCCTAATAAGTACTCGAAGGAGATAGCGCGTTCTACGACAAGAGGTCCTCGAGTCCTGTTTCCGGGAAGCGTACGACCATTCCTTTGATGGTATTCCCTTCAAAGAGGGCTCCCGCATCACCTCAGAGCTACGCTTGTAGGTCATATTCCTTCAATGGAATTGCCGTAGACTCCCCGCCAACTGAGAGGAGCTTCTGAGGCTCGTGTTGTCCCGTGCTCCATTAGCTATTTCTTTGCAGGAGACCATGCTAGACCGTGCCCACTGCCCACTGCCCACCCTGCCAGTGTATGAGAGTTTTGCGACCCAAACACCAAGAGATGAAGGCTGGGCATGAGAATGCGTGGTTTACACCTGGCATGATGTCTCAGTCCTACTTACTATACCTCCCTTAGGTCAGTGGCAGTAAAGCTTCACCTGACTAGGTGTTATACTGTAATTTCTACGCACATTCCACCGTCAGCTACATCGACTCTACCAAATTTCGCCGCGTAGTATGCATCCCCCCTCGGGGGACTGCACCAACAATCTCAGGGGTTAGGTTCTTGCTTACCTGATCGACGAGTTAGTGATAGGTGCCCTGATTGTGGGTGAATTTACGCATGATTGCCCGAGAAGCGCTTCCTTTTCATGTCTAAATCTGCCCCTGTGGTTCCCAGATGCACAGACTGATTTTGGTTGGAAGGTTGTCAATGAAATTTATGGTTCGTAATGACCACTTTCCCATTCAACTATCATTTTATCGGCCGCTGCCGTCTAAGAAACCACTTTGGGGGTATTTGGAAGGGGCTCATTGTATGCATTTTAGGAAATGACTTATTTCTCTCTGACAGTCGTAAAGCGTAGAATTGAGGGCGTTACGGTCTTCTCCACCCCCCCGTAGGCCTCATTGCCGTAACCCTCACTACTATTCCGAGAAACTCTGGGCGTTTTGCACGCCTACCATTTCCTCGGTGCATCCGCGACTGATATCGACGCTGCCTTTACTGTCGAGAGACGCCACTCATAACCTATGCACGTCAAGTTTAGGGGTAGGAAACAAATTCGATCACTCAGTGTAGCTCTCGGGCTGGTAGTGCCTCTCGTTCTGCCCCGGAAGCCACCTTGGAGGTTAACATCTTTGACTATTTGTCCCCATTTCCTGCTCCAAGGCGCCAGATGTATTGTGTTCAACCTTTTGGAAGCATACTTCATATCACGCTGGATCCCGGTTAGGGTAATTGGACGGTCCGATTTTCCAGGAGAGCGTCGGCCTTTACTCCGTATCCCCTCTGTTTGAAGTCAGTGAGGCTTTACGAGGCACTGAGTCTGTCTTTACGTCCGAGCCGGTTGCAGTACACCGCTCGGTACCGGAGATAACACGTTGTGCCCGATTGTGAGACGGATCGTGACCTAAACCAACTTACAAACCGCACACCCAGCTCCACGGTATCCGTAATGCCATGGTTGTTACGAAGATGTTGTAAATCTAAAATTGGGTGGCTTAGTGCCGCCACCTTTCGGCTTTAGGTCGCTTTCTACCTTCTCAGAATTGGGCATACTCGAGAGATGTACCACCATTTGATGGAGCGCTCCGTGCACCTTACTGCGATGACTGCGTTGTTCCCCAGACTGTTCCGCACATCCTTCTGAGTGTCCTAGTCCTGGGGATCTCTCGCACGCAACTGTCCTAGTACTGGGACGAGGGAGGAGGTGCTCCCCCTTTTCCTTTCTACTCTCAACGGATTCTTGCATTCAGACTTATGGAATGTACGACTTCATGGAAAAGGAGGGCCTACTCCATTTTATTTTACTACTTTTACTACGGAGCTGGGTGCATGCTCCGGCGCTGAGGAGGGGGGGGGGACATACCTCCTCCTTCCTCTTTTTTGAGTTGCGTTTTGTATTTTATTGTTCTTGTTGGTTGGCGGTTTACTTAGTGTTTTCGTTTTGTTTTTTTGTTTTTTTAC
Source organism: Ceratothoa steindachneri (assembly GCA_963969495.1). Lineage (NCBI taxonomy): Eukaryota > Metazoa > Arthropoda > Malacostraca > Isopoda > Cymothoidae > Ceratothoa > Ceratothoa steindachneri. The sequence goes on along the minus strand of OZ018318.1, from coordinate 132,312,227 downwards.
TACTTTTCATTTCACCACTTTCAAACTGAATCTCTCCTCACTCGATTTCTGAACTGGATGCTTCGTTGGTTGTCTTCTAATCAATCTCTGAGCCTGTTTAGCGTCGTCCTCTTGTATTATTCGCCCCCGTTTTGCTCCTGTTTACTTGTCTACTTGTTTTTCAGCAAGTTGTTGATCAACCAATAAATCTATTTATTAATCAGCGAGCCAATGTAGCAATCAATCCATTCGTGTGAAAATCAAGCAATAAATAATCCTAGCAATCAATTGTCGTGATCATCTTCCCCACTTTTTATCATTTCACGTTCGGGACCGAGGAGAAACCCCACTGCCTGCGTTGAGTAAAGCTAAGCCACATCGTGTGTGGTTATACGTCAGGTGGGAGTCCCGATTCACGTCAACGATTCTTGGATAGCTGCCTTGTATCAACTCATGTGGTTCGAATCCCGCATTAACCTCTTGCCTCCTACTGAAATGAGCGTAAGACGGTGCGAAGCTGTGATAAAATCGTATCACAACATTTTCTTGGCCATTTCCCTCTCTTATGTTAGTCTCTTTTGTCTATTTCGATCTATCAATCCTACTCCGTTACCTCTCATTTTATTCGTTGCCATAGCAACCGCGCCTTTGTCGTTAATGGGTGCCGAATTCTGAAATCAAATATCAGTCATGTTTCGATCGCCAATAATTCACTTCACTTCTCGGCCTCGTGTGTAATGTGAGAAATGTGTGTGTGTGTGTGTTGGCGGGTATTTAGCGTTGCGAAAGCTCGGATTCATTTCCCATCAGGGATGGAGAGTGAGTACACCCACTGTAATCCATCAAGTCCAGATATGTGAAATGAATTGTCTTCAGTGAATATACGTAGATTCCTCGCCCACATCAATCACTCGACTTCGACCTCACTAAATCCAATCTAATCGTGAGAGTATTCAGTTCTCTCTGCCTGGTGGGTGGGTTGGCTGGGGTTGGTTGGTTGGCTGGCTGCGAGCCGGTTGGCTATTTGACTGTCTACCTGAATGAGTCACTAGCCAAGTCGCTTGTAGTTGATTAATTTTCTTTCCAGCTGACTGACTCTAATTGACTGGATGGCTGGTTGCTTGAGAGAGTAACTGACGCGATGGCTTGGCTGCCTGCCATCGCTCGATGTTTCTCCATACCTGCCTTTTCTTTGGTGTCCATTGTTGGTGGCCCTCAGACTTTTCTCAACATTCACACTCCCTAACTTCATCAATTTCTTAAGCTTTCTTGCCGGCATCTCTTCGTTGGTTCTTTTTTTTTAATAAATAAATTGCCTCCTCGTTTCCTAAGTTGAATTCGAGGATGAGGCTCCTCCGGGAAGACCCGGAATTAATTCATTTCCCGGCGCAGACGCTTCGTCTCTTTGCAGTGCTGAGGAAGCGGTGCGACGCTTCATCTTCGCCGGATGGGACTGGAGAAGTTGAGGAACCGACGACGCTTCTCCTCTCAAGAGTCATAGAGAGAAACTGAGTTTAATTGCTGTTTATGCCATTTGTATCGTGTTGCAATTGCAAAGTTGGACATAAGATGTATTTCCAGACACGCAAAATATGGATACGAGTCCTTGTGTAAACGTATGAGGGTACAGCGTGTATTATTTTAGTTAATTATGTGATTTCAGTTATTGATACCATCTAATAATACCTGTGATATTAGTTCATTTCGTGCATATGATTTATCCCAGTCTTTTTACTTTCTAAGCTTTTTCCTTCTCCTAAGCGTGTATTGACAACTCCAATAGACGCATATATGCGTCCAATCCACTTTGGACTTAACTCAATTTCAGGAGATGTGGCACTCCGTTTGAGTCAGTTTCTTAGGGCTCGAGGCGTTCTATCAGGTTCTTTCTTCTCTCGGTTTGCAGCCAACTACGCGACGCAAGGAGGGCGCCAGAAGTGCCTGCTGGCCGAGGACGCGGCGCAGGTCATCTCGAAGGGGATCGAACCCGAGGCCCTGACCACATCCTACCCCACTCCTGGTGAGTGGGATGACTCATTTTTACACACACACACACACACATTCAACTCCACGTTAGTGAAATACACAATCACGTGCTCACATACTTAACCACCCGTAAGTGAAATTATTCATTTTTGAATCTGCACACATGTACACACATACTTAACCACATGTGAGTAAATAACTCATTTTTACACACACACACAAAAGGAAGATTCAACTTCGCATTTCTCTGTCGGTCTCAGCTTTCTTTATTCAGTAAGAATGCCCTCGTTGGTCTCGCATTCTCCTTCTTATGGGCTCATTTTATTTGTGGCACCACAAAACACAGGTACAGCTCAAGGAGAGTCCCTGGCCCCTCCCCCTTCTCCCACGACTCCGGCTATGTACCCTCCATTTTCCTCTTCTAAATCCCCATCACTTGACAGACCATATAAAATATTTGGGGGAGGAGTAGCGGTGCCTTCTTTGGTTTCTTCTTATTAAAAAAAATCATGCCATCTCTTCCAGCACACACTATTCCGATGTCGCCATCTGAAGAAGACAGCCATGGCACAAAGGAGGATAAGCAGGAGTTCACTCACCTCCAGGTGTTCAACAAGCGCTACTCCAAGAGCATCTCGACGAAGGGCTACTGGAACATCCAACTCGAGATCGCGCATCCCACTTTTATGAGGTACTATTGCCCGAATATATTCGGGAATTGAAGGGCCGACTCTGAAAGTTTACTCGAATATATTCGGTATATTAAAAGATTGATGTACTTTGAAATATTTTCGAATATATACGGATAAAAAGAAGATTGATGTATTTTAGAAATTATCCCGATATATTACGTTTATGGACTCTGATGTGACCGTGGTTACCTTGGTTTAGGCTCCCTTTTTATACATTAAAGATTGATGTATTTTATAAACGATTTCAAGAAATGACGTTTGTTGACTTTCATCGGCACAAGTGTCAACTTTGTTGACTAAAAAAGGTTTGGTTAAGTGATTAAAGGCGTTTAACGCCCTCTTTCACCCGTAGCAGGGTCTATCCAAGTATGGGAAAGAAGGGTGACAAGTTAGATGAAGAAACGAAAAGAACTTAAAATTGCAAGAAAGATGAAGAGATGTTTGCGATTGCGTCATCAAGATGATGATGATGCCCCTTGTATTGGGCCCGTTCCCTAAGCCACCACCAACACGACCAGAGTTCTCCCAGAGTTCCACCACTCAGTGTATCTGCAGACTGTGGCTTAGGTGTGCAAGTGCCGTGCTAGTTCTTGTTAGCAAAGGTGATTGTATCGTTCAGGACGGTGTGGTATTTGTACTTGTTTAGTTTTAACTGGTAGCTCTTCCGGAGCGACCCGTATGTGAAGGGTGATATTTCTTTCCGTGGATGTCTGGTGGAAAAGCATCGATATGATGATTTGAACCAAGAAATTGGATGGATTGCTGTGTTTTGGTTTGGTGTAGATTTTGTTTGTGATGATGGCTTGGTTTGGTTGGGGAGAGTTGTAAGTTAAACAGAGGATGGTACCGGATGGTACTACTGGGTCACGGAATACACAATGAAAGCCTCCACGAACAAATTTGTACAAAGGGTTGGATGTGCAAATGTACCGCCAAACACTGGATAGTACATGCAAATTTCAATGTACAAAAGTAAAAAATTGAACATTCTTACGGATGTAGTGTCTGGTTGGGTAATAATTTTGAATACTTTTTGTTCTCGGATAATTGAAATTTTCAATTTTGTCCCTCCCCTCACCTCACCCCTCCTCCTCCTCCTCCTCCTCCTCCTCCTCCTCCTCCTCCTCCTCCTCCATGTCGAAGAGTTGAATTCCCTTTGTTCCCCTTTTTTAATTATGACAGAGACATGTTCCGTGGGGTATTTCTTCCTTCATTTGCTAAATGATAATTGGCAGCCAACAATGATGCACCCATGTTCAGACAGTTATTCGGTTCATAATTCTGCCTCTCTGCCCAATCAATATATAGACGCATCCCGAATTCGTACGTTTAGTCCTTGGGTTTCATGTACCAACTGGTTCCTATATGTATACAATTCGCCCTTTCGCATTTGAATGTATTTAGAATTTCTAAAGCATTCTATGGCTGCCCTTATTTTCTCTCGAGCTTCAGTAATATTTCCTGTTCATTCGTATTTGGGACCCTGTCATTTTTGTCTCTACGTCGACCACCAGAACGAGTAAAAGAGGGTTCCACTTGATAAAAAAATAGATGAATTGACCAAATTTCGGTAAAATATTTTCTTCCGAATTTACCCCAATTAAAATTAGTCAAAAAAGAAAAATTGGAATTTACACTAGTCCAATTTAATTGAAAAATATTCGGAGCGAAATTACTTTTTTTTTATTCAATGCTGTAAGATATAATTGGGTCAGCTATTAATAACTATTATTTTAACCTTTTAATCACTTAAACACACTTGTTAGTAGCAACAAAGTTCACAATAGCTGATTATTTATTCTTTAGTTTATTATTGACATTCGCCCTGATGATGAGTCAACTAATGTAATATCTGGGGATTATTTCTAAAATACCAATCTTTCGATGTTTCTGTATGTGTTGGGATTATTCTTAAAATACAACACTCTTTTGTTGTATATACTCGAGTAAATTTATAAGATACATAAATATTTATTTTCATCATAATCGTATATATGCAGGTAAATTTCTGAAATATATCAAGCTTTTGATGTAACCGTATATACTCGGGATAATTTCTAAAATTTATTATTTTGTTGATTCACAGGTATATATATATACTCAGATAAGTTTCTAAAATATAGCAATCCTTTGATGTTTTCGTATACTCGAGATAATTTCTAAAATACATCAATATTTTATATACCCGTATATTTTCGGGTACATTTATAAAATACATCAATCTTTCGATGTCTTCGTTTATAATGGGGTACATATCTAAAATACATAAAATTTTATGTCATCGTACAAGTGTGCCCGCAAAATTTGTCCGTTTTTAATCGCTTATTATTCAGTCCTTATTTGTTTCACAAATGAAATAAAAAGCATTCGAAAGAGACCATTTTAAAGTTTTAATTATTTTTGGCGCTATCCTGGATACGAAATTTGTACTTATAAAAGAATTTACAGATTTATTTACCACAATCATGGGTTATTTGTTGGACTTGCAACTTGTTTTCATCGCAGAAGAGATGATTAAACATGGCTCGGTAGTTGCCACTCATCTGTCTTTCAGACAGCAGCAATACGGTTTTCAAAGACGATAGATCCAAAAATGATTCGCAGGATTTTAACAAAATGCAAACATCAGGGCTCAATCATAACATGCATGCATGCAAGTCTGGGTGCAGCAAAGGTGTGCGAACTGCCGAACACATTGATTCAGTCACAAATTAACAAGAAATCTGCGAGACTACTCTCAGCTGTGACGTGAATCAAACGGGAGAGCATTCGGACAATTATCACATTGAATTTGAGAATGAAATCATTCAAAATTATGTATTTGTAACAACTTAGCGAACAAGACTACCAACATCGTTTGATGTTTTGTGAACGTATTGAAACATTAATTGAACATAACCAGATGAGATTTTGACATAATATTCAGTGATGAATGCCATATCTATGTTAATGGGATCATCAATAGATAGAATTACCCGTGTTGGTCATAAAATAAGTCGATTGTACACTTGGAGAAACCTCTGCATTCACCAAAAGTTACCGTTTGTTGTGGCTTGATTAGCAGCAAGGTCCTTATTTTTTTGAGGCCCAAGAGATAAGGAGACCGCTTTTAGCAACCTCAGAAAGAAGCCAAGAAATCCTTAACACTGTCTTGGAACAAGAAAATAGTTTCAGCAACACGGAGCAGCAGCCCACGCCACTAACAAGATCGATCCTTTGAATAAAGAATCATTTGGCATCGCTCGCAGTTTTCCTGACCCGCAAGATCTCCGATCTATCACCTATGGACTTTTATTCTCTGGGGATTTGTCAAGGACAAAGTATTCAGGTATAGTCCATTGAATGCAGCATTTTAGAAAATGTAATAAATAACTTTCTTTCCAGTTGTGTGAAATGTAAGAATGTCCAGTGACGTCAATTTGAACACATTTAGAATATAATAAAACTTTAAAAAACGTCTCCTTGGCATACTTTTTATGTGAAGTAGTAAAAAACAGGGACATTTTGGGGGGTCACATTGTATATACTCGGGTAGATATTTTAACATACCCGCATATAATCTGAGGCCGTTGTATATCCACTGGTAAATTCCTAAAATACATCGATCTTTTGATGTACCCGTAAATATTAGGGTAGATAAACTATTCAGGCATTCGAGTCCCGATTCAGGCAAATTCATTAAGTGTTTAATTTATAAACCACCTCTCTCTCCAATTTGCGTGTGTGTGTGGGGGGGGGCAAGTTTACTCAAGCTCCGTCTTCCAGGTTTAATCTGTCAATGCTTCGAGGCTCCTACCTCGCCTTCTTTGGACGGAGGAACGTAGCGCCATCCATCACACAATACGACTTCGTCGTGTTTTTTCGAAGTGGACGCGTGGCCAGGACCAGAAGGTCTTCATCAATGGTACTCCGATCATTTTGGTCATTATTTACCTAGAATTAAGATCCCCTGACCAATAACGGCGCTTTCTAGCAAGGGGAGGTTAGTATAGAAATGGTGAGGTTAAGGGGAGTGAAAATGTGTGAAAGTTACAAAGGCCGAGACTTACGGGGTGTGTGCAAGCTCGGGCGAACGCGGCTAAAACGTTCATATTTGCCCAAACATTATAATAAAGACATCCTCCACTCTGCGTTTTAGGGCCGGAAGGGCACGCAATTCTCATTTCGTAACAAACTTTATGGCAACCGGCAAAAGGATGTCAGGTGTAGGATGAACAACCATGCTGTAGCTGGCATCTGGAGGATTGTGTGCCATCCCGGCCACAATACCAGGATAGGGATTCTGCGGTATTCTTCCATACTCAATTCGCCTAACTTTACCAATTTATTTGAATTTTAAGTTCAAAAACAACTTCAAGCCTCAAATGCCCTCGTTAATTGTGTTTTATTTGGAAAAATATAATAATCTCTCTGTGTGCAACAGGTTTCAAATTGAACCAACCAATTTGTAATATATGAGTGTTATGGTAGCAGAAACTTATGATGGTCAAGAGACAAAAGCTGTTTAATCCTCCATAACATTTTATATTTTAGGAATTTTTGTACAGTTTGAATTTCAATTTGTGATTCACTGAAGGAATATTTGAAGCTTTTATCCAAGTTCTTTCTAAAAGTTCAGAAAAAATATGATTATCGAATGTTTTGGAATAAAAAAAAAAATGCAAATCGTTATGTTCAGAACATGTATTAAAATTAAGGCGGGATTGTTTTGTTGTTGTTTTTTGGGGGGTTCGTATATATAGGGTGGTCCCCTACTCCCTCCACCCCAAAAGAATTGGACCGTATTTGAGAATCAATATCTCAATAACCATTGCAGATAGGGACATGAAATAAAACAAATAAAAACGTATTCTTTATGAAAATCATCTTGAAGTCATTTAATGAGTCAATCAGCCTTTAAACAAATAATGCAAAAAAAACATGTTTTTATTTTCTAAATTGCAACCTTTAAATAATGGGCTAAGGAATAAGTTCTTGCGGTTTGATCAAATTTATTCATTACCATTAACAATTTTAGAAAAACTTCATTTTTAATTCATAACAATATGCAATTTAATCAATAATGTAGTTTCCGTTGTTATTTACGACTTATTCCCAACGTTCAACTAGTTCTTCGATGCCTCTGCAATAAAAATCTCTGGATTTTGACTCGAAGAAATCGTCTAACCAGGTTCTTAATTCCACATCAGTATTGAACGAAACGCCACGCAAATTGTTGGAGAGTGATCGGAACAGATGGAAATCCGATGGAGACAAGTCTGGCGAATATGGAAGATGCGGCAGGATTTCCCAATTAAGCGTTTGGATGGCGTCTTTTGTCATATTGGCAATGTGAGGACGAGCAGTGTCATGTTGCAGAAGGACTCCATAACGTCGATGAGGTCGCTTTTCACGAATAGCTTTGGCGAGTCGATACATTTGTTGAACGTAGAGTTCTGCATTGACAATCTCGTTGTTCGGAAGGAGCTCATAAAGAATGATGCCTTCACAATCCCACCATACACACAGCATCGTCTTTCGTGAATGAAGTCCTTGCTTTAATCGCGGAAGTGTTTTTTTTATTGGTGCTAACCATTGTTTACGATGGTTCATGTTGACATAAACACCACTTTTCGTCGCCAGTGATGATGCGGTGAAGAAATCTGTCTTTATATCCACGAGTAACTTTGTGACGAGCAAGCAAACCTGTGGCAATCGTGGAGCGTTGAAGTTTGTTGCTTTCGCTCAAAGCGTGCGGAACCCATGCGCCGAGTTTTTGAACTTTTTCCATCGAATGAAGGTGATTCACTACAGTTTTCTGATCACAGGCCAATTGTACAGCCAATTCTCTAGTCGATTGACGAAGATTTTCATGAAGAAGCTCGTTCAATCTATCTTCATCTAACTTAATGGGGCGACCAAAACGTTCTTCGTCATTTAGATTGAAATGACCGTTTTTGAAACGTGAAAATCACCATTGAGCTGTCCTTTCTGATAAAGCATTTTCTCTGTACACAGCACAAATATCGCGACGAGCTTTGGCTGCGTTTGTATTGTTCCCGTCTCGATTGAAAATGAATAACAACAAGTGTCGAAAATGCGCCTTTCTTTCAACTTGACATTCCATTTTGAGGGTACAGAACCAAAATTAAATTGACACAACTTTTAAATAAACCGCAATGACTTATCACTCAACTTCAAGACGTAGCCTAAGCAAAACCCTAATAATAGTCTACGCTGTTAAGAGACGTATCCTAACATTTGCAAATTTGGCTCTCATTATTTATTAATGTTTCTTAATATGTGCACAAATCACGTCACCAAAACTTAAATAAACACAACATTAAAAAAAACGCAAGTACTTATTCCTCAACCTAATAAGTTCCAAATTTTAAACTAATTTTCGATTTTAATGAATGGTTCGATATGCTCTCCTCTATGGTTTCTCTTCCTGCATCATCTCAAAACAAAACATCTATCTTTTTTATTCAGCAAGACGTTAAAATTAACTCTGCTTACTATTGTAATGAAGTTCTGTCTTCAATGTTATCAAAAGTTTTGTCTCCAATGTTATCAGAAGTTCTGTCTCCAGTTATCAGAAGTTCTGTCTTCAATGTTATCAGAAGTTCTGTCTCCAATGTTATCAGAAGTTCTGTCTCCAATGTTATCAGAAGTTCTGTCTCCAATGTTATCAGAAGTTCTGTCTCCAATGTTATCAAAAGTTCTGTCTCCAATGTTATCAGAAGTTCTGTCTCCAATGTTATCAGAAGTTCTGTCTCCAATGTTATCAGAAGTTCTGTCTCCAATGTTATCAGAAGTTCTGTCTCCAATGTTATCAGAAGTTATCTCTCCAATGTTATCAGAAGTTCTGTCTCCAATGTTATCAGAAGTTCTGTCTCCAATGTTATCAGAAGTTCTGTCTCCAATGTTATCAGAAGTTCTGTCTCCAATGTTATCAGAAGTTCTGTCTCCAATGTTATCAGAAGTTCTGTCTCAAATGTTATCAGAAGTTCTGTCTCCAATGTTATCAGAAGTTCTGTCTCCAATGTTATCAGAAGTTCTGTCTCCAATGTTATCAGAAGTTCTGTCTCCAATGTTGTCAGAAGTTCTGTCTCCAATGTTATCAGATAAAAAACCCATCTGATTTTGTGTTTATGCAAGTTGGAGCTCCTTCTCAAACTTCAGGCTGCATGGGAGGGTTTTTAAAGAGGCAATTTCAAAATGGAAGTCAAGATTACAGGCCAGTGGTTGACCATAAAGAAGGGCATATTGAACCATTCATTAAAATTTAAATTTAGTTTAAAATTTCGAACTTATTTAAATGTTGCAATTTACAAAATAAAAAACATGTTTTTACATTATTTGTTTAAATGCTAATTGACTCATTAAATGACTTCAAGACGATCTTAGGAATAAATATGCATTTATAGATAAACGATTCATCTTTCATTTGTTGTTATATTATGTCACTAGCCGCAATGGTTATTGAGATATTGCTTCTCAAAAACGGTCCAATTTTTTTTGCGGGGGGTGGGCAATATATATATATATATATATATATATATATATATATATATATATATATATATATATATATATATATATATATATATATATTTTACCTTAAATTTTAATTAAAATTAAAATTTCGCCCTTACTCGAATCCAGAGTTCCCTAGTGCCAGTTATTTTTTCCAAAACTCTAGTCCAATTTCTTTCCACACCAGTCCAAATTTATCTTTCTCTTAAACAAATTTCTGAGGGTGGTGGTGGTGGTGGTGGCGACCCCATTCCTGCCCGGACATTAAGTCGCGGACCCTCACACCTATTCCAGGCCCCACCCCAGCTCCCAGAACCATCGCAGGAGCAGACCGACCACTTTCCGGGGCCTCTCCCAGAGATCCACCGGGACCAGGTCTGTGTGTATCTGTGGGCAGTTGAAGAGATGTGTGGTGTCGTGTATCTGTGTTAAGCATATGAGGCAGTTTGATGTTGTATGAGTGGTGGGAGAAATTTTTTGCATTTATGATGTCAGGAATGGTGATTTGTTTGTTTGTATCTGTGCTAGTGTTCTTCTGATCTGCTTTTTGAGTGTTTGTTCTGAGTTGTGTATGGTTGGAGGTGGTGCACTTAATATTTTGTTGTGGGTTCTGTGTGTTAAGTATTGTTGTGTGATCTGAGAGTGGATTTTTTTCATGTTTTGCTTGATTGTGTCTTCTGTTATTGTGTTAGGGTCTGTGTCTAAGTGGGTGGTGTAATTGTTTTTGTTATCGAAAATGGTTTGTTTTTTGTGTCAATTATTGAGAGATTGTCTGGTAATGTGGTGGAGGAGGATAATTTGGATGTTGCGTTTTCTGTCTGAGTTGTGATGCATGTAATTTTAGGTGATTTTTGATTGGTAGGATGTTCGTCTCGGCGTGTAGATGTTGGGTGTTTGTGTCAAGAGTGCATCCTGTGGCAGTGCGGAGGGCTGTGTTTTGTATTGTCTGTAGTTTTTTGGGTGTTGCAATATCACAAAACAAATTTCTCTTCTTAAATTTCAATTTATCCCTTATTAGTGTAAGCTTTATCTATTTCACTACAATCTTTCCTTATTAGTGTACAATTTTTTCTTATCTGAGTACAACTTTTACCTTATTCCTGTACATTTTTCCAGAACTCTGGACAAGAATCTTGGAAGTTACCTCTCGTCGACAGCTCCTCCAGTGCTATCCTGGTTTCTCCTATAAATCCCCTCTATTCGAGTCTGAACTCCTTCGTCCTCCAAGAGAGCACCTCGATCTTGAGGGGAAATTACAGCCACGGGAAATTCTCCAACGCCCGGAGAAATCCTGGCAATTATCTCTCTTTCTGGAGGAGGTCCGGTATCCCGCTAGCTGAACGGGTTCCTAAACGAGAGAAGGCCATTCCCGTGGCACTCTCAGGCGAAGAAGAGAGGGACATTCCCGTGGCACTCTCAGACGAAGAAGAGAGGGACATTCACGTGTCACTCACAGGCGAAGAAGAGAGGGACATTCACGTGGCACACTCTGTATACGAACCAGAGAGAGACAGTCCCGTGGCACTCGATGTCGACACCAAACAACGTGCGATAACAAACAACGGAGGAGGGAGTGAACGACTAAAACGGTTCTCAAGTGATGTGGTAACCAATATACCAGTGACACAGTACCTCGATACCGGGATTTGGTACCTTGCCATTTATAACGACGGGCTGGAATCCACAAAGGTAAAAGTGCACTCTTTGGTTCGTAAATACTTTTATTTAGCAAAAAAATCAGAATATTTGTATTTATTTTTTAATGGTTGCATTTTGTTTTGTTTTTTTATAGTTTCATCCTGAGAGGATTTAGTCCTTTTTGGTGGTTCCTGTGAATTTTGTTCGGACTTGCTCGCGAAGAGGCGGGAGGGGCTAGCCTAAGCCCCTGCATTTAATGTTAAGGAGGTTGTTTGTCATTATCATTAGTTACCTTTTTTGTGCTAGTTTGTTTTCACTTTTTGTTCTCGTTCTCATTTAGGAATCTTTACTCGTGTCTTTTCCAACTTCAGGGGGGAAAGAAGGGGAGGGGGAGGGTAAGGTTCGTAGTAATGACTCTCTTGGTCTTTGTACGAAAGGTTCGTGTATCTACTCGAACGAAATGCATTCGTTGGTTGTACCACATTTTTCTAGCAAATTATCAATATATGTAAAACACCGTTGCAGAACCGCCAAAATCCCCTTTTCCCATAAAGATAAAATGAAGAGATAATTCCGAGAAGGTTCCTCCACTAAATTCAGTTATTATGTCATTGAAAGAAAGTCCGAGATACCTCGTTTTAACATTTTTGCGGGTGGTAACATTTGGAATACCTATTCCTACATCATTTATTGTTAGCCTGTTTGTAAGGTTACCATTCTTAGGTAAGGTTAACCTTCCATAGAACTACATATGACACTCTGTATCATCGTTCCAAATTTTCTGTAATACATATATCCAAGTATTATTACCTATTCCACCTTTTTGCCGGGTTTTTTATCTCTATTACAATTGATGCCGGTTTCTTATAGCTTATTTCTGTTTTTCCGGTTTATTTTTCCTTATTCCACTTTTTCACCGAGTGAAGGCCGAGCATTCGACTGACACGCATCTGATGAGCTATTCGGATACAAACTTTCCTTGCTTCGTAAAGACTTAGAGCACCGTTAACACAAAACAGCCTGAAAGGAAAGTACTTCTTTGAATTTTTGATTCACTTTTACGAAAGGGAGAAATAATACTTTTTTCAATGGAGATATTTTAAACAAATGAGGGCTTAAAAACCTCACTGCTACCGTCCATCGCTTGCGTGGGAACATGCCTCAGATGTCTGCCATTCATTAATTTCGTCTTAACTATGTCGGCCACTTGGACTGACATAATTAAGAGCTTATGTGGAAACTGGTTTGAGGATTAGCCCACAGCGGAAGCGTAAGTCAGAAATTTTCTCGAAACTGGGAATTAACTGCAGCCCTCGGTTAGAGGAGAAATTCTCACATCCGAGGGGTCCGACCAGAATCATAGAGGAAAGTAGCACCCGTCTCTATGTAGTTGGAAGCGGTTACGGCGTAAGTACTCGAAGGAGGGTGGCAAAATGTAGCGGCAGATGATTCGGTCGCTACTTCCATCAAGTCCATATTAGCCATCTCTTTCGAGATTCTCATTCGGGACCCACCCCATCCATCCATCATCACCCATCATCCTGGCAGCATCTTAGCGGGGGACCAACTGGAAAAAGGAAGGGAGCGTTCACTCCAATTGTTTTGTCCACACCGACCTAAACTGCTACCTCCTCAACCGCCTCTTTTCACATCAATTCATCCACAATATACAAAATAATTACACTTTGTTTTCAAAAAAAGAAGATAAATCAAGAGAACATAGTAAAAGGACCCCCTCAGGACCATTCAAGGATCAAAGGCCCCAGAAAAAAGGAAACTATGTAAAACTCTTTTCCTCTAACTAAAGGTGGCACTGGTGAAACCGATCGAGGTTTAATCGTGATTCATTGCCATCTGCGCGGAAACCAAAGACGTGGACCGACTCCTATCTGAAGAAGAAGCATTTATACTCAAGAACATCTGACCAGAGGCTAAGACCCCCCACAAGTCGCAGCGAACCGAAGTGTGATCTGCCTCAAAGTGGAGAGCTGAGTTGGCGAGAATTCACCCAACGAACTCAAGGAGGAGATCACGAGGGCAAAAGTACGCGATGTGATTTAATTCCGCGAACACACCCCACGTGTTTAAAATAACATTCTCCACCACGGACATAGCCAGGAAAGCAACAACAGACTGACTTCTGTTATTCAACATGAGAATACCAGGCAAAAATATACAACAGGAAAAATTTAATAGCACACAAATGTGCTTTGTATGCCATAAATTAGAAAACCACACGACAACGACCTACCCAGAAAAATAGAAGCTGTGGTGCAGTGAATGCGCCACAGAAGGTCACATATTCGCCGAGTGCGAAAGCACGAAGAAGTAGTGCCTCAACTGTAAAGGGGAGCACAGGACCATGGCCATGAACTGCTCAAAACGCCGTGAAATCATAAAAAGGAAAGAAGAGAAGAAGGCTAAGGAAATGACATACACGAGCATCGCCTTCACAATTCAGCATTACGGGAGATCTAAGCGCGAAAATCCTAATCTGCATTACCCACGCAAATGTGGCTAACGCAGTGAAGCCTGGCTGCTAAAACCAGGTTCTGAATGCGTTACTGAAGGCAAACAACCTGCCTTCAGACATTATGCCAGCGGACCCAGATTGCTGCAAAGCATTCAAGGAGTCCGTCATAAGAAGCAACTCCAACGTGGTTGAAGTTTCCTCAGGGGAAGAATCCGAGGAGGGAGAAAAGGAAGAAGAAAAGGAACAGGAATATGAGAAAGGAACCATCTCTTCGGACAGTGACGAGGGCCTATGCATTCGTACACGAGCGACAAAGAGCAAATCCAAGATTCCGAATCCTCCACCGAAGGGTGAAAAGCCTGGGCACACTAAAGCTGCCCCACAGGCCAAAAGGAAAAATGAAAATAAGAAGAATCATTGGTAAACACATCACATTATGCTGCGGAACGCACTATAAATTTGGGAAATTAATACCAACGGCTGGATGACGAAAAGAACTCTTTATGGAAACGTATTTAAGGAAATTGATGCAGATGTCATTTTAATTTCATAACACGGGATCGACCCGCGTAATTCGAAAATGAAGATCTGGAATTACGATGTGTTAATCACAAATTACTCGAAAGAGCGGTATGACAGTGCCACTATTTCGATTAAAAAAGGGATCAAATACAAGCAAATAAGAAATCTTGAAGAATCCTATCTCGCGATTGAGGTCGAACTCGACATAGGAAAGCTGGTCATAGCCACCGGATACCAGCCGCCAAGGAGATATTTTTTACCGATCCAATCTCTCATTGGCCTATTTGCCAGAAGAACCCCCACCATATTAATGTGGGATCTGAACAACAGATGTTGGGAGTACTGATACAGGGCCTACAAGGGAATCGGAAGAAGCCTAGACATTTTGCTGGACAGAAATATTTTCCGGCGAATAGGCCCGGTCTTTCCCACCTTTCTCAGAGGAAGGAGTGCGACGAAACCAGAAATATGTCTGGCCAATATCAGCTGCCGTTTAATTACTACATGGAACCAGTCTAAGTACCACGCAGCGACCATATATGAGTCTTACTCTCCATCAATGGGAACCCTATACAAGCCTGAGCTGTATTAGGAAAAAAACTACAAAAATGCAGACTGGGCACGCTATGCACTTCTCCTCGAGGACTATCATCCGCCAAACTTGGATGAGGCAATTCTCGAGGAGATCGACGAGGCACCCGACGACCTTAACAACATCTTATTAACACAGATAGAGCTTGTATCCCTAAATCAGAGTATAAGTCCATTTCTACCTACAGGTGTACTGCATACATGAAGGATTTATACCGTAAACTGAAATTATTACATATATGAAATCAACATCAGAAATGAATCAATTGACTCAATAAGAAGAGCTCAACTAGTTGATCCTTCAACAACACTGGAGATATTGGGACGATGCGATCGAGAGCCTCGATCATGATGCATCTCCCAAAGATTTCTGAAATAAAATCAGGCGTCTCAAAGGTTTGACTGGGAAAAAATAAGGAAATAGAAATTTTAAAGGAAGATGGAACATTAGAAACAGAATAATAGAGGAAATATTCCGACGTTATAGGGAAAGAAAATGAAGATATGATATAAAGCTCGAAAGCGACAGCATAGACGAGCTTAATACCCAAATTCATAGGACATACCATCGCCACTAGGTGGATAGACAGGACGACGGAGACAGCGAGATTACCGAAGAGGAGCTACTCGGCGCGCTCCGCTCATTCCGTCAAAAAGCACCAAGACAATCGGGACTTACGAAGCTAAACTTTGAAAAGACACCAGCCAAAGTCATCGAGGAAATGAGATAAAAATTTGACGCCTGTCTAAACACGTAATAATTTCCAGATGCTTATAAAACGGCAAAAATGATTTTTTTTTTTGCCAAAGCATGGAAAGGACACAACGTTGAGAGAGATCTACCAGCCAATTTCACTTCTGGAATTTGGTGGGAAGCTCTTCGAGAAGATCCTCAACCATTGACTGACTTCTCACCTGGAAGAGAACTTCCTCTATAATCCGTATCAATTCGGGTTTAGTAAAAGCTAAGTACGGAGATGGCGATAAACGGGAAAGGAGTTACGTGGACATTGTTTGTCGGGATGTGTCAAAGGCGTTTGATAAAGTTTGGCAGCGGGAAATGCAATACAAGATCTTTCGGCTGGGCCTAAGTGAAAACTTAGAAAGAACTCTATGTGACTACGTCATGGAGAGAGTGGGCGTATGTCAGTTTAGATTGCACTGACGGACCGAAGTTTTCGCTCAATGCGGTCCTCCCGCAGTGGATGTATCTGTCCCCCACTTTCTACTCGATTTACAACGCAGATGTCCCAGCCCCTGCGAACCACACTTGCCTCAACATTCAATACGCCCATGATTTCACCCAGATAATCACTTGTCGTTGGAGGGATAAACCTATGCAAGTTCGTATGATAGCAGCAGAAATCGAGAGATTAAACATCTACGAGGCACAATGGAAGATTTGAACGAATCAAGAGAAGTTCAAAGTAGTCCCCATTGGCAGGATACTACTTGCTGATGTCAAGGTGTGGGATAGACATTATCCCTACAACACGGAGTGCAATGTACTTGGAATGAAGATTACTTCATCCGAGTACAGATAGCACGTCGTAGATAGAATTTCGAAAGCCTCGGTCACAGTCAGGACTCTATACATGTTTAGAAGTTTCAGTGAAAACAACAAGAAAAAGATCTAAAATGCAATTGTAAGATCTACGTTGCTGTACCCCGCTTCCGCCCTCTCTTGTGTCTCGAGGATGTAAAGGAGGAGACTACAAATCATGCAGAACAAATGCGTGTATCTAATCACGGGTACACGCAGGCGAGAAAGAAGACGCCAAGAGAAAAGCTTCATAGGAAAGCGGGGTTAAGTCCTATTAACATTGTCATTGAAGAACGGACAAGGAAAATGTAAAAATTGGTTAATCGAGAATTGAACGATGAAATGGTTCAGTTGATTAACAAGAATAGAAAAACTATAAGTCGCGCCAGATTTCCAAGCTCCGCTAGCCATTAGGCTAGCGAAGATGAAGTACTGTTCTATGCATGAGAGGAATGCTAGTTCACCTAAGACAATGACCCCAAAAAAACAACGAGTAAAACGAGAATTCACCGGATGCTGAAAAAATAACCAACTTTTACAAAAGTTTCACCGATCACGACTTTTAAACCGAATGAGACATCAAAAAAAGAAGAAAGAACACAAAGTACACACATCACAAAATAAATAATCACAAGGACCACTAAGTATAAAAGTAAAATAATTTATTGCAACAACATCAGCAAATGCATATTACACATCCAAGTACTTAAGACAAATGGCTTTTGAACGCCATAAAAATTAAAACTAAATTTCATAACAAAAAGAAATACACAACAAGAAAATATTTTAAAGCGATAGACCTAACCACCAGGCGCCTGGCATCTCTTTTCACTCTCCCACACTTCTTTCTCTCTTCGCCACTATTATTCTGTTATCAATCCACACACACCCTTTTCACCCTAAAACAAATACACCCACTTAACATTAATTGTAATTGTAATTTTTACCTCTTTCTTTATCTTTATTCCACTTTTTGCCATTTTATTATTTCTTATTCGAGTTTTTCCTCGTTTCTTATTCTCTATTTCATTTTTTGCCGGTTTCTTATTCCTTATTCCACTTTTGGCCGGTTTCTGATTCCTTAAACCACATTTTGCTGGTTTCTTATTTCGTATTTAAGTTTTCCCGGTTTCTTATTTCGTATTCCCCTTTGCCGGTTTCTTTATCCTTATTCCACTTTTTCCGCTTTCTTATTCCTTAATCGACATTTTGCTGGTTTCTTATTCTATATTTCATTTTCCCCGGTTTCTTATTTCGTATTCCTTTTGGCCGGTTTCTCTATCCTTATTCCACTTTTTCCAGTTTCTTATTCTGTATTTCAGTTTTCCCGGTTTCTTATTTAGTATTCCTCTTTGCAGGTTTTTTATCCCTATTCTAATTTTTGCCGCTTTCTTATTCCTTATTCCACTTGTGGCCGGTTTCTGATTCCTTGAACCACATTTTGCTGGTTTCTTATTTCGTATTTCAGTTTCCTCGGTTTCTTATTTAGTATTCCTCTTTGCCGGTTTTTTTATCCTTATTCCACTTTTTGCCGCTTTCTTATTCTGTATTTCAGTTTCCTCGGTTTCTTTTTTCGTATTCTCTTTTGATGGTTTCTCTATCCTTCTTCCCCTTTTGCCGCATTCTTATTCCTTATTTCACTTTTTACCGGTATCTTTATCCTTAATCTACTTTTTACCGGTTTCCTATTCCCAATTTCACTTTTTACCGGTTTCTTATTTGTTTTTCCACTTTTTGCCGCTTTCTTATTCCATATTTCACGTTTTACCGGGTTCTTATACCTTATTCCAGATTTTGCGGGTTTCTTATTCTTTATTCTACTTTTTCTCTGGTTCTTATTCTTTATTTAACCGGGTTGTTTTTTTTTCATATTCCACTTTTTGCCAGTTATTTATATTCTATTCCACTTTTTTGCGAGTTTCTTTATCCTTATTCCACATTTCCCCGTTTCTTATTCCTTATTCCACTTTTTGCCTGGTTATTTCTTATTCCACTTTCTGCAGATTTCCTATACCCTTTTCGAGTTTTGGCCGATTTCTTATTCCTTTTTCGACTCCTTCCAGGTATTTTATTTTTTATTCGACTTTTTGCGATTTCTTATTCCTTAAGCCACTTTTTGCCAGTTTCTTTTAACGGTTTCTGATTCCTTATTCTCCTTTTTTAGGGTTTCCTTGGTTAGAAACAGTAAAAAGAGACTTTATCGATGAATTTATTATTGAAGGACTCAAAATTAATAACAAAGCCCGTTCATTTGAGATGGGCAGTGGAGTGTCAGTTTACTTAGGAGAAGAACTAAATGCAAAAATGCTTGACCTCCTCACCGTAAATATGAAGAAAGAAATACTGATTGTGACGCTGGTGTCTTTTAAAAGGAATAGAGTCAACTTAGCTGTTATTTATCGCCCCCACCCCCCATCCCAAATTGTGAGAAAAAGAGAAACAATTACTCGAACGTTAACTATGCAACAATCACTTCGGCTAAAGAAGGGCAAAGCTTGCTTAATTTTATTCAGGAAAATTTTATTTTCAAAAGGTTCAAGAACCCACGCGGGGAAAAAATATACTAGATTTAATTTTTAATACTGAAGAGACCTAGGTAGGAGCGATCGTGTGGTTGAGCCTCTGGTAACGAGTGACCATAATGTAATTAAGTTCGCAATTAATACAATCATAAATAGGAAAGAAAGCATACAATTTATACTATGATTTGGAAATTGTAATTTCAATGCCTTTCAGACCGCTTAAGAAGGACAAATTGGTAAAGTTGTTTTCAATAATAGGGCAGTACAAAGCAGGTATTCGGAGCTACAGCAAAATTTACTAACTGTAGATTCTGAGTTAGTTAATACGTACGCATCGGAAATGGCAAATTTAAGAGCGCACCGTGGATTAGTAGTTTAGTTATAAACCTAATTCGTGAGCATAATATGTTATCAAAGCTTAAAAAACAACAAAAATGTAGCAAATAAAGAAATATATTTATATTATCGCAGAATGGCAAAGCGCGACGTTAGGGAAGCGAAGAAGAATTAGGAAAAAAATTGGGGTCTAATTTATAGTTACGTGAACAATAGAAACCCTCCATGAGGGGTTTAGTAGAGCTGATCAAAAGTAAAGAGGGTCTTATGACAGACAATCCCTAACAAATTGTTGAAATATTGAATGAATACTTTGTAGGCTTTTTATTGTGGATGACTTGTCATAAATTAGCAACCCTAGGCGAGGAAATGAATGTTCAAAAACAATATATTTTATCCAACATGTGTGTAAATGAAAGAGAAATTGTCACATACATAAAAAAATGAAACAATTTGAGGCACCTGGACCTGATGGAGTGTACCCAACCCATCTTAAAGAATTAAAAAATGAATTAGCGAGACGGCTTTGTACGATTTTCAAGCGGTCGATCGAGGAATGCACACTTCCAATGAAGTCCAAACGTGCTAATACAGGGTGACCCCCAAAACGGGCCCCAACTTTCGATAGGCCTCATTTCTTAATTTTCTTCAAGGATTGAATGAAACTTTGGCGATAACTAGTTTATTGTGTTTAAAAACATCATATCAAAACATGAGAGTCTTTGGACTTTTCTTCTTTATTCTAGAGCACGTGTTCGAGATGACCTCCACTTAGCTCTGTGCATTTCTTGAGGCGCAGCACAAAGTTGTCCATAACGTCCTTACAAACCGACCGACTAATGGCTCTGATATCTTCTCTGGTTTCTTTCTTGAGTTCCGTGATGGTCCTGGGTCTCCTTGTGTACATTTTGTCTTTAAAGTAGCCCCAGAGAAAGAAATCTGGGGGACTAAGGTCTGGGCTGTGAGGTGCCCACTCAAAATCAGTCTTGAGACTGATCACACGGCCACCAATGTTCTCTTTCAGCCAATCTCGGGACAGGTTTGAGGTGTGAGAGCTTGCTCCATCTTGCTGGAACCAGAACTTCCCCATAAGCGACGGGAACAGGGCCTGCAGCTTCCTCTTGAAGGTTTGGAAGACCTTAACATACCGCTCCTTGGTGACTGTCACTGTCGCGCCAGATTCCTCGAAGAAGAATGGTCCGATGATGCCTTTGGCTGAGATTGCAGATTATACCGTGCCCTTAGGGGAGTGTAGGGGTTTGGTGGCTACCTCATTTAGTCTGGAGGTTCCCCAGAAGACATTTGTCTTCGAGTTTACCTTTCCTTCAAGATGGAAGTGAGCTTCATCTGAGGTCCAAAGGAGTTTAAGGAAAGTTGAGGTCTCCTGAATCTTCTCCAGTATCTTGACTGTCATAGCCTTTCTCTGGTCCTTGTCCGAGGCTGTAAGGGTCTGCTTTGTCTGTATTCTGTATGGGTAGGCCTTTACATCCATTAATAGCGCTCTCTTGCAAGTCTCATGGGATATACCGAGGGACTGACTTCGCTTGCGCACATAACGTTTTGGACTCTTCTAAACTGACTCTCTCACGCTCTCGACCAGCTCAGCTGTACGCTTTGGGGCGTCCTGAATGGTTTGAACGGTTGTCACGGTCTGCATTGAAGTTCTCCCCTCTCCCATAGTTCTCGAAGTGGTCCACCCAGTCCTGAATTCGGCTCTTGGAGGGGGCTTTTTCACATTCGAACTGATGCACGAAAGTGTCCTGCACTTTCATGAACGAACCTGTCTTGCAGTAATGTTTGACGCAGTATATTCTTTGCTGGAGCTCCCATTGAGATCTAGTTGTGTTCACAGGCGTTGCTTCTGTCATATCCTGCAAAGTAAGGATGATTAGTAAATGAATGAAGGATATATCACAAAAGGTGGGTGCAGGCCCGTTTTGAGGGGGTTCACCCTGTATGTTAGGCCAATATTAAAAAAGAGGAGAAATCTTACCCTACATAGTTATTTCCTATTAGCCTCACTTGGGTAAGCTCATAGAATCGATAATTAGAGATAGGTAGGTGAGTTATCTGAGGACAAATAATTTAATCATGGCGTCAGCATGGATTCAGGCGTGGACGTTCTTGCCTAACCAATCTCCTGGAATTTATTCATAGAATGATTTCTATCACGATGAAACTAAAGCGGTCTATATAATTTACCTTGACTTTCAAAAGACCTTTGATCTGTTCCGTGCCAAAAGCTATTGATAAAAAGAGCGTACTGAGTGAGAGAAAAAAAAAACTTAAACAAATAGAAAACTGGATCTCAAATCGACCGTAGCGGGTTGTAAATGCGGCTTATCAGAGTGGGTTCAGTCACCAGCCGGGTATCTCAGGGGTCAGTCCCGGGCCTACTATTATTTATTGTTTACAATAACGACCTAGATTATTAATTGATATTTGATATGTAGGATCTCGAAATTTGCAGATGACACGAAGCTAGGAACACCGCTCTCTTAGATCTGATGTAGAAAAAGAAAACGCCTGATAAATTGTCGAGTCGGCGGATAAATAGCAGATAAACTTTAACATACGTAAGTGCAAGGTCATGCAGTTAGGATGTCATAACTTAAAATTATGGTAGAGTATCAAATCCTCGAATCCGTTAAGTTAGAAAGGGACCTAGAGATTTTAATCTCATAGGACCTCAAAGTGTCGAAGAAATGCGCATAGGTTTATAAGGTAGCAAACCGAATGCTAGGATATATTGAACGAATTTCACTTTCAAGTCGAAGGATATAATTCTACCTCTATACTAATCGCTCGTGAGTACACACCTCGAATACGTGATGCAATTCTGGTCTCCAAACCTTAACAAAGATATCGCGTAGTTAGAAAGATTGCAACTGAGAGTGACTAAACTAATTCTTGGGATTAGATATAAAGCATAAGAAGAGAAAATTCGCTCATTAAACCTATTATCGCTTGGAAGTAGACGATTACGCGAACAGTTGATCTAAATGTTCAAAATCTTAAAATGATTTACAATTATTGAATAGATATGGACGAAAGGACCAACACACGCCGTCCAAACGGTTTCAACTCTGTTGTAGCTCAAAAGTACTACAGTTTTAATATCAAACAAACGTAAAATAACCTATCCCACCCCATAGTAGAGAGCATGTGAGTGAATATGTTCAAAAATCAACCTGATGAAGGTAAAAATCGTATAGTAGGAGGCACAGAGGAAAATGCCATATATCAGAAAGAGTTGAGGAATATAAATGGAACGAGAAATAAAAAGATGCCAACGACCTCCCATATATAGCCATGTCTACGAATAAGCTTTCCCTTTTTCCCATAAGTATATTCATTTCTTCGCTAGCAGGCGAAGCCTGAGGGAGAAAAGAGAGCTGCCCCCCCCTCCCTTTCAGATGATTGTGCGCGTCTTTGATCCAAAATGGAACCAAAGTGTCTCAAGGAAAAGAAAGAAAAAATGTACAAAAATTGCGTTTTACTAACAGTAGAGTTGCTTCATTATTGCATCGCTCTGTAAGTGAGGGCTTAGTTGACATCGACTGTGGTAAATGGGCTGGCCTCGAGCGGATCGTACGGTCTTTGCTATTCCTTGTTTCTGTAGCTCTATAGTTCTTACTCTTCATCTCACTTTTTGCCGGTTTCATAATCACTATTCCACTTATTAGCGTTTTCTTATTTCTAATTCCACTTTTTATCGCTCTCGTATTCCTTATTCTTATTTTTACCGCTTGTTATTACTTATTCCAATTTATGCCGGTTTCTTTTTCCTTATTCCACTTTTACTGGTTTTTATGCCTTACTCCACTTTTTTCCGGTTGGTTATTCCTTATTTCATTGTTTCCCTCTTTCTTATTTTTTATTCAACACTTTGCCTTTATTATTACTTATTCCATTTTTGTCCGTTTCTCATTCCACTTTTTGCCGCTTTCTTATTCCTTATTCCACTTTGAGCCGGTTTCCTTATTCCGCTTTATTCTTTCCTATTTTTCTTCTTTATTCCTCTTTTCTGTCTTTCTTCATCATTGCGCTCTATTTCTTTTCTTTCTGTTCCTTATTCTTATATATTCCTATTTTCTGTCTTCCTTTTCTTCAATCCGTTTCATTCCTCTTTTTCTGTAGGTTCCTTATTCTGCTTCATTCCCATTTTTCTAATTTTTCCTTCTTCCGCTTATTCCACTTTTCTGTCTTTTTTTCTTCCTTATTCTACTATATTCCCCTTTTCTCCCTTTCTTCATTTTCCCTTTATTCCTCTTTTCTCTCTTTGATATTACGCTTTCTATTTCTTCTTTATTCGACTTTATTTCTCATTTCTTTCCTTTCTTATTCCTTATTATTCATTTTTCGCTCTTGCTTTTTATTCGGATTTCCTCTTTTTTGTTTTTTCTTTCGTTATTTGGCTCTTTTCCTTTTTTATATCTTGCTTTTTTATTCTTCTTTATTCCTTTTTTCTGTTTTCTTTCCTTATTCGGCTCTCTTTATCTTTTCTCTCTCTGTTCCTTCTTCCGCTTTATTCCTCTTATCTGTATTTCTTCTTCCTTATGCCCCTTTACTCGTGTTTTATTTATATCCTTTTACTTTTCTAGTCCTTAATAAGTTTTATTCCTCTTTTTCTGTTTGTTCCTTATTCGGCTTTATTCCTATTTTGCCTTACTTCTTCCTTATTTCACTTTATTCTTCTTTTCTGTTTTCCATCTTCATTATTCCAATTTTCTACCTTTCTTCAGTCTTCCGCTTTATTCCTCTTTTATATCTTCGACATTCCACTTTCTGTCTTTTGTTCTTCTTCCGCTTTATTCCTCTTTTCTATATTTCTTATTCTTCTTTGTTCGGTTTTATTCCACTTTTCTGTTTTCTTTCATTATCTGGCTCTATTTGTATTTTTCTCTGTTCCTTCTCCCGCTTTATTCCTCTTATCTCTCTTTCTTCTCCCTTATTCCACTTTATTTCTATTTTTTCCTTTTTTATTCACCTTTTCAGTTTTATTCTTCCTTATTCCGTTGTATTTTTTTTTCTTCATTTTTCTCTATTATTTTAAGTCTTTGTTCTCCTCTATTCCGCTTTATTTTTATTTTTTTGTCTTTCTTCTTCCTAATCCTCTGTCTTCTTCATTCCGCTTGATTCCTCTTTTCTTCTTCCTTATTCCGGTTTATTCTTCCTTTATGTCTTTCTTCTTCTTTATTCCACTTTATTTCTTCCTTCTTTGCTTTCTTTATTCTCCTTCAGTTTTTATTATTCCTTATTCCGTTTAATTTGGTCTTTTCTTTATTTCTTGTTCTTTATTCCTCTTTATTCTTTTCAGTCTTTCTTCTTCTCTATTCTGCTTTATTTCTCTTTTTTGTCTTTCTTCTTCCTAATCCTCTGTCTTCTTCATTCCGCTTGATTCCTCTTTTCTTCTTCCTTATTCCGGTTTATTCTTCATTTATGTCTTTCTTCGTCCTTATTCCACTCTATTCCTATGTAGGGGAATCAATATCCAACCCTCAAAACTGAGGCCCTGTTCGGTAACCGCAACGTCCTGACATTTTGGTGGCGTATCTCTATTACTTTCCCCCCCCCCTCTCTCCCCTCGCTTCGAGCATTACCAGAAAGGTCTCCCACAACCACATAATGCACGTATCATCATATTTCGGGTCCGGCGAGCCTAACATTGGTTAAACCGGTAATATTTCCCCTAAGAGTTGGTATTTAATTTCACTTCATAGACGAAATTAGAAGAGCGTCGGCCTAAGGCCAGAAGATGCCTTTAGGGCTAAGTGAAAGACGCTCGGAGAAGCACAGGGAGAGGAGGATGCTTAATTCCGAAGACCTCCTCCCCTCCTTTCCCTACCCCCCAGCGGGGTGGTGAAGTATATATGCCGATAACTTTAGAAGAACAGAGAGATCGAGTTAGTCATGAAGACAACGAAGTCCGGCTAGAGGCCCGGCAACCAACGAAGGGGACATATAAGAAGCTCATCCTGAGCCAGTTCCTGGTGGTCACACCAAAAATTAGCATCTTGTCTCAGGAAGAATCGAGTTTGCGATCGAGACTGTGAAGTCCGGCTAAGTACCCGGCAACCCTACGAAAGGAACACAGAAGAAGCTCATGCTGAGCCAGTTCCTGATGGTCACTCCGAAATTTAAGTTAGCTTGTATTGAGAAACAAGCTCAACTATTTCTCTTCAGAGAAAACCCTATCCCGGTTTACAACAAAACCCAGAGATAGTCCTCGCCATTGAGGAATATCCCCAAAGTGAACTTCCTCAAACACTCCCCATTCATCAAAGGATTCACTCGTTTGCTCATCGCTCGTCAGTGCGAATTATACCAAGATTAACCAGAAGATTGGAAGAAGCATAATTTCCCCGTCCCGTTGGTGAAATCATCTTACCAAGATAACGTGCGTAACGCCATCCGTCGCCCGTACTGAATTCAGCTGTGACTTTAAAGCTATTCCCGCGCCAGACAAACATCTGGAAGGTCTGTGAATACGTTCACGCGTCTGCCCACAAACAACATTCTTGCGTCTACATAAAAATTGAGGCCAAGGTCAGTCTCCAACCAGATTCCCTTGTGGTTGTTTTTTTTTTAAATGTAAATAAATTCCATTATCTTTTTTTTGAAGGTCAATTAGCGTTCAATATGTGTCAACCATTACTGTATATTCATTTGTGTAATTTAGTAAGTCTCACTTAAACTTGTTTAATTTATAACTGTGTAGTTTGTTTTGTTAGATTTCATATTTTTGTTCATGTTGAAATTAAAGGTCTAATTTCTTAGAAGTATTTAATTCAATCCTCGAAACGCTGAGCATGGCACTAAGAAACCCTTAAAGATTAAAAATAACGTAATAATAATAATAAAATAATATAGCACTCTTAGAGAAAACTTAATCAAGGAGGTTTTGAAGTACGTACCAAACCTATACGTACGTACACCACCACTCGGTCCTTGCAATACCACGACATCCTATTTTCTGTGTTTCTTTATTCTCCTTTTCAGTTTTTATTCTTATTTCGTTTTATTGCTCTTATCTGAATTTCTTGTTCTTCATTCCTCTTTATTCTTTTCGGTCTTTCTTCTTCACTATATTCCACTTTATTTCTCTTTTTGTTTTTCTTCTTCCTATTCCGCTGTCTTCTTCATTCCGCTTGATTCCTCTTTTCTTCTTCCTTATTCCGGTATCTTCTTCCTTATTACACTGAATTCCTCTTTTCTCTGTGTCTTATTCCATATTTCGCTATATTCCTCTATTGATAAAACCTTCTCCTGTGTGTCTTTAATGTGTGTGCAAGATTGTATTTTCTCATCCACGCTCAGTAAAATCTGTTTTACATGGTAGTGCCAATGGTTTAATATCATTGGCACTGGTATCTATTTTCAGCGCTACACTTCTCCCATTGACATTGGCGTCGTCAAGTGATTGGATGGAAAGAGGTGATGGACTATGTTGTCCCTAAGATCATAGATTCTCGTGCCTTTCAAAACCAAGCTCTAGATGGTTTCTTTGTTTATTAGATAAAAGAACCGGTTTCCAAACCAGTATCGATCAAATTTCAAGCGTGTGGTGCGGTCACATAATGAAGTGCGACGTGCTGCTGAGAGCATGGTGCGGCAATCTTACCCTCCGCCTAAAGTGCGAAGGCATTCCACTATATTAACTCTGCTTCCAGGCTATTGAGGGCTTTACCATGTTAATTTCTGACGGGTTAGAGATACATATACAAGCCCTTCGTCTGATTTAGTACTTCTTCATTTTCCTTTAGGTGTCTTTGTTGCTGGAAGAAATTTCTGATTTGCAGTCAGCATGTCTGAATGACTGCTCTGGACACGGATCCTGTGTATTGGGCCAATGTGAATGTGTCCAGGGGTGGTTTGGGGAAGACTGTTCCAAAAGTAAGTGCCCCTTCGATCCTGTCCCTTGTCTAGACTTGTGCAAAGAGGGTGTGCGTCATAATTCAAATTTGTACGCCAATATGCGGAGTCATGTTAAAGTGAAGTTATTTATTTTCTTCCGGCTAGTTGTCGGTTGAATTCAACACCTGATCATGATTAAGGTAATCGGTTGGATTACATCATGTTGAAATCGTGTTTGAGACATTAAGCCAGCGCGTCGATTCTTGTTAGCGCCCACCTGCTTCCTCCGGGTTCGGTGTTCGAGGCGATTCCCTTTCTCCTGGCTCATTAAGCCTGAGTGTCTGTCCTTTACAGACGTGTGTCCGGTCTTGTGCAGTGGCCACGGCATCTACGGAGGTGGATTGTGCCATTGTGTTGAGGGGTGGAAAGGCCAGGAGTGCGACGTCCCTTCGCTCGACTGTCAAGTGCCAGAGTGCCACGGTCACGGGTTATGTATCGGGGGCCAATGCACATGTGAAGAGGGGTGGACGGGGGAATTCTGCAATCTTGGTAAGTATATCCCCCCTCCTATAAGGCATCCCTCCTACCACAATGAATTTGATTTTGAAAAATGGATTGATATCAATTTGGGTTTTTTTTTTATTACTAATCCGCATGTTGTTGGGATCAGTGACCTGTGTGGATCCGTCGTGCAGTGGACACGGATGGTGCGTGGAGGGTAAATGTATCTGTAGTGCCGGATGGAAGGGATCTAACTGCTCCGAACTGGATCAAAAGGTGTTCACTTGCCTACCTGGTTGCTCGGGCAACGGCCATTACGACCTCCAGCTCTCAGCGTGCGTCTGTAACGAGTTCTCGTTGGGGCCTGATTGTTCTGAAGGTAAGTTAATTCTATTTCTCACATAATTTTTTGTCGTGTTTGGAGTTATTCCATTGAAATCGATCTCATCAATTTATTTTTTCACACACCTAATTCAACCACGGAGGAAAATAACTCAAATTCACTGTTGCATCTTCTAATAGATTTGGATTCAAATCTAAAGTAGGCGCATATATTCGTCTTTGGCATATGAATACGACTCAATCGACACGTGTGTAAAAGGCACCAGTAATTGTGTTAAGTTTTAAAGTATTTGCACAATAGTGTCCCTACTTCCCCTAAATCACAGGTTACAACAGGAATGCCGACCCAAAAGATCTAGAAGGAACATTTTTTTTTTAATATTCATTATTGATTAGGATTTCAAAGCCCGGAGGGAAAAGCTTACCGTCAAATTAACAAAATAGAGATGGGGTCTCTGCTAGGCCCTACTTTTGCGAATTTCTCTCATTGGAAACCTAGAAGAAACGGTCTTAGTAAATTCAGCGTACCGACCAAAGACTTATACGAGATTCGTCATCGACAGTATACATTACAATTAACGACCAGCGATGTAGAGGTAAGACAGAACAGTGATGTAAAATATACTAACGGCATATTTATGTAGAAAAGGAACAGACCTCGGTCTTGGCACTAACCCCAAAAGTGAATCCACTGAAATCTGCAAAAAAAAACAATAATGAGCTCCTACATAATAAGCGCCATTAAGAACTGCTTAACGTGGACTTCACTTGATGGTGAATTTCGAAAGTCCCCAAAATAATGGCCTCTCCAAAAGAAAGTTCTCAACTCAATTTTTGAAGTAACCATGACAAAGAAAATGGAAAACGATTACCATTCTAATGTAAGAACCAGATGACCCATGCCCACAGAACAGACAAAATAATACTTCAAGATAGGTTAAAAAAAAGAATCCCAGAAAATGACAAGGTATCACTATGAATATACTACAAGAACATCAAAGACAGCTTCCAACTAATCAAAATACAACCTCACAGACAAGCAATCTAACATAAAGACTACTAATTTGCTGTACAAATTCCAATTCCCCATAAAGACGGCAAACCTTATCCAAACAATCACTATAATGGGTCCCACTCTTAACACACAGTGCATCAGCTTCGAGCTGGTACTACAGCAGTTTCACGAGCAGTGAACATTATTCCCGACTCAGGCCTAAAATGAACCCGGCAGAAAACGGCAAAATGACACCAAACTACATTCTTCACAGCTAACAATCACCAATAAACTCCAGCCACAGGTAAAGGAGGTAAGCTGAATAGTCCCATGATCACTAACGCCTAGAAAACAACGAAGAGTATCACGTCTGTAGATGGGTGAAGGAAGGCGAAGCCTCAAGGCCAAAATTTGTATTAGTTTAAAATAAATAGGATTTCTGTCAGTCGATTTTTCATCTTCAGCCAAATATTAAAAAGGGCAGTCGCCAGTTAGATAGTTGCGAAATAAAACTAGTAAAGGGGAAGTACAAGCTGGTCTCTAATAAAAAAATGTATGAAAGAAAAGGTAGTCCCATCATATATATATATATATATATATATATATATATATATATATATATATATATATATATATATATATATATATATATAAAAATATATATATATATATATATATAAATATATATATATATATATTATATATATATATATATTATATATATATATATATATATATATATATATATATATATATATATATATATATATATATATATATATATATATATATATATATTATATATACATATATGAAAAAAGCTCACAAAGTGTACGTGAGTCAAAGTTACGCAGATACACCTAATTTTCCTTTGTGGGTGTATCTGCATTATATATATATATATATGAGAAAACTAAGCGATGCTCCGCCTAAGTATAACGAAGGGTTACAAAACAGATGAGGCGTGAAAAAAATGAAATACATTTATCAAAAAAGAGGGATTAAAAACAGTTGCTGAAAGGGTAAAAACATTTAGATAAAATACTCTTCCAAAATGTGAGAGAGTGTGTTAAATGTAGAAATATATGTGACATAACTATTCATACATACATACGCAAATATAAAATACATTATTCAATAAACAAAAGAAATATAACAAGGTAAATCAAAGGGCCTTTTAATAAATGATAGGATCAAGTTTAAAGAGACCGGTGGTTATATTGGAGTTAGGAGAGGAATTGATGAAGGAGAATTCAACAATATTTCCTTTAACAAAGTCATCTGAGTTGTAAATACAATTAGCCGAATTACAATTTATAGGATGACTATTTTCAGATAAGTGAACAAACAAGGCACTATTACGTTCACCTCTTCTAATATTATATTTTTGTTGGACAAACGAACATTTAATGATTTTTTTTTCTAATTTGCCCAAAGTAACGGTTAGGGCAAGCAGCACAATCGACAGAATAAACTCCTCCCTCCCCCTATATTCTTGTGAACCAAAATGTTGTACATAGTAGACCCATTCAGAAACATGACTGAAATTTTAAACATTTCAAGAGACGGGAAAGAAAATAAAAGGCCTCAGAAACGATAAAACAAGAGAATTCTTAAAATTAAATGTAGGAGGGATTTCATTTCTGTAAAAGGTCTTTTTAGCCGAATCTAGGCACGTAGCAAGAAAGTTGTGAGTGGAACTGAAATTAATTTGCCTATTTCAAAGATCTTGGAAATTTCAGTATCCGCGGTGGGTTTCATGCAGGTCGCAGGTGCGGAAATTTGGGGTACTCGATTTCCAAGATCTTTGCGTAAAAAGGATTTGATGTAACATTGGGATTGGGATGTTTAAAAACTGAAGTTAGTGTGGGGATAGATGTAAGAAAAATAGATAGAAGTGTGGGTAATTTAGAGAGAGAAAAATGTGCTAAGTCGTCTGGCAAACTCAGTAGCTATGTTTCTTGTTAAGATTTTTAGTTCCTTTTGTATTTCCTCAGTGCAGTGCCTTTGTTTTCTTAACCAATGCAGTTTTGTCATCACTGGAATACTTGCAAATGCACTTATTCGTGTTTAGTTTCTTTCCTTTTCCGTTAATGAATTCATAACTTTTAACTTATGTGCCCACTACGGATCTTTTTATTCATTTATTTATTTTTGTCCACTTCGTATCTTTTTAAGTTGTACTTATCTTATGTTTTAGTTTGTTTACTTCGGATCTTTTTGTTAATTTGACTTTTGCAGAGTTAATTCCTATTATGCTTTCTTTACTTCATGTATTTTTTAGTGCAAGTTAGGATAGGTAATAATTTCACTTTATTCATGTTTATTATAAGTTAGGTTTTAAATTGTTGCAGAAACACTTCTTTTTTTTTATCCACTAAAACCATTTGTGTATCAATATGGTAAAAGGAAATTAAATGAAATTTTCCCAATCGAAAGATAAATAGTTGCAGATAAAACACATTTTACAGGACTAAAATCTCTAATAGTTTTTGAGTAATACTAATTCAAATTTCGGTTAACATTTTTGTGAGTCACCTTGTATATAAAGCTATTGCTTGTGGCATTTTATTAATTTGTCTCCGAAAATGATAGAAATTGTATCGAAACGCGTTGGCAAATGAAATAGTGTGCGAAAGCACCTCAATTTTATGTTGTCTTTTTCAAGATGAAAACCATTATTTTCCAATGAACTTTGGTAAGTTTCCAGAGGCTCGAAAAGAAAGGTATTAATACGAAATTAGCCGTCGCTTTCATACACACACACAATATATATATATATATATATATATATATATATATATATATATATATATTTCATAATTTGAAGGTGAAATATACCAAACTTTAGAGCCCTAACGCATTTTATTACTAAATACAGTCAAGTGATGAGCACAATCAATAAACCAATATTTACAATGATGTCACTTGTTCTTCATGACTGCTTCAATTCGTTTTGTCCTGCTGGAGAACAAATTTGTTATGATATCTTGACATTTATTGCTCCATTTTTGTTCAATAAGTACCTCAGCTGCTCACGATTGGATGGCTTCTGCCTATCAAACGCAAGTTTGATTATCTCTCACAAATTCCCTATTGGGATCTGGCGAATTCCCGGCCGAAAATTCGATTTTCCTTTTCCCTAAGAACTTTGTTATTGCTTTTGCTTTGTGACAAATTGCGCCATCATGCTGAGAAGTACAGATATCATCCCCAAATTCATCCTGAAGTGTTGGGAAAAGGTGCTGATTAAGCACATTTTGGTACCATTTTGAGTTCATGGCAGTGTTCTTGGGCCAAACGTTTAGTGCTCTAGTTCCTTTTGATAAGAAGCAGCCCAGACATGGTTAGTGCGCTGATCCTTCACCGTGGGCATGATACAGGACTTGTAAGAGGGATCTTCTTTTATCTTCCTAACAAGAGATCTCCGAAAAGCTCCAAATTAACGAAAAGGAGCTTAATTAGAGAATATCACTTTGCCCGAGTCTTCAGTGGTACACTCTTTAATTTTGCAACAAATATGGAGCCTATCCGTAAGTTTCTTCTGGCTTAAATGAGGCTTCTTCGCAGCATTTTTCAACTTGAGTCTCCGCCACACTGTGCGCGCTGAAGCGTTCACACTTGCATCTTTTCCAATCCTGAGCAAGCTTGGCATGGGGATAACCCGATCCTTGAGATGTGATTTTACCTGGAGGATATCTTGGGGGTCATTTGAAGCTCTTGGGCGTCCAGAAGACTTCTTCACTCTTAGGAACTTTCTTCCTGCATTTAAAGCTACTTAGGTAGGTGCAGAGCAACAATGGCTACGCTAGTTTCTTTTGGAAAAACATTTCTTGAATTGAAAAAGATTCATACATTTATTTTGACAAAAATATTACGAAATAAATTATAATTACACAAAATCATTCACTCAATCTACATATATTTGTCATCATTTTACCCTTTTGATCGAATAGTAAAGCTCCAGGGACTGAAATTTACTTCATACAGGAACAGGACAAGAGCGCGATTTTGGATTCAGTTTTTAGTCGCGTGCGACTCTACATCTCATTGACGGACGGTCGATCCTCACTTTTTCTTTGTTTTTGTTTTTGTAATAACATTTTTTTAACTATTTGGCCGATTCTAACGAAATTTGTAAGCCTTATATTGTTTTACATTTTCTTTCAAATGCTATAATTGCCAAAGTCCCCCAAAGGTTAGCTCATGAATTATTTTATTTTGGCAATAACATCATAACTATTAGGCAGATTCTAACGATGTTTTAAACCTTTATGTTGTTTTACATTCTCTTTCGAATGATAGAATTGCCAAGGTGCTCCAAAGGTGCTCCCAAGGTTAGTCCGGGAACTTTTAAAAGTTTTGAAGGTCGTAAGGTTATAAATCAGAATAAGAGAGAGCACGCGACTTTTGGGGCAGCGAGATGGCTACAAAAAAATAATAAAATATAAATAAGTAAAAGAGAGAGAAAAGGACTGAGAGAGAGAGAGAGAGAGAGAGAGAGAGAGAGAGAGAGAGAGAAATATTAAAGGTAAAAATAGTTCAAACACAATTTTTGACATCATAATTGTGGAATATAAATCGTCATTCAAACTGGGACAAGAAAATAGTTGTGAATACTAAAGTACCTTAAATGGAGGTAGAGGAAAACATATACGAGTGTTATGTAGCACCCACATTGCAAGACAGAATGAGATAATCAAAGATACCTAAAAAATGAGCACTTTGGAGTTTCATAAAATCTTTTATAATGGGGCAGCTTTAACTAAAATAGCATTCCTTGTAAATGGAATACAAATGATGAGTGTTGTAAAAAGAGCACTATTCCCAAATTGTAAATACTTGTCTTCTGCATTATAATAAAAATTTACAGCCTAGTAATATTTCTCCAAATTATTGTCATTTTCTCAATCGCTTGCTTATTTTTACCACTAACTAAATAATTTTTACTTCCATTACCGGTATATGAAGAAACTTTAAAAGAATTCATAAAAAGAAACGAAACTGTAATATAGTAGTTTTGAGTTAATAAATATAAAAATAGAATAAAAGTTTGCAGGAAATAATTACAATCTTATCTTTTTAATATATTTATTATAAATCGAGTTCATTTGACGAAAATAAAAAAGGAGTATGTTTTGGGGCGCTAAAATGGGAGAAGAGGTGATCCATGGCCTAAGAAGCAAGTCATTCTTTCGTCTTAAAGAAATATTGTATTAATTTCTTGTTTACTATTACATAGCAATTATATGATTGAATAGTTATGTGAGAATTGCTAAAATATGTTAATATAAGTTGAGAGAACCAAATTTATGTTATGGGAACAGATTAAATTTATAAATTTATTATAAGTGGTTCTTAAAAGACCATCTTCATGTATTCGATCTGTTATGTAAAAAAAGAGATGGACTGCGTTTAAGGATGAATTCTTTTATCTACGAAAATCCACATCTGAAGAGAGAGAGGAATATCAGAAGACGTTTCTACGCGATGCCGAGGTTACCGCCATAAGAGGAAGCTCCTAGTTCGCCACCATTCGAGAATACCCAAGCTCCAGAAGAAGAAGACCTGTCATGAGGTGCTCCTCTCCCAAGGAGGTTGCACATTCATAACCGGTGACCCCTCTGAAGGATGGTGGAGAAAAAAATGAATTCGCCAAGAGAGCAAAAGTTGCTCGCTTTACCATCATTGAAGAAGACCTGACGAATTCCATCACCAGAGGCCTCCCGTCTTCAACAAAGCAGCCGTTACGGGATAGTAAATTTCGAGAAATGGCCACATTAAGCATGCCGCAGGGCCAGGAGGAAATGTACCTTAAATTCCTACCCCCCCCCCCCCCCCGTCCTTGTGGTGAAAGCCGGAGAAGCGAGCCCCATGAGGAGAATCGTGGGAACGGTAGCCGGTAAATAACAGTAACTACCTACCCTGTTTGATCTCCCCACCACTTTGGGAGTTGGAGCTAACATCTGTTTTAAGGCGATCACATAAGGCCCTTAAACGACGCTCTAACGATCCAATTACCTACGAGACCCATAAACCCGTGGTTATGTCACAAAAAAAGCGGTGCTTGTCAAAAGGCATGCCACGGAGTGTGGCGGTTGAGAGTCTCTCTAATTAGCAAGCCGACTTGGGCACCTCAGTGCCAACCTTTGCACTTCTCGCTCTCACCAGATGCGAACTCACCATTCGCGCTTCCTTCTGTAGCCTTGCCCCTTCCCCCTTAGATGGAGCGGTGATCCGCCTATAAATAAGCCCCGGAAAGAAAGATAGAAGATTAGAATTCGATAAGAAATAAGAAGGATCAATTCGTGAAGATCGATCCTTTAGACAGACAAGAAAGAGGAGAATTCGATAAGAAAGAAGAAGGTTCAGTTCGTGAAGATCGATCCTTCAGTCATACAAGATGATTTCCGTGACAAACGATAGGATCAGATTGAGAAAATCGATCCCCCCTCCCTGGACCGAATTAACATAAATCGTCAAGCTTTGTATCGGTGCCATACCGAAGAATCCTTTATAGACTTAAAAGAAGTCTGACTGGAGAAAAGTAAACCCGCTCACACGCGAGTGACTCTCACATCTCAAGCTCCGCAAGAGTGAGAGGAGATGAACTCAGCCCCTACGAGGTTCCATTCTTTAATTACGGTAAAAATCTCACCGAATACCGCAAAAGCTAGGTGGACACTCTAAGTTGAAGAGGCGTCAAGATCATTCAGAAGAGGACTCTTGGAGCGAAGAGCACCGTAAATCTCTCCGTCTTCTTAATTTAACCAGAGGCAAGTTTGCAATAGGAAGTGACCTCGCCGCATCTCTCTCCCGCCATACCACCTCTACGAAATTCAATCATCGGCCACGGCAACACTCCAAGGCGAGAGATAAGCCCTCCGGCGATATCCGGCAATCTCTGATCTCTCTTGTCATGTAAGTTAGAAAGAACATTTATATTCATATTGCGATAGTATGAGTTTAGTCGTTTCACGTTTTAAGGGAAGTAGAAACCATTGTTCGTGAACCTCCGTCATATTTGCTAGTAGACGAGAGTACTTTAATTTAATGTTTAACGCTAATCAAATAGGGTCGCAATAAAAAAAACTAATCGGCAATTGGTGTGTTTACGTGTAGCCTATTTGTTTATCTTTGTCATCGTAGACATTATAATAGGCTTAGATGCCAACCGGATAACTGTTTGTTTGTCATAGTTAAGTGTTACATTTAAAATATATGTTTGTGTTTCCTCTTATCCTTACGTGTTAAAGTGGCTCTTCCTTAAGAACAAAACAACCAAATTAGCACTATTAGATCAAAGCCTACTTCATCAAAGAAGTACATCACGTACCACAAAGGATACCGCGACAAAAGTGGCGTCAGGAGTAGAGTGATCAAAAAGAGGTATTATACGACAGTAAAAAATCGTAGATTTCTGCTGAACTGCCACCTGAGACGGTGGATCGAGTTCCACCACCATCGAGCCTCCCGTCTTTCCCTAAGCAGCCGTCGATCTTTGCTGCTTTACCGCCCGAGACAGTGGAGCAAATTTCACCGCCACCGAGTCTACCGTCTTCACCTAAGCAACCGTGAATTTTTGCTGCCTTACCGCTCGAGACGGTGGTTACGAGTATGATCAGGTCCAATATTTGTACTGTACGCCAAGCCGGCTGGAGCTTGATTCGATCTGTTTCTTCAGTTCTGACGTAGCTGTGTTAGTGGACAGACGTGTAAATCACGTAAGTTTTATTTGCATGTTACTTTTTTATTTAAGGTGATTGTCAAGCTAATTCAAGATTAGCATATTTAATATTCTAATATAGAGGAAACAGCATAAGCTTGGGAATTTTCACTCCTAAATGGAACATGCTAAAGATAAGGTTATTGTTATAACTGGTGTGATAAGGTTGGCAGTTTATACTAGTGTGCGTTACGTCTGAAGTAATTAACATTAAGTATGTGGGTGGGCGTTTATGTCACTTTAGGAATAAGTAATTTAGAACATTGTATGCTATATATATATATATATATATATATGTATATATATATATATATATATATATATATATATATATATATATATATATATATATATATATATATATATATATATATATGGAGCTCGGCCGTGAAGCCTGCATTTAATATTGAGGATAAATCCCAGAGCCACGAGAAACAGATGCAACATCTTTTAATTTCTTACTACGTTTCGAAAACTACAACTTTTCATCTTCAAGCTAGAATAAGTTTTAAAGTTAATGCATTTGAAGAAACCATGAAAAAGCCAACAAGACATTGAATTATTTTAAAAGGTGACCAATTAAAAAATATCAATAAAATGTACTATAAGTTAAAATTTTAAATATGACTTGGCAATAGTTTAATTTGCTTTAAAACTGACTCAAAAAAGTAGTTCATAAATTTAAAGTTTATTTCAGAAATTAATCAAAAACTATAAGATAAATTGACCTGGCAATAGTTAAGGATAATAAATTTAAACTTTGTTTTTAATTTTGTAAACAATGTAAGAGTTAAAAACATTTAATATAAAAACGGTTAATTTTGGTACTTACTAAAGTGGATCCATCCTAGAGAGAATGGTGGGTTTAACAAGTGGCTAGTATTTATAGGTTACAGTGACGCTTGGGAGAGAGGAAGACCAACTAACCAGACAGTAGTTAAAAGAACAAACCAACTAACAAACTTTAGTTGAAATTAGTTAATTAATAAAGATATTGCACTTAAATCTTCATTGAGTGTAGGTTTGTAGTGTTTGATATATAAAGATTCGAGGGTTCTTAGGCAATGTTGGTTGTTGTTAAAGGCTAATACTTGAAAATTATCAATAGAAATGTCAGTTTTACAGCTTATCGTGTGTTCCCTAATAGAAGACTTTTCCTTTTTATTAAAGATTTTGCTTGTGTGCCAACTAATTCCCATATGAGCATAGAACCTAGCTCCAAGAGACCTGACAGTGGTGCCGATGTAAGAGGCTCCAGTACAATTGGGACATTTAAATAAATACACATTATCACTGCGGAACTCCAAAGAGATAGATAGGACTCTTACTGCTAAAGAACTTCCTATCGAAAATTTGTTTATAAAAACTATTTAGGGAAAATATCTTTTAAAAATGAATAGGATTTTCTTTTAAAAGTATCGTTTAAAAAACCCATCTCTGAAATTAGTAAATATATAGTCACCGAGATAATGACCAACGAAAAATTCAAAAAACCCTTTACCGAAATTTTTTTTCACAGGACTAGGCTTAAACTACTTTAGTTTTTGTGATTTTAGATACAAAATATCCACAGTAAAAAAACCTTAATCCATAGAAGTTTCTCGCTAACATCCACCTACCAATCAATCCATAAGGAATTTATTTTTCTTATGAAATATGTTATAAGGAATTTATTTCCTTCTGACCTATATGACAGAGTTTCTATAAAAGCTACTTAATAATCTCATTGACCCCACCTGAAATGCCCATAAATTTACTAATTTAAGAGATGGGTTTTTTAAACGATAATTTTACAAAAGCGGGGCGAACTTGGGGGTGGTGGCTTGGTGATCTTGATTACTCACCAATGTAGACGGGAACCCGAAGAGGGTGATGCTCGTTCTCCAAACTCTGATTTAGTGAGATGCGGGCCTCTTGTCCTCAAGAGGCCACCGTCACCGGACGGTGGCCGCACTTTTTTGAGTCAGTTTTAAAGCAAATTTAACTATTGCCAAATCCTATTTAAAATTTTAAATTATAGTACACTTTATTGATATTTTATAATTTGTCACCTTTTAAAATAATTCAATGTCTTGCTGGCCTTTTCATGGTTTCTTCAAATGTATTATCTTTAGTAACTTATTCTAGCTTGAAGATGAAAAACGTAGTAAGAAATTAAAAGATGTTGCATCCTTTTCTGGTGGCTCTGGGATTTATCTTTAATATATATATATATATATATATATATATATATATATATATATATATATATATATATATATATATATATATATATATATATATATATATATATATATATATATATATATATATATATATATCCACATAAAATACTCATTTCAGGGATGAATTCCAGAGGGATTCATGCGTATAAACGTGATTTTCTGAAATATGGTTTCATACATCTGAGAGATAGATGAGGGAATGTCCGCCCTCAGTGTGTTTAGTCTCTGTAATTCCTCACCAATGAATCAATGAAGGAAAACAAACTGAAACGTCACTTGTATTCAGTTCATCCAAACTATATAGAAGGCCAGGAAGTTACTGAGGAGGTCAGGAAGAACAGGTAAAACGAAGTCGTATTGATGCTCCTTCCGTCTCAGCTCTTTCTTTTCAGAAAGTTTCCTTGGCATAACTTTAAAGTGGCATGGTATAGTGTACGATCCAAAGAGTCTCACAACATTGGAGAAGAGCTGATGAAACCAGAAGTAGTCGCTCTTGTGAAAACTATTTGTGGAGCAGATGTAGCTAAGAACATTGAGTCTCTACCACTTTCTAAGAACAACAAACGTCGAATTGAACTCATGTCATCAGATATTTTGGATCAATTAATTGTGGCACTGTAAAAAGCAAGGAAATTTTCATTGCAGACAGATGAATCTGTGGACATTACTGGCGAACCTCAAGTCATGGTTTTTGTGAGGTACAGAGATTTTGACAGAATTCTAGAAGAATTTCTGTTCTGTAATGACCTGTCAACAACTACCACAGGAGAAGATATCTTTGTTATAGAGGAAAGTTTTTTCAAGAAACATAACATAGACTGGTTGAGCTATTTGGCTGTGTGCACTGATGGATTGCTATCAGGTTAAAGGAGAAAATCCTCATGTCATAATAATTCACTGTTTCTTACATCGAGAAATCTTAGCCTATCAACGTCTCCAGCCATAACTTCATGTTGTGTTGAATGATTTCATCCAAATTGTGAATTTTATAAAGGTCAGAGCTTTGAACTCGCGTATTTTCCGTAAAATGTGTGAAGAGATGAGATCATGTCACCAGGACTTACTTTTTCACTCTGATGTCCGTTAGATCTATTGAAGACGCATCCTTGGACGGGTCATTGAACTTAAAACTGAAATAGAAGTTTTCTCCAAGAGAAGAAGCATAATTTGTCCGACTGTTTCAAAGATGCGGTTTGGGTGTCAAACTAGCATAATTAGGCGACATCTTCAGGCACTTTAAGGAATTGAACTCAGAAATGCAAGGCCAAAATCAAACTATGGTAGACATCAGTGAAAAAAATGACATAATTCAAAAAGAAACTTGCATTTTCGAGAGAAAAACTAGCCACCGGAGATAAAAAAGCTTTTCCACAGTTGAGTGCAGTGCTGGAAAATTCATCAGAAATAGAGCTGGCTGGCATGAAATTGCTTTTCCAAGATCATTTGCAGAAGCTTCAGGATGAAATGGACAAATATTTGCCAGAAAATGTTGATGTGTGTCAAAACAGTTGGGTCAGGAATGTGTTCGGTGTGCACGTCAGTGATTTTGGAGAAGATGTCCGATGATTTTAAGAAGAACTTTTAGATCACGAGGAAAATCACGTGCAGAACCAACGTTTTGAAAGTCTCTCATGCTCTGAATTATGGGCTCAACTGAAGGATAAGCCTATTTTGATTCGTGAGGCTGAAAAGCTCTTATTCCATTTCCCACCACATACCTTTATGAACAAGGATTTTTAGCTCTTGTTACAATCAAAACTAAAAGAAGGAACCGTGTTGATCCTCAAAATGATCTGCGCTGGTCTCTATCCACCAACATCAAGCTAAATCTGAAGAAATTTGTCCATAATATGAAGGAAAATCACAGCAGTTACTAAAATACTTTTTTTCAATTTTAAAATGAAATCTACTTAAAGAGCCAGACGAAGTTGCTAGCCAAAAGTTTAATTTCTTTGCTTGCTTTTTGTTTCAATAAATTACATTGATATGAAAATGTGCCTTTAATTTCATTTAATCAACATATAAATATAAAAATATATTGTTTATTAAAAAACAGTGAATATCCTTAAAATATATTGGATAAAACTAAATATAGAAACACTGAATAAATTATTATATTCATCAACAGTTTCTCCGTAATTTTCTTCTTAGTTGCCAGTTGACAAGGGTGTGTGATACACCGAAACTGTTCTAGATTAAATATGTTTTCATCAAGTGTGGTTAAATTCCACATTTTTATGTGTTTTGGGTAAACCATCTTTGAATGGACGTTTGGACGACCGACTGCATATCTTTGAATGGACAACTGACTGTACATCTTTGTGTCGCCGACATATCTGTACATCTTTGGGTACCCGACCGACAGCACATCTTTGAGTAGCCGACCGCCCGCACATCTTTGTGTCGCTGACAGACCGCACATCTTTGAATTGCCAACCGACCGCACATCTTTGAGTAGTTGACCGACCGCACATCTTTGAGGAGCCGACTGGCCGCACATCTTTGAGTAGGACCAATGTAAAGGACCAATTTGCTTGGAAGAAGGGTGGCTAAATTTACCGGGGTTAGGGCAGTAAGGGGTAGGAATGGGCACTGCTAGTGACCTTGATGCAATGTGGGTTTTTTTCAAAACTTTTCTAACTGCTATTTCTTCTGAGGTAGCCTTGTGTTGCTGTGCCTATTGGATTATCGTGACTATCTGGATCCAATTCATTAACTTGAGTCCTCCGAGTCCCCGCGTAATTCCGCTGTAAGAGCGTCGGAAGCCGAAATTGCCTTCGTTTCCTCTTGACTCTAAACTTTGCTCTGCCTCGACTCGGAGATCAAACAATACCCTGCTCCGGATACTCGCAGGGTAAACAAAAGTGGAAACAGGAGATCAAAGAGGGTCTAAAGGTAGATAAATAATCCGTCTTCCTCCTGCATCATATAACCACGCGGGGCATTTCCGTTTCCTTTAAACAACACACACACACACATACACACAATTCCACAATTTTTTCTCGTCTATGTTACGTCAACATTTGTGATTTAGCTAGTAGGATAATGTGTTGAAAAAGGCTTGATGGAGGAGGTGAATTGGATAAAAATGTTGTTAATTTATCTCTTTGCTACGGCCTCTCCGGTTTATGTGAACCTAAAAAATAAATACACAAAGTATTCCAATCTTCCATCCCCTTCAAGCCAATTCTATAAAGTATAACTGATAAATCAATCGTGTTTAATTTTGTCGATTAACAACCATTGATCACTCGATTGTGTGACAGAGCGTGGCAGACGCGCTTCAATTCGCCGAGCTTTCAATCTGCCTCTAATTACGACGCTCTCAGTGCCAATCGATTTGTATTGACTGACCAATGTCGCAAATATACGCGAAGAGCCATTTGACGGTCTTTTTCGAAACAGCCCCGTAGCGAATTAGGCGTTCGATGCAATCGTGTGGTTATGGTTAGGTTAAGGTTAGATTAGGACAGCGACTTTGCAAAAATGGACATATTATAAAACTTTCATTAGCATCTTAGCGTTGCCATTGGTGCTGTTAATAAACGTGAATGCAATTTCAGGGTTGGATTGCGAAAAGACACTTGGTCAGAAGAATCAAAATTAACTTTTGAGAAAATCGTTTCTTTCGTTCACGTATGGTAGGGTGGGGTGGGAGAACACCGACCTATTAGTAGAAAAACCTACATATAAAATCCATTTTGTACCTGAGCGAGTGCAAACTGTGCCCAAAACTAACTTCACAACATGGCCCACCTATGGTAGACTCATAAATCCTCAACTCAGAAAATAAGTGTCATTTTTGGCACTTTAAAATTTTGGGGGACCTCGGTCGGTGTTCCCCTACAACAGGGAAACACCGAGCAGGGTGTGGAGAAACATCGACCCTTATTTTTTAAGCTCATAAACAAAAAACATTAGGTTTTTTTTGCCTGAAATCAACATATATGATAAGCCTAGCCACCCCGCATCATTATGAAGTGATGAAACGAAAGATAAGCAGATAAAAAATTAACATTTATTTGACAAAACAAAATTAACTCTGGCAGACAAAAATCATTTTTTGAATTTTTATGAAATTTTATGAATTATTTACAACTATTTGAACCAGAGAGGGAAGTTAAGACACCTTAAAAGTAGATTTGAGCAACTTATAGCCTAATTACAGATAGATAGAGGGAATTCAAGACATAAAACTATATATAAATAAATATCTTAGCCTGTAGGCTACTACAGGCTCAGAAGTGCATGTTGAAGGCAATCAAAGGGGGCGACACCTTAACTAGGTCGGCCTACCTCTTGGTGGTTACTAGGACACCCTTACACTGTCCTGGCTCGACAGACGCATCGTCCAAGATGGTAGGGAAGATAAAAGTGTCCTTGGAGAAAGCTGACTTCATGCGGAGGAAAGAAAGATTAAATTTCCCATCCTCCATGATGGCCAAGACCTGGGCAACATAGCACACTAATGTGTCCACGTTCCTTCCCTCTTCCAGCTTCAGCTTAACAATAATAAATTCCGCCACTTGAAAAAGAATTGAAAACTGAGATAAAACAAAACAAATAATAAATATATATACCAGATCAGGCTAGTCCTGATAATGAATTATGATAATTGCTAAATTTTGGCTGCAAAAATATAAATTACCTCACCTCTGGTGCCTTCTCAGCAAAGGGGTATGACAATTCTGACCAATTGTCCTCATTCTCCACCTCATCTGAGTACTCTGAGGAGTCATCGAGCTGCATAGGAGTCTCAGCAACTCATTCCTCCTCACTATCTTGCTCTACAGGGACAGACTTCCTGCGCCTTGCACACTTTTTCTTCTCTCCTAATGCCTTCTTTTCAGCCGCTGCCTTCTTTTTTCCTCTATCTTCTTCCTCTTTTCTGCCTTCATCCTCAGATCTGAGATGGCCTCCTCATTCTTAGTCAGAATGCAGGCCCGTACCCTCTTACGTCCCTTTCCATAAGGACGAGGAGCAGCCTTGGGAAACGGCCTGATACTC
This sequence comes from Ceratothoa steindachneri, assembly GCA_963969495.1. Taxonomy (NCBI): domain Eukaryota; kingdom Metazoa; phylum Arthropoda; class Malacostraca; order Isopoda; family Cymothoidae; genus Ceratothoa; species Ceratothoa steindachneri. The sequence continues at coordinate 132,267,775 of OZ018318.1, read as the reverse complement.
TTTGGGGTGATCTCTGGGGAAGCAAAATTTGAGCTGCTAGGGCCTAGGTGGCAGGCTCAGCAGTTCTAGGGCCCTGGATTACAGGATCAGCAGTACTAGGGCGCGAAATGGCAGGTTCAACAGTGCTAGGGCCTGGGGTAGAAGGGTCAGCAGTGATAGGGCCCGAGATGGCAAGGCCAGCAGTGCTAGGGCCTGGGGTGGCAGGGTCAGCAGTGCTAGGGCTCGGGATGTCAGGGTCGTAGTGCTAGGCCCTGGGGTGGCAGGGTCAGTAGTGGTAGGGCCTGGGGTGGCAGGGCTAGTAGTGGTAGTGTCACTGGAGGCACCAGGGTCCCCATAGGAGCAGGGTTCCACCATCACATCAGCAGGGGACAGGTTATCATCTGGATGCATGGGAGACGGATCAGAAAGGTCTACTTCTGAGTTATGGCCTTCAGTTAGTCTTTCATCGCCATCAGAAGATGTTGGAGTAACTTCTACTGCAAAATTCACAGGTGTTGCCGGTCGTTCTGTTACTTGTGCTCCTACAAACGCTTCATCTGAGAAGATGTTGCGATTGATAGGCCATATACCAGTCGATCTGAAACGACCGAGAATGTTGGAGAGGGTATTGGCTTTAGTCCAAGCCTCAGAGGCAAACTCTGGTAACTCGTGCACTGTTATGTACTCGTTAGGGTGCATGAGAGAGTGTTTGTTCAGTAGGCCACGTAAAAATGTCTTGAAGGGACCAAACACAGTCACATCCAATGGCTGAAGTTTGTTTGTCATATGCGGAGGCAAGTTAAACAATCACGATACCATGCTTGATCGCAAACTCCACAGAAGAACCAGAAGAACCAGACTTCTCATGATGTCAAAGTGTCTGCACGAAGCATTTACCGTTCATCCAGCCATTAGGATGCAATATGCCTTTGAAACCGAAGATCGTGTTCCTCATGAAAGCTGGGTTCCATCTGCATCTGGGAATTATAAACACTGGAGGGATGGAATCCCCCACAGCATTTATAATACCCACAAACGTCATGGTATCCCCTCTTTCCCGAGTTACCTGCGTGGCTACTGGCTGACCCCTCGCACACACAACCTTAACAGGCTTCATAACTGTGGACAAAGAACTCTCATCCAAATTGATTATCCGGTTCGGAGTAAATTCGTACTTCTCCATAGCTAATGTGTAAGCCTTAAAGAAGGTTTCCACATTAACTTTGTTGAAGGCTACAATCCTGGCAATTGACATGCCTTCCGGAGCCTTCAACACAAAGTTTGGATGACTGTCCATGGACGAGTAGTACCAGTCTCGCGTTGGCATTCTGTCCTTCTCCCAGGTATCAGGGATGGTCTGGCTCTCACAAGTTTTGGTATACTGGTATACCATCGTTCATGGGCAGGCCATATAACATGTTGGCAGCTTGGATGGTATATTCCACTATGTGTAGTTCCTGTTGTGGGGTGAAAACCCTATTAGTATGGGGCTGCACAGGCATATAAGTGACCCCGTCAGACATCTTCTTGGACCGATTGAAGGCATCTTGTAACAAAAGAAATGAATTAGGACTTAGACGGCCCTTGCTAAAAAAAATGAAAAGAAATAAAATATATAAATCTCGGCTACAAAATAAAGTAAAAAAAGAAGAAATATGGTTCCGGAAATGCTGGCAGACTTGTCTCTTAAAAGAAGAAATGTTAAACGAGTCTGGAAACACAGACTGAGGAAGTGAATTCCAGATCTTTGATGTAGCCTAGATGGGATGAATGGATTTTTAACTTACCACAAGAGTTATTTTCTTGACCTTGAATTCCTCAGTGGCCAGTTCCTTGCTCTTAAACTTAACCTAACCTAACCTACGGTCTGTACTCACACGACGAGCCTTGAACGCCATAGCCTCGAATGCCTAATTCGCTGCCGGGTCTGTTCCGGAAAAGACCCACATTTGTAGATGTAAACGTGCAAGACGCGATAGACCGAAGAATCGAGCGTCTCAATTAAACAGGACCAGATATGAAACGCATCCTCGTTCCAATATCACCAAGATTCCCTTCATAGTTCCTTTCTTCGAATGGATTTGTGAAATCTCGAATCATTTGGGTTTTAGGCATCTCAGTCTATAAACTCTGTGCGTGTGGGAGGGAGGAGGGGATAAAAGACAGTTATGGGCCCGTTAAGTTACTATAATTTAATTATTCGATTCTGTAATTTATCATTGCTATTTGTTGTTTTTTTACCATTCCACAGATGGGAACAAAAGTTCGCACTATTTTGGTGTTTAGAACTTTTACACACAGTAGTGTTTTACCGTTTCATCATAGAATTTGAACCAACACGAGTCTACAGCATATAACAGTCAGCGGCTATAGGTCGATCCGAATCGGCACTGCATTTAGTGACTACATAATCAGTGTGGCGTAACTTCTCTTTTAAATGGATGCGATGTTTCCACATTCCACCATTTGGGAGTATTAAATGAAACAATTTACAATCTACGGGGGAAGAATAAATAATCTGAGGAGGCGTTTAGTTTCAGTTTATGAAACTATTCAAATTTTATTAGGAAAAAGAGTGAATAAAAATGGAGTTTCATAATATGAGAAGAAAATGTTTCTAGAAAAGTGTGGTTTCCTATCGTAAAAGTCGAAACGCCCATTCCCCCCACACCACAGTTGTTTCATCTCGTATTCTCCCTTATTGAAGAAACATGTTTCTTTTTTCGAAACTTGGTCGCCAGTCTCGAAAACGACCATGATCAAATTCCCTCATACCTCCGAAAACTGCACTGTTCCGAATGCAATCCCTTTGGTTAGACAATTTCAAATTTACTGAGTTCTTTGGCAAAGCACATATGAACCTTCACCCAGCAAATACTCTACTGCTTTATGGTAACTTGAATCTAAATGACTTTTCACAAAGAAACCCAGACAACGATATTCAAAAATCGTCCTCTGTTTCTCTCTATGTTAATTTTAATCTGCCAGCTCTTCCATCTTTTTAACTTAATTTTTACCATTATCTAACGCATTTCGAAAGGTCTTTTCGCTCTTTGAATAAATTTAAATCACCCCCTTCCCAACTGCGAAAAATAGGTTGCACAGGTCTTAAATTTAGTGCTAATAAATTTTATTATATATAAATTTGAAAAATTTGACAGCACGATGTAATTGTGCTGTAAAGTTTCCTTTTCTGACTCCTTTTCTGATTTCTAATTTATAGCCATAAATTAGAATTCAAATGACTGAAATATTTGAAAATTCTAAATTCTTACCTATTCCAATTAATTGGATATTCCAGAAGCGAGAATAACATCATTTGTCTTCTTAGATCAAGTAATTCATTTATCACAACCTTGCGATTCATTACTTGTTTCTGAATTTACTCCATGGAATTTTATTTGTCAAAGATTTACCTCCTTATTATACGAGATTACCCTATATTTTCAGCCATTAACATTTCCGCTAACAAGTAGCGATGTTGTTTACTGTTCTGGATGCCTTCATATGGGACAAATATTCGATTAAGGAATCCTTTGAGAAGAAAATGTTGATTATGTTCGAGCTCTTCCGTTTACTAATTGCTATTTGGTCTATTTGATGGAAGAATCCCATTTATGAACATTCCTCTATCTGAAACTTACCAAATAACCACAGACTATTTAGCTTGGATTACTCAAGTTCAAATTTCTGAAATTAGTTGATGGACTCTTTTTGCATGGTTGAACGATCTTCCTGTACGACTAAATTGTTCTAGTTACATAGACGAATTTTGTGGTAAGTACATAGACAACTGCTTTTTGTTAGTTACATAGACGATAGCTTTGTGGTAGTTACATAGACGACCTTTGTGGTAGTTACATAGATGATAGTTCTGTAGTAGTTACATATAGTATTTTTGTGGTAGCTACATAGACCACTGTTTTTGGATAGGTACATAGACGTTTGTTTTGTAGTAGTTACATGGGCGACTTTTATGGTAGTTACATAGACGAGCGTTTTGCAATAATTACATAGAAGACTGTTTTTAGAGAGTACATAGATGAGTGTTTGTGGTATTTACATAGACGACTGTATTGTGGTCCTCAAATCGATCACTCTTTGTGGTATTACGTAGAAAACTATTGTGGTAGTTACATAGATAACTATTTGTGGTAGGTACATATACGACTGCTTTCTGGTAGTTTCTTCGACAACTGTTTTTTGATTGACTACAGTTTTGTGGGAGATGCATAGACGACTGCTTTGTGGTAGTTACATAGACAATAGTTCTGTAGTAGTTACATAGATGATTGTTTTGTAGTAGGTACATAGACGACTTCTTTGTGGTAGTTACATAGACGAATGTTTTGTGGTAGTTATATAGACGACTGCTTTATGGTAATAGGGATCTCTATTATCTTTTGGATAAATATTTCTTTATTATTTATAATTTTAGTTAATTAATTGCTCCACCCGTCCATTTTTTAATCATGCATGTCGATATCGGATCGGATAGTGAAATTCACATAAAGATCAGACTAACAATCGCTGAGAAACCCCTATCATCTGTATTGGTTACTCTTTGGAGTGGAGTGTGGGGACAGAAAGGCAATAGTATGATTTGTCGCCATCCAGCGAGCAGGGAACTCTTCGTACCTCGAGGGAGGGCCACTCATTCCGAGTCATGAGAGTGTGGATATGGTAACACATTCGGCTGATTCCAGAACGGGAAATGGAAGATTCGTGTATTGAAAGAGATGAGGGATGAAGAGACGCTTCCGTTATGATTGGCGAAGTGTTTGGTGACGGACGTGGCTGGAGCTGTCTACACCTATGCCCCTGACTTAACACGCCACCAATTTGCGACTAGCTCTCTACGAGCAGCTATTTTTTTTTTTCTTTTGCTCCGCTTTCGGCGTAGAATTGACCCGAGACTCAGCCAGGGAATTTCAACGCCTTAACCACGAAGTCAACCAGAGCTCAACTTCAGTTTTAGGAAAAAACATAACAACCAAACTTTGAGCAAGAAATTTTTTCCTTCAATTCGTAAGGAAAACTGCAGTGGTGGCAGAGCAACGAGTACCCACCTTCACAGGGCATCGGGCGCGCCTGGGGGACGCTCTTCAAGTACTGCAGCGGCAAGAGGGAAGGTACCCAAATGATACCGTTCTTTTTAGGAGTGGTAGATTGGTGGATTGGCTACAGCCACTAGGTTGGCCGAGGATAAAATAGGGAAATATTTTGTATACATCATGTTCATTTTCACCATTCATTTTCGCGGAGATCTTGTTTCAACCTCTCTCAATTACCTCGCAGAGGGGTGCCCTGTGTAGCCTGTTACACTTGGTACCCGGAGGGGCTGCAGGTCCTCCAAGGGTGAGTGCAGATTAGGGAAGCCCTCTCGCTGGGTTGACTCTAACTCTCCGATGGGGCTGGGGAAAGAAGTCGTTGGTGCGCTTTCCCCACCTCACACTCAGCCCTACTTTATCTTTATTCATTTATTTATTTATTTTTATTTATTTATTTTGGTTTGCGACCTAAACGCACTTTGTACCACGAGGAACTGTTCTCACCTGGACAGAGTTGAGTTCAATAGACATAGTTCCTGGGTGGAGAGATGCCATCCGGGGATCACCTAGCACCAGGGTATAATAATAATAGGTGATCGTCCACTCTACTCCTCTATGGTTTAAGTTCTATGACAACTTTGTTTGATAATTTGTCAAGGCTCGAATCCGAAATGATCCTATTCTGGAATTTTCTGATCCTATGGAGACTTTTCTCCTAATCTCCTAAAGGATGTCATCGTATCTACTTACTATGCATATTCTTATATTGCTTTTATAATTATGGCTACAACAGAGCCGCCTCCAAGTGAAGCCTCGCCGCCTCATTATTGCAGGGAGGACGAGATGATACGAAACGACAGTTCTAGTAGTGGAGGTGCTTTCCTCTCACCATTCCCATGCGGCAAATGGGCCTCACCATTGCCAACTTTGGAGCCACCTGCTGGCATCTTCAGCGAAGAAGAAGAGGTGACCCCCGCCACCACACTTTTAAGCTTTGTCTATGGCCCCTTTAGCTTTCTTCTTGCGGAGAGGAGGTTTACTCCTCTTCTATTTCTACGGGTAAGGTAGCTTCCCCCCTCACCCTTTTTTGGAGTCGCCCAAGGGCAACTTCATCTGTGCACCAACGGCAGTCCTTACTTTGCTATCAGAATGGACTACTAAGAAAACACGCGTGTGGCCCAGAATCGACCGCTCCCGGTGGAGCGGCTCGATAGAACCAACTCCTTCCTAGAGGACCAAGGGATAACAAAGCGCGCTAAGCTCTGCCCCTACTGTCCTGCATGCAGGCGTTCTGAGTTTGCAAGAGGCAGGCGCGCCTGCTTCTCTCCCTCCCTCTCTTTCCCGATGGAGCTCGGTTTGCCTGCCCAAGGAACTAAAGAAAACAGGGATGAAGAGCCTTCAATATGCATCCGTGATATATTGGGAGGGACGAGGGTGGCCACAAAAATGCCTATACTGAGCTGGACATGTTCCTGGGGGTGAGCCTTCTCCAGAGGGCATGATCTTCAAGACTTGCCAGCCTAAACTCAATCCTAACACCGAACCTGAGTCCGCCCATGTGCAAGATTTTCCTCGGGTGGATTGGGCCCCCGAGAGCACACAAGGAGAGGATGGACCGCTTACCCCGACTGCTGGCTCCTAGACAGCCAAACCCTTCTTCACCTCGGAGAAGGATCTTGCTGAGGCCGGCTCTCCATCCAAGGTGAGACTTCCAGGGGTAGAGAGAAGCGGGTTCACTCTCACGCTTCTCTCCCCTAAAGAAAATACAAAGAGAAATAGAGATTCCCTCTCCATCCAAGATCGACACGTTCGGCTTTGATGCGCCCTCGGGTGGAGAATCCCAGAAAGAGACAAAATTCGCAAGTGTGCTAAGCGGAGACTCAATTACGTCGGAATTCATCAGTACCTGGCGTTTTTAGCCGGACAGCTTTAAAAGCTTTTTGGTTATTCGCTCCACATATGACAGCATGTTGGACAAACCAACATGATCCATCAGAGGAGAGCATTAGCTAATTTGAAGGGGACCTGTTTCTTGAATGGGAGGCTTTTAAGAAACGCGTCGGACACTTTCGAGATGGTTATGACTAGTGCCCTTTGAAGAGTTAATGGCTTAACGGTGACCGTAACGCCGCATTCTTCCATGAACTTCCTTAGAACACATCACCTAGAGATGGCCAACCACGGGGTGGTTGAGGCCGAATGTGTGACGAGAAAACAGAGAGGGGCTTCGAGACACAAACCTACACGCTTCCTCTCATTTTATCGTGATAGGCTTCTGATTCGGTGCGTTCCGGTAGGTATCGCTAACGCAAGAAGACATTCGTGCCATTGCCACGGAAGTGCTACTACTACCACCGATTCAGCCATGCTAATCGCTCGTCTTTACTTGCTAAGTTGGGCTTACCTTAAATGTGTGTGTATATGTCATTATCGTGTATGACAAAGTGTGTCATTTGAAGAGATCGTCACCCTGCTCCCTCTAAGCAATGTTATGCGTAGCTCCTAGGTAAGGAAATACTGACCGGTCAGGCTGCGGATTGTCTCTCATTTCGCGAGGCTAAGGACTAGATCCTGGCGCGCCCGGCTTTGCGGGGGGCGTTTTATGCATCTATATATTTTAAAAATCGCCCCTTCTGCTTTTGGTCCCTCTAGGACTACGAGTAGGGTCGTTTTTGTGCCCATTCGCAACCCTTCTGCGGGTTATACCCCCTCTATGAGCGCTCCCCTGGTAGAGCTGGCGACACAAAGAGTTCACCTCCAGCTTCGGCTAAAAGCGGGGATCCTAACCACACCCACAACAAGACCGTTTCCCGTAAGGGGAAATGGCCGCTCGACTACATCGATTCGTTAGACTCACAGGGGGCAAACCCCCTGAAGGTGATCGTGAGGCCATCTTTCTGGATTCCTAAAGCTCTTCCCTGAAAGGAGGAGAGCACTAAAAGAGTTTCGGCTCCTACATCTCCACGTAAAGCCGAACTGGGTGCTTCGGAGGCGCGGGATCCTCCAAAGACCCCCGCTTCCGAAAATGCACTGACCCGTAAAGTTTTCGAGGCGGGGTGAGGTAAACACTCGTCCAACTTCCCCCGATAAGTCATTGAAGGCGACCGCACCTTCAGCACCTTTTACGACCAATAGCGCCTATACGTCTTCCTCTTGGAAGCGTACGGCCATTCCCGTGAGGGTCTTCTCCCCTTTTCTTCGAGCTAGACCTGTAAACCATATTTCTTCAATGGCAATGGGATGAGCTGCTTTCCTTTCAATGTTAGCTTTTTATTTTGCTAAAGATCATGCTGAGCAATGCCCACCGGCCACTCTCCCGGGGTATAAAGATTTTGCGACCCCACCGACACGGGATCACGACTGGAGAGAAGGATACACGATTTACACCCGGCATGATATCTCTGTTATTCTATTGGCTATATATAACTCCTCTTAGGCAAAGGCAGTGCAGCTACACCTGAATAGAAGATATCCTGTTATTCCTGCGTACATTCCACCATCAGCTGTCTTCGACGAGGGTGAGTTTCGCCACGTTCTGGCGCGGTTACCGAGGCTCTTTCTATTGCTCGGGTATTTGAACGGTAGACACTCCCTCTGGGGAGACTACAAGATCATTCCCAAGGGTGAAGTCCTTGCCGACCTAATCAACGAGCAGGAAATGGGTGTCTTAAATGTGGATGAGTTTACGCCTCACTGGCCATAACCGGTTCATGAGCTCTCCTGATGCACGGTCCATTTGGGGATGGATGTGTTCAATGACCTTGATTATGCATTATGCGCTTGGAAAGGGCGTGGTGATGCTCATTTCAGGAAATGACTCATCTCCGTGGGCCTAACTACTAGTCCTAGAACTTCTTGCCCTTTTGCCCGCCGTCAGCTTCCGTGATGTTCGGCCGAGATTGAGATGACCCTCAGACGGAAACAATATGCCTACATGAGCTATAAGACTCGCAAGAACGATTTCACGATCGGTGAATTTCGTCGAGCTAAGGTTCCGGTATAATTCGAAGCACGCCCATCGCTCTTCCTGGGGGGTATACACGTCTTCACTTAACGAAAAGACCCCTCTAGAGCAGAAGTGTTGAAGCGAGTCAAAAATATTCGGGGCAAGCTCTCGCAAGACACCCTTGAAGAACGGGACTGGGAACTCGGACCCCGCGTCCCTGTTCTGCAGATCAAATGCCAACTCTGGAGTTTCCACTCTAACAGGCATTAAACCGCATCTTTCTCTATGAATAAAGGCGCAGGTTTCGGTATTCCTTAAACAAGACTAAAGTAGTACACTTTTGCCGCCATCTACGTCTCCACCCCTACCCTGATTTGTTCTTAAAGGGGGTTCGCCTAGCAGTGGTGGATTCGCACCTTGTCCTCGTCATGGAGGTTCCTAACCGTTGCTTTAGGGTCTCTTGTACCAGCGCCATGGACGTTCTTCGTTCCCTGGCATTCAAGTTTAGTTCGAAGCTTGACTACCGATGCGAGTTTTACGCATTCGTAGCTGAGCCTGCATTGCAGAAGGTTGAGTCTCCATTGGCTACCGGTGCATTCGGCACGTCCCAGATTGAGAACCTACTTGTCAATGCCGGAAAATGGACTCTCCTTTCTAAGTACAAACAGCATTTTTCGTTTTTATCTACCTGCCCGGTGTTTACTTTAGTCGCTACCGGCTTTTACTGCATACTCGGCCGATTTTAACCGTGCCTATGCTGCGAAGAGATGGTTAGAGAAACAAGGTGTGCTGACCAAATGTCGCGTGGTCTCACTTATTCTGATTTATGACCTTACGACCTTCAAAACTTTAAGTAATTCCCGGACTAACCTTGGGAATATCTTGACAATTATATCATTCGAAAATGAATGTAAAACAACATAAGTGATTCAAATTTCGTTAGAATCGATCGAATAGTTATGATGTTATTGCCAAATAATTCCCCGACTAAACTTAGGAGGACTTTGGCAATTATATGATTCGAAATGTCAAAAATATTGAAATTGAAAATGAAGAGAGTGAAAAAATAAGTGCTTAAAAATAATCACAAGCACTTGAAGCAATAAAAGAAAATCAACATCGAAATAAACGAAACACAAACTGATATTATAGGCTTTCTTTAACTCCTTAAAAATCACTAATATATACATTATGTAAATTTATTCTATAAATAATTTATTACAGCTGACTTCAGCTTAACTTCCAATCACGTGGAAACACTTTGCAAATATAATAATTTCTTCCTATTTTAACTCTTTTTCTCTATACGCCACATGCTAACTTCACCACTTTAAATAAATAAATAATTAAACTACTCACTTCTGTGTCCCTTTCCTTTCTAAGTTATGCAATTAATTAAGTTATGCGACCCTATCAATTTTTATTCATTATAATTTTTACACTTCTGCTCGCAAAGTTTGTATACCCTAAGTTCCTAATTAATTGTTTGGTATCTCTACTTGCCACCTCTCTATTAACTCATACATACACGCGCGTATATATATGTATATATATATATATATATATATATATATATATATATATATATATATATATATATATATATATATATATATATATATATAAAGGATTAGTTATATTCAACAGTAGAAGAGGTATTGTTTAGCCTCTTGGCAACATTTTAATTTCCATAAGTGACTATTGGAAATTAAAAAGTTCTCAAGAAGCTAAACAATACCTCTTCTGCTGTTGAATAGAACCAATCATTTATAAAAACATGGCCTCATTACAAACTATACTAATTCCTGCCAGGCCGACAGCCAATGGTTAACCGTCAAAGAACTTAACTCATATTTAAACAAGAGGAGCAGCTTCGCCACTCCTCCTTACAGAAGGAGCTTGCGCTTTGCTGGCAGACTTTCGGTCTCTGGCCTACGGCCTATCATGATTTTTTTTTTCTCCATCAAATTTGCTCTAATAATTTCCATGACAAATTTTTTAAAAAATTCTGAACTTCACCATTTGTAATTCTTTTAGTTTTAAAAAATTCATAAAAATTCGATACTTATATTTATTTCTGAACTTCATTTTATTTTTTTATTTATAAAGGAAGTATTAGAAATAATTTTGCTAAAAAAATTAAATATACTTAGGTGACGACCAAACTAAAAAAAACAACCTTATTCAAACCTTCAAAAAATCTCGTTCTTAAAATATAGGGTTATGGAAGAGGATGAAGAATTTACAAGAAAAGAAATTCAAAGAAGAACTCACGTCTAAGGCGCGCCGCGTCTTCTCCAAAAAGAAAAAACTACAAGAGGCCAACGTCTTTTTACCAATATTCATTTCCTGTCGGTGGCAGTACACACCGCAACTGTAGGTAGATAGATAGGCGTGACATCCGCTACTTTTTCTGATAGAGAGGTGTAAATTTCCCTTTTTCCTGCTATTTTTCTACAATATATAGCGTTAAAATGTGTTCATTTTAAACTCAAAATTTTTCATTTTAATCTCTAATTTATTTTTATATTTTAATATATTAAAAAATATATTCAGTGATGCTCCTCTGTAGGTTTGTATAGTATCTACAGATATTTTGTATTTATATAGCTGAATTTCTTCATATTTTTCATTTTAGCCCCAGAAGATGACCAGTTAGGTCTAAAGGTGCATCGGGCAATTAATAAATAACTAGTTAAAATGATCTTTTACGATCTTTTTCTCCCCAAGAAATAGTTACTTATGGAAAATAAAAAGTTCTCAAGAAGCTAAACAATACCTCTTCTGCTGTTGAATATAACCAATCCATTATAAAAACATGGCCTCATTACTATATATATATATATATATATATATATATATATATATATATATATAATTTTTTAAAGAAATCGCAAGACAAGGAAAATTGCTGCTGACATTTTTTTTTATTTATTTAGTGGAGATGTTTCGACCATAATATAACTAAAGCACAATTTTAAAGGTACAAATATAGCATTGATAGTTTTAGATTTTAATAGGAAAAGAATTAGAGTTTAAATAATTTCTAAAATTATAGTTTAGATTTATAGTAAAAAAATACTTTTTTTAATTTGAATTAGTAACTGCAAAAAATTACTTAAATTTCATAAGTATGATTATGATTTTAATACTTATATTGAAATATTTAAAAAAAAATATTAAACGATGTACTAAGCACTATTAACTTTCAAAGGCAACATTTTACTTTACTCTGAGTTGAGCTATTTTATATATAATGTTTCCAAGCTTCGAAGTGTAATCGAGCATTTATGTGGATTTAAAATGTCGAAATCTTCGATAAAGATATCGCTTTTATATTGTATTGTGCGATTTCTGATCGCTGAAGTTTCTTTAGTTTGAACTATTTTGCCTTTTCGATTACCTGCGCCCATCTGAGACGAGAATCTTGCCTTCAGAGTTCTCACGGAGCTTCCAATATATTTGCCATGGGAACACAAAAGGACATTTAAATAAGTATATTATTTAACTCCTAACACTCTTTGGAACCGGATCCATTATTTTAAAGAAAGATTTATTTTGTTTTTAAAGGCAATTTGAAATTTTATTTGACAAAAATATTTCTTTAACAATGCGCGTAATTTTCGGCTAAGGACTTTATAATAAATACCAACCTTGGAATAATCAATTAAAGTCTGTCTTTTGCCACCGTTATTTCCGGGTGCCAAGGTTGGTAACCTCCGCTTAAAAATGTGCGGATTGATTTATCAATAATATTTAAAGGAAAACCATTGGTTAAAAAGAAGGATTCGAGGTTTTGGAATTCTTCATCTATAAGAATATAAGATGAACAAAGATTGTATGGGCGGTGAATAAGGGTCTCAATGGACGAGATTTTATATTTCAAATCTAAGCTACTGAAAAAGTTTAATCCTAGCATCGTATTAGTGGGCTTCCTGTAAACTGATGTTTCTATACTATTTTTATTTTTTCTTATTAAAATATCTAAAAAGGGGAGGGTATTATCACTTTCAGTTTCCATTGTATATCTAATATCAGGGTGGATGGTGTTTAAAAATTAAGGAATTCTAAAGCTTGATCACGTTGTTTAAATATCGCTATGGAGTCATCCACAAAACGTCTAGAAAACCGGACTTTGGCAGCAAATATTTTTATGGCTCATTTGGAGGAAAATAATTTTTTCTGAAGTTCCTAATTGATGTAGACTAAGGCAAAAGAAATGGACAGTGGAAGACAAAGATCAAGGAGAACAAAGGATAGCACTATGAAGGCAATCGATATTAAGAAGAAACGGCGCTTTTTTGTTTTGGGGACACAAACCAAAAACGGCTGGTGACGTCACCAGGGTGGCTGCCTGTGAGACAGCCATGTGATCCACGAGTGTGAACGAATAGCTTAAACACGTGTATTTCTTTAAAGTCAAAACTCCTGATTTTGTTACTTGTTTAGTTATATAATCTAACTTAACATAACCTTAACCTAAAAAAAAATGTAATGGACCGATTGAACCTGATTTAGTGAAAATGAAAAGTAAAGTAGCAGCAAAAATATATTATTTTAAAGGATAGAAATTTCTTGTCTTTATAAATTTGCTGAACCAAGACCGAGCGAAGCTGCCTCGCAGAAACCCTACACAAAAAGCGCCGAAGAAAGAACTAACGCCGTGGGCAAAAAAATATCCTAGACCGAAATCGAACCCTGGTTTCCTGATTTTCGGTCAGATGCTCTACCATTAAACTACTAGGCACTGCAATGCAAAGCAACACAAAACGTAACTCTAGTAAACCCCGTATTGCTCCAGTATCTCTGCATCTTTCTTCCTTCCTGCCGTCAAAATGTTTTTGAAATGCAAAAATTAAATTTGGCAAAAGCCCTGTAGTAGTTGTCACCACTCGTAGAACCTGTATTTGTTCTCTCTTTATATATATGGTTGATTTCTACTTCCCCATATATAAGGGGAGCTACTCTTTAGAGGATAATAAAGGGTGTTAGAGTAAACAAACACTTGGTTTGATAGTTTAAAAAAAGTTAAATGTTTTCCCAGAGATAATTGAGACGAAGTGAGGTGAAAATTCTCTCGTCACTTGGTCGTTAGTTGTAGAGAGCGGTGAAAGATGACTTTTTGAGTATTTGAAAATACGCCGTTAAAGTTTGATGAGAAGAATAAATTAAAAAAGAAGCTACACGACACAGTGAGAAATGGATTTGAGAGTAAGTGGAATGGAATGATTCCATAGGATATTTAGATATTTTATACTTTTGACCAAGGGTTATATATATATATATATATATATATATATATATATATATATATATATATATATATATATATATATGAAATAATATAGCAGGAAATGGTTTTAGGCATTTAGTGGCCGGACGTTTCGGACCTCAACTGGGACCATCATCAGCGACTAACGAGAGAAGGGGAAAATATTTACACTAAACTTTCAAAATACATTAAATAATGGTTTAAATTAAAAAGCGGAGCAAGGAAAGGTAAACCACTAAAATGGACAAATATTGAGTGGTATGTAAATAAATAATAATATTACATAAAATTAATAATATCTAGTGTAATTTTGCAAAAACCGGGAAGAAAATTATTTTTTTAATACAAAATAACTTAGGCTAAAAAATATAAGCTAAAGTGAATGGATTTAAGAAATAAATAACCCATTATATTATAAACAAAAAACAAGAACATAAATGTGAACAAATTGCAAAGAGGGGCTGAGCTGTATCGTTGGAGCATCTGACTAACGTAGGAAAACTATTGACGAAGAATGTTCAGTTTGTCTGTTGGTGGTTATTGGTTGGTTGATTATACAGTGAGTCATTTAATTTGAGAGGGGTAATTATTTAATTAGGGTTTATTTGATGGATGGAAAACAAATCTAGGATTTTCAACTGAGGATGAAGACAAGATACTAAACGATGTTGATGATTATCAGAGTGTTGCCTGATGGCTGAGACTTCTGGGTTGGAAATGGGACTGTCAGTCCTGTGAGACAAACCCTAATGTTTGGCGATCCTGCATTTTAGTGGCAAACCAGTTTGGCCCACATAACGACTATTGCAGGTCGCGCATTGCATAATTATAAACTCCTCAAGGTCGCAAGTAAATAGAAATTGACTCCTTATGGTGAAAAGTGGAATGCAAGGAAACAGGGCTAGAATTAATACAAAACAAGGTCTGATGACCAAAAAGTCGCGCGCTCTCACTTATTCATGATTTATGACCTTACGACCTTCAAAACTTTTAATAATTCCTGGACTAACCTTGGGAGTACCTTGGCAATTATATCATTAGAACATAAGGGTTTCAAATTCCGTTATAATCGGCCAAATAGTTACAATGTTACTACAAAAAAAGGAAAAACAGGGACCGACCGACATAATGAGATATAGGGTCACCCGCAACTAAGCGCACCTAAATAAAAATTGCATTGTGGGAAGTGGTTTGCGATGGTAGAAAGAAGTTTAGTGAATTTAGATGTCGAATGTTCGAGATAGGGCAATCTTAGGAAAACCTTCTGCTTTGGTTTAATACTTATATGTTTCAAGGATATATATATATATATATATATATATATATATATATATATATATATATATATATATATATATATATACACACACACACACTCGTATATATTTTAGAAAGAAATTTAGCCACTACTTTATCAAAAATAAAATCTAGTTAATAATTAAAATGTAAGAAATCCTTTAAATAAGTTATTTCTTCATGAAAAGCTAACAACTTTGAGCAAATATGGTTGGGGAGCTACTGAAAAGATGCGTTCCCACTCTGTTGGTTGTGGTTTTTCTATAAATAGATGTATTAAATTCGAACCCACTCAAACGATGTTAACATCCAAGAAAGAGATTTTATTTTCCGTTTATGTTTCAATTGAGAACTTTATGTTTGGATGCTGATGGTTAATAAGTTTAATAAATAAGACAACATGATCTTTGTGCTTGAAGATCAGGGAACAATCATCAATGTATCTTTTATACACAATTGGTTTGGATTGTAAAGGACAGCTACCATGCCACCGTATTTCATGGTGACACAAAATGCTGTTGCAAAGGAGGGACCAAATGGAGAACCTTCATGTTTTAAGTATAGCTCGTTGTTTAATAGACAAATGGTATCACCCAAAGCCACCTTTGAAAGCTTAAGGAATAGTTGTTTAGATAAATCGAATATTTCTCTCGTACTTTGAAAAGAGAGAATCTGCAATAATATTAATAGATTCTTGCACCCAAACATTAGTAAATAACGATTTCACATCGATTGTGGCCATAAAAGATTCAGAATTCCTAGGAATAGATCAATACTCGTACTATATATTTATATCCTTTTATTGCCTTTGTTCTTTACCTTTTTTTTGCCACTTCGTTTGACCTTGCTACCTGCTCCTGATAAACCTTGATGTGCTTTTACGTTCCCTCACCTACTTCTTCTTGTGTGATTTCTTGTCTGAGGATTGGGGCTTTACTTTTGCTTTCTTGATATATTAATTGTCTTGTAGTTATACTTGATAAGGAACTGGATAAAGTTCCTTATCAAGGATAACTACAAGACAAAAAATATAACAAGGTTATATATATATATATATATATATATATATATATATATATATATATATATATATATATATATATATATATATAAATAATATATATATATATATATATATATATATATATATATATATATATATATAAATAATATATATATATATATATATATATATATATATATATATATATATATATATATATATATATATATATATATAGAAGTATGGCCAAGTGTACGGGAATGTGCGCACACAGGCTCCAAGGTAGGCCAAGCAAGGCGACAACTGTTATTGTTTTAAGAGTGCGATTTGAATAGATATCTGCAGCTGCGTGACCAAGGAATATTCCAAACACAACGACAAAAATAGATTTTTAATACACACTAAATAAAAGGCACAACAATAAATATGGATATATATGGGTATATGAATAAGACGGAATTAGGTTCCGAATACTAATTAGATAACCAGGGTTATTGAGTGGTTATAATGCGAGATTTAGGGTAGTGAGTGATTTAGTTCCTTTGAACCTCGGGAGTGAAGCGGAGTAAACTTGGGGTGAGGTCTTGGTGACCTTGATTACTCACGGGGGTAGCCAAAAACCAGTGGCAGGTGGGGCTACCTTCTCGAAACTTGTGTTTTGCGAGATGCGGGCCTTTTGTCCTCAAGAGGTCACCGGGTCAAACCTCCGCACTCGGCTTGAGCGAGCTATCGGGTCTCTTGTTTTCAAGAGTTCACCAGAAGAACTTCGGAGGACGGCGTCTCCAATCCTTGATCCGAAGGCGGTTAAGAAAGGCTGACGTTGCCTCACGAAACTCTTCTCCCTGACCCGAAGATACAGGTGTGATGTCCAGCTCTTCCGTGGCTTGCGACCCTCACTCACACTTCTCGGGAGAGAGCTTCGTTGAACCGAACTCCTTTCGGGGAAGTGTCGTCTAACCAAATCTGTCTGTACTTCTTGGGAGGGTGCATATATACCCAGAGTTCTCCAAAACAGGGAGAGAGATTGAGACCTTCTCGAACCCTCATTATCGGCCGTGACAACCGAGCGTCTCCTTGACGGAGGGTGTAAGAGGCAGGGATCAGCGGGCCAAACGGACGACCAGTGGCTGGAGCCATAAAAGCTGTTCGCGGCGAACCTACAAAATAGATAAGTAATCACCCGACCTGAGGTGGGGGACGGGGGGAAGATTGAGATAGCGAGGAGGTAGTCTTCAATTTCAGCGTCATGCCTCGGTTTGAATTTTTGCGGTGACGTGGCGGCAAGTCCAAAAAAGGTGAAGTCGGAGGGTGGGGATGGGGAGTAACGGCTCGCTTTCTCTCTCCCAAAGTAATATCTTAGGAGGTGGGAAAATATATTATTCTAGGGGATCCCTCTACAATATATATATATATATATATATATATATATATATATATATATATATATATATATGCTGAGTTGAAATGATAAGTAAACTTGCAAACATAATTCTATTAAAGTCTCCGTACAACAGAGCGAGCTGTTTCATTTCACGGTGGCCTATATAACCTACTATTTTTAGTCGTGGGCGACTCTACATCTCACAATAACGGTCGGTCTCCGTTTTGCTTTCTTTTTGTTTTGGTAATAACATTGTAACTATTCGTCTGATTCTAACAAAATTTGAAACCCTTTATATTGTTTTACATTCTTTTTCGAGTTATATAATTTCCAAAGTCATCCTAAGGTTAGTCCGTGAATAATTGAAGGTTTTGAATGTTGTAAGGTCATATATCAGAATAAATGATACCACGCAACTTTTTGTCAGCAGACCTTGTTTTTCATGCACGTAATGCCATTATTATTAATGTAAAACATTGATAGTTTCACATTTTCGAGTACGCTTTACCTGTAATATAGACTATATATCTATTCAAATGATAGAGGAAAGAGACCAAATAATTTTCCAATTTTAAATCGATTTAAACAATTTCTATTTAACCTCAATATTTGTAAAAGCCAGAATTAAGAAGCTTAAAATTTACCTTTTCTCTATATCAAAATGGTTTTATAATTAAGGTCTTTCACTCTGTGAGTAATTGTTACCCGTACACAATCGGCAAGCAACGACTAGATGGCTGACTGGTTAAAAACGAGAATATCTCCCCGACCAGAAATTTACTGTACATAAATAAATGAGCAGACAATATACACGAGTTTATCTACGTAGAAATCTTCCAACCAATGCAAACTGTGTATCATTGGTGGGAAAAGTATGGGTCGTGGGCTAAATGTGGCTCACGATTGTTGAGAATAAAATAGCTAAATTAATCAATAAATTACAGGATATATAGAAACTTAACTCCTCACCTAATTGGCTGCTAAGGGAATGCTTTTAGACGATGATTGGCATCAAAGCTCGAGTCGGAAGCGTAACTAAATTTGTGGTAGGCCCCACACGCTTCCAAGGCAACGGTTGCAGAAATAATTATGGTACCAACAATATTAGTAATTTAAAGCTATCATTATTTTTTTACTAATATTCTTAATTGATTTTCATCATTTACTTTGCAGCAAACTATTTTATGCCTATTCTCCCTTTTTTCATTCTAATTTGAACAAACAGAACTAAAGGTGAGAGAATAAAACCGAAAATATGATAAATTTCGTAAATTTAATGAATGGAATTCTTTGATGGTGAATTTAATATAAATTCCATTCTAGAAACTATGTTAATCTCACCATTCAGCGGTTAGTCGTGTCGTCTATATCACAAGGAATTTTGAAGCATAATTGAAAAATGCAATTTAGATTTTTTTCTTGATTTTTGCTGAATATGAATATTGTGATATAAATCAGGGTTTCCCAACCTCGTTTAGCCCATGGCCCACTTTCAACCTGCAATCTTTGTGTGGCCCATGAGTTTATTATAGCCCTCCAAAATACTTCAATTTTACATAGGAATAATATACTCAATAAAGTTATCAGTCATGTGTATCTATTTATTGCGCATACAAGCATGAAAAATATTTTGAAAATCCAATGAAACAACTATTTATAACCATTATATCTTTTCACAATTTTTCTAATATAATAGATAACAAAAGCTTTTTCAAAATAAGAAATAGTATAACAAAATTGAGTTTTAAATGCATTTATTCAACGAGATCCTGTGACTGATGCACCTTAGCAAGTTTTTCTATGTCAGGATCCATGCTTGTTAGAGACAGACGTAGATCGCCTCGACTTAAAATTTCTAAGTGGTTTCGTTCCTTTGATAATAGCTGAGAGACTGCTAAAACCTGATTCTACTAGGTAAGACGTTGGAAAGGCAATATTATATAATTTAATATTCTCTCAGAGCGCTGGAAATTTGGCTACAATTTCATTACTTGTCCACAAGTTATGTATGGAGTCCGTGTTTAAATTTAGCTCGAACAATTTGATTACTCTGCAACTCAACGAGGTTTTCTTGTAGTATGATCAACATCAGCTGCATTTGTCTCAACTGGGTCTACGACCAAACTTGGAATCTTCATTTATAGGAGATCTTTGAACCTAATTTCATCGTTTTTTCAAATCATCGATTTAAAGGAAAATATCATCTTCATGCAGCTCCTCGAGAGTGGCAAGAGTGGGAAAATGTAGCAACTCCTTGCTACGAAGCTTTCCAAGAAAAGCACTGCTTGGCTGTTCGAAAATTAAAAGATTAGTACATTTTCCTTGGAACTGTTTGTTCAACTTATTTAGCATTTCATATATATCTAAAGAGGAATAATTCAACACTTTCCCATTGTTCAACGAAACGACGCAGATCTTTAGAGAGCCATCTCACCTCTGTATGCAAAATTAGTTTTCTAACCTCTTCATTATTGGCACAAACTTGGCGGAAAAGACGATCTTGAAGTGGATCTGACTTGATAAGATTGACAACCTTTATTACATTATCAAGAACATTTTTCAAACATCCCCCCAAATTTTTGCAATTAAATGCTGCTAATGAACCACGCAGTGAATGTAAAACACATTAGGGACAGCCTCTTTTAAATATGCAATAAAGCCCCTGTATCTACCTACCATACCAGCAACAGCACCATAAGTTGCACATGCTATTTATTATGTTACCCATTGGAATATTTTTTATTAGAAATAGTCCAATACTTCTTTAAATATTGTTGCTCCTTTGGTATCTGTGACAAGACTGCGAGAAAAAAACATTTCTTCTCTAATTTCACCTTTATCATCCAAAAACCTAACATACGCCATAAGAATTGCTTGATTATTCGGTAAAAGTGTTTCATGCAAAATTCCTTACTTGCAGAAGTGCAACTAGTTGGTTTTCAACATCCTCCGTCATTTCATCGATGTATCTTGATACTGTATTGTTGCTCAACGGAATAGAATCATTAATTTCTTGTGGACTCTGTTACAAAACAGTAGAAACTGCCACAGATATTGAGGGCAAAGTCGAATCTTCACCAATATTATGAGGTTTTCCGGTTTTCGCCTATAAGGTTGGAAATTTCATAAGATGCGAAGCCTTTGTCTAATTTATCCTGATACTTGGGAAATAAGGAAGTAACTGCTCTTTTTTTGGAAATCATCACAAAGTTTTGGGAAATAATTTAATAACACTGTGCAACAAATTTCGGTATCAGGAAAAAAACATAGATTTCATGTGTATTGAATTATGAAGTTGAGTGTGCTGAATTCGGATTTACTAACGAAAAATTCCCATCACGTAACATTTTATTCTAAATTGCCGATTTAATAATTATGTAATTGATACCGATTTCCACGATAACATACATAAATGTATTTTGCTCCCAAATTCAGATTAAATGTGTCCATTGTAATTAATTTCTGAATATATAATAAATCAGCATATTTGTTAGCATTATATAATGTATTGACCTACATTTTAGTATTTACTTCTTCTTTTGTAAGACGTTTCATGTGTATTACGCGTCAGGTTCCAGCAGAAGTCAGGAGGCCTAGCAGGGCTCCATTTTCCCTTATAAGTGTTTTCCATTGACGCTATATTTGATGGGTCCTATCTTCATGTTCATCACTAACACCTCCTGCATTCTCTGGGAAGAAGGACAGATGAGAATGAAGAAAGTGAATCTTCAGTGACATTGCATCCCAGATCTTGGTAGCACTTGATTAGGCTCTCCACTATACGCTCTCGCTAGGTACCTTGGTGCTTTCCCAGAAGTCCTTTGCATATATCTTTGAATACAAGCCATGTCGCTTGCTCAGCTTCATCTATTGTCGCCTCGAAGTCCTCATCAGCTATAAGTCGACAAATCTGAGAGCCTACGAATATGCCTTATTTAATTTTGGCATCACTTATTTTAGGGAAGATCGCTTTAAGGATATTGAAAACATGGCTTGTGATGTTGCAGTGCTTTGTTAAATTGTTTCATTAGGCCTAGTTTATATGCAGTAGTGGCAAAATGATTTTCTCCTTCTTAACTAGTGGCTAATAAATCATATTATGGCATTCAGGAGTCATAGTTGTCCGAGGTGACCATTCTGAATGTACATACTGTTCTGATCTGTCCCTACTGTCCCACTTGCAAAGAAAGCACATAAACTTGGTGTATCCAGTTTGTAGCCCATTAAGTAGGGCTACTACTTTCAAGTCCGCACAAATTAGCCACTCATGCTCTTTGTAACCACTTTTATGCTGTAAATGGATGCATCTATGACTAACCTTCACTCATTAGTATCATAGGTCAGCTCAAGGGCATTGAATAGGCTTCTAATATCATTACAACAAATCAAGTTGTTTTCAAAAGTGAAGAAATGTTGTAGATCTGCAGAATGCTTCCTAGATACTGTAATTCGTGCATGTTCATCCAACAGTTCCATTGTTGCAGACGTGAGGCCAGGAGTTCACTCTATTGATTAGTAAGTGTTAGATCACGAACTATATCATTGAGTTCCTGTTAGGTGATGAGGTGTGTTTTTTTGTCAGATTCATGCTGTGCCACATATGGTGTATTTTGAGATTTTGAATCGTTTGAGTTGCTCGGGTCATCGCTTGGTAGTTCAGAGGGCGGCTGTGTTACAGGAATTGCACTTGAATGTCGAACTGGGCGAATAGCAGACTTAAAATCTGGATACATGATAGACTTCTTGCCTTTTCTGTTGCGACCTGCAGGGAAATAAAATAAAATCAGATTAAAAATGGATATTACTGGCTGCGATCACTTGCAGAAACAATGGAAGTACAACATAATATGTATTTCGATCCTTTTAATTGATACATATGTTGAAAATATATTAAAAACCAGGAAAGAAAACACAGTGAATACTCACTTTTAATATCTGTTAAGTAGTAGTAGCAATCCGTTGAATGGTCCTATGGCTTCCTCGAGACCATTGGTACGCCAAACATGAGGCCAGGGCGAAAGGGAACTTGTACACCTGACCCAACATATGTGAGGTGGCCAGCGTTTGTCCTGGTCACCCACTTCACATCCAAGGTACAGCTCATAAAGTTTCTTCACATGTTTAAGTCAATTGTCTCTTGTATTGTCTTAATGTAACTGATCCACAAATATAAAAGAAACTGTCTGGAGAATTTTTGCATTCTCTAGGCATTTTAACCTGTAAAGAAAAAACACTGTGGTATGTGAAAAATAATATAAATAGTAATAGCAACAAATATTAAATAAAAAAGTAAAAATAAGAAGCATTTATAGTAAGTTGCAAAATTATCAAGCGTTACGTAAAAGTTACCACGGATTTGGACCCCATATAACTAAAAAGACATTGAGTATACTTTCATAAATTTCATAGGTTAGTTGACAAATACCTTAGGAACAGCCCATTAAAATATATCAAACTCCGCTTATAACTTTTAGAGTTGTCAGTTTCAGTCCAATCTTGTTTGCATTTAATGCCTAAGGAACCATAAGTGTATTTAATGTAAGTAAGATGGTAATTTACGAGAGAATGGAGGGTCGCAGAAAGAGACGGATGTTATATTCGCGATTTACGCCAAAAATAACCCTAGAAAAGGTTATTCTCATTTTCGTTTTTTTTTATTGTTTTACAGTGTTATTTGTCATTCCTTTCCTTGTGCTTACTATGCACATGATATTTAGATTTACCTGAGCGCATATTATCGTTAGAAAATTCTGGTATACATATGAGGCACATTGGCTTTGTTGCACATGCTATTTATTATGTTACCCATTGGAATATTTTTTATTAGAAATAGTCCAATACTTCTTTAAATATTGATGCTCCTTTGGTATCTGTGACAAGACTGCGAGAAAAAACATTTCTTCTCTAATTTCACCTTTATCATCCAAAAACCTAACATACGCCATAAGAATTGCTTGATTATTCGGTAAAAGTGTTTCATGCAAAATTCCTTACTTGCAGAAGTGCAACTAGTTGGTTTTCAACATCCTCCGTCATTTCATCGATGTATCTTGATACTGTATTGTTGCTCAACGGAATAGAATCATTAATTTCTTGTGGACTCTGTTACAAAACAGTAGAAACTGCCACAGATATTGAGGGCAAAGTCGAATCTTCACCAATATTATGAGGTTTTCCGGTTTTCGCCTATAAGGTTGGAAATTTCATAAGATGCGAAGCCTTTGTCTAATTTATCCTGATACTTGGGGAATAAGGAAGTAACTGCTCTTTTTTTGGAAATCATCACAAAGTTTTGGGAAATAATTTAATAACACTGTGCAACAAATTTCGGTATCATGAAAAAAACATAGATTTCATGTGTATTGAATTATGAAGTTGAGTGTGCTGAATTCGGATTTACTAACGAAAAATTCCCATCACGTAACATTTTATTCTAAATTGCCGATTTAATAATTATGTAATTGATACCGATTTCCACGATAACATACATAAATGTATTTTGCTCCCAAATTCAGATTAAATGTGTCCATTGTAATTAATTTCTGAATATATAATGAATCAGCATATTTGTTAGCATTATATAATGTATTGACCTACATTTTAGTATTTACTTCTTCTTTTGTAAGACGTTTCATGTGTATTACGCGTCAGGTTCCAGCAGAAGTCAGGAGGCCTAGCAGGGCTCCATTTTCCCTTATAAGTGTTTTCCATTGACGCTATATTTGATGGGTCCTATCTTCATGTTCATCACTAACACCTCCTGCATTCTCTGGGAAGAAGGACAGATGAGAATGAAGAAAGTGAATCTTCAGTGACATTGCATCCCAGATCTTGGTAGCACTTGATTAGGCTCTCCACTATACGCTCTCGCTAGGTACCTTGGTGCTTTCCCAGAAGTCCTTTGCATATATCTTTGAATACAAGCCATGTCGCTTGCTCAGCTTCATCTATTGTCGCCTCGAAGTCCTCATCAGCTATAAGTTGACAAATCTGAGAGCCTACGAATATGCCTTATTTAATTTTGGCATCACTTATTTTAGGGAAGATCGCTTTAAGGATATTGAAAACATGGCTTGTGATGTTGCAGTGCTTTGTTAAATTGTTTCATTAGGCCTAGTTTATATGCAGTAGTGGCAAAATGATTTTCTCCTTCTTAACTAGTGGCTAATAAATCATATTATGGCATTCAGGAGTCATAGTTGTCCGAGGTGACCATTCTGAATGTACATACTGTTCTGATCTGTCCCTACTGTCCCACTTGCAAAGAAAGCACATAAACTTGGTGTATCCAGTTTGTAGCCCATTAAGTAGGGCTACTACTTTCAAGTCCGCACAAATTAGCCACTCATGCTCTTTGTAACCACTTTTATGCTGTAAATGGATGCATCTATGACTAACCTTCACTCATTAGTATCATAGGTCAGCTCAAGGGCATTGAATAGGCTTCTAATATCATTACAACAAATCAAGTTGTTTTCAAAAGTGAAGAAATGTTGTAGATCTGCAGAATGCTTCCTAGATACTGTAATTCGTGCATGTTCATCCAACAGTTCCATTGTTGCAGACGTGAGGCCAGGAGTTCACTCTATTGATTAGTAAGTGTTAGATCACGAACTATATCATTGAGTTCCTGTTAGGTGATGAGGTGTGTTTTTTTGTCAGATTCATGCTGTGCCACATATGGTGTATTTTGAGATTTTGAATCGTTTGAGTTGCTCGGGTCATCGCTTGGTAGTTCAGAGGGCGGCTGTGTTACAGGAATTGCACTTGAATGTCGAACTGGGCGAATAGCAGACTTAAAATCTGGATACATGATAGACTTCTTGCCTTTTCTGTTGCGACCTGCAGGGAAATAAAATAAAATCAGATTAAAAATGGATATTACTGGCTGCGATCACTTGCAGAAACAATGGAAGTACAACATAATATGTATTTCGATCCTTTTAATTGATACATATGTTGAAAATATATTAAAAACCAGGAAAGAAAACACAGTGAATACTCACTTTTAATATCTGTTAAGTAGTAGTAGCAATCCGTTGAATGGTCCTATGGCTTCCTCGAGACCATTGGTACGCCAAACATGAGGCCAGGGCGAAAGGGAACTTGTACACCTGACCCAACATATGTGAGGTGGCCAGCGTTTGTCCTGGTCACCCACTTCACATCCAAGGTACAGCTCATAAAGTTTCTTCACATGTTTAAGTCAATTGTCTCTTGTATTGTCTTAATGTAACTGATCCACAAATATAAAAGAAACTGTCTGGAGAATTTTTGCATTCTCTAGGCATTTTAACCTGTAAAGAAAAAACACTGTGGTATGTGAAAAATAATATAAATAGTAATAGCAACAAATATTAAATAAAAAAGTAAAAATAAGAAGCATTTATAGTAAGTTGCAAAATTATCAAGCGTTACGTAAAAGTTACCACGGATTTGGACCCCATATAACTAAAAAGACATTGAGTATACTTTCATAAATTTCATAGGTTAGTTGACAAATACCTTAGGAACAGCCCATTAAAATATATCAAACTCCGCTTATAACTTTTAGAGTTGTCAGTTTCAGTCCAATCTTGTTTGCATTTAATGCATAAGTGTATTTAATGTAAGTAAGATGGTAATTTACGAGAAAATGGAGGGTCGCAGAAAGAGACGGATGTTATATTCGCGATTTACGCCAAAAATAACCCTAGAAAAGGTTATTCTCATTTTCGTTTTTTTTTATTGTTTTACAGTGTTATTTGTCATTCCTTTCCTTGTGCTTACTATGCACATGATATTTAGATTTACCTGAGCGCATATTATCGTTAGAAAATTCTGGTATACATATGAGGCACATTGGCTTTGTTATATTGCTTGGAGACTATTAAAGCCGTATGCTAAAAACTTGCTTGAGTATTGTGGCATGGTTTCTTTTTATCAGCCATGGGGAGTCTGTGAGGAAAAAGTAAGTTGATAACTACCTAGAATCGAAATACAAATATATTGTTATATGGTTGGAAAATTGACTTAATATAAATAAGGAATGAATTGCCTATTTTAAGTAACACTGATTTAGGAATGACTAAAATGATTTTAGAAAGTAATATACTTAATGAAACAAATATACAAAACTATCAGGGACGTATACTCTGTGTGTGCTACTTGTGTACCGCACAGGAAGCAAAATTAAATTTTAATTTTTATATCAAAAATTAAATTCATCCAATAATAGTTTGGGATTAACCCATTATTTGCAATTTACTATTGCGGAACTCACGGTACACCCTGAAAACTATAATTTACAATTTGTTATATTAGATAATTATAACAAATATTAGAGCTGAGTAAAACAGTTGAAATACAAGTTGCTCACCTAATATAATAACAAAACTGTGTAGAATTTAAAACTGCATTAAAGATAATTGTAACAGAACTGAAATGGTGGTGCAATCAATTATCAACTGTACAGTAATAACTCGATGTTTCTTTTCACAATGAAATCGGTATTTACAACGGCTGACTAATTAAAAGTGATTAAAACACTAAGTAATTAGCACATCACCCTAATATAAATATATTTTAATTATACACATGGATTTAATTTTATTAATCCATAGACTAGGAGTCAATAAAGGTTTTATGTCCCATTTAATGAGCTGTGGCCCATATATTAGCCATATGGCACACTTAAAATTATAATATTTCGATGGCCCACCTAAAATTTGCCATGACCCATTTTTGGCCATTTGGCCACACGTTGGGAACCGCTGATATAAGAGACACCGTTCAACCATTAATGTTTATTTGAATAATTTACAAGCGATTTTAAACTGAGAGAAGAATTAGCAGCAAGGCAACCAATGGAAGACGGCAACAGGAACTATTCACTGAAAGAAGTCGAGGAATGTCAAGCAAAATTCAATCTACATAGATTGGAATAATTTAGGGAGTCTATCTACTGATGGGTGCCCAAATCTGAGAGCTAAGAATAGATGAGTATTACGAAGAATTCAAGATAAAGTATATTAAATCAATCCTTGTCACATTTTTCCTTACTCCCTATTCTTTCACAAGAGGTTTACTGTAAACATGTTTAGAAAAAAGACAATAATAGGAAAGTCTGTCGCTGACTGACTTAGTCAACTTTATAAAATAAAGACCATTGAAACAAAGATATTTTATAAACTCATTGGATGTACTGTGGTTAGAATACACAGAGGTTATGCTTCATACAAATGCAAGATGGTTAAGTTTAGCCAATGTATTAAAAAGAGTGGGAACTACGAGACGAGATTACGTTGTCGTTAGGAATGAACCAAAAGCAAGATTTCTCCCAATTGAAGGATGTCCTTTGGATTCCAGATCTTGCATTTGCTGTTGATATTTTGCACCTTGTATTTTAGATATCAATTTGAAAAGGCAAATTTGAGCATGGAATTCATCATGAAGTAAATTTATTTATGTTTTAAGTATTGCTTTTTACGTAAGCAACTTGTTCATTATAAAACTTTGACACCGGTTGAAGTTTTTCCTGAAAACTGGAAAAATATTGATCCCAAGTGGAGGTTTTGCATATCGAGTTATCGATAATATTTAATGACTTTTTCATTTAAGAAATTGATTTCCGCCTACAGTTTGAGCTAATCCAACTTACAAGCGATTTTTAAGCATTCGGAACATTTTGATAAAAACATTAGGGTTACATTTTGGCTCAAATTCTATTTGTGAAGAGATATTTTCTATCATAAGGCTTACTAAATCTAGATTAAGAAGTGCCATAGCCGTGCGAAACCTTGAATCTAATGCTTAGAATTGCCACATCAGAAAAGATCTTGACTACCCGTTGCCAGCAGCCACTCTAAAGCAACTACATCAATTTCACTTAGAGACCAGCCTAATATTATCTATGAATCGTAGCATAAAGCTTGCCAATTAAAAAGTAATTGCATAATTACTCTGTTTATAATAATCAAGTGTTATTATTGCTGTTTTACTTTCAACTTCAACGTGAATATTTGGTATATGGCCCACGACACTTTAAAGAACTTGCGCTCTGTATCGTAACTCTACTTTGAGTTCATGAGTTCAGATTTTGAGAAAAGTCCTTGGCAAAAGCACTGTTTGTTCCTCGTTTTCTTACACATGAGAATATGGAAATTGATTTTGCTATTTGTGCTGATTTCATAGAAAATGCAAACAACGATGAAACACTATACATCCACAGAGGACAGTGTTGAGTGGAGAAGTGCCAACACACCTCCTAAAAAGAAGTCTCGTGTCTTACTATGGAAAAAAAAGTGATGCTGATTGTAGAAGAGTTGTTTGAAGGAATATGTCTAGCTAAATAAAACTGTCAGTCAAGAATTTTACTTGAATGTTTTTACTATACATCATTAGATAAAAACGTCTTGTTTCTTCTTTGCGGCAATACACGTCCCCATACTGCTCTTTGCATCGTTGATTATGCATTAAAAATATTCACTGTATTGGCACATGCTCCATATTTGCTAGTTTTCTCGCCTTGTGACTTTTTCTTGTATCCACGGTTCAAGCGGCCCCGAAAGGTAAACGGCATTTTTTTATTTAAGAAATTAAGAAAACGGTAATAGTTATCCAGGGCATTTCGGAAGATGCTTATAAGGCGTGTTTAGTAACTTGAAGAAACGATGGAAAAGATGTATTGATTCAATAGGGAACAAATTTAAATTAAAATGTATTTAGAATTTGTTTTTATTTTTCTCTTAGCCTCAGACCTTTCCGGAGAAAGGTAATACAGTTAGATGAAATGGACCCAAATCGAACCTATGGTCATTAATCAAACAAAAAAAATCCAAACCTAAAGTATGTTGGCATTTTCTTGTTTGAGAATTTACCTAGAGCTGTGACTGGAAAAATTGGTGTTTGCAAAATACACACCGATACTTAAGGACACGTATTTGATTGAACCCAGTAAGTTGAGGTGACAAGAACACGAGACCAGGCCAAAGATGACACTTGCTGCCTTGGGGTTCACTCTAGCAGAAAAGGCAAGATCCAAAATGCCACGCAGTATAACATTGAGATGAACGGAGTATCAATGACGTCGGGTCCCTCATCGAGAGGTTGCCTGGAGTCTTCGAGCACGCCGGATTTAACCGTTTTTACGTAGTTTGCTCTAACTTAGGGAGGAGACGGTCCACAGGACAATATTTGACCAGCGCCGGGATGAAGCCTTCTGGTGAATGTGGCTGGCCCTGCCCAGGTGGCCTTTGTAAGTGCCCATAGGACGTTCTGTGACTCGCATGTGTAGGTGACCACGCACTCCTCCCCCGTAAGGGGAACCCTTAGTAGCTTGTAACGTAACACTTGGTACCCGGAGGAGTTGCACGTCTTCCCAGCCTGAGTGCAAATTTGGGAAGCCCCGTTGTCACTGGGTTGACTTGAACTCTTTGTTGAGGCCTTGGAAAGTTGGTGCGCTTTCCCCTCGCCCCCACCTACCACTACTTTACCTTTTTATAGTGTTACTATTAAATACTATTATTATTATTTAAATTATCATTCTTATTATTTAGTATTATTATTTATTATGATATATTATAATTATTATTTATTGTTATGTATTATAAATATTTAATATGATTAGTGTTGTTATTATTTAGCATTATTTATTATTATCATTACGGCTATCCCCTCAACCTTTTCTCCCCACACTTTGCACCAGGATGAGCGTTTCCACTTGTACAGAGTTCGATCCGGTAGTCATGGTGTCTTGGTGGACTGCATGTCATCCTGGAATCACCTTGGACCAGGGTATGATATTAATAGGTGATGACCCACCCTACTTGTTAGTGGACCCACCTATCTCTGCTTCTCTTTATTACAAACCCTCCTACCCCTTTCCAAACTTGCTCTCCTATCCACAGAGACTATGGGTGCCTGGCGGGCGCACTTTCGTCCTCTACGGATCCTTAGTCGAGTGGCCGTATATACAGTGAGGTACGAGTACATACCTGCTGCAAAAGCAGAAAGCCAGCTGGCTAGAGCAGGTATTAGGCGCAGGGTTTGCTGGGCAGTCGACTCTGTTCACCTTCCTCTAGTACACATATAAGGTGGCTACACCTGCACCATCCTTTAGGGTTAAAGTACCAGGATAATTCAGCATAAATGGAGAGGTAGGTTTACAAAGCCCATCAACGTCGGACCGGGGCTGATTATATGTGTAAATGATCACATTCTGGAATTTCTGATCCTATGGAGACTTTTCTCTTGACCTCGCCACTCATAGGGAGGTCATAATATTTACTTTCCATGAGGCCCTTTTTTTCAATGTAATGATGGAGACAACTGAAAGCATGAGTGGGAAAGCGCATGGAGATCAGTATCAAAGCGCGGCATCGTCCTCCTTAAGTGTCGAATTAACACGAAACACCCTTTGACCGGTGGAGGCGGGAACCTCTCTTCATCCGTATGCAGCAAAGAAGCTTGCCCTTTGCTATCTTTAGAGTCACTCCTCAGGCAACTCGACCACTTAAAAGGAGATGGCCCCGTGTTCTTTCTCAGTAGTTCCTCCAACCATTTTCTACCGGAGAGGAGGCTTAATCCACTTTTAGGCCTAAGGGCTCAGGGGTTTCCCCCCACCCCTCTCTGTGGAGTCGCTTATAAACGATTGCATTTTTAGACAAATTGCATTCATCTCTATTCTATCACAGAGAAATGCCATGACAGTGGCCAGGCGGCCCAAAATTGGCATCTCTCGGTGGGAGCAACTCGATATGGCGAACTCGCTTAGGGAAGACAAGAGAAAACGGGCGCGTCAGGCCGTGCATCCTAAAATTCTGCAATCATATATTTTGACATTGCGGGGGTTGGCGTGACCTCTTCCCTCTCTTGCCCGATGGAGGGATCAGTTCTCCGCCCAGAGACTTGACTGCGACGTAAGACACCTCAAATGGCATCTTTGCTGCCTTAGGGAGGGGAGTACATGGAGCCCCTCTCTGAGATAGACATGGTCCCGGAGGTGACCCACCCCAGATGACAGGATCTTCCATGGAGTCGAACCCGGGCATGACGCCAAAAATTGAACCTAAGTCCACCCCTATGCAATCTTCTAGATGTCTTGGGCCCCCGATGACTCACAAGGAGAGGACGGAACTCCTCCTCTTGGTTGGTGCCCCTTTGACAGCCAAGACCTCCTGCATCTCGGAAAGGGATATTGCTTAGGCAGGTCCATCGGCCTAGGGGTTCATTCCAGTAGAGGAGGGAAGCGGGTAAATTCCCCATCCTCCTCTTCCAAAAGAAGGGAATTAGGAGTAGGAGGAAGAAGACTAAGAGGACTAAAGATTCCTCTCACTCCGTGGGGTTCCGGAGACAGATCGGCACGTCGGCCCTGAGGCGCCCTCGGTTGGGACTGTGTGTCTAGACCAAGACTAAAGTCGCAAGCGCGCTATGCAGACCCTCGATTTCGTTGGAGCCCCTCATTGAGAGACAACCTGGCATTTTTTAGCCCGCTGGCTTCAAACGGTTTCTGTTATTCGCTCCACTGAAGTCAACATTTTGGCTAAGGGCAACATGATTCATCCAAGGATGAATATGAGCTAGCTTGATTGGTATAAAGCCGAAGGTGATCCTTTTCTCGGACAGGAGCATTCCGGCGAATGCGTCGGATCGCACCCAGGCTGCCATAATAAGTGCCTTTCAGACACTTGATGGTTGGCCGATGAGTGTGACGCCGCACTCTACCATGAGCTACGTGAACAGTGTAGTTTACGCGATATAACTCGTGGCCTCCTCTATATATGACATGACCTTAGAGCTGGCCGACCATGGAGCAATCAAAGTCAAACGTGTGATGAGAAAACATGGAGGGGCCTCGAGACTCACCCCTAAATTCTTTGTCAAGTTCGACTGTGCCCCGCTACCTGAGTCTGGGCGTGCTGGTTGGTATCGCTACCGCGTGAAGGCACTCGTGCCACTGCCGGGGAGCTACTACTACTGGCTCCGCTTTGGCCATACAAATCTCTTCTATAGACGTGCAAAGTCGGGTATACTCGAATTATGTGTATGTTGCTCCAAAGCCGCACACGATAAGTCCCAATCGAGTATGGCCAAGTTTATTCAATGCGGAGAACCACACCCGCTTTATCGAAGCCCTGTGGTACGTATCTCCTGGCCGTTCTAGGCTACGGATCTTCTCTCATTTCGAGAAGCTAAGGACATGGTCCTGGTGCGGGCGATGCTACAAGGGGACATCTTATGTCTCATTTTTTTAAAAAGGTCACCCTCTGCTCCTGGCCACTCCAGTACTACAAGCACGGTCATTTCCGTGCCCTTTTTGAGCCCTTCTGCTCGTTTTACTCTCACGCTGTTACATTTTCCCATAAGGCGAAACTGCCGCGCGCCGTCACCGAGTCTTGAGACTCACAGGAGGAAACCCCCCTGAAGGTAGTCATGATGCCCTCCTCCGGTTTTCCTAAAACTGTCAACCAAAAAGAGCACAGCACACAAGGATCTTGGGTTGTTACACCTACCTCCAAGGGCTGGACTAGGTGACTCGAAGACGTTGAGCCCTCCAAAGCTATCACCTCCACATCCAAAGCCGCCACGCCATCCTAGGGTTTCGAGGCGGAGGGATGAAAACAATCGCATGACAAGCGCAGCCTCCACTGATACGTCCTCGAAGGAGACAGCGCCTTTTTTTTGGAAAACTACGCCCGAAATTCTGGCTCCGGCAAGCGTTTGGCCATTACCGTAGGGTTTTTCTCTTCGAAGAAGGCCCCTGCATCTCCTCCGAGCTGGTATATTCCTCTAATGGAATTAACGCGCTCCAGGCCAAATGGGAGGATCTACGGAGGCTCCTCTCTTCCCGTTTCCCGTTAGCTATTAATATTTGCAGACCATTCTTGGCGCGTGGTCCCTGTCAAGCCTTTCGTAATATAACAGGTTTACAAGCCCACCACCACGGTAATGGGGTCAGGCAGGAGAATGCGCCATTTACAGCCGGTATGATGGCTCCATTCTTCTCTTTCTACTGCTCAGTAATTTGAATGGTAGACGCCCTCTTTGGGGAGACTAGTCGATCATTCCCAGGGTTTCGGTCCTTGCCGACCTGATCGAGGAGCTGGATATAGGTTTCCTAAATGTGGATGAGATTACGCATCACTGCCCTAGAACCGCTTCATTTTCCTGTCTTGGTCTTTCCTTGTTCTCCTCGGATTCACAGCCTGATTTTGGGTGGGCAGTGCTCGATGACATACATGGTAATGATCACTTTCGCATCCAAATATCATTTTCTGGACCGCTGCCAACTGAGAGACCCTCGGTGGTGCTTGGGGTAGCATGGTTGTCCGCATTTCAGGAAATGACTGATTTATCTGTCCTAGTCGAGGAGTTTAGGTTGAGTTTTTCTCCGATAACCTCATCGCCGTGAACCTGACTACTATTGCTAGAATGTCTGGCTGTTTAACACACCAAGCGCTTCCGTGGGGGTCAGCCAGCTGAGTAAGAGACGGTCCTCATACATAAGCGTTATGCCTGCATGCGCTATAAGCACCGCCCGAACGATTTCAATGACGGTGAATTTCGTCGAGCTAGCGCCATGTTGCGGTATGTTTCGAAGCACGCCCGCGGATCTTCTTAAAGGGCATTCGTGTCTTCACTTACGGGAAGACCCCTTAGCAGAGTTGTGGAAGCGACTCAAAAGGAGACGAGGCAAGTTCTCGCCGGACACCACAATCTCGGATCGCGCGTCCGCGGCGGTGTCCTTTGCGACCACTTTCTCCGCCTTCTCTAGCCTTGATGGTGCTCCACCAGCATTCAATGTGCGTCTTGATATCGCTCAAGGCCGCTGACTGAACTTTATCTACAGAGGCGACAAGTTTATATTGTGTGAGAATTTCCGATCTCACTTCGTGCTCGAAAACCGCCCCTGGTACAGAAGATTTCCTGTGTGCCATGCTTCGACACCTAGGTAAACGAGGCATGGCATTTCTGTTAGATTTGTTCAACAGGATCTGGACAGAGGGCATCCTCACAGACTCCTGGCGAATTGCTACTGTGCTTGCTTTTCGCAAACTGGGCAGAGATTACCATACCCCGTCCGGTTTCTTCCCAAATCTCTCTAACTCCATGCGTGTGCAAGTTGATAGAAAACTTGGTAAATGTTCGACTAGCCTGTTTCCTGGACAGCGGAGGCCACCTCTCTTTCGCAAGTTCCACTTCATGCCGTCTGTGAGGCCTTCCTTCATAGACAGCATTATGCCACGTTGTTTTTCGATCTGGAAAAAGCGTATGATACCGCTAGGCGATACGGTATCATGGAGACTCTCCACACGATTGGGGTGAGGGAACGCCTCCCAATCTTTTTAGCGAGGTCGTCGATTCCGCGTACCGTTGGAGGGAGCTCACTCTGGCCAAATGGAGTAGGAAGAGCGTTTCCTGCAGCGAACTGTCCTCACTGTCCCACTCCTTGCCCTGAGTATCAACGGTATCACCTACTTGCCTTCTGCAGATGTGTTCGTTGCGCTCTACATGGTAGACCTATTGATAGTTTATGGCGCTGCCCAGATGCCAACAATAGCATTTATCGTTATGCCGTAGCGCACAGGTTTCGGTTCTCTTTGGCCACCACTAAGCTGGTGCACCTTTGCTGCTATCCACGTCTGCACCCAGACACGAACTTTATCCTATACGGACCTCACCTGGAAGTGGTACATTCGCGTCATTTTCTTGGTCTTGTTTTCGAGGGCACCAAGAGTCCGCGAGCACTGGGCCACCAGACCAGCGTTTCCCTCTTCCTATCCCCTACTACATGGCTTAATTCAGGGAAGCCCTCCAGGCTGGTTGGCAAAAAGGACCGGTGAAGGACGAGGGGAACTAAAAGTTGCATGCAATTGTGCCCTGACTGTTTGTATGGACATATCCCCAATCTTACGACAGTTTCAGGTTGCTTTCTGTCGTCTTCGAATTGGACACACTCGCGAGATGCATTGCTATTTAATAGAACTCTAGTCTGCACTTTATTGCGATGACTGCGTTGTCCTCTGGACTGTTCGGCACTTTCTTTTTGAACCTCCCAGTCTAGTTGATCTTAGCGAACGTTACCTGTCCTGCTATCTGGACTAGTGGGGTCGCTTCCACTTGCCCCTTGTGCTCCGGATTGGTTCGTGTACACAGACTTGTGGACTATCTGACTTTTTGGAGAAGGCTGGCCTCCTCCATTTCATTTCACTCTCTTTATTGTAGGTCGCGTTTTCCTGCCCCGGTGGGAGGCTTCCTTCTTCCTCTTGATGAGGAAACAGGAAGGTGCTTCGAGACTTACTCTTGCACTCTTCGACACGTTTAACCGTGATATGCTCCTTGACTTGATGCTATCTGGCTGTTATCGTGCCGTTGCTCGGCGTTACCATTGCAACCGATTCAAATTAGTGAGAACTGCTCCAAGGCCTTAGATGATGAAGCTGTATCGTGTTGAGCCGCACTTTGCTTCTTCTCTTCCTGTCTCCTAAAACCATAAGAGCACTCTATCACAGAACCCTCAGGAACCACCTTGTTAGTGCTGGTGGCAGTTCACGCGCTTCCTCCATTGCCAAAGCTACGGACCTTTCCCTTCCGCAACCCTTAGGAAAAAAGCGATCCGGTCACGCGCCTCCATTAAATCGTTAGGCTCAGAGGAGGCAAAACCGAAAGGTAGTCTTAAGGCCATCCCTTGTACTTAAAATTGTAGCTCCCAAAAGGAGGATAACAGCAATGCAGATTCAGCTTCCTCTCCACTTTCCGAGGCTGTATGGGGCATCATAGAAAGTACGCCTCTCTCGTGAAAGGTTTCTAAACAGCAGGAGAGAAAGGCTCGTGCGTCAAACCAAGCCTCATCCAGTAAACGATCGAAGGCAGCAGCGCTTTATCCGGCCAGCAGTCCCCGGAGTTTTTTTTTAGAAAGCTTGCGGCTATTCCCGCGATGGATTTTACATAAAGAAGGGCCCACGCATCTCTTAGGTGGGCCCTAGAGGGCATTTCCCCCCAATTGAATTAATATAGACTATGGACTTATTTGGGAGAGCTGCGAAGTCTTGTCTCATCCAATTCCTCTTTAGCCATGTGTCACCTTGAGCCTATATTGGGCGCGCGTTCGCTGCACATCTTCCCTGAAACCTCACCACCGCGGGATGCGAGCCTATTAGGTGGATGCTCATTTTGCACCCGAAATTGTCTCCGTTATCTTTGGTTTTACATACGTCCTCTTATGCAGTGGAAGTGCATCTACGTATGGAAATGAGGCACTCATTCGTGAATTTTAATGGTTGACCTGATCGCCATTTTCCTTTTTCCTACTCTAGTTGCATACATAACCAGAATCGGTTCAGCCATTTTGGATGGATGGCAAAGAAGATGGGATACGGCCCACGAAATCCTAAGGTTACGTGCCATTGCGCCGCGATTTTCCTGTATACATCCATATCCCCTCCCCAAAGCATCAAGGGCTTAGTTTCGTGTTCTGTCGCGGCCGAATCGGTCTCAATCGCGGGGCTCAGTGCCATTTGATACATTTCACACATGAGCCCCTACCAATACCACCTTGCGCCTTATTGTGGCGACTGCTTGATCCCCCAGACTCCCCGGCGCATTCTTATAGAAGTTCCAGTCTTAGGGTAAGGGGTTTCGCACCACTTATCCCACAACCGGGATGAGGGGGGCGGGGTCGCTCCCGGTTGTCACTTGTACTCTAGACGGCTTTATGCAGACATTGACTGTGGCATTGCGGAGTTTTGGGAGGAGCGAGAGGCATCTCCCTCCATAGTATTTATTACTTTAGGTGTGTGCTGCAAGTTCAGTCACCCGAGGAAGGGGGTTTCCATAGGGCGTTAAACTTGCCGGTTTCTCTTTTTGCTTTTCTTTGTTGGCTGTTTTCTTTTTGTTTGTCCTTTTTTGTCTTTTTAATCAACCTACAAATTGGTTAGTTTGTAATTTGGGTGGTAGCGCCCTTGTTTGCAGCCTCAAGAAGATAGCTCAAAGCTCTTTTAAAATCATTTCCTCCAAGAAAAGAATAACGTGTGGAAGTTTGGGGTGTACACTGAACTTCCAGCGTCTCTTCCCCTCACATTTTGGAGGTGGTACGAAAGGAAATAATCGAGCGGGAAATCTGCTTTCAATGTCACTTCTATGCAGAGAACAACGGGAAAATGTGTGGGTGAAAATTAACTTAAGAATGAGATAGGGAGAGGAAATGTGTCCGATGGAGAAAAGGAGCTTCTGTTACCATGGCGACAGGAAAGGGAAGTAGATGCGTGAGAAGAATTTGCTATTTTGAGGATCACAAGAAATAAGGTTGTATTATTATTCTTAACTTGAAAGTATAGAGCAAAAACCAGTGAGGGTATCAATGAAATCACTTCGACTTTTAGGGACTGCATCCAAAAATATCCATTTCCTCAAATTGAATCTTTGAAAATCGATTAAAAATTAAAAAAATTAAAATGTTTCTCTCTTAGGATTAAGAAATGATATATCATTTTTCGAGTTTTAACAAAAGTGACTAAATACACAACCAGGAAACAACGTGCCAAGTAGTCACTCCCTTAGGCTTCCGTAGCCATGGACCTTTAGCACATTTTTCACTACTAATTTTCCGATATCTCCATATGGTAATCAGTCTCGGAACCAGAAACATTTTGAAACAAAAATAACTTCCGACCATTAGAGAATATTCAATGAAATGAAAGAGTAGCGAAGCAAACGACGATTTTCAAATATTATATTTCAACTGGGGCCCAAATTTGCTGCCAGGTTCCGAATCCCTTTATATAAAATCTCTTAAGTCCAAGTCTAAATTCTGACCATTCTTCAACTCCACTTTTAATCGCATAATAACATTTAACTGTTAAATCCAACCAACCAACCAACCATTCAATCAATAATAAGCAACAAAAAAAATCACTTGCTTAGGTCACTCATTGTATACGTTGAAGAATTGTTGTGGTTTATGATCGTGTAATTCATTTGTATTTCTGTTAATTTCTCTGGGTGTGCGTGGCTTCCCAGCTGTTTGTTCTATCACTTCTCTCGCTACTTCTCTCATCACTTATGCGTTCTCTTTCCACCAATCTTGTACTCTCACTACGTCAGTGTTCACTCTGCTTAAGACCTTGGTCTTGAACTCTTGCTTCTTTGTTTCGTCTTTCAGTACTGTCCATCGTATCTTCTTCTCGTAGCTCCTCCTTCCTTTTCTAGGTCTTCTCAACCACACATCCATCACAAGCAACCGGTATTTTGGTGCAACATGGTCCCCTGGTATTACTTTATAGGCGTTAATCTCTACCAGATTTGATCTTCGATACATGATACAATCTATCTGGGTAGTATGGCCTCCGCTCTTTTATGTTATTCTGTGTTATTGCTTCTTGCGAAAGAAAGTGTTTGCAATGGCCAAGTTGAAGGAGACTGCCAAGTCCAGTATCCTCTCTCCACCTGCATTCATGTTTCCCAAGTCATGGCCTCCATGTATCCTTTCACATCCCTCGTTTTTCCGCCCCCACATGTCTATTCAGGTCTCTCCTAAGTACTACTCTCTATTCTGCAGCTATGCTGCCCATTTCATTTGCTAGCTTCCTCCAGAACTCGCCCCTCTCTTCTTGTGTTGATTCTGTCTGCGATGCATATGCACTAACCACATTTAAGATTCCTTCCTCACAATCCAACCTTACAGTTATCAACCGGTCTCCTCCTCTCTTTACTTCAATCACATGTTCCTTCATATCAATCGACACCACCACTCCAACTCCATTCCTTCCCTCTGCAGCTGCACTGCTGTAGTATACTTTGTATCCCTCTCTTAATTCCCTAGCCTTGTTGCCTCTCCACTTGGTCTCTTGTACACACAGTATGCTCACTTTCCTCCTCTCTATCAGCTCCACCACTTCTTTTCCTCGACCTGTCAAGGTCCCAACATTTAGTGTCTCCACTCTCAAGGCAACAGGAGCTCGCTTCTTTAGCCGCACCCTCTCATGATGTGGTAGCCCTTGCATATTCGATGAGGTCGGGCACTGCATCTGTGCGTCGCTTATAACTGGGTACGCCCTGGCATGGTATAATATTCTTTGGTTGTAGCTCATCTTGGTTTTACGGTCGAATGCCCTTTCTGACATTAACCATCCCTATTTATCCGGGCTTGGGATCGGCATAGAGTTGTACTGGCTTGTACCCCCTATGGCTGAGTTTTTGCCATATATATATATATATATATATATATATATATATATATATATATATATATATATATATATATATATATGTATGTGTGTGTGTGTGTGTGTATTAGATAAATGAACACTGAGAAATCATTATTCCGCAGGAAAAAGTCTCCTGGAATTGCACAAACCTCCTCAAGTGCGCCATTCCTGCGACTGGGTAACCATCTATTTCTCTGAAAAAGGGATATTTCAAGAAGCTTTTTTTATAGGGGTTAGCGTTGGTACTTTAACAGAAAACGAAAATTGCATATATTCTCGCGGCTTTTTGTCCATCTACATCTATTTCGATAGTAAAATTATTGATTCAAATTTCGAAATTAAATTATCTAGGCCTTGTTCTAGATCGACCTCATTACCAATCCACTTGGGATATCTTAAAAGGGTCTTTAAAAGGTTTGGTGTATTCTGATTAATCCTCCAAAATATTGAGCATCTTGGAAATATAATTATCTTCGTCTAAAATAACTTTACGATTCCCTTTCTCAGACTTAGAGATGACAAATACTCATTTTTACTCAGATTTTTTAAGGCATTAACTAGAATGGAAGATAGATTGCGTTTTTTAGGAGCAATATAATTAATTTTGCTGAACAAAAACATTTTAGATTTCAAAGGGGAGAATAGTAAGGGATTTAAGGAATTTTCCCAAATTACTAAGAAAATTAAGTATGCATCTAGAATCAAAGTTAAATTTAAATCATCGGAGGTAATCCAGGGCTGAGTTCATAATAAGAAAGTTCTGATGACGATAAGTTAACAATTTAATGTTCATTACTAAATTTAGCCTAACCACCTTTTTTTAGAAAAGTCTTAAGAACTTCTGTTCCAAATTTCGAGACGTGGGCCCAATTAATGTCTTTGCATGCGTGAATATAATCCGACAAAATAGTGAAATCAAGGTAGGTAACAAATGAGTTACGCTCAGTTGTAAAATATAGATAAAATGTTTCCTTACCGTGAAAAATCACCACCAAAGTTATTGAAACATCGAAACTAAAAATTTAGGAATAATTTTGTTATCTAAACACTAATTAAGAAACTCGGATTTACACTTTTTTACCGTATGTACGAATTTCTGATTTTTTTTTGTAGTAGTAAAGGGGTATTTAAGAAAAGAAAGTTCACAAAATTTAAAACTCGGGTGGGTATCATGATAATAAAATCCTGCAATAACCGCAGCACTAAATTAAATTCACCAATCCACAAATAAAGTAAAACAAACAGCAAGCTTTCGAGAGCGTAACATAACATGACATAATTTTACGGATGACAAAAGCCACAAGGGCCTCTTCAAGCAAATCTGAAGGAAAAGATATTTCGCAATTATTGATAATGTGGTTGACCTTGAACATGTAGAATCTAAATTCGAAATTTTAATCAATTTATTCTACTGTGGAATTCGAAAAGGAAGCACCACTTCCGTTTCTTGATGTACTTGTCATGCACTCCAATGATCAGCCATCATTTAAAATATTTAGGTAACCTAGTCATCCATCCGTCATCCATGCCTTTTCATTTCATTCACCAAAAAAATCAGACGTGGATTTATCTCTAGGTTGTTACCTTGAGCTCTTCTCATTTGTGACTCCCAATTTCTTGATGAGAAGATTAAACCCTTTAAACTCTGTTTTATCAAATTAGACTGTAAACAGCACTTAATTTCAAACACTGTTAAACAAATAAAATGTAGATTATATTGTGACAAAATAACAACAAGGTCTGCTGACCTTACAACCTTCAAAACTTTCAATAATTCAAAGACTAACATTAGTCGTTGAGAGAATGTAAAACAACACAATAGTTTCAAATTTCGTTAGAATCGGCCGAATAGTTATGATGTTATTGCCAGAACAAAATAATTCATGGGCTAATCTTGGGAGGACTTTGGTAATTATATCATTCGAAAGAGAATCTAAAAGAACAGAAGGGTTTAAAAGATCGTTAGAATCGGCCGAATAGTTAGAATTTTATTACAAAAAAAAAACGGGGAACGACCGACATATTGAAATGTACATAGAGTAGCCGGCGACTAGACTTGCACGTGACTAAAAAGACGAGAATAAAAGGTAATCTTATAGTTTAATGAAGGTTCCTATCCTTCTTTCACGACGGGATTCAATCTTAATCCCCGATAACATACAGATCGTTACTTCGTTCCCTAATAATATTGAGAAATTAACTAAACATAAAATTACTTCATCACGAAAAGTTGATAGCTGCATTTAAGTGTTGAACTGCTCTGTATGCTCTAAACATAAATAGGTAAAACCTTGGAGCTAAATCGCCGTATTTACCAGTATAAATATGATATTAGGACGTATAGAGAAGGTAACTGTAGCCAAACACATATTCGAAAAAGATAATCCAATTGATTTTAATTGAGCTATAATTATTAAATCAAGGTCTGCTAACCAAAAAGTCGCGTGCCCTCACTTATTCTGATTTATGTCCTTAAGACTTTGAATACTTTCAATAATTCCCGGAGTAACCTTGGGAGGACCTTGCCAATTCTATCATTCGAAAGAGAATGTAAACACTTTAAGGGTTTCAATTTTGTTAGAATCGGCTGAATAGCTATGATAATATTGCAAAAAAAAACAACTAATTCCCTGGCTAACCTTGGGAGGAATTCGGCAATTATAATATTTAAAAGAGAATGTAAGACAATATAAGGGTTTCAAATTTCGTTAGAATCAGCCCAATAGTTATGATGTTATTGCCCCAAAAATCTAATTCCCGGGCTAACCTTAGGCAATTATCTCATTCGAAATATATTGTAAAACAACATATGGGTTTCAAATTTCGTTAGAATTGTCGGAATAGTTATGATGTTATTGCTAAAAGAAAATAATTCCGTGGCTAAACTTGGGAGGCCTTTGGCAATTATATCATTCGACAAAGAATGTAAAACAACATAAGAGTTTCAAATTTCGTTAGAATCGGCCAAATTGTTATGATGTTATTGCCAAAACAATGTAATTCCCGGGCTAACCTGGGAGGACTTTGGCGATTTCATCATTCGAAATAGAATGTAAAACAACATAAGGGTTTCAAATTTCGTTAGAATTGGCTGAATTGTTAAAAAAAAGCAAAACGTGGACCGACCGACATAGTGAGATGTAGAGTCGCCCGCGACTAAAAAGTCACAATTTTCTAAAAGCTTATTAAAAAGCAGAACTAAATTATACTAAAATATATATTTTTTCAAATTAAAATGGCGGGCCTTAACCTTTTGTCACACCTCATTAATGAAATTGGAAAGGCGAAAAAATGGTAACATCCTAATTGCATAGTTTAGAATACTGTGGTATAGCATAGCACATTACAGCATAATATAACATAACATATTATAGCATACTATAACATGCAATAGTATATTATAGCATAACATAGTATAGTATAGCATAGCATAGCATAGCAAAATATAGTATAGTCCGTTATAATATAGTATAGTATCTCATAACATAGTATAGCCTAGCATAGAATATCCAAGTATAGCCTAGTATTGTCTAGAATAGTAGAATATTTTATAGTATAGCCTAATATAGTCTCGAATAGTAGCCTGGCAATACCTAGCTTACCGTAGGATAACATACAATAGTATTTCCTCACCTAGCATAATAAAGCCTAGCATAGTATGACTATCCTAGATGGCCTAACATAGTATATCCCGCCAAGCCTAGCATAGTATAGTATAGCATAGTATAACATAGTAGATTATGTTATAGCATAGCATAGCATCAGATAGACTAGTCTAGTCTAGCCTAGCCTAGCTTAGTACAACCAAGTCTAGCCTATGATTTCCTATAATAATAGAATTTACCATACCATACTCTAGCGTAGCTAGCATAGTATAGCCTAGTCTTACATAATAGAGTTTAGCCTGGCATAGTATGACTTAGCCTAGACTAATCTAGCCTAGCCTAGCAGAGAATGTATAGTGTGGCATATCTTAGCCTATAAACCATAGTAGGCCTAGCCTAACAAAAACTAGCCTAGTACAACCTAGCATATGTAGGATAGTAAGGTTTACCATAATATAGCATAGTATAGTTTATCATAGTATAGCCTAGCCTAGAATAGTAGCCTAGTATAGTTTAGAATAGTTTAACATAGTAATGCCTAGCCTAGCCTTTCAAAGCCTAGCATAATATATCAAACCTATATTGCCTACCTTACCCTAATCTAGCTTAGCATAGTATAGTATAAGCATAGTATAACTTAGCCTAGCATAGTATAAAATATTCTAGCAGAGTATAGCGTAGCTTACCATAGTATATCCTATCCTATTTTAGCATAGAATATATTAGCATAGCACACCCAACCATAGTCTAACCTAGCCTATACTAGCTTAGCACGGTACACTATAATCTAGCCTAGTCTAATGTAGTATAGCCCAGCATAGCATATCCTTGTATAGCCCAGCTTAGTATATCATAGCATACTATACCCTTGAGTAGCCTAGCCTATTATATACATGCTATAGCCTAGCATAGTATGTATTAGAATAACCTAGCTTAGTATAGTATACCCTAGCCTATCTCAGTGTATCCTAGCCTAGCCTCGCTTATCAAAGTATAGCCTAGCCTG
Source organism: Ceratothoa steindachneri (assembly GCA_963969495.1). Classification (NCBI taxonomy): domain Eukaryota; kingdom Metazoa; phylum Arthropoda; class Malacostraca; order Isopoda; family Cymothoidae; genus Ceratothoa; species Ceratothoa steindachneri. The sequence goes on along the minus strand of OZ018318.1, from coordinate 132,223,052 downwards.
CCTAGCAGAGTATAACCTAGCTTAGCTTAGCGCAGCTTACAATTGTACATTAAAACTTAGTCTAGCCTAGCTTATCTTACTTTAGTCTAGTATAGCCTAGCTTAGTTAGGTTCACTGTAGCCTAGCCTAGTATATTCTATCCTATCCTAACCTAGTTAGCATATTCTAGCCTAAACTAGCATAGCCTGGTATAGTATATCATAGCCTACTTTACCCTACCCTACTCTACCCTAGTTAGTATGAATAGTATAGTATATCATAGTATTGCCTACTCTAGACTAGACTATTAGATCTTAGCCTAGGCTTGCATAGCATGCATAACATAGCCTAGCCTACCCTAGCAAAGCCTCACTTATCTTAGCCTGGTATAGCGAAGACTAGCCTAGTGTAGCATAGCTTAGAATTCTATAGCGTAGCCTAGCCTAGTATAGCCGTCCATGCCCTGCCTAGCCTAGTATAGCCTTTCATGCCCTGCCTAGCCTAGCCTAGTATAGCCTTCCATGCCCTGCCTAGCCTAGTATAGCCTTTCATGCCCTGCCTAGCCTAGTATAGCCTTTCATGCCATACCTAGGCTAGTATAGCTTAGCCTAGCATAGCATAACCTAGCCTAGCATTAACTATCCTAGACATGTATAGCCTATACTATACTATTATATCCTAGTCAAGAATAGCTTATTATTGTCTAGCCTAACATACTGTCGTGGTGTGACATTATATTATATCAATACCATATTATATCTATGGGTTAAGGACTAATAACTTAAAGGCGAACCGACAAAGGGGTGGAACGCTACGAGTTTCGACGCGCGGAGCAGCGAGAATAGAGTGCAAAACGAGGTCAGGTAAAATTTGGGCAATGGCACAGTTCAAGGTTATTTAAAGAGGCATGTACAAAAATATAATTTTATTTACATAAAATAAGAGAATCAATGGGCAAAATTATATTGGTAAATGAGGGACGGGGGAGGAATTGCAGAGTTATGCATCAGACTCTGAAGTTAGAAATTAATGCGTTACAGAAGGAGACTATTCCAATTGGGGAGGATTAACTCAAATGGGTTGCTGAAGGGGGGGGGGAGTTGGCTTACGGAGGATTCCGGGTGAGACGTCAGGGTAAGGTTTCACGGATGTCTTCTGCCAGCAATAAACGTGAGGGCGAGGGCACTCGGAGCTTCTGAGCGGGAAGTTGACGTGATGACTGTTCTCCAAGGAAGGGGGGGGGGGGGGGTGACGTCCGCTCCAGGAAAGAGTATTTCGGCCACCCGAAGACGAGGAGGGAACGAGAAGGGCTTCTACAGGAGTTGATGAGTGGAGTCGGGAAAAATCGCTCGGTGGCGATCGTCAAATGGAAATACCTCACTGGCTGGGCTAATTCCAACAACACGAAAAGTTCAGCCGTCACTTTGCTTCGTTGTTAAGCACCTGACTTGGAACTAGGGGGAATGCTTCTTGGATCCTGGTGGGACTCCTCAACTCTGTATCTCCAACCTGGAAGACGAGCCCTATATATCCGAAGCTCCCCCCGCAGAGGTGGGGGGGAAACGTGGGGTGTTTGGCCAGCGCTAATCTCAAATGGCCTCGAACCTTCACGCCCAGGCGATTCTAACCCGCGAAAAGGTGGTCCGGGGTGGATGCGGTTCGAGGCTTCCGCTTGTGGAAGGGGGGGAGGGGCTTCCTAATTTAAGCCTAACCAAATTCTAGAATTTTCTTTAACGCATGGACGTCACTTCCATGCTGGAAAAGAAATTCCACGTGGAAATCCCCCACACATACTATTTACTATCCTAGCATAGCATATTATAGACTAAATTAACATAGTATATCTTACCCTTGTACATTGTATCTTATCATAGCTTAGCATAGTATAACCTAACATATAATATCATAGCATAGCATAGCCTATTCTAGGATTGCCTAGCAGAGTATAGCCTAGTCTAGTCTACAGAGTATCGGCCGAAAAGTTATGATGTTATTGCCAAAACAAAATAAGTTCCGGGATAACCTTGATAAGACTTTGGCATTATATCATTTGAAAGAGAATGTAAAACATAATGGTTTTGAATTTCGTTAGAATCAGCCGAATAGTTATGATGTTATTGCCGAAACAAAATAATTATCCGGCTAACCTTGGGGGGACTTTAGCAATTATTGCACTGAAAAGAGAATATAAAACAACATAAGGGTTTTAAATTTCGTTAAAATAGGCTAAATAGTTACAATGTTATTACCAAAACAAAAAAAAAGCAAAATGGGGACTGACCGACTGACCGACGACCGACCGACCGACCGACTGACCGCCTGACATAGGGAGATGTAGAGTCGCTCGCGAGCTAACTTGCACGCGACTAAGAAAGGTTTATGATACAAACATTCGCAAACGTTTTGATGCATTTTACATGAATAAATTTGACATCTTAAATAAATATAAAGGTAACATTGAGTTTGATAACTTTTTTTTCTGAAACTTCAAATAATTATTTGATGAAAGATAAATGTCTTTGTCCGTTTTTGCTTACCTGTTTACCTGTCTTATCACTGACCCACGGGATAAACAAGTGTTGCGCTTATGGAATATATAATTATTAAAGTGAGTGCGTTTGATTTTTGTTTGTTGCAGTCTCGACTGCTCGCTGTTTGTTTTATTTTCTATGTGGATTATTGAATTCAAGTTAGTGCTGCGGTTGGTGGTACAGTGTAAACACCACCTCTTCACGTGGTTTAGCCCGCCGGCTGAGGCGGTGTACCGGGGTGTGGCGCTTGGAGCCATCACATGAGAGTTTAGGAGATGGATGAGGACCAGTGATGCTCTATTCAGAGCCTTCTATACCCCATATATACAACCTTGGCCAAAATTATGGAGGATGTATGAAAAAGTGAAGAATATGATTGAAACTCATTTATTTCATGCTTGACATAATACAAGTAAAAACTTTTGCGTATATTAATTCAATGATTAATATTTGATGTGTCCTCCTTTTGCTTTTACAACCGCTTTTATGCGTTTTTGCATGCTTGAGACAGTTGGCACAGGTGGTTGGCTCAATTTTTTGCCACTCTTCATGAATTTTGGAAGTTAATTCACTTTTTGAAGAACATTTGTGCATCCTCACTCTTATGCTCAAGTGTAACCACAAATGTTCAATGGGGTTGAAGTCTGGATATTGAAGGGGCCATTCCATCAACGTCACCCCTTTATTTTCAAACCAATCCTTTGAGACTGATGTGTGGCATGGAGCATTATCTTGTTGGAAGATTACACCACTTGGTATGTCATCATTGAAAATTTTACTGAAGGAAGGTTGATAAACCTGGTCTAACATGCGGGTGTAAGTGTTGGAATTCATTCTGCCCTCACAAGTGAACAACAAACCTTGACCGGATGACGACATGCAGCCCAAACCATTACACTGCCACCTGCCATCTCATATCATAAGCTTCCCCAACTCTTCGACGAACATGAACTGCTCCAGGTTTCCAAAGATATGAGGAGAAATACAAATTTTACTGATCATTTTTGGTATCCAATTAAAATTTTGGTATCCAATAAAAATGTGTACAAGCGTAAAGAAATTGTGGAAACTAATGTGGAGAACCTACCACAAAGTTGCTTTCATCAGACAAAACAATTTCAGCTCAGTCATCATCAGTCCAATCTTCATGCTCTTTTGCCCAGACAATCGCTTCTTCTTGTTCACCTGAGACAGACATTGTTCCTCTCTAGCCTTACATTCTTTGATCCCTGTTTCTAATAAGCTTTTTCTCACTATGCGTCTTGATATCTCTTTGTTTGTTGCTGCCCGAAAGTCAGCCGGTACATCAGAAGAGGTTTTTAATGTCCTTTTCAGCAATCTCTCTTCCCTCAGAGTTGTACACCTTTTTCAACCTTGACCTTTAATAAAATTGGTTTCATTGTACCTTTTAATGGGTATTTTGACATCATTTCCAGAGCATTTCAATTTTCTTGCAACTTTGACTTGGGATAATTCCTCTCTGGACAATGCAATGATTTGAGCTCTTGAGCTTCAAGAATCTGTTTATTCGGAGACATTTTTAACAGACAAGGTCTACTGACCAAAGTGGCCTGTTCTCACTTATACTGGTTTATGACCTTATGACCTTAAAAACTTTCAATAATTCCCGGACTATCTTTATGAGGACCTTGGCAATTATATCATTCGAAAGAGAATGTAAAACGATATAAGGGTTTCAAATTTCGTTAGAATCAGTCGAATAGTTACAATTTTATTACCAAAACAAAATAGGCAAAACGGGGACCGACCGACCAACCAACATAATGAGATATAGAGTCACCCGTGACTAAAGATTACTACTTGTGAGTTAACAATAAGATAATCACTGAGAAAATAGGAATAAACGTTAGTATCACACATTGAATGGCAGGAGGTTTTCCCATCCACTTATGCACCATATGCAAAACGCATTAAAGCGGTTATAAAAGCAAAAGGAAAACATATAGAATACTAATTATAGATGAGATGTGCATTCATTCTTATTCTTTATTTCTTCATGCCTGCCCCATAATTTTGGCCAAGGCTATATATATATATATATATATATATATATATATATATATATATATATATATATATATATATATATATATATATATCCGCAAGAGAAGTCTCCTGGAGTTCCTCAACCCTCTTCAGGAGTGTTACTTATACGACTAAGCAACCATCCATTTCATAGACAAAGAGAAATTTCAAGAAGCCTTTTGTATCCGCTAACGTTTGACTTCAACAGAAAACGGAGAATGTGAATTTATCCGCGGATCTTCGCTCTTTCCATTTCAAAACCTCGAACCCGAGTCCGACCCTGTACAAGCTTCTCCCCAGACGGATCGCACCCGGAAGACTCACTAGGGTCCTACTCAACCAGCTAGTGCTCCTCTGATAGCTAATACCTTCTCTATCTCGGAGAAGGATCTTTCTGAGGCCTGCCCATCCGGCCCAGGGGTTCCTTTCGATGGTGGAGGGAAGCGCACTCATCCCCACCATATTTTTCCCCAAAGAAAACAAGTAAGAAGAAAGTTAGGAGAATTAAAAGTTCCTCTCCCTCCGCGGGGACTCTGGGAACGAACGGGTCCGCTGCCGCTTCGTGGGGTGACCAAGCCAAGATCGATACCTCTAGCCCAGAGGCGCCATCGGGTGGTGGGGGATCCCAGACCAAGACCAAAATCTCTAAGTGTTGAGCGGAGCATCGATTATGCCGAGGGCCCTCATTGAGCGACTACTTGGACTTTCGAGCCCACTGGCCTCAATCGCTTTCTAGTTATTACCTACAATGATGGCATTTTGGCCAAGGTCAACATGATTCATCAAAGGAGAGCATTAGCTAGTTTGATTGACAGAGAGCCGAAGGTGTTCCGTTTCTCGGACAGGAGCCTTCTAGCGAATGCGTCGGATCCCTCCGAAGCGGCCATGATTAGTGCCCCTTGGACAATTAATGGACGCCGGTGAGTGTGACGCGCACTCTAAAATATACTTCCTTAAATGAGTGGTCTACGCGAGGGAACTCGTGGACTATTCAATAGATGACTTCAACTCAGAGCTGGCCAACCATGGAGTGGTCAAAGTCGAAAGTGTGATGAGAAAACAGGGAGGGTCATCCTACACTCTTCATTACGTTTGACCCTGCCAGGCTCTCTGAGTCGATGGGTGCCAGTGATATCGTACCTCGTGAAGGCATTAGTGCCATAACCACAGAGGTGCTACTACTACGACCGCTTCGGCCTTACGAATCGCTCTGATAGACGTGCAAAATCTGATTTACACGAAGTCTGTGTAAGTTTTACCATTGCCACACATGATAAGTCCCTATCGTGTATGGCAAATTGTGTCAATTTCGGAGAGCCGCGCCTGGCGCTGCCTGAGACGTCTTTTGCCTCAATTTTTAAGATCGCACCATCTCTTCCTGGCCCCCTCCAGGTCAAGGAGCACGGTCGTTTCCGCGCCCATTCGGAACCATTTCTGCGGGTTCTACCCACCCCGGTCGCTCTCCTGGTAAAACTGACGCGGGTCATAGGGGTTCACATCCAACCTCGCCAGTGTGACCTTTTCCCGTAAGGCGAAAGAGCTGCGCACCTCCATCGAGTCGTTAGACTCACATGAGGCAACATACCTGAAAGTGGTCGTGAGGAAGTCTTCCCGGGTTCCTAAAACTACCCCCCGAAAGGAGGACAGCACCAAAGGAGCTTCTACTCCTACCCCCTCGCCCAAGCTTGGTTTGGATACGGTGGATCCTATAAAAGAGGTACCTCCTCCTCCAAAGCCGCCCTGCCCACATAAGGTTTCAAGGAGGAGGAAAGAAAAGAATCGCATAGCGAGTCCACCTCACCCCAATAAGTCCTCGAAGGCGACAGTGCCTTCTGCGCCTTGTCCAGCCAACAGCACCCGGAGTTCTGCCTCCGGGAAGCGTACGGCCAATCCCGTGAGAGTTTTCTCCTCGGAGAGGGGCCCCCACATCTCCTACGAGCTAGCTCTGGAGGGCATATTCCATCAATGGAGTTGTATCGGACTCCAGGGCAGACAGGGAGAGCTGCGGAGGCTCGTTTCCGAGTTAGCTATATGCATTTATGGTCACTTATCATGGTATAAGGGTTTGGCAACCCCACCACCGTGGGATGGGTCGCGGGCACAAAGATGCGCGATTTACACCCGGCATCATGTATCCTTTCTTCTATTTGCTATAAATATCTCATTTCCGACAGTGGCAGTTCAGCTACACCATGATAGGAGGTATACTGTTATTTCTACGTACATTCCATCGTCATTCGACTTTGATGCGGGGGACTATATGTGGATAGGTTTGCCCATCACTGCCCGAGAACCACGTCATTTTCCCGTCTTGATCTATCCTAGTGTTATCTGGATGAACAGCCTAATTAAGGGTGGTAGGTAGTCGATGATCTCTATGGTAATGATCACTTTCCCATTCAAATATCTTTTCTGTACCGTTGCTGCCTGAGAGACCTCTCCCATGTTGTGTTTAGGTCATTAGATACGGCCGTTGAGTTCTCCGGTAACTTCTTCACCCTGGACCTAACTAATATTCCTAGAACGTCTGGTCATTTTTTACGCTGACCGCTTATTGGGGGGGGGGGGGGGGCAGCCGAGTGTGAGACGGCCATCAAACAGAAGTGTTATGCCTACATGCGCTTAGCGTCGCCCGAACGATTTCACTGTCAGTGAAATTCATTTATCTAGGGCTAGGTTCTAGTGTGTCTCGAAGCATGCCGCCACTCTTTCTGGCGGGCAAACATTTCTTCCCTTAACGGGAAGACCCCTTTATCAGAGGTGTTGAAGCGAGTCAACAGGATTCAGGGCAAGTTCCCGCAGTACAGACTCCAGTTTTCCAGGAGAAGGCTGCCAACTGAACTTTACCTCCAGATACAAATAGCCCCTTCAACGACATGTTTACATTAAGTGAGTTTCGTTCCTATTTCGCTTCGTGCTCAGACACCTCCCTTGGTCCTTACTATGTCCCATATACCATGCTTCGACGCTTGAGTGAGAGAGGCATGTCCTTTCTGTTAGATTTGTTCAACAAGAACTGTACAGAGGGTATCCTCCCAGACTCTTGGAGAATGGCGACAGTGTTCGCTTTTAGACAAAAATTCTTATTCGGAAAAATTACAGGATTTACTCAATGATACATTTATGAGAAATTATCTTCCAACTAATTGAATAATAAAACGGAGATCTTCTATAAAACTCTCACAAAATTGCTCAAACGATCCAACCCAGACCTTCTTCATCGTTTTAAACCTACCAACCCATCACTTCCCCGTATGTCTTGTCTGCCAAAATCCCACAAAAGAGGAACGCCACTCCGACCTATTATATCGTGTATCGACTCTCATGCATACAAACTCTTGAAATGGTTAGTTTCCGTTCTTGCTGACGCTGTTGGATTGACTTCTCCTTCACACATATTCCATTCCTCTAATTTCATTGAAAATTTATAAAAATTAACATAGAAGGTAGTCGCCTAGTTCGCTTTGATATAGATAGCCTGTTCACCAATGCCACAGTTAATGAAGCCCTTGATGTTTTATCTAAGGGTTTCAAATTTCATTAGAATCAGCCGAATAGTTATGATGTTATTGCCAAAACAAAATAATTCCCGGGCTACCTTTGGGAGAACTTTGGCAATTATATCATTCGAAAGAGAATGTAAAACAACATAAGGGTTTCAAATTTCGTTAGAATCGGCTGAAGAGTTATGATCTTTTGCTCCCCGCAAAATAATTCCCGGAATAACCTTGGGAGGACTTTGGCAATTATACCATTCGAAATAGAATGTAAAACAACATAAGGATTTCAAATTTCGTTAGAATCGGCTGAATAGTTACAATGTTATTAAAAAGAACCGGTGATTGACCGGCCGACCGAAATAGTGAGATTTAGTCACTCGCGACTAGAATCACACACCGCGACCAAAAATATAGAAACACAATTTAACTGGAAGCCTATGATCAAGTGCCGAAAATGGCAGGTACAAAAGCCTAAATAGGTAATTAAAAACACACACACATATATATACATATATACCAACAAAGGAAAGGTGAAAAACGATTCCGAGCGCTTTCGTCATCATTATTCTTAAAGACCTTTTCAAGGAATGAACAAGAGGCTGGACATACATTGCCTTAAATAGTGGAAGGGGGGGATTAGATTACCCACCTCTGAACCTTAATTAGGGGCTACAAAATGCTGAAACAACTTTATTTGAGATTTCATGTATGTATGTAGTGTCCAGCTTCCTGTTTCCAAGTACTTTCGAACTTTATTAAGTTCCTTATAAGGAACTTAATAAAGTTCGAAAGTACTTGGAAACACCTTTTCCTTTTTTCCTGCGGGACATTGCATTCATATATGTATATATATATATATATATATATATATATATATATATATATATATATATATATATATCATCGTCACTAACTCTATAATTTAAGAAGGGGATTTTTTTGAGTATTTGAATAATAATTTAATCTTAGTTTGGTTATGACTTATGTTTTTATTTCAAATTTCAGAAATAAATATATGTAAGTATCGAAATTTTGTGAATTTTAGCAATGTGATTTTTTGAAAGGGGGGGAAATAGTTTAGAGTTCTTTTTAAAATTATTATAATTGGCGAAGTTGAGGAAATTTATAAAAATTTAACCATAGCCGCTTTTTTTTAGATTTTAGATTTTAATCTTAGTAGCGAAGCCATGCCTGATATATATATATATATATATATATATATATATATATATATATATATATATATATATATATAAGTGAAATAACTCAATAGCGAGTTATGGTATATGATAGTGTATAGGAGCATAAAATTTATTTACGAGACTAGTTTCGGTAGGAAGTTTACCATACCCACTTCAGTCGAATAATGAGAATGGAATGAACACACAAGTTACTAAATATCTCAAAATCCCAACAAAAGAAAAAAAACGGAGAAAATGGTCAACAATCAGGGGGTGGGGTTCTAAGATCATTAACTAGACTGTTTACAGTCAGGTTCCAGGAAGAGGAGCTACATTTAAATTGATCGTCCGAAAGATTAAAATTGGGAATTTCTCCCATTAGAATCGATTCTACAATTTATATTTTACAGATATCTCTACAATTATATATAATTTGGGCCTTTGAATAATCTATTTGGTGGTTGTATTTGCTAATATAGTTAAAAATAGGTACTGGATGTAGTACTGCCTCGCCTGACACCTTTGTGTTCATATATTCTTTTTTTTTAATGTTCCCCCAGTCTCTCCTATGTAGAATGAGAGACAGTTACAGGATTTACACGGGATCACATATACACCTGCCTCATTTGGCTGATCCATGGGCTTTTGGTCGGAGGGAAAGATTTAAGGATGGACAAACGGTTTTTAAAGTAGGCTTGACCTGGAAAAATAACTTTGTTTACTCCTTTGAGGAGGGAAGAGAATGGGAGAGATAGACAACTCGTGTTACTCACTTTGTTTTTATCCTTAGGGCGTTAGTATTTAGATTTAGCTTTAGATAATCTCTCATTGATGACGTGGAGGGAATAATTTAATTCAATGAATCTGCAGATGATATATATATAATCTCGTCTTCTAGAAAGCAAGGAACACATATTCTAAGTGGTCTCAGAAACATACCTGATGCAACGGCTTTTTTAATATTAATATCATAATGTGAAAAGAAATGGATATAAGAGTTAGAATGGGTTTTTTGTGAACTAATTGCTTCCACATCTTTAGCCAATGAGTAAGTGTCTGTCTCTCTTTTCTGATTGTAAAGTATGTATGTGAGATGTGATAGATATGTTTATTGCCGTGTCTATATGCGAATATGATTTTTTCCTCCTTAATGCTTTTCTCTCCCTCCAGAAGACAACATTCACTCTTCTTTTCATCCTTCCCTTTGCCATTTTTTTCACGTTTGAACGAACGTAGTTGTTATTCTTCTCCTTTTCTTTTTTTTCATTTATCTTTCTTTCCATTTTCTCTTTCCCTTCCCATTCTCTCCTCTTCTTCCTCCTTCGCCCGCATCATCCACCGTGTGTGAATGTAGTCGCGTCTCTCACACGCGCCCTCACCATCTCGTGTCAATAGAGAGGGAATTTAATTAGTCCGGAACGTCGATTCCCCCATTTCAAAGGGAAAATGAAAAAAAAGACTAATTTTGACCTGAATCTGAAGTCGGAGCTAATTTTTACGGTGTTTAAGTATTTCGGGGTCTTTTTTAAATGTTGTTTAAATGTATTTCGCTCGCCAGTCAGTTTACAAGACACGGTAAACATATCTAGGTCGTAGTATCTTACTCTTTTAATAAAAACTCACGCCTAGTAATAACTTTGATAAAAAACATGTCATGACCAAACTAACATGAAATTACGGTAAACACGTAGACGAGCGGCCCGGCCGGAAAGAAATATTTTGTGTAAATATTATCGTTCACCCGTTTCTGAATATTCATGCGCGTTTGAGTCGTCTGACGTCATACCCCACCCCCAACCCCTATTATAATTCGCAAAACGATTAAATGCTCTGACATGATGTAGTTAAAGCATTCACCTCTGTAAACGTCAGAACATTATAAAAATTAGGATTATATACTGGGGGGGCACAGCCCCCCAGTATATAAAAACTCAGGATCATCGTAGTGCGGGCCACGCATCGTGTTTACCCACCCACGAGCCGTCCCCTATAAATGTACTCCAAAAACGTAAAACATTTTGGAACACGGACGAAATAGTACATCTTATCGGCCGGGCCGCTCGTCTACATATTTACCAAAATTACTATACAAATATTAAAAAAAATCCCCTTCCTAAATTTTAGTTAGTGATGATATATATATATATATATATATATATATATATATATATATATATATATATATATATATATATGAAAAACTCAAAAAGTGGTACGTGTGGAAATCAATAATATGAAAATTAACCCACAGAAAAATGAAAAGATGAATCCAAGCCCTTTCAAACTATATTTTCAAGTTCATTTTCAAGGAACTTGTAAATATAGTTCGAAAGTGCTTGGATTCATCTTTTCATTTTCCTGTGGGTTAATTTTCATATATATATATATATATATATATATATATATATATATATATATATATATATATATATATATATGGATATATATATATATATATATATATATATATATATATATATATATATATATATATATATATATATATATATATATATATATGTGAATATGACCGCTATAGTTTTATAGGCGCGTACAATGCCGGGTATCTTTTCCATTTTACTTGAAAGTAAAAACAAGCAAAGATCACGTCATAATGGCTTTGAAAGCGGGATTCGTAAAGGAAGTGGTACAGAAAGTCTAATGAGAACATTAAATAAATCCGCTGGGGTAGGAGGGTACGACCCTCATGGTTATAATGTGACCTCATAATACCCTATCAAGCTATCATCCTTCAATTGACCCTTATCTATTGGGTCATGTACAATTATTCGAAAATCAAAATTAATGGAACGAAAATTTGGAGGTGTTTGCACTGTCAGTGATAGGTTATTGTGTGAAAGTTCTGCACATCTCTCCATTTGTAATATTACGGCAAAACACATAACAACCCTTCTCTTGAACGAAGAAGTTATTAGAAAATTAATTTGTTGTCAAATCATTGGAAAATTGGCCCAAATCGCTGATAGCTGAAAGCCGCTCGAAATCAAATTCAATAATATTGCATTTAACCAATTATCCAATCTGCCCATAATTGTTCTAAATACTTTAAGATTTAATTACAATATATATATATATATATATATATATATATATATATATATATATATATATATATATATATATATATATATATATATATATATATATATATATATATATATATATATATGCGGTGGTTAAAAGGCTATTTTTGGCAAAGCCCTCAAAGCCCTCGGAAGGAGCTCTTCTCCCATTATTGCGTTACTGCAATAATTTTTCACAATTTATAAGGTGTGGCGAAAATAGAGCATATAAATTTTCCATTCCCTTCGATAAGCAGGGGTGACATTTGAAAAGGCCAATCAAAAGATAGTTTTTTGACTATTTGAGAGAACGCTTATTTTAAGGGTTACCTTCTCGTGCATGTGAGAAGAGGGCCTTCCGAGGGCTTTGATGAAGACTGTTTTTGCCAAAAATAGTCTTTTAACCGCATAATTAATTGCGTTACTGCAATAATTTTTTTCTCAAGATATATATATATATATATATATATATATATATATATATATATATGCAATGAAAACACTTTTTGAGCACAATGTTTTATTGGGAGAGAACGGGAGGTCATTAAATAAACATATTTATGAACATAAGGGAGATATTCTAGTATTTTCACCCATGTGAAAAACACCAACTACATAATTGATTTCCCTAGTGCCCAAATAATTTACAAATGTAACGATTTTAATAAAAGAAAAATTATCGAATCTATTTTAATCGAAGAAATCCCAAACTTTAATCTGTCAGAAGGTCAGCACAAATGTAGCCGCTATGTATCAGACCTCATTTAAAAAAATATTGTTAATCACCTAAAACTAACGACTCCGAATTAATTTCAGTTGCCGGTTTCTGTATATTTTTGTATTTCTGTTTTCTTTGTCAATTTCTCTCAGTTAACGGCTGAAGATGGTATGGAAAGCTTCATACCGAAACTAGTTCTGGTTCAATAAACTTTGTGCTCAAAAAGTGGTTTCATTGTACATATATATATATATATATATATATATATATATATATATATATATATATATATATATATATATATGAGAAACTCACAAAGTAGCGCGTGGGTGGAGCATTAAAGGTCCCAAAAAACTCCCAAAGGAAAATGAGAAGCGGATTCCAAGTACTTTCGAACTTGTTCATTTCATTCTCAAGGAATAACGAATTACTTTACAAAGGTGGTATATATAAAGACACTACCAAGCGCTGTCCCGCCCATGTACTGTGAAAGGACCGCTTTGTAGTCTCTTATATATACCACGTTTGTAAAGTAATTCGTTATTCCTTGAGAATGAAATGAACAAGTTCGAAAGTACTTGGAATCCGCCTTTCATTTTCATTTGGGATTTTTTTGCATATATATTAGGATGGCTAAAAAAAATATAAGTTTGAAATCTCTTACGGTACCCATGAATTATTGTGAGGAATAACAAGGGAAAAAAGCACAAAAGTTTCATGCAAATCTTTTAAGATTTAGGGGTCACCCAGGGTAGTTGATTTTTTGAGACCATACAAGTGTTAATTTCTAAAGCTTATTTATTCACATCAACTATAAATGCCGCAGAAACGAAACTATTCGCTCTTAAGTGAGGTAAATAACTATTCTAGGAACATTTCACGATACAGCAGTGTATATGGGAGGAATATTACTCTGATACTATACAAGGAAAACTTAGGAACAGTGATAGGAATGGCACATTTCCTGGACTTTCTTCAAAATAAAACTGATAATGGCTGAAATAACGATTGAAACGATTTGTATTTTCTTCTGTAAGATCAGTTAGGGTTCAGGTCGAGCCGTCGTTGGCTCTCGACAGCTTGCAGGAGAGATTGTCGGTTGCTCTCGTCCTTGGTGAGGATCTGGGAATAATCAGTGATCAGTTTGATCGCCCATTCCGCTTCATCATTGGTCACTGCCAGATGGTGGACGGTCTCCTTCCCCTGGTTGTACGCCTGGTTTTCCAAGGCGACAGTGCCTTCTGCGCCTTGTCCAGCCAACAGCACCCGGAGTTCTGCCTCCGGGAAGCGTACGGCCAATCCCGTGAGAGTTTTCTCCTCGGAGAGGGGCCCCCACATCTCCTACGAGCTAGCTCTGGAGGGCATATTCCATCAATGGAGTTGTATCGGACTCCAGGGCAGACAGGGAGAGCTGCGGAGGCTCGTTTCCGAGTTAGCTATATGCATTTATGGTCACTTATCATGGTATAAGGGTTTGGCAACCCCACCACCGTGGGATGGGTCGCGGGCACAAAGATGCGCGATTTACACCCGGCATCATGTATCCTTTCTTCTATTTGCTATAAATATCTCATTTCCGACAGTGGCAGTTCAGCTACACCATGATAGGAGGTATACTGTTATTTCTACGTACATTCCATCGTCATTCGACTTTGATGCGGGGGACTATATGTGGATAGGTTTGCCCATCACTGCCCGAGAACCACGTCATTTTCCCGTCTTGATCTATCCTAGTGTTATCTGGATGAACAGCCTAATTAAGGGTGGTAGGTAGTCGATGATCTCTATGGTAATGATCACTTTCCCATTCAAATATCTTTTCTGTACCGTTGCTGCCTGAGAGACCTCTCCCATGTTGTGTTTAGGTCATTAGATACGGCCGTTGAGTTCTCCGGTAACTTCTTCACCCTGGACCTAACTAATATTCCTAGAACGTCTGGTCATTTTTTACGCTGACCGCTTATTGGGGGGGGGGGGGCAGCCGAGTGTGAGACGGCCATCAAACAGAAGTGTTATGCCTACATGCGCTTAGCGTCGCCCGAACGATTTCACTGTCAGTGAAATTCATTTATCTAGGGCTAGGTTCTAGTGTGTCTCGAAGCATGCCGCCACTCTTTCTGGCGGGCAAACATTTCTTCCCTTAACGGGAAGACCCCTTTATCAGAGGTGTTGAAGCGAGTCAACAGGATTCAGGGCAAGTTCCCGCAGTACAGACTCCAGTTTTCCAGGAGAAGGCTGCCAACTGAACTTTACCTCCAGATACAAATAGCCCCTTCAACGACATGTTTACATTAAGTGAGTTTCGTTCCTATTTCGCTTCGTGCTCAGACACCTCCCTTGGTCCTTACTATGTCCCATATACCATGCTTCGACGCTTGAGTGAGAGAGGCATGTCCTTTCTGTTAGATTTGTTCAACAAGAACTGTACAGAGGGTATCCTCCCAGACTCTTGGAGAATGGCGACAGTGTTCGCTTTTAGACAAAAATTCTTATTCGGAAAAATTACAGGATTTACTCAATGATACATTTATGAGAAATTATCTTCCAACTAATTGAATAATAAAACGGAGATCTTCTATAAAACTCTCACAAAATTGCTCAAACGATCCAACCCAGACCTTCTTCATCGTTTTAAACCTACCAACCCATCACTTCCCCGTATGTCTTGTCTGCCAAAATCCCACAAAAGAGGAACGCCACTCCGACCTATTATATCGTGTATCGACTCTCATGCATACAAACTCTTGAAATGGTTAGTTTCCGTTCTTGCTGACGCTGTTGGATTGACTTCTCCTTCACACATATTCCATTCCTCTAATTTCATTGAAAATTTATAAAAATTAACATAGAAGGTAGTCGCCTAGTTCGCTTTGATATAGATAGCCTGTTCACCAATGCCACAGTTAATGAAGCCCTTGATGTTTTATCTAAGGGTTTCAAATTTCATTAGAATCAGCCGAATAGTTATGATGTTATTGCCAAAACAAAATAATTCCCGGGCTACCTTTGGGAGAACTTTGGCAATTATATCATTCGAAAGAGAATGTAAAACAACATAAGGGTTTCAAATTTCGTTAGAATCGGCTGAAGAGTTATGATCTTTTGCTCCCCGCAAAATAATTCCCGGAATAACCTTGGGAGGACTTTGGCAATTATACCATTCGAAATAGAATGTAAAACAACATAAGGGTTTCAAATTTCGTTAGAATCGGCTGAATAGTTACAATGTTATTAAAAAGAACCGGTGATTGACCGGCCGACCGAAATAGTGAGATTTAGTCACTCGCGACTAGAATCACACACCGCGACCAAAAATATAGAAACACAATTTAACTGGAAGCCTATGATCAAGTGCCGAAAATGGCAGGTACAAAAGCCTAAATAGGTAATTAAAAACACACACACATATATATACATATATACCAACAAAGGAAAGGTGAAAAACGATTCCGAGCGCTTTCGTCATCATTATTCTTAAAGACCTTTTCAAGGAATGAACAAGAGGCTGGACATACATTGCCTTAAATAGTGGAAGGGGGGGATTAGATTACCCACCTCTGAACCTTAATTAGGGGCTACAAAATGCTGAAACAACTTTATTTGAGATTTCATGTATGTATGTAGTGTCCAGCTTCCTGTTTCCAAGTACTTTCGAACTTTATTAAGTTCCTTATAAGGAACTTAATAAAGTTCGAAAGTACTTGGAAACACCTTTTCCTTTTTTCCTGCGGGACATTGCATTCATATATGTATATATATATATATATATATATATATATATATATATATATATATATATATATATATATATATATATATATATATATATATATCATCGTCACTAACTCTATAATTTAAGAAGGGGATTTTTTTGAGTATTTGAATAATAATTTAATCTTAGTTTGGTTATGACTTATGTTTTTATTTCAAATTTCAGAAATAAATATATGTAAGTATCGAAATTTTGTGAATTTTAGCAATGTGATTTTTTGAAAGGGGGGGAAATAGTTTAGAGTTCTTTTTAAAATTATTATAATTGGCGAAGTTGAGGAAATTTATAAAAATTTAACCATAGCCGCTTTTTTTTAGATTTTAGATTTTAATCTTAGTAGCGAAGCCATGCCTGATATATATATATATATATATATATATATATATATATATATATATATATATATATATATATATATATATATATATATATATATATAGTGAAATAACTCAATAGCGAGTTATGGTATATGATAGTGTATAGGAGCATAAAATTTATTTACGAGACTAGTTTCGGTAGGAAGTTTACCATACCCACTTCAGTCGAATAATGAGAATGGAATGAACACACAAGTTACTAAATATCTCAAAATCCCAACAAAAGAAAAAAAACGGAGAAAATGGTCAACAATCAGGGGGTGGGGTTCTAAGATCATTAACTAGACTGTTTACAGTCAGGTTCCAGGAAGAGGAGCTACATTTAAATTGATCGTCCGAAAGATTAAAATTGGGAATTTCTCCCATTAGAATCGATTCTACAATTTATATTTTACAGATATCTCTACAATTATATATAATTTGGGCCTTTGAATAATCTATTTGGTGGTTGTATTTGCTAATATAGTTAAAAATAGGTACTGGATGTAGTACTGCCTCGCCTGACACCTTTGTGTTCATATATTCTTTTTTTTTAATGTTCCCCCAGTCTCTCCTATGTAGAATGAGAGACAGTTACAGGATTTACACGGGATCACATATACACCTGCCTCATTTGGCTGATCCATGGGCTTTTGGTCGGAGGGAAAGATTTAAGGATGGACAAACGGTTTTTAAAGTAGGCTTGACCTGGAAAAATAACTTTGTTTACTCCTTTGAGGAGGGAAGAGAATGGGAGAGATAGACAACTCGTGTTACTCACTTTGTTTTTATCCTTAGGGCGTTAGTATTTAGATTTAGCTTTAGATAATCTCTCATTGATGACGTGGAGGGAATAATTTAATTCAATGAATCTGCAGATGATATATATATAATCTCGTCTTCTAGAAAGCAAGGAACACATATTCTAAGTGGTCTCAGAAACATACCTGATGCAACGGCTTTTTTAATATTAATATCATAATGTGAAAAGAAATGGATATAAGAGTTAGAATGGGTTTTTTGTGAACTAATTGCTTCCACATCTTTAGCCAATGAGTAAGTGTCTGTCTCTCTTTTCTGATTGTAAAGTATGTATGTGAGATGTGATAGATATGTTTATTGCCGTGTCTATATGCGAATATGATTTTTTCCTCCTTAATGCTTTTCTCTCCCTCCAGAAGACAACATTCACTCTTCTTTTCATCCTTCCCTTTGCCATTTTTTTCACGTTTGAACGAACGTAGTTGTTATTCTTCTCCTTTTCTTTTTTTTCATTTATCTTTCTTTCCATTTTCTCTTTCCCTTCCCATTCTCTCCTCTTCTTCCTCCTTCGCCCGCATCATCCACCGTGTGTGAATGTAGTCGCGTCTCTCACACGCGCCCTCACCATCTCGTGTCAATAGAGAGGGAATTTAATTAGTCCGGAACGTCGATTCCCCCATTTCAAAGGGAAAATGAAAAAAAAGACTAATTTTGACCTGAATCTGAAGTCGGAGCTAATTTTTACGGTGTTTAAGTATTTCGGGGTCTTTTTTAAATGTTGTTTAAATGTATTTCGCTCGCCAGTCAGTTTACAAGACACGGTAAACATATCTAGGTCGTAGTATCTTACTCTTTTAATAAAAACTCACGCCTAGTAATAACTTTGATAAAAAACATGTCATGACCAAACTAACATGAAATTACGGTAAACACGTAGACGAGCGGCCCGGCCGGAAAGAAATATTTTGTGTAAATATTATCGTTCACCCGTTTCTGAATATTCATGCGCGTTTGAGTCGTCTGACGTCATACCCCACCCCCAACCCCTATTATAATTCGCAAAACGATTAAATGCTCTGACATGATGTAGTTAAAGCATTCACCTCTGTAAACGTCAGAACATTATAAAAATTAGGATTATATACTGGGGGGGCACAGCCCCCCAGTATATAAAAACTCAGGATCATCGTAGTGCGGGCCACGCATCGTGTTTACCCACCCACGAGCCGTCCCCTATAAATGTACTCCAAAAACGTAAAACATTTTGGAACACGGACGAAATAGTACATCTTATCGGCCGGGCCGCTCGTCTACATATTTACCAAAATTACTATACAAATATTAAAAAAAATCCCCTTCCTAAATTTTAGTTAGTGATGATATATATATATATATATATATATATATATATATATATATATATATATATATATATATATATATATATAGAAAAACTCAAAAAGTGGTACGTGTGGAAATCAATAATATGAAAATTAACCCACAGAAAAATGAAAAGATGAATCCAAGCCCTTTCAAACTATATTTTCAAGTTCATTTTCAAGGAACTTGTAAATATAGTTCGAAAGTGCTTGGATTCATCTTTTCATTTTCCTGTGGGTTAATTTTCATATATATATATATATATATATATATATATATATATATATATATATATATATATATATATATATGGATATATATATATATATATATATATATATATATATATATATATATATATATATATATATATATATATATATATATATATATGTGAATATGACCGCTATAGTTTTATAGGCGCGTACAATGCCGGGTATCTTTTCCATTTTACTTGAAAGTAAAAACAAGCAAAGATCACGTCATAATGGCTTTGAAAGCGGGATTCGTAAAGGAAGTGGTACAGAAAGTCTAATGAGAACATTAAATAAATCCGCTGGGGTAGGAGGGTACGACCCTCATGGTTATAATGTGACCTCATAATACCCTATCAAGCTATCATCCTTCAATTGACCCTTATCTATTGGGTCATGTACAATTATTCGAAAATCAAAATTAATGGAACGAAAATTTAATATCAAATGCGTGTTGTACGCTGTGATTCTGTGTGGAGGTGTTTGCACTGTCAGTGATAGGTTATTGTGTGAAAGTTCTGCACATCTCTCCATTTGTAATATTACGGCAAAACACATAACAACCCTTCTCTTGAACGAAGAAGTTATTAGAAAATTAATTTGTTGTCAAATCATTGGAAAATTGGCCCAAATCGCTGATAGCTGAAAGCCGCTCGAAATCAAATTCAATAATATTGCATTTAACCAATTATCCAATCTGCCCATAATTGTTCTAAATACTTTAAGATTTAATTACAATATATATATATATATATATATATATATATATATATATATATATATATATATATATATATATATATATATATATATATATATATATATATATATATATATATATATATATGCGGTGGTTAAAAGGCTATTTTTGGCAAAGCCCTCAAAGCCCTCGGAAGGAGCTCTTCTCCCATTATTGCGTTACTGCAATAATTTTTCACAATTTATAAGGTGTGGCGAAAATAGAGCATATAAATTTTCCATTCCCTTCGATAAGCAGGGGTGACATTTGAAAAGGCCAATCAAAAGATAGTTTTTTGACTATTTGAGAGAACGCTTATTTTAAGGGTTACCTTCTCGTGCATGTGAGAAGAGGGCCTTCCGAGGGCTTTGATGAAGACTGTTTTTGCCAAAAATAGTCTTTTAACCGCATAATTAATTGCGTTACTGCAATAATTTTTTTCTCAAGATATATATATATATATATATATATATATATATATATATATATATATATATATGCAATGAAAACACTTTTTGAGCACAATGTTTTATTGGGAGAGAACGGGAGGTCATTAAATAAACATATTTATGAACATAAGGGAGATATTCTAGTATTTTCACCCATGTGAAAAACACCAACTACATAATTGATTTCCCTAGTGCCCAAATAATTTACAAATGTAACGATTTTAATAAAAGAAAAATTATCGAATCTATTTTAATCGAAGAAATCCCAAACTTTAATCTGTCAGAAGGTCAGCACAAATGTAGCCGCTATGTATCAGACCTCATTTAAAAAAATATTGTTAATCACCTAAAACTAACGACTCCGAATTAATTTCAGTTGCCGGTTTCTGTATATTTTTGTATTTCTGTTTTCTTTGTCAATTTCTCTCAGTTAACGGCTGAAGATGGTATGGAAAGCTTCATACCGAAACTAGTTCTGGTTCAATAAACTTTGTGCTCAAAAAGTGGTTTCATTGTACATATATATATATATATATATATATATATATATATATATATATATATATATATATATATATATATATGAGAAACTCACAAAGTAGCGCGTGGGTGGAGCATTAAAGGTCCCAAAAAACTCCCAAAGGAAAATGAGAAGCGGATTCCAAGTACTTTCGAACTTGTTCATTTCATTCTCAAGGAATAACGAATTACTTTACAAAGGTGGTATATATAAAGACACTACCAAGCGCTGTCCCGCCCATGTACTGTGAAAGGACCGCTTTGTAGTCTCTTATATATACCACGTTTGTAAAGTAATTCGTTATTCCTTGAGAATGAAATGAACAAGTTCGAAAGTACTTGGAATCCGCCTTTCATTTTCATTTGGGATTTTTTTGCATATATATTAGGATGGCTAAAAAAAATATAAGTTTGAAATCTCTTACGGTACCCATGAATTATTGTGAGGAATAACAAGGGAAAAAAGCACAAAAGTTTCATGCAAATCTTTTAAGATTTAGGGGTCACCCAGGGTAGTTGATTTTTTGAGACCATACAAGTGTTAATTTCTAAAGCTTATTTATTCACATCAACTATAAATGCCGCAGAAACGAAACTATTCGCTCTTAAGTGAGGTAAATAACTATTCTAGGAACATTTCACGATACAGCAGTGTATATGGGAGGAATATTACTCTGATACTATACAAGGAAAACTTAGGAACAGTGATAGGAATGGCACATTTCCTGGACTTTCTTCAAAATAAAACTGATAATGGCTGAAATAACGATTGAAACGATTTGTATTTTCTTCTGTAAGATCAGTTAGGGTTCAGGTCGAGCCGTCGTTGGCTCTCGACAGCTTGCAGGAGAGATTGTCGGTTGCTCTCGTCCTTGGTGAGGATCTGGGAATAATCAGTGATCAGTTTGATCGCCCATTCCGCTTCATCATTGGTCACTGCCAGATGGTGGACGGTCTCCTTCCCCTGGTTGTACGCCTGGTTTTCCAAGGCGACAGTGCCTTCTGCGCCTTGTCCAGCCAACAGCACCCGGAGTTCTGCCTCCGGGAAGCGTACGGCCAATCCCGTGAGAGTTTTCTCCTCGGAGAGGGGCCCCCACATCTCCTACGAGCTAGCTCTGGAGGGCATATTCCATCAATGGAGTTGTATCGGACTCCAGGGCAGACAGGGAGAGCTGCGGAGGCTCGTTTCCGAGTTAGCTATATGCATTTATGGTCACTTATCATGGTATAAGGGTTTGGCAACCCCACCACCGTGGGATGGGTCGCGGGCACAAAGATGCGCGATTTACACCCGGCATCATGTATCCTTTCTTCTATTTGCTATAAATATCTCATTTCCGACAGTGGCAGTTCAGCTACACCATGATAGGAGGTATACTGTTATTTCTACGTACATTCCATCGTCATTCGACTTTGATGCGGGGGACTATATGTGGATAGGTTTGCCCATCACTGCCCGAGAACCACGTCATTTTCCCGTCTTGATCTATCCTAGTGTTATCTGGATGAACAGCCTAATTAAGGGTGGTAGGTAGTCGATGATCTCTATGGTAATGATCACTTTCCCATTCAAATATCTTTTCTGTACCGTTGCTGCCTGAGAGACCTCTCCCATGTTGTGTTTAGGTCATTAGATACGGCCGTTGAGTTCTCCGGTAACTTCTTCACCCTGGACCTAACTAATATTCCTAGAACGTCTGGTCATTTTTTACGCTGACCGCTTATTGGGGGGGGGGGGGCAGCCGAGTGTGAGACGGCCATCAAACAGAAGTGTTATGCCTACATGCGCTTAGCGTCGCCCGAACGATTTCACTGTCAGTGAAATTCATTTATCTAGGGCTAGGTTCTAGTGTGTCTCGAAGCATGCCGCCACTCTTTCTGGCGGGCAAACATTTCTTCCCTTAACGGGAAGACCCCTTTATCAGAGGTGTTGAAGCGAGTCAACAGGATTCAGGGCAAGTTCCCGCAGTACAGACTCCAGTTTTCCAGGAGAAGGCTGCCAACTGAACTTTACCTCCAGATACAAATAGCCCCTTCAACGACATGTTTACATTAAGTGAGTTTCGTTCCTATTTCGCTTCGTGCTCAGACACCTCCCTTGGTCCTTACTATGTCCCATATACCATGCTTCGACGCTTGAGTGAGAGAGGCATGTCCTTTCTGTTAGATTTGTTCAACAAGAACTGTACAGAGGGTATCCTCCCAGACTCTTGGAGAATGGCGACAGTGTTCGCTTTTAGACAAAAATTCTTATTCGGAAAAATTACAGGATTTACTCAATGATACATTTATGAGAAATTATCTTCCAACTAATTGAATAATAAAACGGAGATCTTCTATAAAACTCTCACAAAATTGCTCAAACGATCCAACCCAGACCTTCTTCATCGTTTTAAACCTACCAACCCATCACTTCCCCGTATGTCTTGTCTGCCAAAATCCCACAAAAGAGGAACGCCACTCCGACCTATTATATCGTGTATCGACTCTCATGCATACAAACTCTTGAAATGGTTAGTTTCCGTTCTTGCTGACGCTGTTGGATTGACTTCTCCTTCACACATATTCCATTCCTCTAATTTCATTGAAAATTTATAAAAATTAACATAGAAGGTAGTCGCCTAGTTCGCTTTGATATAGATAGCCTGTTCACCAATGCCACAGTTAATGAAGCCCTTGATGTTTTATCTAAGGGTTTCAAATTTCATTAGAATCAGCCGAATAGTTATGATGTTATTGCCAAAACAAAATAATTCCCGGGCTACCTTTGGGAGAACTTTGGCAATTATATCATTCGAAAGAGAATGTAAAACAACATAAGGGTTTCAAATTTCGTTAGAATCGGCTGAAGAGTTATGATCTTTTGCTCCCCGCAAAATAATTCCCGGAATAACCTTGGGAGGACTTTGGCAATTATACCATTCGAAATAGAATGTAAAACAACATAAGGGTTTCAAATTTCGTTAGAATCGGCTGAATAGTTACAATGTTATTAAAAAGAACCGGTGATTGACCGGCCGACCGAAATAGTGAGATTTAGTCACTCGCGACTAGAATCACACACCGCGACCAAAAATATAGAAACACAATTTAACTGGAAGCCTATGATCAAGTGCCGAAAATGGCAGGTACAAAAGCCTAAATAGGTAATTAAAAACACACACACATATATATACATATATACCAACAAAGGAAAGGTGAAAAACGATTCCGAGCGCTTTCGTCATCATTATTCTTAAAGACCTTTTCAAGGAATGAACAAGAGGCTGGACATACATTGCCTTAAATAGTGGAAGGGGGGGATTAGATTACCCACCTCTGAACCTTAATTAGGGGCTACAAAATGCTGAAACAACTTTATTTGAGATTTCATGTATGTATGTAGTGTCCAGCTTCCTGTTTCCAAGTACTTTCGAACTTTATTAAGTTCCTTATAAGGAACTTAATAAAGTTCGAAAGTACTTGGAAACACCTTTTCCTTTTTTCCTGCGGGACATTGCATTCATATATGTATATATATATATATATATATATATATATATATATATATATATATATATATATATATATATATATATATATATATATATATATATATATATATATATATATATATATATCATCGTCACTAACTCTATAATTTAAGAAGGGGATTTTTTTGAGTATTTGAATAATAATTTAATCTTAGTTTGGTTATGACTTATGTTTTTATTTCAAATTTCAGAAATAAATATATGTAAGTATCGAAATTTTGTGAATTTTAGCAATGTGATTTTTTGAAAGGGGGGGAAATAGTTTAGAGTTCTTTTTAAAATTATTATAATTGGCGAAGTTGAGGAAATTTATAAAAATTTAACCATAGCCGCTTTTTTTTAGATTTTAGATTTTAATCTTAGTAGCGAAGCCATGCCTGATATATATATATATATATATATATATATATATATATATATATATATATATATATATATATATATATATATATATATATATATATAAGTGAAATAACTCAATAGCGAGTTATGGTATATGATAGTGTATAGGAGCATAAAATTTATTTACGAGACTAGTTTCGGTAGGAAGTTTACCATACCCACTTCAGTCGAATAATGAGAATGGAATGAACACACAAGTTACTAAATATCTCAAAATCCCAACAAAAGAAAAAAAACGGAGAAAATGGTCAACAATCAGGGGGTGGGGTTCTAAGATCATTAACTAGACTGTTTACAGTCAGGTTCCAGGAAGAGGAGCTACATTTAAATTGATCGTCCGAAAGATTAAAATTGGGAATTTCTCCCATTAGAATCGATTCTACAATTTATATTTTACAGATATCTCTACAATTATATATAATTTGGGCCTTTGAATAATCTATTTGGTGGTTGTATTTGCTAATATAGTTAAAAATAGGTACTGGATGTAGTACTGCCTCGCCTGACACCTTTGTGTTCATATATTCTTTTTTTTTAATGTTCCCCCAGTCTCTCCTATGTAGAATGAGAGACAGTTACAGGATTTACACGGGATCACATATACACCTGCCTCATTTGGCTGATCCATGGGCTTTTGGTCGGAGGGAAAGATTTAAGGATGGACAAACGGTTTTTAAAGTAGGCTTGACCTGGAAAAATAACTTTGTTTACTCCTTTGAGGAGGGAAGAGAATGGGAGAGATAGACAACTCGTGTTACTCACTTTGTTTTTATCCTTAGGGCGTTAGTATTTAGATTTAGCTTTAGATAATCTCTCATTGATGACGTGGAGGGAATAATTTAATTCAATGAATCTGCAGATGATATATATATAATCTCGTCTTCTAGAAAGCAAGGAACACATATTCTAAGTGGTCTCAGAAACATACCTGATGCAACGGCTTTTTTAATATTAATATCATAATGTGAAAAGAAATGGATATAAGAGTTAGAATGGGTTTTTTGTGAACTAATTGCTTCCACATCTTTAGCCAATGAGTAAGTGTCTGTCTCTCTTTTCTGATTGTAAAGTATGTATGTGAGATGTGATAGATATGTTTATTGCCGTGTCTATATGCGAATATGATTTTTTCCTCCTTAATGCTTTTCTCTCCCTCCAGAAGACAACATTCACTCTTCTTTTCATCCTTCCCTTTGCCATTTTTTTCACGTTTGAACGAACGTAGTTGTTATTCTTCTCCTTTTCTTTTTTTTCATTTATCTTTCTTTCCATTTTCTCTTTCCCTTCCCATTCTCTCCTCTTCTTCCTCCTTCGCCCGCATCATCCACCGTGTGTGAATGTAGTCGCGTCTCTCACACGCGCCCTCACCATCTCGTGTCAATAGAGAGGGAATTTAATTAGTCCGGAACGTCGATTCCCCCATTTCAAAGGGAAAATGAAAAAAAAGACTAATTTTGACCTGAATCTGAAGTCGGAGCTAATTTTTACGGTGTTTAAGTATTTCGGGGTCTTTTTTAAATGTTGTTTAAATGTATTTCGCTCGCCAGTCAGTTTACAAGACACGGTAAACATATCTAGGTCGTAGTATCTTACTCTTTTAATAAAAACTCACGCCTAGTAATAACTTTGATAAAAAACATGTCATGACCAAACTAACATGAAATTACGGTAAACACGTAGACGAGCGGCCCGGCCGGAAAGAAATATTTTGTGTAAATATTATCGTTCACCCGTTTCTGAATATTCATGCGCGTTTGAGTCGTCTGACGTCATACCCCACCCCCAACCCCTATTATAATTCGCAAAACGATTAAATGCTCTGACATGATGTAGTTAAAGCATTCACCTCTGTAAACGTCAGAACATTATAAAAATTAGGATTATATACTGGGGGGGCACAGCCCCCCAGTATATAAAAACTCAGGATCATCGTAGTGCGGGCCACGCATCGTGTTTACCCACCCACGAGCCGTCCCCTATAAATGTACTCCAAAAACGTAAAACATTTTGGAACACGGACGAAATAGTACATCTTATCGGCCGGGCCGCTCGTCTACATATTTACCAAAATTACTATACAAATATTCAAAAAAATCCCCTTCCTAAATTTTAGTTAGTGATGATATATATATATATATATATATATATATATATATATGAAAAACTCAAAAAGTGGTACGTGTGGAAATCAATAATATGAAAATTAACCCACAGAAAAATGAAAAGATGAATCCAAGCCCTTTCAAACTATATTTTCAAGTTCATTTTCAAGGAACTTGTAAATATAGTTCGAAAGTGCTTGGATTCATCTTTTCATTTTCCTGTGGGTTAATTTTCATATATATATATATCTATATATATATATATATATATATATATATATATATATATATATATATATATATATATATATATATATATATATATATGGATATATATATATATATATATATATATATATATATATATATATATATATATATATATATATATATATATATATATATATATATATATGTGAATATGACCGCTATAGTTTTATAGGCGCGTACAATGCCGGGTATCTTTTCCATTTTACTTGAAAGTAAAAACAAGCAAAGATCACGTCATAATGGCTTTGAAAGCGGGATTCGTAAAGGAAGTGGTACAGAAAGTCTAATGAGAACATTAAATAAATCCGCTGGGGTAGGAGGGTACGACCCTCATGGTTATAATGTGACCTCATAATACCCTATCAAGCTATCATCCTTCAATTGACCCTTATCTATTGGGTCATGTACAATTATTCGAAAATCAAAATTAATGGAACGAAAATTTAATATCAAATGCGTGTTGTACGCTGTGATTCTGTGTGGAGGTGTTTGCACTGTCAGTGATAGGTTATTGTGTGAAAGTTCTGCACATCTCTCCATTTGTAATATTACGGCAAAACACATAACAACCCTTCTCTTGAACGAAGAAGTTATTAGAAAATTAATTTGTTGTCAAATCATTGGAAAATTGGCCCAAATCGCTGATAGCTGAAAGCCGCTCGAAATCAAATTCAATAATATTGCATTTAACCAATTATCCAATCTGCCCATAATTGTTCTAAATACTTTAAGAGTTAATTACAATATATATATATATATATATATATATATATATATATATATATATATATATATATATATATATATATATATATATATGCGGTGGTTAAAAGGCTATTTTTGGCAAAGCCCTCAAAGCCCTCGGAAGGAGCTCTTCTCCCATTATTGCGTTACTGCAATAATTTTTCACAATTTATAAGGTGTGGCGAAAATAGAGCATATAAATTTTCCATTCCCTTCGATAAGCAGGGGTGACATTTGAAAAGGCCAATCAAAAGATAGTTTTTTGACTATTTGAGAGAACGCTTATTTTAAGGGTTACCTTCTCGTGCATGTGAGAAGAGGGCCTTCCGAGGGCTTTGATGAAGACTGTTTTTGCCAAAAATAGTCTTTTAACCGCATAATTAATTGCGTTACTGCAATAATTTTTTTCTCAAGATATATATATATATATATATATATATATATATATATATATATATATATATATATATATATATATATATATATATATATATATATATATATATATATATATATATATGCAATGAAAACACTTTTTGAGCACAATGTTTTATTGGGAGAGAACGGGAGGTCATTAAATAAACATATTTATGAACATAAGGGAGATATTCTAGTATTTTCACCCATGTGAAAAACACCAACTACATAATTGATTTCCCTAGTGCCCAAATAATTTACAAATGTAACGATTTTAATAAAAGAAAAATTATCGAATCTATTTTAATCGAAGAAATCCCAAACTTTAATCTGTCAGAAGGTCAGCACAAATGTAGCCGCTATGTATCAGACCTCATTTAAAAAAATATTGTTAATCACCTAAAACTAACGACTCCGAATTAATTTCAGTTGCCGGTTTCTGTATATTTTTGTATTTCTGTTTTCTTTGTCAATTTCTCTCAGTTAACGGCTGAAGATGGTATGGAAAGCTTCATACCGAAACTAGTTCTGGTTCAATAAACTTTGTGCTCAAAAAGTGGTTTCATTGTACATATATATATATATATATATATATATATATATATATATATATATATATATATATATATATATATGAGAAACTCACAAAGTAGCACGTGGGTGGAGCATTAAAGGTCCCAAAAAACTCCCAAAGGAAAATGAGAAGCGGATTCCAAGTACTTTCGAACTTGTTCATTTCATTCTCAAGGAATAACGAATTACTTTACAAAGGTGGTATATATAAAGACACTACCAAGCGCTGTCCCGCCCATGTACTGTGAAAGGACCGCTTTGTAGTCTCTTAGATATACCACCTTTGTAAAGTAATTCGTTATTCCTTGAGAATGAAATGAACAAGTTCGAAAGTACTTGGAATCCGCCTTTCATTTTCATTTGGGATTTTTTTGCATATATATTAGGATGGCTAAAAAAAATATAAGTTTGAAATCTCTTACGGTACCCATGAATTATTGTGAGGAATAACAAGGGAAAAAAGCACAAAAGTTTCATGCAAATCTTTTAAGATTTAGGGGTCACCCAGGGTAGTTGATTTTTTGAGACCATACAAGTGTTAATTTCTAAAGCTTATTTATTCACATCAACTATAAATGCCGCAGAAACGAAACTATTCGCTCTTAAGTGAGGTAAATAACTATTCTAGGAACATTTCACGATACAGCAGTGTATATGGGAGGAATATTACTCTGATACTATACAAGGAAAACTTAGGAACAGTGATAGGAATGGCACATTTCCTGGACTTTCTTCAAAATAAAACTGATAATGGCTGAAATAACGATTGAAACGATTTGTATTTTCTTCTGTAAGATCAGTTAGGGTTCAGGTCGAGCCGTCGTTGGCTCTCGACAGCTTGCAGGAGAGATTGTCGGTTGCTCTCGTCCTTGGTGAGGATCTGGGAATAATCAGTGATCAGTTTGATCGCCCATTCCGCTTCATCATTGGTCACTGCCAGATGGTGGACGGTCTCCTTCCCCTGGTTGTACGCCTGGTTTTCCTTCCAACTGAGCACAGGAGATTGGAGAAACGAGGTATCCAACTTCAGTGCCGTGAAAGAGAAAAGTGACTGCTTGGTGACAAGGTCACTGAAAGTGACCGAAGAAGGATCTTGGGGCGCTGTCGCATATCGCTTCTTGTCGAGGTCCTTGTCAATGGCCAGCTTCTCCACCATCTTGGTTTTCTCCTCAATCGTGAGGCAAGGCCGACGAGGTCCGTTCCCATGTACCAAAAGTGCCGCTTGAAGGTCTTCACCGTGGCCTCCGAGATCTTTGAGTTGAGGTCTCTGTAGTTGTGGAGATCCTGGAAGAGAGTGAGATCGTTAAAAGGAGCGTCTGCGAACAAGGTAACCTCGAACCAGGCACGAGTGTAGATTAGGATGATGAACACACTCATCTCCTGGAGGCTACGCAGTTCCATCGGTGTGAGTTCGAACTCGTCCTTGAACATCGTGATCTTGAGCGTGTAGATCGCCTTCGCCATCCATCTCGCGTGGTAGGAACTCCTGGTTTGCGGAAGGTGGTGGAAACCTCCCCCTTGATGGCCTTTGCCGTTAGTTTCGCGAACTCTTTATAATCGTCTCTTGTCGTTTTGGCCGCCTTGGCAACAGCCTCAAGGGTCGTCCTCTTCCATTCGTCATGGTCAGCCAACCGAGGGTCGTTAATGATCGTAGCATTGGCATGTACGAGAGTGGACCACTTCTTGTGGAACCGTTTGAATAGTTGAACGTCTAGGCCGGACGTAGCGTCACCGAAGGTGGCTTCGAAGGCTGAGGCCAAGATGAGCTCCATAACGTGGTGGCGGCACGCCAAGTTAAAAAACGGATGACCCAACTTCTGTTCGAGGAGTGTGCAACAGCCAGCATGGACGCCTGTGTTTGAAGCGGTGTTGTCGAAGCAGAAACCCCCAACCCTGTCTTCGAACGTCCAGTGTCTGATGGTCTCCTCGACTTTGCTGGTCATTGCTTCTCCAGTACCGGATGGCAAGGCAGGGATAGCCAGGAGCTTGTCTCCTTCGAGGGACGGACTGGTGACAACGATGGCCAAGCGATCGATCAACATGACCTTGACTTTCTGATCCGGGCAAGAGCTTCCCGTCCCAATGAAGGATGAGAACTGTGCCGTGCTCCTATACTTGATTTTAGTAATCCTTGACGGTTGCTTCTGCAGTCTCCTTTCCCAACACTTTCCGGTGTCGGCGAATGGACGAGGTGGAAGGACTCAGCATTCCCTGGTCTGCAGTGATGGCAGAGAAGACGTGGTGGGCTCCGCGGGGGGTCAACTTGAACCTATCAGCTGCTGCTGCAAGCTCCTTCATGATCTTGAGCCTTTTCGGAGGAGAAGCAGAAGCAGCACTCCTTCCCCGAGCAGGAGAGTTGGTGGCGGACGAAGAAGTTGATGAAGAAGCGGTGGTGGAACTCCCGCTCGCCAACTCAACCATCTCTTCCCTCTCCGAAGTCTCCGCCAACTCCTTCTCCTTCCTCCTTCTCTCAGCAGCCAACTTCTCATGTTTCCTAGACTCTTTTGCCACGCTCTCCTTGTCAAGAGTACTCATGACCATTTTCCTCTGGCCCCTTTGGTCGTCGAGGAAGTTCTTGTCCTCCTGGTTGAGGTGGATCATGGAGGAAGAAGTGGCAGGGGCTGCGATGTCGAACAGTGACGACGAGTGTCCCTGGACGAGGGCGTAGGAGACCTTGCCCCCCTCGGATTGACGTTTTTTCGCCTTCTTACGGACGTCGTATTCCCGACGAGAGTTTCCACTTTTTTCATGATTGATCGCAGCGGGACAACAGGAATTTGGGCACGTTCCCAAACTTTGACGACTTCGTCGATGACAGCTTTTCGATTGTCCTTACTGTTCGATCCATGACAGGAGAGTCGCCGCAGGTAAAGAATTGAATGTTAGAGTTAAACAGCACCAAACTAATGTTCGTAATCTTTGTCAACAATCGGCATGATTTTTGCATATCTATAGTGAGGATCATACTATTAATTGGAATAGTGCTAAACCTGTTATTAAATGTACAAACTACATTTCAAGAAATATTTTGGAATGTATCTCTATTAATACTTTCCCAAATTTTAATATTAGCCCTGGATTGTTTAGCCTAGATCCTATCATATCTAATTATATTAAATCACAAATTAAAGTGTTTAAAGAATTTGTACCCCCTAGTTAGGGTTTTGATGCAGGTAGCCTGTCGTAGAATGACTCCCGACGATACTATATATAACACTATTCGTTGAGGGAACTTCCTTAATTATCTCTAGAGTGCGTTTTACTGTCTTGGCGGCCGATATTATGTATCTTCAAAAATGCTTAAGAAGTGGAACTGAGCTCAAGGATAATAATATTGCTATCATTAATAAAATAGAGTTTTATTAATAATAACTATAAACAATACACAAAAACGGAAAATATTGACAAACAGAATGGAAAGGGTCGTGGAGACTCGGGCTAATCCAAGGATTTAAGGGATCAAAAAAGGTAAAACAAATATGGAGTTAAAGAGATGGGATGGTTCGATAAACCATTTAAAGATCAGGATAGAATTGACAAATAAGGGATCAATACTCAAAAGGTGACGCTTGGCTTACGTAACTTCCGTTAGGGTGCAGTGGAAGGTACTTGAAGGAATATTCGGTCTGCTGGCGAGTTCCAGCCGAAAGGGGGGATGAAAGGATCCTGACGTGGCGTCTTGGGAAGGAGAACCGTTCTCGACGAACGGCTTGACGAACAATGGCTGTTCTAGGTTGTTCTCTTCTGAATAAAGGGGGGATGAGAACCGTCTCTTGTCTACGGGCTCAAGAACAATGGCTGTTCTAATGTTGTTCTCCTTTGAACAACAGGGGGGTGAGAACCGTTTC
Source organism: Ceratothoa steindachneri (assembly GCA_963969495.1). NCBI lineage: Eukaryota > Metazoa > Arthropoda > Malacostraca > Isopoda > Cymothoidae > Ceratothoa > Ceratothoa steindachneri. The sequence goes on along the minus strand of OZ018318.1, from coordinate 132,189,894 downwards.
TTGGCGAAGGGCTCAAAACGAACAATGGCTGTTCTAATACTGTTCTCCTCGAACAATAGGGGGGGGGGGATGAGAACCGTTTCTTGGCGAAGGGCTCAAAACGAACAATGGCTGTTCTAATGTTGATCTCCTTGAACAACAGGGGGGGGGGAAGAACCGTTTCTTGGCGAAGGGCTCAAAACGAACAATGGCTGTTCTAATGTTGTTCTCCTTGAACAACAGGGGGGGGGATGCCTTGGGGACTTGACGTCACTAAAGGCTCGAACCTTTGGCACTCAAGGAATATTGTCCTCCTGGACAAGTGATGGTGAATCTCGAGGCCGAGGTCCCTTGGCGCACAAAGGGAGAGAGGGTCGTGGTGATGTTTCGCGACGAAAATCTGGATCTCCAATCTGATCTTAGTGGTAAAGTTTCCATATAAATAGCCAGGACATCTCCTTGGCGTGGGGGAAAATGGAGTGAAAGCTTGGAGGGAACGCACAGCTGGGCCGGAGAAAAATGCCTTATCTGTTCATAAGCCTAACTCGATCTGGCGAGGTCGGCGTATGGGGGCGAACGGGGGGACGATAACCTCCTTGTTTAAACATTGACGTCCGGCAGCTGTTGATAAGACTCCAAGCCTCGAATCGAAGATGCACGTGGGCCTCCTCGAGGTTTTAACTAATATGGGATAGGAGTTGAATTTAACACAGATTCAACTCGTTCTATCACACCCCTCCATTCCAGGGGAAGTTGTCACTTCGAAAAAAAAAGAGAGAAGGGACAACGATAGAGCTCCGTTGTAGGGAACTCGTTTTCTTGTACCAACCGTATCTTCCTGCACCTAACTATTATTACCTCAATACATGATTATTTTGATCTTTAGATTACAGGGGAAAATAACCTTTAATACAACTTAATAAAAAAAAAAGGCATGGAACAATGAAATGTTATAAACTTAGTACATACGGGACAAAATAATTTATACGTAAATTAATAAGAACAAATATATATACATCAAAAAAATTAGACATTGAGCGTTACAAAATTCAGACATACATTAAATAACTATATTACAAAAGAATCTTAAATTAAGTCGTACAAGACGGTATATACCTACATGGAGATACTAATCCTATGAATACAATTATTCTACGCTATTCGGTAACGCATTCCTACTGAGTGCGTCAGCGACCTGGTTATCGGAACCTTTGATATAATTTATTTTAAATCGATACTCTTGCAAGAGTAAACTCCAGCGCATGATGCGGCCGTTTGAGTGTCTCACATTCCTAATATAGGCTAACGGACGGCGGTCGGTTCCTATTTGACATTCTTTACATATCAAGTACAGCTTAAATTTGTCTATGACCCAGATGATTGATAGAGCTATCTTTTCTCTAGTGGCATATCTCTTTTCGCGTGGTAATAATAGATGGCTAGCATATGCAACTGGATGACTCGTTCTGTCATCCACGTATTGAAGGAGTACACCTCCAATGCCCTCGTTGATCACGTCGGTCTTAACCCCAACGGATTTTTCCGGGTTGGGCAACTTAAAAATGGGGGCAGAAATGAACTTACTTTTGAGCTGATTACAACGGGAAACAGCGACATCATTCCAACGTAAACGATCGGGGAAATTCTTTTCCTGAAGGGGGCATAGGGGGGCCAAAATTGCAGCGAAATTCGGAACAAATCGCTGATAGGGAGAAGCTGATCCTAGGATCGATCTTAATGGCTTCTTTGTAATCGGGAGGGGCATGTGGGCGATTGCCTTAATCTTGTTCTCGTGGGGACCTAACTTGCTTTGTCCTATTTTGAAACCCAAATATTTGATGGTTTCGTGAGCAAAATGGCATTTGCTGGGGCCAATGGTGAGGCCATTTTCACGCAGTTGCTCGAAAAGAACTAATAGGGCGGGTAAATGGTGATTCCATTTAATTAGTTCTTGGAGCTGACTCTTCTGACGTGGTGTCAGCTGCGCGTCACTATCCAGGTCAGAGGGTTCCAAAGACTTGCCTGGTAGGGAAGGAGGAGGGTAATCGGCATCAGGTTGGATGCACACTGTCTGGATTACCTTAAGGGACTCCGCGGGGCAATCCTCTTCAAGCGCCGATGCTTCGTCCAGTTCTACGAAGGTATCTCCATGGGCGCGTTGGGGGTTCTTTATTTCTTGGGGTCCAGGGACAGTCTCCGTGTCCTTGTCTGGGGCCTTATCACCTAAGGGTGTTAGTGAATCACATTCCTCTTTTTCCGTCCTAAAGTCCTGGTTAGGGGTCTCCGAGAAATCGGGCGGTATCGGGGTTCTGATGGGGACGGGCTCCTGGGCTTCTTTCTTATCTCGGCCTTGAGGAAGGGCGGCCTGAAACACAGGGTCGAAACTTACTTGGGGGCTCTTTCCTATAAGTACGGAACAGAATTTTATTGGTGCTACAATGACTTCAGCCCAGCCATTATAATATTGACACTGCAGGTAACATCAAGCGACGGGGAATCGGTTCGCCCGCCCAAGTTGGTCATGTACCACCGCAAATTTTTCGTGGTTAGAGGCCACTGGGAGGAGTTCGTCGGACACGATGAAGCATGTACATCCTGTGTCCCTGACGAGAGTCAAAACTCGGCAGCTGTCCACGCTGCCCTCCTCATATTTCAAAGTTCCCGATGAACTTTTACCAAAAACAAAATTTACCTGGTGGCCTGACGGAGGGGGAGAAGTTTCTGCTTGGGTCTGCACCACCGAAGGAGCCGGGGTCGCATTAATCTGGTGAACTTGGTTGCCTGGTCCGCTTTTAAGCCTAGAATTTTGGGGGCAATTCCAGCTCATGTGGTTTTCTACTCCACAGGTGAAGCATATGGTTGGTCGCTTCGGGAAGAGAAATGGAGGAGAAGTCTTAACGGGAGGTTTGGAGTCCCGTTGTTGGTTTTGGGGAAAGAAGTTTTGGGGTTTTACGGGGCTCGGAAACTTTGTCAGCTTTCCTGGGAAGGGGCGCGAATCCGTCCTTCTTTCTTCTCGTTGGATTTCTTTTTCTCGTTCTTCTCGTTATATTTTTCCTTCTCGTTCTTCTCGTTGGATTACTCTTTTCCTTTCTATTACTTCCATTTTTCTTTGAAATTCTGCTTCAATCCGAGCTAATTCAATCTGATGGTCAGCTTGTCTTATCCGTTCCTCTCTTTCTTCTCGTTGTATTTCTCTTTCTTCCTTTCTTCTTTGCTCCTCTCGAATGTACTTAATTAGTTCTTTTCCGGAAAGTCCACAGGACTCTCCTTGCGCTTTAAAGATTTCGAACGGAGTCATCTTTGCACTTGGGGGCGCACTAGTCAACCAACTAAAATTCCTCGCAACAAGAATTATGCCTCTATAGAATTAGCCTACCTAAATATGGGCACTGACCTATTCGTACTTGGTTTCTTACTCTAAATAACCACTGACTAAAATCACAAAAAACAAACAAATTATTATAACCGTTCCTTGAGCTACTCCAGCTTCTTAAGTTTCAAAAAAAAGGGGATAGCAATCGTTAAAACAAAAGGGAACTACTATATTCTATTATTATAACGAATAACACTAATGCTTTACTCGACTGAGACCAGTGTTTGCAAAGATATAGCGTTAAACCTTACACACCTGATACCAAATTAAATAGTATATATGTATATGTCGTAGAATGACTCCCGACGATACTATATATAACACTATTCGTTGAGGGAACTTCCTTAATTATCTCTAGAGTGCGTTTTACTGTCTTGGCGGCCGATATTATGTATCTTCAAAAATGCTTAAGAAGTGGAACTGAGCTCAAGGATAATAATATTGCTATCATTAATAAAATAGAGTTTTATTAATAATAACTATAAACAATACACAAAAACGGAAAATATTGACAAACAGAATGGAAAGGGTCGTGGAGACTCGGGCTAATCCAAGGATTTAAGGGATCAAAAAAGGTAAAACAAATATGGAGTTAAAGAGATGGGATGGTTCGATAAACCATTTAAAGATCAGGATAGAATTGACAAATAAGGGATCAATACTCAAAAGGTGACGCTTGGCTTACGTAACTTCCGTTAGGGTGCAGTGGAAGGTACTTGAAGGAATATTCGGTCCGCTGGCGAGTTCCAGCCGAAGGGGGGGATGAAAGGATCCTGACGTGGCGTCTTGGGAAGGAGAACCGTTCTCGACGAACGGCTTGACGAACAATGGCTGTTCTAGGTTGTTCTCTTCTGAATAAAGGGGGGATGAGAACCGTCTCTTGTCTACGGGCTCAAGAACAATGGCTGTTCTAATGTTGTTCTCCTTTGAACAACAGGGGGGTGAGAACCGTTTCTTGGCGAAGGGCTCAAAACGAACAATGGCTGTTCTAATACTGTTCTCCTCGAACAATAGGGGGGGGGATGAGAACCGTTTCTTGGCGAAGGGCTCAAAACGAACAATGGCTGTTCTAATGTTGATCTCCTTGAACAACAGGAGGGGGGGGGAGAACCGTTTCTTGGCGAAGGGCTCAAAACGAACAATGGCTGTTCTAATGTTGTTCTCCTTGAACAACAGGGGGGGGGATGCCTTGGGGACTTGACGTCACTAAAGGCTCGAACCTTTGGCACTCAAGGAATATTGTCCTCCTGGACAAGTGATGGTGAATCTCGAGGCCGAGGTCCCTTGGCGCACAAAGGGAGAGAGGGTCGTGGTGATGTTTCGCGACGAAAATCTGGATCTCCAATCTGATCTTAGTGGTAAAGTTTCCATATAAATAGCCAGGACATCTCCTTGGCGTGGGGGAAAATGGAGTGAAAGCTTGGAGGGAACGCACAGCTGGGCCGGAGAAAAATGCCTTATCTGTTCATAAGCCTAACTCGATCTGGCGAGGTCGGCGTATGGGGGCGAACGGGGGGACGATAACCTCCTTGTTTAAACATTGACGTCCGGCAGCTGTTGATAAGACTCCAAGCCTCGAATCGAAGATGCACGTGGGCCTCCTCGAGGTTTTAACTAATATGGGATAGGAGTTGAATTTAACACAGATTCAACTCGTTCTATCACATAGCCGTTTTAACCCACAACTCGTTACTATTTAAGACATTGTTTGTCCTGACCTACGTTATTCCATGAAGAGGTCTTTTAGAATAAAGACAAAAGCGCTCAGAATCGTTTTTCCATTTTCCTTGTGGGTGTTATTTATCATATATATATATATATATGAAAAAATAAAATTTCAAGACAGATTGGTACGGTTAATGTATTATCATTTTTAGACAACTGACTCTATTCTCATATTTATTTAGATAAGACAGTGCTATAATATTATATATATATATATATATATATATATATATATATATATATATATATATATATATATATATATATATATGGTGCGATTGGTATTTGAGGACATTTCGTTTTCAGTTTATTGTAGCTTCAAATTAATTAAATCTTTATTTTAAGAAAACCATTTTAAAATATAATGATAACCCAAGAAATGAAAAGCCACGCAGTCATAGGTACTATACATGCAAAGCAAAGTGATTTAGGATACTTTGTTTTCTCTGTCGATAAAATCCTTGGCCAGGATTAAAAGCCTTAAAGGAAGAAATGAGAGGTGGAGATCATTCTCAAGTACCCAGAGGGATGCATACAAATTTCCAGCAACTGTGATGACAGGGTCGTAGAATTAATACTGCTGGATACAATGAGGTGCCGTTATCAAGCCCTGGATAGATGAAGTGCGGAATTGGAGACCATACATGTTTCAGCCAAACTCAGGACCTTCTCAGAGACCGCTAATGTCCCAAGAATGGTTGTCAGACAATCCTTACGATCATGTAACTCCAAAGTTTGGCCTCAAAACTTGCCAGATTTGAATTTTATGGACGACAACGTGCGGAGCGATGTTGAAAGGGAGATTAATCGACATCCTCATAATATCATAGCTTCACTGAAGTCCGCCATTGTCCAGGTGATGTCCCAAATGAATAAGTACCATAGTGTGTCAGCATGTCAGCCATTTCGGTCCCCCATTGAAGCAGTCATAAAATTCGGAAGGGGTTTCATAGAATAAATTGATTAAAAATCATTATCAAGAATAATTGCACAAATGTTCATTTAAATATATTTATATTTGCTGAAATATAATTGTTTTATTAACATACCAAAAAGGTCCTTAAATGCCCCTCGCACCCTGTACATAAGGTGTTCGGGCTAAATTTAACATTTTAATTTAAAAAAAATTAAAAATATAAAGCTGATTATGGTTGAGATGTAACAATTTACTCAAAGTAGCAGCCCCCAGTTTCCCCCACAGCCCCAAGACAGTTCCTGAAATTGGCGCATGCGTTTCTCAGTGCGTCCCTGGGAAGATCTTCGAACCTCTCCTTGATATTGGCCACCAGCTCGCCCTTGAGGTTGCTGGCAGAGCGGTTGGGATTACAATCAGGTATCTAAGAGGCCAGAAAGTGGGGCTGGTGAAGTCATAGAAATTCTCGGACAATCATTTCTGACTCTATCCAGAGGTATTACCTTCCAGCATCAACCTTCTTCATATAGAGTTTAACCACAATCTCCACCAGCTCCACATAGTCGTCTGAATTGAATTTAAGACCATACTCAAATATGTGGAGGGGCATGATGTCGCCCTCACTGGAGACACACAGATCATCACAGTTTGGGAAACTTGGTCTTCGCGATATATCGAAAGTCGCATAAATTATAAGCAAGCCACCTGCTGTACTGGGGTAATTGGTCCTGGCCGAAGTTATTTTCGTAGGAAAAAAACCAGATCGTCTTAGGGTCAACAGGATGCTATAGCTTGTTCAAAAACTTCTTTGCTTTCGTCAAACGGTTTTCCTTGGCTGTGGCAAGTTGCTCCTTGCGCCTCTCGTATGAGTGGTGGTGAAGGTCTTCACTCTGGGCCAGCTTCATGGTGGTGACTTCAACATATACCTCTCTCGCCAAAGTCCAGATTCCTTTGCCCGTATCTTCCATCGCCTTGTCTTGCACTTGTTGGACGAATTTCGGTGTGTAGACGCAGTCAGAAAGCCTGCTGTGTTCCTCTCTGCTGAGCACGTTTGTTAGTCTCTGTTGCAGCTGCCCATGTCAAGTCTTTCGTCCTTTACAAAGTTAAAAGAGCATTGAGCACCAGTCATAATGTAGGCATTTTGATAAGCAGCGTAAATCATCACGATGCAGGTACCTCCTTTCCAATATTCAGTTGACTTCCCGTCCTCCATGTCAGCTAACTTTTTCTCAACTAAACCTTTACTGTTCGCCGTTAACTATTCACCGAAATACATCAACATGTACATGAAAAGAGGATTAATAAGCGTCAAATTTAACTCGAAACACCTTAAATATATATATATATATATATATATATATATATATATATATATATATATATATATATATATATATATATATATATATACCAGGCAATGGCTTCGCTACTAAGATTATCATGTAAAATCTTAAAAAGACAGCCATCGTTAATTTTTTATGAATTTTCTGAACTTCGCAAATTATGATAATTTTAAAAAGGAACTCTAAACTAAATTTTTCACCTTTCAAAATATCATGTTGCTAAAATATAGAGTTATAGATAGAAGAATAGAAGAAAAAGATATATAAAAATCAATTTTGGGAACTTCACCATTTTGTTTTTTGATATTATAAAAGAATTATTAAAAATAATTTTTATGTTAAAACATAAGTCATAACCAAACTAAGATGAAATTATTATTGAAATACTAAAAAAAATCTCCTTCTCTAATTATAGAGTTAGTGATGATATATATATATATATATATATATATGCTCTGTATATATATATATATATATATATATATATATATATATATATATATATATATATATATATATATATGCTCTGTATATATATATATATATATATATATATTATATATATCTATATATATATATATATATATATATATATATATATATATATATATATATATATATATATATATATATATATATATATGTTGAACAAATTAAATTTTTATTTTGAGTAATGGATTAGTCTATCATGAAAGACATACAGAGAACGATTTTCACATTATAGTAGTTTGTAAGGGTGAGCAAGCGGGTGGGCATGCAGCCACAGACTTTAAAGCGCGCCTCAATCAGATGGGTGCGAATTTTAACAAAATATCTAAATTATTCGAGTCTCGGGCATGCAGATAATAGGTATTATCGCGTTTTTCAAACATTTCAGTCGCATAATTCCTCGACCAATGTTGATGTTTTAATTGCAACTCATATATACGATTACTTGTTCATAAAACCTAGAAAAGGTAAAAATTCGAACCTACGAGTAACTTAACAACCAGGTGGCGCCACTTTTGCCAAATATGAGTAGCCTATGTTACTCACCGGGTCTAATTACTCCCAATTGTCACCTTTGTTGGCTTTCAAGGTCGCTCTAAGTGGCTTCTATAGTGGTCATATATATATATATATATATATATATATATATATATATATATATATATATATATATATATATATATATATATATCTTCAAAAGATTTTGATGCAGGCCTTTAATTTAAAAGATTATCGGAAATTTTCAAGTCAAAACACATTTGATCATATCTTTGGTTTGATACGAGGGGAGGTCAATAAGTTTTGCAATTCAGATATAAGGAAACGAGATATGAGGAAAAGTGTTTTATTATTTTTCAATATAACTACCCTCGACTTCAATGCACTTGCGCCACTTGTCCCTAAGGCTTCGAATTCCCAACAACCAGAAATCTCCCGACTGCTGTTCAATCCACTTCTGGACGGCGAGCTGGACATCTTCATCGTCCTCAAACCGGCGTCCACACAGTGCAGCCTTGAGCTGGCGGAATAAAAAGTAGTCGCTAGTGGCAAGATCTGGACTGTAGGGGGATTGGTTGAGATCCTCAAATCCGCACTCGCGCAGGGCAGCTTGTGCAACTCTGGCCTTGAGGACAGAGGCATTGTCGTGGAGGAGCAGGATACCGCATGTCAACTTGCCGCGCCGCTTCTGACGGATGCACTTCTTCAACTCAGCCAGTTCATTGGCGTAATATTGGCCTGTGATGGTCCTTCCAGAGGCGCATAGTCCGCCATCAACACTCCCTCAGAATCCCAGAAGATGGTGGCCATAATCTTCCCGGCTGAGGGTTGGGTCCGGAACTTGACGGGAGTCAGAGAGCCCCTGTGCTTCCAGGCCATGCTATCGAGCTTAGTCTCGTGATCCCAGTGATGGACTCACGTTTCATCCCCTGTCACTATGCGTGACTTGAATCCCGCCGGGTCTTGGCAGCAGCAACTCCGAACTTTTACGACGTTGAAGTCGATCATGGGGCGTGAGGTTTCGTGAGGTTTCTAGGGACCCAATGGACAGAGACCTTGGTCATGGCCAAATTGTCGTGGATGATGTTGATAACACTTCCATGTGATATTCCAAGTTCTCACTCGATTTCTTCGACCTTCACCCGTCGATTTTCGAGGATCATCATCTCCACACGGGCCACATTGTCCTCGTTGTCACGTCTGACGGGGGTCCTGGACGAGGGTCATCTTCAAGGGACTCACGACCATGGCGGAACTCCCTATTCCAGTGAGTAATGGTTGCATAGGAAGGGGTAGTGTCGGTGTACACTGCAACCATGCGTTCATGGATCTCCTTTGCATTCTTGCCTTCCTTGGTCAAAAAATTAATCACTGTGCGGTGCTAAACCTTCTCCATTGTTGAAAAAATTGTGACTGACGATCTGCGATCAGCTACTGCTTGTTAAATAGACGAGGCAGGAGCGTGCGGCTGCAGGTCCTGACTTGTCATAACTTGTCCTAACACCCCCACCAACAGCCATCCCCCTTCCTCTGTTTTGCCCTACCGATTCGCAAAACTTATTGACCGCTCCTCGTACCTGCAAAACCGTCATTTATTCCTCTGACTCCTTTCTGGTAGCAAATGAGTGCTTACAAGAAATTAGCTTCTTTTTTTATCCATGGAAAAGCAAACCTTTGAGATGAGAGCCGTTATCAATTTTTTCACAAAACTTGTTTGGAAATCTCCTGCTATTGTCGATTCTTTGCAACATGTTTATGGTGAGTCTACACCACATAGAAACACTGTTTTGAGGTGGATAAAACGTTTCAAAGAAAGAAGAAAAGACCTTAATGACGACGAGAGAGAAGAGAGACCATCCACATCAACCAATGCAGAAAAGGTGGCCACCATTCAAGAACTTCTGTAGGAACAAAAGAGCATCTTGTTCTCAGGAAGCTTTCTGCTCGTTGAGTGCCGAAAGCGTTGCAGAAGGATCAGCTTACACAAAGGAGTCATGTTCCATCATGACAATGCTCAGGCCCATTCTTCACGGCTAACAAGAGAAACTTTGATGGAATTTTGATGGCAACTCATACCCTATCCACCCTATAGCCGTGATCTTGCCCCCTCGGACTATATCTTGTTTCCTGAGGTTAAGGAACATTTAAAAGGAACAAGATTTACATCGATCGAAGAGGCAAAACGTGAAGTCAAGACATGCCGCGATTCGCAAAGCCAAGAGTTCATCCGCACGCAAACGCACACCCATGCATAAACAACTGCAAAAATATGCCGATACATACAAATGGACACCCACAGACATATACAGACAAACGCATATCCACGAATACTGACATATGCACACACTAACATAAATGTAATAACACAGTCACATGTCCACACATACTCTTATTACTTCCTATACTTAGTTTAGATTTTGAAAGTAGATTTTTTTGTAAGTTGTTTTTTAGGTTTTCATTATAATTTAGTATTTAAAACTTTATAGTTTCAACTTCACATTTTGAACATCGTATTTTATGTTCGCATTTAAAATTTTATAGTGTTAAGTGCCTATTTTAAATATCGTATTTCACTTCGTATTTTAAACCTTTATTTCCGCGTTAAGATTTTCTATTTCCACTTTCAAATTTTAAACGTATTTTAAGTTCGTATTCAAAACTTTATAGTTTCAAGTTCACATTTCGAGCATCGTCATTTAAGTTCATATTTAAAACAATCTATTTCAAACATAGCATTTTAATTTGTATTTTAAGTTCGTATTTGAAACTTTCTATTTTAAAACATCGTATCTAAATCTTTCTACTGCCAAGTTCCACATTTCAAAACTGCGTATGTTAAATTTATATTTAAAATTCATAGTTTAAGTTCATATTTTGAACATTTTATTTTAAGTTTGTTTTTAACTTTCTATTTATCAATTGACATTTAAAAACTTTGTCTTCTAAGTTATTATTTAAAACTTTATAGTTATAAGAACGACGAGAATTATTTGCAGTTGCGCCATCATAATATGAGGTTAGGAAGGCAATTTTGTAGCTAACTTAGCTCTTTCTTCATCAAGCCTTCGGAAGGAGCATTTCTCACAGTCACGAGAAGATAACGCATAAGCCAGCCTCTCTAAGACAAACCAAAGAATTTGGCTATATTTAACCGCATTTTAAATATAGTATTTAAGTTCGTATTTAAAACTTTCTACTTCTAACGCCCATTTTAAAGATCGTATTTCAAGTTCTTATTTTAAAATTTTTGTTTCCATGTTGACAGTTTGACTTCCTATTTTAATGCTCAGATGAGTTGCCTTTCTTATTTTCCAGATCTCGTTTGTCTCAGTTGTAAATTCAACCTTAAGGACTCAACCTTTGGAATTAATATGTTTCTGCCCCCTCCCCCTCGAAATAATTTCCGTTGCTTGCACAACAGGAACAAGTATGGGAGAGTTTGTACCTCAATTGTCCATCGTGCCAGAAGAAGTAATTTCGCTTCTTCTCTAAATTGATTCTTTACTCTTCTTATCTACCGTCCTAGTTTTAAGGGAGTGGTAGATGCACGAACGGGGTGAATAAGTGTGGTTGCATGGAAATGATTAAGAGCATGAATGGGAAGAAGCGGAGAAAGGCCAAGGTTTATTGAAATCACAACAAATACAAAACTTAAAGTTGAGAGAAAACATGTGTGCAGAGAGAGAGAGAGAGAGAGAGAGAGAGAGAGAGAGAGAGAGAGAGAGAGAGAGAGAGAGAAGCTGTCTGTCCATAAGTAGTCTCCTCTTTTAGGTTGGATATATTTCGTATGAACATTTCCACTTCGCTTCTCTCTCTCTCTCAGACACACTCTGCCACTTTCTCTTACTCTCTCTTACTCACTCTCAAAGTCTTTCCTACTCTCTCTCATTCTCACCTTCTTTCAGTCTCTCTCTCTCTCTCTCTCAAAGTCTTTCCCAATCTCTCCCATTCTTTCTCACTCTCTCACACATTCTTTTTAACATTCTCCCCCCCCCTCCCTCTTTTAACCTTTTTTAACCCCTCTCTTTCACTCTCTCTCTTTTTTCTCCCCTTATCTTTCTCTTTTTCTCCTCTTATATATATATATATATATATATATATATATATATATATATATATATATATATATATATATCCCTCTCTCTCTCTTTCGAACTCTTTCCGTCTTTTTCCTTCTCGAGGATTAATTAATTACCACTATTTTTCCTCCTGACACAGCTCGATGCGACCTCAATTGTGTACATGGTGTATGCGACCGCAACCGGTGCCGCTGTGATCTCGGCTGGACTGGCGCCCGTTGTAACGAGATGGACTGCGATTCACGGTGTCATTTACACGGACAATGCCATAATGGCACTTGCCTCTGTATTCAGGGATGGAATGGACGCCATTGCACCATACGTAAGTAAAATTGGAGACAGAATTTCTCATTGTTCAGATGAATATTACGCCTTGTTTTCCAATCGAGTGCCAATATTTTGACAGTTTTGAATTCTTTCGGCCATCTCTCGGTGCCATTTTCTATAGGTCATTCATTCGCACAATTCGGCGGTATTTATGATGTCACTTCTGACGCGGAAATGGTCCTGGATGTGCTTCCTTTCCCCTCCAGATGGCAGGATTTTCAGAGGAGAGGGAACAATGAATCGTGGTCTTCCCTTGTACAAGATCCTCCTGAGGTGTAACGGGCCCCCGAAGACTCACGAGGAGAGGAAGGACCTAATCCCTCATTTTCTGCACCTCTGTCACCACTGAACTTCCCCGTTTAGGAGGAGATAGCTGAAGTTTGCTTGTCCTGGCTTACGGCCTCTTCCGGGGGTGAAGAAAAGAGGGCTCACTCTCCACCCTCTTTTTTCAGAAGACTAAAAAGAAGACCAACGGTTCTTTTCCTTCCGTGGTCTTCGGGAACGGACGGATATCCTACTGTTTCGGCAGATGACCCGGCCACAAATGGCAAATCATGCTCTGACACGCCATTGGACGGGAAGACCACCACTATGACAAAGACTGAAGTTGCAAGGAGACTGGGTGGACATTGGTAACGTCCAGTCCCCTCATCGAGTAGTTTCTCTGTCCTCGGCCCGCTCGCTCCAAGCGTTTATTTGTTATCCGTTCTTCTGATGAAAGTATATTGTTAAAAATGACTTGCCCCATCAGCGGCAGGCTGATGGAGCAAGATAGAGAACCGAATGTATCCCTTTTCTCAGATCGGACCCTTCTGGTGAATGTGGCGGACCCTGCCCAGGCGGACATGGTGAGTGCTCTTCGGAAACTTGATGGCTCGCCTGTGCATGTTACACCTCACTCTACCATCAATTTTGTGATTTTTGCGGAGAAACTCGTAGACTACTCCTTAGCAACGTCAGTGTAGAGCTGACTGAGCAAGGACCATCAGGTTTGAGCATTTGATGGGAAAACAGGGGTGGCGGGAGCTCGAGACCCACTCCTAGAGTCTTCGTCACTTTCGAGCGTGACCGGTTCCCTGAGTCGGCGCGTACCAGTTGATGTCGTTATCACGTCAATGGATTCGTGCCACCGCCACGGTATTACTTTGATGAGACTTATGCATCCAAGAGACGCTAGCCATACTCTAAGCCCTTTAGGTTTAGGGCTAGGAAACTCCTTCGAGAGCTCGGTGTAGCTCTTGGGCTAGTGGCAGCTATGGTTCTGCCGATGACGCAACACTGAAAGTTATCACCTTTTAAAATGTCGTCGCGCCCCTGCTCCAAAAGCTTCCACTCCACCGGGAGTAATGCTTTCGACCTTTTTGGAGCACAGTGCGTGCCATGCTGTATCCGTGACAGTTTACACGCAGAGCAACAAGTCGACAGTTGCCGCATCTTACTGCGACGGTTGCGTTGTTCTACAGTCCGATCTGCACATTCTTTTTTGTCCCAGTCTGTGGGACTTTCGCGCCCGTTACCTCTCCTTGTACCTGTACGAGCGAGGTCGTTGCTGCTTATCCCTTATACTCTGGACGAGTTCGTGTACACCGAACTGTAGACTCTTTTACTTTATGGAGCAGGCTGGCCTCCTCCATTCTCTTTGACCATTCTTCTTGATATTTCGTTTATTGTCTTTTTGTTTATTTTTAACATATCCTTTTATACTAGGCTAGATATATTAAAGTGAATTATGCCCTTGGTGATAATCGCCAGATGTCTTAAAAATCGACGGTCTTTGTACCCAGATATTTGTATTGCGTTTCTTGTACTCAGTTCTTTCTTTGTATTGGGTTCTCAATTCTTTATCCTTACTTCTTTGTACTCCCACTTCTTCGGCTCGCTTTTGGTATTCGATTTATAGTATTCACTTCTTTGTCCTCGACTAAGATGACTGTGGTCTTTGTTGCAGCTGGGTGCATCAACGGTTGCTCTGGCAACGGCATTTGTACGACTGAGAACGGTGAGTACCGGTGCTCCTGCTCTGCCGGTTGGATGGGCGGCGACTGCTCGGTGGCACTCGAGACCCAGTGCCACGATAATAAAGACAACGACGGAGGTAAGCTCCCCCCCCCTTCCCGATTTCAACTCCGTTCCCATCCTTGGAATGGATTTGAACCGTGTGTGGGCATGTAGGAAAAAATCGGGACTTGATAAGGACCTAGCAATTTGAGCCCCCTCCCCTCCACTCTTTCCCCTCTTTGAATGGACCGTAAGGTCTCCTAGGGTACTTCCTTTCCTTGTTACTCCTACACCGAAAACCTCGAGTAATGGCACGGCCTCTCGACCCCATTTTGTACCCCTGAAAGGGCGTGGTAGATGTAGCACGGCCGGGTATACCGCAGCTGACATCTGGAGGATGGCGTGCCCTCCCGCCCACAATGGCCGCTGGTGGATCCTAGCGACCCCACTCTCTCCACTGATTTCTCCTGACAAATTGTCCGCGGGATGCGCCCGTTGGTTTTCGCTTTACATTTATATAGATAAAGGAAGTTCCTCCTTCATAGAAGCCCTCTCGTTTTCTGAGTCATCCCCGTGTTCTGCCTATGTGACCCCACCCCCACACCCCCCTTCCCTCGCAGACACTTTGGTGGACTGCAACGACTCTGAATGCTGCGCCACGGACGAGTGCCGGGATCACGTGATGTGCATGGTGTCCTCAGACCCCGTAGACGTCCTCCTTCGCAAGCAGCCCCCCGCCGTCACCGCTTCCTTCTACCAGAAGGTCAAGTTCATTATCGAGGACCGAAACGTTCAGAACTTCGCCAAGAAGGAAGACTTTACCGAGAGGTACGTTTCGCTGTGGTCCGTTTGTCTTGGTAAAGTTGTTTTTTTGTCTATTTCGTTTTTTAAGGGACGAGTTAAACATTATCTGAAGCGGGAGTTTGGTTTTATTTAAAATAAGGAATTACGGTACTTTCGGTGTGTTTTACCACTAAACTTGAAATTTAGAGTTTGAATAAATGAAAATTTATTGCCGATGCAAAGCAGTGGCCTATTAAAACATGTCCAGTCGGTGTTCCTTAAACTACATCATGAAAACCCTATCTTAATCTTTGTTTATTTAATCTATCTATCCATAAAAAGGTGACTTTATACAAACATAAATCAAGCTTCTACACCACTTGACTCCATTCTCATAACAAATAATCAAATCTCCTCAATCCCTGTCCATTGCACGTATTGCATATCGTTTGCAAATCTATGATATTAATTAAATAATTAGTCAGATTTCAAATTATTAAACAGTCGATAATGTTCTAAGTTTACATAATCAATTTGATGCCACCATCGTATTATTAGGGTAAGTCGCGGTCTTGTATTCGTGTCAGTGTCATGTCGAGATGTCGTCAGATCGCGCTTAGAATCACGCCCAGTCAGCAGGAATCGAACGGTGGTCTTGCTTGACCAAACGTTCAATTAAAGGCGATTGGGCATCATTTAAAGGGGGTTTGAAAGTTGGGGTTGGGCGCGAAAACTGGCGTTGTTATTATTATGAATATTATTTATTATTATTATTGATTTGGGATCCCCACAAAAAGAATTCCACTAAATAATTATTGATGAAAAATACGTGGAAGTGTGGAAAGCATAAACTCCGAAGAGGAGACCACTTATGCTACTTAGAACAGGAGGGGTGCGCAACTCTCCAGAACCTGCCCCCAAATATAGACACATAAGTTGATCTTTCGACGGAGGAAGTGGTAATAATCTCCCTCCTTGGGGGGAAATGCGACTCAGAACTCATGCGTGAAGCGGTTGGTAACCATGGATAATAATCCCACGAGTTGATCCATTGAATTCTTATTAGGGAGGCAACGCCTAGAACCTCGGCGTTCGTGTTACAATACTACTACAAGTACTATTACTACTACAAAATAATAGCAATGCTTTTTTTACCACCGAACCCCACACTGGGATGCCTCGTGTACCATTTTACACTGGTACCCGGGTGAGCAGCACACCCTCTCGGCCTCAGTGACCCCCAACAGTCACGAACTAGGTTGAAACTATCTTGGCTTTATTCTCGTCTCAACTCTTATGCGAACAGTTTGATGTTTTTCTAAATTTCGTCTGACAACTGCCACCGAGGTCATAAATCGTCCTAATTAAGTTTCAGCCTAATACTAGACTATATGAAAATGCAAAACACTAATAAAAAGAACAAAAAACAAACCAAAACCAAGTCCAACAAATAACAAAACAAAAGGAATCACGCTCCGGCATCGAGGCGAGGTCCGCCTCCCTCCGCCGCAGGATCACGCGACCAACACCTTCAAATGGTCAGATCCTCCACAAGTCTGTGTGCACGATCTCGTGCCGAGTACGAGGAAAAGGCGGTAGCGAGCCCGCTCATCCCGGTACCGGGACAGGTAACGTGCACGGAGATCATCCACGCTGAGAGATTCATTAAGAATGTGTCGAACAGTCCGGGAAACAACGCACTCATCGCAATAAGGCGCAGGCGACCGCTCCATCAAATGGTAGTGCGTCCCGCGAGTGTGTCCAATTCGAATATCACACGTGATCTCAAGATCCACTTTTACGCTTTTCGTCACGTTCGACCATGACAGGCTCCCTGAGTCGGCGCGTGCTGGTTGGTATGGATACCGTGTGAAGGCATTCGTGCCAATGCCGTGGAGGTACTAAGACTGTCACCGCTTCTGCCATGGAATCACTCATGTAGACGTACAAAGTCGGGTTTTACCGAAGTCTGTGTAGGTTGCTCAAAAGCCGTACACGATAATTCCCTATCGTCTCTGGCCAAGTGTGTCATTTGCGGAGAGCTGCAACCCACGATTTCGAAGTAATGTGGTGCGTATCTCCTGGAGAAGGAAATCCTGGCCATTCAGGCTCCGGATTGTCTCATTTCACGATGCTAAGGACTTGGTCCTGGCCAACCCGGCGCTGCCTAGGACATCTTATGTCTCAGTTTAAAAAAGGCTCCTTCTGCTCCTGTCCTCTTCAGGCCTACGAGCACGGTCGTTTCCGCGCCCATTCGGAACCCTGTGAGGGTTATACACACCCCCATTCATGGTAGAGCTGGCGGCACCGCACAAAGGGTTCACACCCAGCCTCGGCTAAACCCAGGGCTTTACCCTCATTCAGCGTGACCGCTTCGTTTAACTTAAAAGACCGTACGCCTCCACCGAGTCGTTAGACTCATAGGAGGCAACAACCCTGATTAGGTAGGTGTTCATGAGGCCGTCGTCCGTGGTTCCTAATGCTGGCCTCCGAAAGGAGGACAGCCCCAAAGGAGCTTCGACTCGTACGCCCACACCCAGTTTTAGGCTAAATGACTCGAAGACGGCAGATCCTCCAAAGGAGGGTCCCCTGCTTCCGAAGCCGCGCCGTCTACCAAAGCTTTCGAGGCGGCGGAAGGAAGAAAAGGCTCGCATAGCGAGCACAACCTCCCCTGATAAGTACTCGAATTCAACAACGCCTTCTGCGCTTTGTTCGACCAAAAACGCTCAGAGTTCTTCCTCCGAGAAGAGTACGGCTATTCTCTTAATGGTCTTCTCTTCGAAGAGGCCTTCCGCATCTCCTGTGAGCTAGGACTGGGGGCATATTTCTTCACTGCAATTGACGACGACCCTAGGCCAGCCGCGGAGAGCTGCGGAGGCTCGTCTCACTACCACCACCACCAAAAGTTTGGTGCCAGGAAGGAGAATGCGCGATTTACACTTTGCATGGTGTTTCTTTTCTTCCATTTGCTATAAATACCTCATTTGAGGCAGTAGCAGTGCAGCTATACCCTGATCGGTGGTATATTGTAAATTCAGTCGCGTCGTGGCCCTTTCTTTACTTGCAAATTTGAACGGTAAATACCACATATGGGGTGACTACACGATTAATCCCAGGGGTCAGCTTCTTGCCGACCTGATCTCCGGAATCACAGCCTGATTTGGGTTTGGAGGTGGTTGGTGATATCCATGTTGATGATCACTCTTCCATTCAAATATCATTTTCTGGACCACTGGGCCCTGAATAAAAACACCACGGGGGTGCTTGGAGAGGTCGGGGTGGTCCTCGTTTCGAGAAATGAATGTTTTCTCTTTCCCAGTCAAGAGGTTTAGATCGGTTGATGATGCCGTTGAGTTCTTCTCCCGCAAAATCATCGTCCTGTGCCTAACTAGTATTTCTAGAACGTCTGACCGTTTTGCACGCCGACCGCTTCCTTAGTGGTCAGCGCCGCCAAAACGATTTCACTGTCGATGAAGTTCGTCGAACAAACCTAACTTGCGGTGTGTTTCGAATCACGCCCGCTGATCTTCCTGGCGAGTATACGCGTCTTCAATTACAGGAAACCCCTTTATCAGAGGTGTGAAAGCGAGTCAAAAGGATTCGTGGCCGATTTTCGTAGGATCACCTTCCTGTTCTGCAAGAAAATGGGACCACAATCTCGGACCCCGCGTCCATGATGGAGTCCTTACTCATTTTCTAGCTGTTATGCTGCTCCGCAAGCATTCAAGGCACATGGTGATTTCGTTCAAGGCCGCTGACCTGACTTTGCCCCCAGAAACCTAAAACCCTGCAACAACATTTAAGCATTGCGTTCCACTCTCGTTTCGTGCGCGGATACCGCCCCTGGTCGGGACGATGTCCCTTGTGACATGATTCGACACCTAGGTGAGCGAGGCAGGGCCTTTCTGTTAGATTTGTTCAACAGGATCTGGGCAGAGATTATCCTGCCAGACACCTGGCGAATGGTTACTGTGTTGACTTTTCGCAAACCGGCGAGATATTACTCTACCACAGCCGGTTTTCGGCCAATCCTCTAACCTCCGGCGTGTTCAAGTTGGTGGATTGAATGGTAAATGTTAGATTACCCTTTTTCCTAAATAGGTGAGGCCACCTCTCTTCTGCACACTGCGGTTTTCCCAAGTCAGAATCTCTGCTTCGAATCGAAAATGCCGTTTGCAACGCGTTTCTTCGTAAACAGCACTATGCCACGTTTTTTGGGGGTTGTTGTTATGTTTAAGGCTTATTATATCACATTGCTATAAGATATCCACGAGACTCTCTATACGCGTACGGGTTAGTGGAGTCTTCTCTGGTCCAATGGTGTATAAAGAGGGTGTCCCACATGGTATTGTCCTCACTATCACATTCTTAGCCCTGAGCATCAACGGTTTCATCTAGGTGCTGCGGGAAGATGTTATCGCTATGTTCTACTTAAACAACCTTTCGATCTATTTTTTTTTTTGCGGACCAGATGCAAACTCTGGAGCGTCGACTCTAACAGGCATTAGACCGCGTCTCTTGCTCTGCCGAAGCGCACAAGCTTCGGTTTTCCTTGGCCAAGACTAAGGTGGTGCACTTCTGCCGCTACCCACGGCTCCACTCCGACCCGGTGCTGTTCATATGTACATGGGATTCGCCTGGAAGTGGTGGATTTGTACCGTTTCCTTTGTTTTGCTTTCAATGATGCCTCGCCTGGGAGGATCATATTCGCAACCTTAGCGTGACGTTCAGCCCTTGGGGTGATGATAGGGATACTGCATTGCTTTTCAATCGATCCTTTCTTCGTTCGAAGCTTAACTACGTTCCGTTTTATGCATCCGCAGCCGAGCGTGTATTGCGGAAGGTGCATTTTCTCCACCACATCGGTCTCCGCCTGGCGACCGGTTCCTTCCCCCACTTCACCCATTGAGAGCTTACTTGTTGATGCCGGGGACATGCATCTTGCTCTGTGCCTTACACAGTGTATTATGCGCTAGTACGCGCTATCCAAAAACCTCCTTTAGGCACCAACTACTCTCATTGCATCTGAGGCCGATCTCTCCGGTGCCTAAGCCATCGAGAGATGCCAGTCATACCCTAAGTCCTTTGGGTTTAGGGCTAGAAAACTATATCAAGAGCTCGGATTAGCTTTTCGGCCGCCAGGACTCTGGTTCTGTTCAGGACGCGGCCCTAGAGGGTACCAGGTTTGACATCTTGTCTCCCGGTTCGGAGACCGGATTGTGATATTTAGCGTCTCACAAAGAACCTGACTACTCTTGTGATATTGGAATCTTCGCCCCCCTTATTTTGTGGTATCCGTAAAGTCACGATTGCTGCGAGTAGGGAAATCTTTCAATCACGTTATAATTCTAAACTTTTGTGTAAGAACTGAACAAGGTCTGCTGACCAAAAAGTCGCGTGCCCTCACTTATTCTGATTTATGTCCTTACGACTTTGAAAAGTTTGAATAATACCTAGAGTAATCTTGAGAGGACCTTGGAAATTCTATCATTCGAAAGAGAATGTAAACACCTTAAGGGTTTCAAATTTTGTTAAAATCGGCTGAATAGTTATGATGTTATTGCAAAAAAAAACTAATTCCCTGGCTAACATTAGGAGGACTTTGGCAATTATATTATTTGAAAGAAAATGTAAAACAACATAAGGGTTTCAAATTTCATTAGAATTGGCTGAATTGTTACAATGTTATTAAAAAAAAAAGAAGCAAAACGTGGACCGACTGACAGACCGACGGAAATAGTGAGATGTAGAGTCGCCCAAGACTAAAAAGTCACAACTTTCTAAAAGTTTATTAAAAAGCAGAACTAAATTATATTAAAATATATATTTTTTTATTAAAATGGCGGGCCTGAACTTTTTGTCACACCTCATTTATGGAATTGGAAAGGCGAAAAAATGGTCACCACCTAATTAATTGCATAGTCTAGAATAGTATAGCATAGCACATTATAGCATAGTATAACATAGCATATTATTGCATAGTGGTGCTTATATATTATAGCATAGTATAACATGGCATAGTATATTATAGCATAACATATTATAGTATAGCATACCATAGCAAAACATAGTATAGTAAAGTATAATATAGTATAGTATATGTAGTATAGTATCTCCTAGCATAGTATAACCTAGCATAGCATATCCTAGTATTGTCTAGAATAGTATAAAATTTTATAATATAGCCTAGTATGGTCTTGAATTGTAGCCTGGCAAAACCTAGCTTACCGTAGGATGGCCTACCATAGCATTACCTCACCTAGCATAAAAAGCCTAGCATAGTATAGACTAGCCTAGATTGCCTAACATAGTAAATCCTGCCTAGCCTAGCATAGTATAACAAAGTAGATTATCTCATAGCATAGCCTACCATAGTATAGATTATCATCAGATAGCCTTGTCTAGCGTAGCCTAGTTTAGTATAACCAAGTCTAGCCTATGATTCCCTATAATAGTAGAACTATCCATACCATACTCTAGCGTACCAGCATAGTATAGCATAGCCTTACACAGTATAACTTAGCCTGGCATAGCATGACTTAGCCTAGACTAATCTAGCCTAGCCTAGCAGAAAATGTATAGTATGGCCTATCTTAGCTTAGAAACCATAGTAAAGCCTAGCCTAATTGGAAAAGTATAGTATAGCATAGCTTAACCTAGTATAGTTTATAATAATACCCTAACTATGCTAGCTTAGTATAATACACTATAATCTAGCCTAGTCTAGCGCAGCATTGTCCAGCATAGCCTTGTATAGCATAGCATTCCCTTGTATAGTCCACCCTAGTATATCATAGCATAGAATGGCCTAGAATAGCATAGTATACCTTAGAGTAGCCTAGTATAGACTTTCATATATAGCCTAGCATGGTATATATTAGAATAACCTAGCTTACTATAGTATATCTGATCTTATCGCAGTGTATCCTAGCCTAGGTTATCAAACTATAGCCTAGCCTGCCTAGCAGAGTATAACCTTGCCTAGCTTAGCGCAGCCTACAATTGTCTATTAAAACTTAGTCTAGCCTAGCTTAGCTTGCCCTAGTCTAGTATAGCCTAGCTTAGCGTAGTCCACTGGAGCCTAGCCTAGTGTATTCTATCCTATCCTAGTAGCATATTCTAGCCTAGACTAGAATGGCCTAAATTGTCTATTAAAACTTAGTCTAGCCTAGCTTAGCTTGCCCTAGTCTAGTATAGCCTAGCTTAGCGTAGTCCACTGGAGCCTAGCCTAGTGTATTCTATCCTATCCTAGTAGCATATTCTAGCCTAGACTAGAATGGCCTAGTATAGTATATCATAGCCTACCTTATCCTACTCGACCTTAGCCTAGTTAGTATAGTATAGTATAGCATAGTATTGCCTAGTCTAGACTAGACTATTGGATCTTAGTCTAGGCTTGCATGCATGCATAACCCAGCCTAGCCTACCCTAGAAAAGCCTCGCTTATCCTTGTCTGGTATAGCGAAGACTAGCCTAGTGTAGTATAGCTTAGTATATCATAGCCTAACCTAGCATACCATAGCGTAGCCTAGCCTAGTATGGCCTTCCATGCCCTGCCTAGCCTGGTAAAGCTTAGCCTAGCTATCATATCATAAACTAGCCTATCATTAACTATCCTAGACCATACTATTATACCCTAGTCAAGCATAGCTTATTATTGTCTAGCCTAACATACTATATGCTATCCTAGCATAGCATATTATAGCCTAAATTAGCATAGTATATCTTACCCTTTTACATTATATCTTAGCATAGCTTAGCATAGTATAGCCTATAATAGCCTAGCCTAGCATAGCCTATTCTAAGCTTGCCTAGCAGAGTATAGCATATTATAGCCTAGTCTAGTCTAGCAGAGTATCGGCCGAAAAGTTATGATGTTATTGCCAAAATAAAATAATTCCCGGGATAACCTTGATAGGAATTTGGCAATTATATCATTCGAAAGAGAATGTAAAACAACATAAGGGTTTTAAAATTTTGTTAGAATCGGCCGAATAGTTATGATGTCATTGCCAAAACAAAATAATTCCCGGGCTAACCTTGGGATTACTTTGGCACTTATATCATTCGAAAAGAATTGTAAAACAACATAAGTGTTTCAAATTTTTGTTAGAATCGGCTGAATAGTTACAATGTTATTACAAAAACATAAAAAAGGCAAAACGGGGACTGTCCGACATAGTGAAATGTAGAGTCAGTCGCGACCTGACTCGGGTGCAACTTAAAATGTATCTTAAAAATTCCATTGCAGATTATTGATATTTGCAGTAGTATCTTAGAGTGATTAAAAACTTGTGTAGAGCCACGATTATTGGAATGACACCAAACAACTGCCTTCAATTTCACCCTCTCTTTAAATTGGGAGACTATGGGGTGCTAAAGTGCCTGATAGAGGGCCTTAACCGCCGCAAGATCGACTAAACTTCTCCTACAGATTTAAAGAGGGCAAAAACAATAATCTGATCTTGCCCAAACTCCCTACAGTGACATCATGGTATCGAGAAAACTCTCGCACTTTAAGCTTATACAACCGTGACATTAAAGGATACTTAAGGAAACTCTTCAAAGAGATTATGTTGGGATGCTGGAGCGCTCATGTGCACTCCAGCAAGCTGGAGTGATTAAGGGAATGCAAGAATACTCTCGCCATATTACCTAAAAGGCCTCGGGTCTTTTCAAACAGCGTCGCATTGTCTCGGATAATAGGCAAAGAGGGAGGATCACGAGTGGGTTCGCCTGCGTACGTTTGTGATGGTGCGTCCCGCTATGAGCAAAAATGAGAGAAAGAGAAGGTCTTTTTATCTTCAGATGCTCAAAGGTTGTTAGCATTATTTGGTAAAATAATTTAATAATTATAATTAAAATAAAACACCAAACACTTTGCTGGATAGTGAGAACACCAGCGTCATGACTGCAATACCCGAAGACAGAGCAACTCATCCATAATGAACCAAAGAATTTGAAGAAATTCGTTCATATGTTATTTATTGCCTTCAACGACGTTTATCTATTACCACGTTGGTGGCATTATTACTGTTTTGACTCCATGATGATATTAAGGAACCAAAAGAGGGTGTGAAACAAGGTTTCGGTATAATGCGAAAGCTGTTTAATATTTGCGGGGGGGGGGGGAGTACTGAGAGAAGTACGAATGAAGAAGAGGTGGGATTGATAAGGGAGGGTTCTATCTATGTTGGTATATGCTGATGACATGGTGTTAGTGGTTGAGAGTGAGAGGGAATTTGTGGGGCTGATAAAAGTGTTTGGCTACGGATGCAAGTATTACGCACCTACAGCGACCGTGTATTGCGGAAGGTAGACTCGATCCACCACACTAGTTTCCGTTTGGTGACCGGTGTCTTCAGCACGTCCCCCACTGAGAGTCTACTTGTTGATGCCGGGGAAATGCCGCTCGCTCTGCATCGTACAAACTGCATTATGTGTTTGTAAACGCAGTCTCATCATCTCCCTCAGTCACCAACGACTTTCATTGCATCCACGGCCGACTTAACGTCACCTATGCCGCCAAGAGACGTCAGTCATAACCTACGCCTTTTGGGTTTAGGGCTAAGAAACTCCTTTGAGAGCTCGGTGTAGCTCTCTGACTAGTTGTGGCCACTCCTTTACTCCCAAAGCTTGCTCAACACCGGACATATTTGGTTCGACCTTTTGGGAGCACACTTCTTGTCACGCTGGAACCACGCCATTGCACGGATGGCTCCAAGTCCCAAGAAGGAAACGGCTTCCTCGCCGTATCGTCTGTTTTAAGTTAGATGAGTTCTACCAGGTGCTGCGATATGGGAGATAACGCGTCAGGCCCAGTTCGGAGACTGGATTGTGATCAGTAGTGACTCAGAAAGCGCCCTGATGCTGCCGGGGCATTGGAATATCCATACGCACGAATTCACGGGATCCATGACACCACTGTTGCGGTGAGGCCGGAGGATAACGATATTTTCTCCTAATGGGTTCTTAGACATGTGGGAATTGCAGGGAACTTAGTGCGCCAAATTGTCCGCGAAGACTTGGTGACCAGACTAGCGTTTCGTCTTCATCACACCGACTGAATGGCAGGAATCAGGTCATCCTTTCGGTGTGTCTGGCAAAGAAGATAGGAGACGGCCGAAAGGAACTTAAAGTTGCGTGCCATTTCACCGCAACTGTTTGCTTGGACATACCCACCAATGCCACGATGGCTTCAGTAGCATTTTGTCGTATTCAAATTGGCCACACTCCCGGAATGCAGCGTCACTTGTTGGAGCGCTCTCCTGACCTTACTGTGACAACTGCGTTGTTCTCTGAAGTGTTCGGCACATTTTTAATCGCGGGCAACTCTACATATCACTATGTTGGTCAGTCGGTCGGTCCCCGTTTTCTTTTTTTGTAATAACGTTGTAACTGTTGGGCCGATTCTGCAGAAATTTGAAACCCTTATGTTATTTTACATTCTCCTTCGAATGATAGGATTGCCTAAATTCTCCAAAGGTTAGCCCGGGAATTATTTTGTTTTGGTACTAACATCATAACTCTTCGGGTCTAACGAAATTTGAAACCATTATATTGTTTTACATTCTTTCGAATAATGAAAGGTTAGCTCCCGAGGCATGGGATAGACAGAAGAAAAAATGAAAATAACTTGTGGCCAAGCGAGAGTTAAAAAGAGAATTGATAGGACTCAGAGCGCTCGATAGCATAAGTTAAAAGTTAAAACCTAGTCCATTTTTTTTTTACTTTCGTGAACGCGTAAGATTTTATGTATACATATGGTTAGGTAAGGGTGATAGTAAGAATTCCTTAATCCTCTATAAAAGTTTGTTGGAGCTCCTCAATGGAAGGTTGCCCAGTCGTAAGGGTTGCGCTCTTGAAGATGGTTGGGGAACTCGACAGAATTTTCTAGCGGATTAAGGTATTCTTACTATTATTTTCCTTACCTAACCCCAGTAACATACATAGACGTTATTGCTCATATATATATATATATATATATATATATATATATATATATATATATATATATATATATATATATATATATATATATATATATATATATATATCTATCGAGTTGAACCACGGTAAATTAAAGAAAACAATCTTGGTCCTGGGCGCTTTTCTTTAGGAATCTATTCCACCTTCAATGGAGCAAGAGGAAAATAATGAAAAAGTAAAATACGGAAAGAAGAATGGAGTAAGAAAAACAAAAGACGATCGCTGATGTGTTATTACTTTTGTGAAACAAATGACTATCGTTGACGTGTTATAAGACAAATGAACATGGGAAAATAATAATTGTTAGCAAATGCTAATCCATACACAGGTACATATGTAGATATACATTTCACGGCGGCTATATTCATATGTTTTGCAAAACTAATAATAACACATCAGCGATCGTCTTTGTTTTCTTACGATCACCATTGTTCTCTCCATATTTTAATTTTCATTCTTCTCCCCTCCGTAACTTGAAGACATAATAAAGGAAAGGGCTCGGGATCTTACTTATTTCCTTAATTTCCCGTGGTTTAACCTTTGCATTTACGCTCTTACGTATTCTAAATAGTTAAGTCATGTATATATATATATATATATATATATATATATATATATATATATATATATATATATATATACGAGGGGCGGTCAATAATTTTTGCCATTCGGATATAAGGAAACGAGATATGAGGAAGAGTGTTTTATTATTTTTCAATATAACTGTCCTCGACTTCAATGCACTTGCATCACTTGTCTCTGAGGGTTCGAATTCCCGACAACAAAAAATCTGCCGACTGCTGTTCAATCCACTCCTGGACGGCGAGCTGGACATCTTCATCGTTCCCAAACCGGCGTCCATGCAATGCAGCCTAGAGCTGGCGGAATAAAAAGTAGTCGCCAGGGGCAGATCTGGACTGTAGGGGATATCGTTGAGGTCCTCGAATCCGCCCTCGCGCAGGGCAGCTTGTGCAACTTTGGCCTTGTGGACAGGGGCATTGTCGTGGAGGATCAGGATACCGCGTGTCAACTTGCCACGCCGCTTCTGATGGATGCACTTCTTCAACCCAGCCAGTTCCTCGGCGTAATATTGACCTGTGATGGTCCTTCCACGAGGCGTATAGTCCACCATCAACACTCCCTCAGAATCCCAGAAAATGGTGGCCATGATCTTCCCGGCTGAGGGTTGGGTTCGGAACTTGATGGGGGTCGGAGAGCCCCTGTGCTTCCAGGCCATGCTTTCGAGCTTGGTCTCGGGATCTAAGTGATGGACCCACTTTTCGTCACCTGTCACTATGCGTGACTCGATTCCCGCCGGGTCTTGGTTGTACAGGAGCAGCAGCTCCTCCAAAGTTTAACGACATTGAAGTCGGTCATGGGGCATGAGGTTTCTAGGGACCCAACGGGCAGAGACCTTGGTCATGGCCAAATTGTCGTGGATGATGTTGATAACACTTCCATGTGATATTCCAAGTTCTCGCTCGATTTCTTCGACCTTCACCCGTCGATTTTTGAGGATCATCCTCTCCACACGGGCCACATTGTCCTCTTTGGTCATGTCTGACGGGCGTCCTGGACGGGGTTCATCTTCAAGGGACTCACGACCATGACGGAACTCCCTATTCCAGTGAGCAATGGTTGCATAGGAAGGGGCGGTGTCAGTGTACACTGCAACCATGCGTTCATGGATCTCTTTTGCATTCTTGCCTTCCTTGGTCAAGAATTGGATCACTGCGCGGTGCTCAACCTTCTCCATTGTTGAAAAATTTGTGACTGACGATCTGCGATCAGCTACTGCTTCTTAAATAGACGAGGCAGGAGTGTGCGGCTGCAGGTCCTGACTTGCCATAACTTGTCCTAACACCTCCACAAACAGCCATCCCCCTTTCTCTGTTTTGCCCTACCGATTCGCAAAACCTATTGACTACCCCTTGTATATATATATATATATATATATATATATATATATATATATATATATATATATATATATATATATATATATATATATATATATATATATATATATATATATATATATATATATATATATATATATATATATATATATATATATATATATATATATATATATATATAGAGAGAGAGAGAGAGAGAGAGAGAGAGAGAGGTTGAGAATAAATCCCAAAATGAGACATGTAAAATTTCTCCACTTCCCTGCGCATTCTCGAATCATTATTTATAAAACAACTAAATCCCAGTTTAAATTCTGATTCAACTGCTTTTCCCCTTCTCATTTCATAAACCACTCAAAATATTTTCACAACCTACCAATCTCTAATCGGTTCCCTCTATAATCTTTCCTCAGTCCCTCCGCTTTTGCCGTCCACTAAAGGTGACTAATATTTTTGTGTACTAATTAATTGCCCCAATTAGTATATTTTTATATTTATCCATATTTATAGCATCTACATTTAGTGTCAAGTTTTTAAATGATTTTTTCACATTTTCAATTTATTAAATAATTTATTACTATTGCTGCTTCATTAAGTGACTAATATCTGTGTCAACCAATAATTGCATCAACTAGTGTTATATTTATGCATATTTAAAGTACCCATAATTGATCCATATCTAAATTTCAATAGTTTTCAAACGATTTGCCATAATTTCAATTAACTAAATAATTTATTTTCAATCTTTGTGTACATTATAATTTTTGTAATTTTAAACGTGTTCTAAATCTCTTTTATAGACCAGAAGATGGGTAAGATACCCGAAACGTTGTACTTAATTAAATGAGAAATTTTACATGTCTCATTTTGGGATTTATCCTCAACCTCAAAATAAGCCTTCTTAGAAGCAAACCTATAGAATATATATATATATATATATATATATATATATATATATATATATATATATATATATATATATATATATATATATATATATATATATATATATATAAATAACTTAAATCACCTGACACGTGATATAATGGATGAATTTGAAGGCCCAAAGAAATGAAAATTGGCATTACGACACTAAAGAAGACGACCATTGAAAGCTTAAGAAAGAAAATGTGAGATATAGAGACGGAGAAAAATAGTGAGAACTAATTTTAACCGTTAGCTTGATATATATATATATATATATATATATATATATATATATATATATATATATATATATATATATATATATATATCCCTAAGTCTATATTTTGAGAACGAGCTTTTTTCTTTTTCTTTCTCTTGGTTTGGATGTCCAGATGAACGTGAACTGGGTTTAGAGCGTCGCAGAGATCTATTATTATTAATTTATTTTTAGTGTATTTATGTATTTTCTTCCTTTTAGTTTAGATCAAGGGGAGTATTTAAACAAATAATTAAAACCATTATGAAATGGGGTTGGAAAAAACGATTTGTAAGGCAATAATTTAAAGCATTTCAAAAATTGTTAATTTAAATACTTCATAATAGTAGTAGTTTTATTAGGAATTAAATAAAAATCTTTTAAACTCAAATAAAAAAAAGTGTATTTATGTATTTTCTTTCTTTTTAGGGGGATCAAGGGGGTTATTTAAACAAATAGTTAAAACCCTTATTGAAAGGGGTCTAAAAAGCAGTTGGAATGGCCAAAGAGGCTGGAAGCCAACAGCCAAAAGGGCTGGTAGCGAGCGCAGCGAGGCGCAAGCTCCACCGTTGGGTGGGACTGGTAAAGGCATGGCTTTTATATATATATATATATATATATATATATATATATATATATATATATATATATATATATATATATATATATATATACCAATATCAACAAAATGAATTAATTGCTTAGGCGGTATTTTAATCATCTTGTCAACCTTTAGTCTTTTGAATTTACCTGATTTAATGATCTTAGTTTGTATTTATCTTCTTTTTTTTCTCTTCTTTTTTCTGTCACTCTTCGCTCCTCCTAATGTTTACATTTCATATTAATTCATTTTGTTGATTGGTTTTTGCTCTTTTGTGGGCGTTCCCTCTCCTATCTATCATCCTTATAAATATTACAATTTTCAATATTTCTGTTATTCCTTGACAAAGAACTCGAAATAAAGTTCAAATACTTGGAATCCTCGTATTAATTTTCCCTGTGGGCTTTGTTGCATTTATTGCTTGCTCACGCGATACATTGTGAGTTTTTCACACATATATATATATATATATATATATATATATATATATATATATATATATATATATATATATATATATATATATATATATATATATATATATATATATATATATATATAAGAAATTTGTTTGGGGAAGTAATTTTACGTTTGGCTGTCATTCTAGGAGATTGTGATACTGGTGAAGGAATGCATAGTTTTACTTTTTGCCTTCCGTTCCTTTCTAGTTTGTGTTGTAGTCTGTACCATCTGGGTCATTAATGACTACTATGTATATTAACCACTTTTCCCCTTACTTCGTGTCCCAGTCTCTCTTGATAGTACCAGAGTAGGTTGGTTTATGATAGTACATAGTTCAGTATAAAATCTTACAGTGTGGCAGAGTTCCTCAATCTAAGAGTCATGTGTTCCCATATGTCTTTCTCTGTGTGTGGCGTCCTGTTTGTCCACGTTTGCATCTGTAACGCTATCCGTACTGTACTGTACGCTCCACGTACTCTACTCGTCTCTCTGCAACGCCATCACCCAACAACCAAAATTCCACTGTCTGTATATTGCCATATTGTAGTCAGTTTTGGAGCTCCTTTCAACCCGGGTGAGTAAAGAACAGTATTTATACCCTCACACTTCCACTCCCCTGCTAGTTTTTATATTTTTGCCTTTAATTCCCACTACACTTTACTCTGCCTTCACCGAACTTGGGAAAGATGTTATTCATAACATTTCAGCTTTTTTTTTTCTCTATAATCAGCATCAATATACTGATAATTATTTTGCACCGTAAATTTTACTTTTATATTAAGCCCTCTCCATACATGTGCACCCTTCACTTTTTGTTCTAGAGCGCATGGGTGTTATTAGACTCACACGCATACATCACGCACACATGAACATAAAATATTCCCTCACCAAACGATAACTAAATCACACATTGTTCTTCCGAGAATTTGGAAAGTAATGAAAGAAGTTTAAACCAACTTAAAGGCACCGAATGAAGTTTTTGCTAGAAAAATAAATTAGATTAAAAAAAAATTCATTTAATTTATTCTTATTGAAATTTTTTCGTTTTAATTTTGAGATTTTTAAAAGTTTTTTCATTTTTTTTCGCTTGAGGGGAAACGAAATTATTGTTGGATTTCTTGTCTGCTTTAGAGAAGGGAGGGGAGCATTTATGGTAATAATTCAGATTTTGGGGGGTGTTTTTAAGTTGAGTAAGATGGGAAAGGGAGCTTAAATCCATATAAAATCGTCTGGGGCTACACACATTATAATATCAGTTAAACTTAATATTAACTTATTTTTGTTATGGTCTTATAGTAATTCCGAATCAAACTTCCATTCTGAAATTTGCAAACCCTTATAAAATTATTTTGTGATAACTCGTGAAGCGGTTAACTAAAATCTTGAAGACTTGGAAATCATTTTTGATCACAAACTCATAACTTCAAAACTTTGGCCAATAAACATTAGCAAATATCAGAAGAGCTAATTTATAAACCACACACTCTCTTATCTATGGAGTTACTCGACAGCAAACTCTCTCTCGCTGTCATTTTGTCATACATTCACCGGAGATTCAAAAAGAAACCAAGAACCTTTACTCGAAATTTCCTATCTTTAATTGGAATTTCAGAAACTTTTAATTTCTTGCTTAGTTTCTGAAATGGATTCACCCGCCCCTTTAGAAGTTCCTACTATGTCCCCCGCCCTCACACATTAGATGACACTCTAATCCTCAACCCCCATTCCTTGCTTAGCTTATTGTCCATGTCTTTGTGTCTGTGTGGCCTTTAACTCTCCTCGTTTGCATGCAATCAAAAGATCCTTCCTGCATCTTTCTCACATCCATTGCTCTGCCACCAGTGTCGATTTAAAGTTATTTTCCCATTCTACTACAACCTATGAAATCAACTCTAATATTTATGAACAAAATTAATTATCAAATTAATTGCTAGGGGTAACACTATTTTAACACTAAGTGTATGTATTCATTTTGGTTTGGGTGTCTAATTTTTCCATAAGCTACAATTGAAGTTGATTTAGAGATGTGATTTGTTTTGAACTTCATTCGTCGTTTTCGAGATAAGTTCATATAAAGTGGACGCCGTTGAGCGCTAAAGAAAGGGAGGGAGGGATCAGACGCTATTTTAAATTGCCATTATTTGGAAGGGGTTTTAGAATTCGCTTTTATTGACTTCTTTAGACTCCAACCTCGAAGGTAATAAACAAGTGTGGAATAATTTTGGAGTCGTAGTAGACAAAGAATAGTCTATGGGCCGGAAGAGTTCCCTTTAATCAAAATTATTTAATTCCACGCCAAAATGGTACTCTTTTGTGTTCAGATATGTGGGTTTCCTTCAACTACTTAATCACTTACTCTACTGATCAAGAAGAGAGGCCCTTACCCTGTCATCTTCTATCAACACTCGGGAGACAAACCACTTAGATGTTTCCACCCTTTTGTTAACTTCGGGGAATCTTAGTCGCATTCAGTTTTGCCAATAAATATCGAAGCCGAACCAGAAATAAGTGGTAGTCTCGCCGGAACCTCTTATGGAGTACTTTCCTTTGTTCACCAATTTTCCATTACACCACACCTCGGTACTGACCCGATTCTGCTCTTTCCGGCTTCCAGTAACCATATAAGCCTTTTTAGTTACTATTGTCCCCTACATTTAAGTTCGTTCACTAAATCCAGCTCATTGACGCTAAGTGGTTTATCGACAACTCCACATTCAATCCACTACCTTCACATCCTCACTAACCGATTTCGCACTACCCTTTGCCGCCATACATAATAACAGCCCTTGGTCGTTAAGTGGTTCGTGTATTAACTCCTTAACTAGCCTATAACCTCCCATATTACTACCAACCTTTTCTAGCGGGTTACTAGGAGTTAAGGTCAGTTTTCTGATAATTTTGATTAGAGCCTGGTCTTGTTACTGCTTCTCTATTATGTCCACTCAAGGGGGTTGGGGGACTACCTGCATGACTTTCGTGATCATTGATGAAAATAACTCCAAATTCTCGAGTTGCGACTCGAAACTCATTGTCTTGCACTCCTTAGAAGAGTCTCCGTGATTCGAGGCCGAGTGGTGACTCCTCAAGGACAAGGTGTGGTCGGAGTTAGAACCAGCGTCGATAGGGAATTGAAGTACGGACTCACAGCCACCAGGATTGGGGGATGGTAAGTTTTGCTCCGGACGAACTCGTCTGTTTGTCACTGTACAATGGGGACGAACTTGCCCCTGGGGACCTTGGATGCATCCCCATAGCCCCATCACTAAAAGTTGATTACCTAGGTTACTTACTTACTTAGCGAAGTGCCTGTCATGTGATGCCAGCTATCATGGAACAACATTCTTCTCTATCTTCTGCCTTCCTGACTAGATTTGTCAGAGTCCATCTTCTGTTCATGTTTTTCATTAGTGTGTCCATGAACTTTCTCCTTTGTCTTCTTCTTGCTCTTCTTCCTTTAATTCTTCTCAGCAGTCAAGCTATTTCTATTCCTCTTGCTCTCAGGATCTGTCCCAAGAACTGCAGCTGCCTTCTCCGGATGCTTCTCATTAAGCCCCTCTCCAGTCGTGCACGTCCTCATACTCACTCATTTGTTGCTCTTGCTGTCCTTCGGATTGATTAGATTTGCTAAAGTAGACTCGAATATAAGGGAAAGATGGCTTTAAGTTACTCCCTTCGGCCAAGTTTTTTTTCGGCGTGGAGAGAGTGTGTGTTGCGTACGTGTGTGTGTGACAGAGGGATAGATGGAAGGGGTAGGGAGAGTGTATGTATTTATTTATCTGTGTAATGTGCATATTTGCTCCCAATAATGAAATTTTTATTGTGTTTTATTCCTTCTCTCTCCTCACTTCGAATAGTAAGAAGGGTGTTTGCTTATACTAACGAATCCTCCTTGGCCTCTTGTCTTATGTACGTGCTTGTTTTTCGCGGTTTCCACAAGTTGCACTAAAGTCCTACAAGCTTTTCGCGCGCAAAATCCTTTTGTCCTGAACGGAGAGAGATTTCGCTTTTGTTTCACTCATGTGCAATTAATTACTTAATACTTTTGCTTGTTTCGTAGAGTTTTGTTTGTTTCGTAGGCTTTTGTTGGTTTGTTATTTAGGTTTTTGCTGTTTTGGGGGGTCTTTCTTTGCTTGTTTTTAATTTTGTCTTGCATGCTTTAGGTATTTCTTTCTTGTTTAAGGGGATGTTCTTTCTTGTTTAGTGGTTATTCGTGCTTGTTTTCTAGTTTTTATTGTTTGTTTCTTAAATTTTCTTGCTTGTTTTTAGTTTTTCTTGTTTTTAGGCTTTTATTTCGTGTTTCTTAGGTTTTTTGTTTGTTTCACAATTATCTTGATTGTGTCAGTTTTTCTTGTTTGTTTGTTTTCGGTTTTTAGCTTTCGTTTTTTTTGCTTTTTCCTTATTTTTCTTGCTGTTTTATACTTTTTTCTTGCTTAGGGGGGCGGGAGTGCTTGCTTGTTTGGGTCTTCCCTTGCTTGTTACTTAGATTTTTCTTGCTTATCTTTAGGTTTTTCTTGCTTAATTCTGAGGGCTTTTTTGTTTGTTTCTTAGATTTTTCTACTTTTTAGGTTTTTATTACGGGTTTCTCAGGTTTTCTTGCAACTTTTTTATTGTTTTATTTCTTGTTTATGTATTTTCTTGTTTGTTTATTAGGATTTTCCTATTTGTTTTTTAGGTTTTTCTTGTTTGTTCCCTAAGTTTTTTCTTGCTTATTTCCTAGAGTTTGTGCTTGTTTTAGTTTTTCGTGTTTGTTTCTTAGTGTTTTTTGGTTGTTTTTATTTTTTCTTAACTGTATCTTTGGTTTTTCTTGCTTGTTTCTTATTGGTTTTTGCTTATGGGTAGTTTTCTTAGCTGTATATTTGATTTTTCTTGCTTTAACCTAAGATTTTTGCTTGTTTCTTTTTGGGGCTTGTTTTTAGCTTTTTATTGCTTGTTTTCTAGTTTTTTTGGCATGTGTTAGGTTTTCTTGATCGTTTCTTAATTTTATAGTGTTTTATTGCTTGTTTTTTCTTTCTTGGTTCTTAGGTTTTATGGCTTGGTTTTAGTTTTTTGCCTTTTTGACTTTTCTCACTTTTTTCTTACTTCTTTTTAGGTTTTTGCTTTGTTATTTTGATTTTCTTGTGTTTTTGCTTGTTTACTATTTTTTATTGCATGTTTCTTAGGGGTTTTTGTTTGTTTTTAGTTTTTCTCACTCGTATTTTAGGTTTTCTGTCTTTTTACTTAGGTTTTCTTACTTGTTCTTTAGGCCTTTTTTGGCATATTTCCTAAGTCTTTCTTGCTGGTTTCTTAAGTTTGCTTGTTTATTAAGTTTTTGCTGTTTTTAGCGTTTGCTTGTTTGTTTCTTAAGATTTTCTTGTTTCTCAGGTTTTCTTTCTTGTTTTTAGGATTTTCTTGCTTGTTTCTTAAGTTTTTCTTTCTTGTTTCTTAGCCGTTTTTGCTTGTTTTTAATTTTCTTGTTTTGTTTTTAGTTTTTTTTCACTTGTTCCTTAAATTTTACGCTTTGTTTTGTCCTGTTTATTTTAATATTTTCCTGTTTTTTTATTCACTAGCCTGTTTTAGCTTTTTCTTGTTTGTTTATTTAGTTTTCATTGCTATTTTTTTCTATCTTGTTTCTTGTTTTATTGCTTGTTTGTAGGTTTACCATGTTTTTCTTCATCGTTTATTAGGTTATCAATATTTTAGGGGGGGATTTCTGGATTGTTTCTTAGGTCATTTTGCCATTTTTTGTTTATATTTCCTCTTTCTTAGTTTTTCTTGCCTGTTTTTGTGTTTCTTGTTTGTTTTTAGTTTCTTTTTGCTTGTTTAGAGTTTTTATTATTTTTTTCTTGATTGTTTTTAGTGTTTTCTTGCTCTTTTCTTAGGTTTCCATTTGTCCTGAGTTTCCTTCAGCGTTTTCGCCTAATATTTTGCTTATTTTTCTCTTCTTGTTCGTTTCGTTGTTTATGGTCTTTGACCCTGCTGATGGGCAGCGGAAAGGAATTTATGTTATTCATCCCAATACTACTCAAGGGAAAGTATCACTGGTATTTCTCGTTTGGTGGTTAAGTTGTGGAGGAGGAGGGGGGTTCCCCCTTCAATTTCATAATGTTTCATAAAGGGTTCCGGGCAAGCATGTGCAATGTGTAAGGGGGGGGGGGAGCTTCTTGCCCAAGAAATATTCCGAAGTAGCTTGAATCTCTTCTGTTTTCCTGTGGGTGAGGTAGATAACTTTTGTATCATTTGGTGGTGCCTTCTCGACCCCCTGAGTATGGTAGGTCACATCCCTCCAAGGGCCAGAGGGGGGTTTAAGTTGGCTAAGTCGAAAGTTGTTATAATTATTACTTGTTTGTTCTTTGTGGTTCTAAATGAGTACTTGAGCTGCTCTCCCTTTTCCTGGTTCCCTCCAGGTAGTCTCCTCTCTAGTTTGCTCGGGATATATACTTAACACACATTTACAATCATCTACCTTCACAATTTTTCAAACTTCTCTTCGCATACTTGATGGCAGTGATGCCTTCGTTGGTTTTCACTTCTAGATTTAATTCCATCTTGCACTCTTTTTATTCATTTTTTTACTATTCTTGTTCTGTTTGCCTACTCTTTCCTTTGTCTTATCCCTCAGACTCTATTAGGCGGAGTTGCCCTCGTTGATTACGCCAGTCTAATGCCTCCTCCCCCATTTTCATTTCCTGTTTCTTCTCTTCTTTTTTTATTTTTCCCAATTTCTTTCAAATCGGAATTCCCGTCAGCCAAACTCGTACAAAGCCATTGCCTCTGTGAGTTATTCCCCTTAAGAATGGACTAGGAAGGAGGCAGAAGATGGACTGAGTCTTCCTAGTACATAAAGACAAGGTTTATCACTAGTCCCCCGAGACCTAGTTTCTCCCTTGTCCATCAAGACGAGGTTTCTCCCTAGTTTATCGAGGCGAGGTTTCTTCTTAATCCATACTGAGGAGGTTTATTTATCCCTAGTAGATCCAGACAAGATTTCTACCAATTCTATCGAGACCAAGTTTATCTTATGGACTAGTTTTTCCCCTTAATCCATCACGAGGAAATTTCACCTAGTCCATCACGACGAAATTTCCCCTAGTCCACTCAGACGAGGTTTCTTCCTAGTCCATCGAAACTTGGTTTCTCCCTAGTCCATCGAGACGAGGTTTCTTCCTAGTCCATTGAAACTTGGTTTCTCCCGAGTCCATCGAGACTAGGTTTCTCCGGACTCAAGTGAGACAAGGTTTCTCCCTTGTGGAGAGCTTGATTTTAGGGGAAGAGGAGGAGACTGTTTGTGAGATCATCTTTAATGTTCATTAATTACGCCCTTTCTCTCTTTTCAATCTTGGACGATGTCTCCCGACCCGATATTGAAATTCACATTAAGATCAAATTGACAATCGCTGTTGAGTCCCAAACGTACCATGGGCTGCTCTTAATTGAGGGATGGAGCAATGGGATGTGTATTCCTGTCTTTTGCCACCCACCAGCGAGGAGATCACCCTTCGCGGACAAATCAAGAGCTACCCATTCAGCGTCAGGGAATGATGGATATGAAAACCCCTTTCGTGGTGGGAGTGTGCGTGGCGAGCACCAGGGAGGAAGATCGATAGGTTGTGTGTGGGAAAAATGAGGAGATGAAGAGAAAGCTGCTTGCGCCAACACGCCAGTTTCAGTGTGCGGCCAATCTTCGGCTAGCTCCCTATGAACACCAAAATATTTCCTAGTTCCTCTTCTCTGTCCAGGAATATAACCCGGTACCAGCTGTGGTGGACATCCAATGCCTTGCGCATCAAGAGAGCGAGAACTCTATTGGTGTAAAAGTGACAAACAAAAGCTCTTTCTCTTCTATTATTGTTTGTTGTGGTCAAATCTCGCGATGTTATTACTCTGATTTTTGGATGTGAGGCTCTCGAGAAATTTAGTGAGAAACCAGTAATTATGATTTTTGGATGTGAGGTGAGAAGTTTAGTGAGAAACCGGTAAATATGATTTTTCGTTGTGGGAAGTTTAGTGAGAAGCCAGTAATTATGATTATTAGATGTAATAAGTATAGTTGGAAACCGGTAAATCTGATTATTCGGTGTGGTAAGTTTAGTGAGAAACCGGTAATTCTAATTATTATATGTCAATTTAGTGAGAAAACAGTAACTCTGATTATTGAATGAGAAGTTTAGAGAGAAACCGGTAAATCCGATTTTTCGGTTTGGGAAGTTTAGTGAGAAACATGTAATTCTGATTATTGGATGTATAAGTTGAGTGAGAAACGGGTAATTCTGAGTATTGGGTGTGATCAATTTAGTGAGAACCTGGCAATTCTGTTTTTGGATGCAATGTGAGAAGTTTAGTTAGAACCGGTAAATCTGATTATTGGGTATGATAAGTTTAGTGAGAAACTGGTAATTCTAATTAATGAATATGAAATTTCAGTGAGAAACCGGTAATTATGTTTGTTAGATCTTTGGAGTTTAGTGAGAAACCGGCAATTCTGATCTTTGTATGTGAGAAGTTTAATGAGACACGAAGAGTCAAAAATTTTATTTTCCATATATGCAAATATGTTCTTATGGGAATTTTGAATGGCCAATTTCAGCCAACTTTTCTTCTTACTGGAACATGGGCTCTCCTAAGTGGTTGTTAAGACCGAAATATGTATTTGGATCAAAGAGTTGCCAAGATTCATTTTATATAGTGACACTCAGAAACTTTCCAGTATTTAACTAATTACACAATGAACACTTTTTTTCTAACAGGTTTGATGTTTTGGTTAACGGCGGGGGTTCAGTTACTTTGCAGTTTCAACGGGCACACTTCGAACCCTTGAAAATAACTGTACAAGTATTGTGGAATCAAATTGTTGTCCTAGATCCCCTTGTGATGCATCTAAAAGAACAAGACAAGAAATTGGAGCGAGATGGTACGAACATTTTTGAGACGTTTCGTGGTTGAGGAGCAATCTTGGAAACACCTCGATGCCAGGTCTAGCCAATGAACGCAACGATATCATAAAAATACTACTTAGGGAACAAAAGGGATTTTTTTAGTTCTATGACACTTTTAGGAATATTATATAATTAGTATGTCATTTTTAGCTTGTATCTATTTTGAATTGGGCTGAAATAAGTACACGTGCTCCATGTATCAGATGTCGCGTCACTTGAGTTCTACTTTCATGACAGATCTTTTTACGATGTGGTCCGAACCATGCACAGTTCATAATCCCGAAAAGATAAGGCCTCGAGTTGTCCCTACTTTCTTTCCCTCAGCCATCGGAGCTGCTGCACAGTCTTCATCTGTTTTCACCGAAACCCAGGTTTGATACTGCTCAGTACTTCAACCTACAGCTTGAAAACTAGAGTTACTCAGTACTTATAGTTTATAAATACTGCTCAGTACTTCATTTACAAGGGCTCTAAGTTTTTTGTTGGATTACAGGGTGCGTGTAAAGTCAGCTCTGGTAGTTTTGTTTTTATCCATTAATGGATCATCTCTATTTTTGTCTTAGTATTCTAATTTATAGAGGCCATAAATAATTCTTACCTATAACATTAATAATTATAGAAGCTCTTAGCATATTACTTAAAGGAACTTTCCCGGCCATATTAAGATTGGGGTTCCACTCCCCCTACATTTTTCCCCCAGGTCTTAAAAAACTTCCCCTTTCGCTCAAGAATGAGGGGAGGGGAGGAATGGGTAACCTTTGTTTATTTTTAATTTGTTGTCTCTTCACTTTGTTTTGTTTGTATTTACTTCCGCCGAGACTAAAACTATTTATTTGTTTATTTGTTTAAGGGGGTGATTCATGCCCTCAACTGCCCCCCTCCCAGCTCCTCCCCCTAGCCATGCCCTCTTACAGGTGCTCCAGGAATGTCTACGGATTCCTGGGAGCAACATCCACCTGGTTTACCACTCCAACTCGGTGCCCGGCTACCTCTCGACCCTCTTCATCCAACTGACGCCGAGCGAGATCCCCAAAGACCTTACCATGGTGTACCTTAAGGTAGGATCCATCTTACTCTTTAATAATGAGATCCAGGAATAAATGATCCATCACATTGTCCAAGTATCAAAAACACCGACCTTTTCCCAAGACATCTCGTCACCTCATTATTGGTAGGATTCTTCTAATTAGTGTAAAGATACCTACTACGAGATCCAACAATGGATCGAAGTATCTCAAACGCCTACTTTCTTCTCAAGGATATTACAAAGCGTAGCATAAGATAGGATCCATCTCCCTTTTTAATCGTGGGATCCAGATAAAAAGGATTCCCACACTATCCAAGTATTAATCCTCCTCATCACTGTAAAGATCCCTACAAGGATTATCCTTCATACAGTCTAGTTATCTCGAGCGACGTATTTATCCGGAAGGATCTTAACATTATACTTCAAGGTAGAATTCATCTTCCTTTAATATTTGTAGCCTGGAGAAAGGATCCGCCAATATATCTAGACATCTAGAAGGCCTCCTTACTCCCAAAAGGTTTTATTATTTTTCCTTAGGTACGGATCCTTATTCTTCATTAATAACTAGCTCCTCCTGCATAGAGGATCCGTACACCATCAAAATATCTAGAACGCTTCACTCCCTACAAAGGATTTTACCATCGAACCTTTATGTAGGATCCAGAGAGAAAAGATCCGAGATTATCCAATTATCGAGAACGGCCCCTTTTGACCAAGAATCTTGTCATTGTAACTTAATGTAGGATACATATTCCATTTTTATCATGGGATCCAGAGAGTAACTACGCATCACATCCAAAGGATCTTAGCATTTTACCTTATGTTAAGATCCTTTTCCTCGTTAATGAATATGCCCCTACATCTGGAGGATCCGTTACACAATCTAAAACAATTCCTTTATTCCGGACGACCTTGTCATTGAACCTTATGGGAAGAATAAATACTCATCTTTAAATGTTGGATCCTGAGAGGCACGATTCAACTATCTTACCACTTTACCTTAAGATATGATCCTTCTTTCTTGTTAATTAAGATATCCCTATGGGGAAGATTCGTCACAAGATGCAAGAACGCTTACAATCTTTCCCCAAAGTTTATCTTGCCATGGTGAACTTTAATGGAGGATCCTTATTTTCTTTAATAAAGGGATCCACAAAGATAGTATCCAACGTATGATTCAGGTATCTAGAACACTCCGTACCTCTCCTCCAAAGGATCTTCCCTTTCAATGTAAAGGTAGAGAATAGAGAATTTAGGATCTCACAGTATCCTACTCTTGAGGTAGAATCTTTCTTCCT
Source organism: Ceratothoa steindachneri (assembly GCA_963969495.1). Lineage (NCBI taxonomy): Eukaryota > Metazoa > Arthropoda > Malacostraca > Isopoda > Cymothoidae > Ceratothoa > Ceratothoa steindachneri. The sequence continues at coordinate 132,147,999 of OZ018318.1, read as the reverse complement.
CTTTAATGAAAGGATCGCTAAAGAGAAGATTCGTCACGTGCCTATGTATGTACAGTCGGTATCCATTTTGAAGGAGCTTTCAAAAAAGTCAAGTTTTTGATTCGTGGTGGTACACATAACCACTCGTAGCTACATATGTAGGTGTAGGTGCTTTCTGTGTTTAGGCGTGTGTGTATTTTCCGCTGCTTTTAAGTATATTTAATTTCCCTTTTACGAAGATGAAATTTCGATACTTCGATTCGAAATTTTGAAATTACACTAAATATCCCGTGAGCAAATGGAGAGAGATAAAGCTCATTTTCCAAGTGAATGTAGATAGATAAATAGATACGCGCACACGTAAACATTCATTATGGTCTAATTCTATTACTCTTTATCTGATCTAAGACCGAAAATCCTAATTTAGACAACGAAATTGGATCAAAAGGAAAACCTCATTATTTTTAATCTTCTATTTGGCTAAATTTGACTTTAACAAAAAGAAAATTAGAAATTTTACCAATCTCGAAGAAAAACCCAATCAGTGGAAAAAGTAAATAGAAAAATCCAGATTAATCGTTTTATAATTGATAGAAATTAAAATGAAAATGAAAATATATATATAGAAAAGAATAAGAAAAATCACAGTACTCTCGTAATGCTCTAAACATAACTATAAGCGGGAAAAACTTGAAAAAATACCCTCAAACCCTACAAAAAATCCCCGAAAGAGCATACTAGATAAGCTTAAACTAAGGACACGTGAGAGGGCTGTGCATAATTTGGCAAATTACTTTGTATGAAGTATCTCCATATAAATACCTATATTACCATGATCAAATTTGGTCAAAGAACTTTAATGAAAGATAAAGTTTGGTTCCATACGAATAAATGATTCCCTTAAATTTAAATATTTCGGACCCACGGCGTTCCAATGCTTGCTAGAGGGCCCTTGTTTCTCATCTGGCCGTCTAAGAAGGCGACGAAATGCGATGTAACCCTTGGTTAAAATAGGCGAAAAACCTCGCATGGGTTATAATAATCCGATTAATTGGATTAAACAAGTTTAATGGAATAAAAAGTTTGTTCCCTAAGAATGCAGGATTCTCGTAAATTTACATTTTTTGGTTCGACGCCCTTTCCATGCCTACTAAAGGGACATAGTTTCTCGTCACCGGGTTCTCAGCTGGATTCCATCTTCAGGATGAAAGTTTACATACATACTCATGGTTCTTGGTTAAGTACCTCACTTTGAAAAGTACTTTCATACCACTTGACCTCCTCCTTCGCCACTTCAAACTCAAGAAAACTGCCCTTGCCTTTTTACAAATGGAACTGAAAGAGCACCAGAGAAAAGGGAAGGAAAACAACTTGTCCCCTCAACTGAAAGAGATTATTGACCAAGAACCTACGCAAACCTTACGCCCAAAAGAAGCTATTTCTAAAACGTGTACCCCAAGAAACTATCAGAAATAAATGGAAGCCCTCAAAGATCCCTGAAACCACCAAAGGATATATCAACCTACCACTGCCACTAAATAAGAAAGCCAAAGAAATATCAGAAGCGACTTAATATTAAACCGTTCTTGATGACAAACTGAAAGATGAACGAAAATTCACTACTAACCACACCCTTGTAGCATAGCTCCTCGCAGATTCAGTTAAAAGCAGAAGTTACTTTAAGTTTAATGTCCTAACCCATCACATTAACGAGGGTCTTAGACATTTGGAGTAACAAAGCGATTACCATCAGAAAAGAAGACAATACCGCCATGTTTGTCACCATAGACGCGTTCCTGAATGATCAGACTAAATTTAGGAGAATTACGACGAATCCATCCGACGACATAAAAAGAAAAGTGAATCAAATCATCGAAGGGATCAATAAGCAAGCAGAAAATGCGAAAATAAAGAAAATAATTAGTAGGTTCAGCCCTGGATACGCTTATGGCAAGGTGAAGACTCACAAGGAAGGGAACCCTCTCAGACCCATAAGTTAGATACCAACCAGCCTGGGTAAGTTTTTAAACAGAATTTCACCCTCTACGTGCCTGACCAATACAGCCTCAAATCTTCGACTGACTTCATCGACATTATTTGATCTACAACCCCTAGAAGATCAATAGCTTGCATGGATGTTGGGCTATTGTTTACAAATGTATCAGTCGCCGAACCGATATAAATAATTTTAGAATGTGTCTATGAGTAAAATGACCTCCGTCCCACTTCTATTAAGACACCCAGAGCCGCACTGAAAAGCTCATACAAGCCTTCACCTATGAAGCCCCTTTCTATGGGCCCATTGATGACATGTATCTTCAAGTAAATGGAGTTGCCATAGGTTCTTCTCGTCGAGTTATCCTTGTAAATTTCTACATAGCAGCCGTTAAATAACGAGTTTTCTCAAAATTTTCCAACTCTCATATGCACTGTAGATACGTGAACAAAATAAACATTAATGTATAATCCGAATAAGGAATACACAAACTTCTTTAAAGAATGTGCTAACCTTAAGTAAACGGTTGAACGAAGCCAAAAAAACTAACTCCCATGTTTAGAAACCCTAACAGCAAACCATAACGACAAGATAACTACCAAAGTATATGTCGAGCCAACCAATCCAAGACTTTGCCCAAATACAAAAGCAAATATCCGAAGACTACAAGAAAAACGTAATTAACTAATACATTAATATTGCCTTCATCCACTGTTCCTCATGGAAAAAAAAAACCGCGTGATGAGCTTGATAAAGCCACCCGAGTACTGGTCAACAACGGATTCAGTAACTATCTATAAGGAAGAAAATGGACAGATGATACTTCACAGATTCTAATAACACTTGAAATACAGACAAAAATAACATTTTATTATCAAAATAAACAAACTTCAAGCCTTATTATGCAAAAAAAAAACAACCCCGAATCATACAACTGAAACCAAACAATGGACACTTCTGATATATGAGTACACATGTAACTAAGGAGACTTCTAGCTCTATCTATACTCATATATAGGAATGACCGAGACATAACTATCAAGAAGAATTACAGGCCATCTAAACAATGCAGCCCCTAAAAGACAGAAAGATAAAATAAAAGAATTTGTTTTTACAGGAAAATGATGAGAACGACACAGGAATTTAGACTTTGCCCCAGACCGCCGCCAATTTCTCTTCCTCGAAGCCATCCATATACTAGAAAAACAACATTTTTAAACATGCAATTCAATTCGTACCTCATACTCTCTAGTGCACGAAAACGGAACAGACCAACGAGGGACACTTAATTTATTATTCTTAAGGTCACAGTGAGACATGGCTCTTCTTATATTACCCCGCCATCTCAGTCTGATATCTCCCTTCCCTATTTCTGAACTATTGTTTCCCGCTTATACATTTCTTAGTATTGAGGTCACGTTCAAATATAATATGCAATATGCACACCCCTCTTCCACCTCTTTGGTTTTTAGTACGGTTTGTAACTACTATTCTTCATCAGCATCATCATCATATATATATATATATATATATATATATATATATATATATATATATATATATATATATATATATGAATCCATTAAACCACATTGAAAGAGAAAATGGAATAATTTTTCCTTACAGTAATATTTTTATTACCTTTTTCGAAAAAATCCGTGCGGGGAAGCGATTCGAACCAGGCACACTGAGGCAGCGAGCACCGCTTTGATCACAGTTAAAAGTATGCCGTTAGCGTAGTGTACTAACGGCATACTTTTAACTGTTCGAATCGCTTCCCAGCACGGATTTTTTCGAAAAAGGTAATAAAAATATTACTGCAAGGAAAAATTATTCCATTTTCTCTTTCAATGTGGTTTAATGGATTCATATATATATATATATATATATATATATATATATATATATATATATATATATATATATATATATATATATATATATACATATATATATATATATATATATATATATATATATATATATATATAGTATATATAAATTTATGAAGAGCTTTCTCTAGTCGGAGAAAGATAATTCAAAAGCTCGGAGAGTTCTATGATTGATTTGTCCCATACAGCTTTCGACCAGCACGGTCATCTTCGGGGACACGAATGAATATTACGATAGGATGAAAAGAAAGGATGTGAGAGATTAAAATACTAGAGCGTCTGAGTGCCCCCCTCCCCCACCTTGCTCCTTTCGGGGCATGGGAGAGGGGAGAAGGACTTGGTAAGGAAAAGGAGGATGGAGAGATAGTATAATGACAAACTAGTAGGAGATTAGACAGTTGACCTAGGCGGTCAACGTTTGTATCTAGAACCCGTTGGAAATGACAGTGGTAAAGTATTAGGGAAAAAAAAGTAAGAAGTTGGAGATTTGCAAGTTCGCTTGGAGGTCAAGTTAATCTCTGGTCGTCGTTAGATAGTTATAGGTTGAAATTTTAGTAGGAGAGTAAGTACCGAGTTTCAGGTTAATGTTATTCATGCCATTGTATTGTTTTGTTGTGTTATTGTGTTACTTGTTGTTTGGCGTTCAAACCATTGTTAGATGTATTTCTGTTTCCGATAAGTCTATTGTTCTTGTTTTGTTTTCTATGTAATCGTTGTGTTCTTGCTCTTTACCTTTTTCTATTATTAATGTTTCGGTTGCGTTTTTCTTTTATTAGATCTTCTTATAAACTTGTTCCTTTAGTTTCGATGTCATTTTCTTCATTTTGGTATTAATCGGTAAGTTATAGTTCAGTTTCCATCTATATGTTATCGTAGTCTGATATTTTAATCGGTTATCTTAATCGTTGATTTTTGTTTTAATCGGGATTTAATCTTTGTCGTATCCAGAGTTTGTATTTTTGTTATTTTTAGGTAAATTTCTCTTCTTCTTCTCTTTCCATTGCTGTCATGCTGCTTTGGAACAATCGATAGGGTCCTTATCTAGTCCTTTGTACTATTTGATTGGCTAGTTATTCGTCAATCTCATCTCTTGTTTTTCGATAATTTTCTTTAGTATTTTGCTAGTGGTTCAATTCTTGCTTCTCTATGCAAGCTTTCCACTCTTCTTCCTGTCCTTTTCGTGTTTGTTATGAGATACATTCCTCTGTTTTGGATCCTATGCAATTTTATGAGATTGTATCTTGAAAGTAGGTTTTCCTTTTGTTCTGTTGACTGAGCCATCGGAGCTTATATAGTAGTTTGAGTCCAATTTTTACTTTTCCAGTTCTCTCGGTTACGTTTCTTGTAACCAGATTTAGTTATTGTTCGATCCAGCACTTTGCACTTGTTAATAGATATATATATATATATATATATATATATATATATATATATATATATATATATATATATATACATATATATATATATATATATATATATATATATATATATATATATATATATATATATATATATATATATATATATATATATATATATATACATACATATATATATATATATATATATATATATATATATATATATATATATATATATATATATATATATATATATATATATATTTCGTCGTCTACGTATATATCTGTGATATCTTTCCTGTATATTGGTATAATCTTGAATTTCTCTTGATTCATGATAATCTTACATTTCTGTTCGTATGGATTGATACTTCTTATTTTTTCCTCCTATTGTTCTCAGTTGGAATTGGCCGTGCCTGCACGGTGAAACAATCAATTGCGTTGTCATCTGCAAACTGTATGTTCCTACATTCTTCGGTGGCTCGCGGTAGGATATATACAGTGTAGATAGCGTAGAATACTGGACTCAAACACCCAGCCTGGTGAACTCCGACTTCAAGCTTAAAGCGCTCTCCATGGTGACTGCCTGTGCCTATATATGCGTATTTATCCATAATATAGTCATACAGTATTCTTTTCATTTTATTGATGATTCCTAGCTGTAGTATTTTATACTGGATGCCCCTCTGCCAAACTTTGTTAAAAGCTTTAGACACGTCTCTGGAGACGATGTCTACGCTCATCTTCTCGTCCTTTGCCTTCGCTAGTTTTTTCATTATTAGGCAGTGTACCGTGTCAGTGTTCATGTTTTTTTCTGGAATACGAATTGGCACTCATTATAAAGATTGTTGTCTACCCGACAAGGTGATTTCCCAGCTTTTGGTATGAAAATCATTTTCTCCACTTTCAGGTTGTCGGTGAAGTAGCCTTATTCGGGAAGGCATTAAAACCTTCTTTAATCCTTCCAAGATGTTGTTAGGTGCTTCTACGTAATTTTTCCTCGTGAGGCTTGATGCCCCTGGTGCTTTCTGTTTTAAGCTGCTTATTGCTCTCGTAAGCTCTTCGATCGTGATGATGGCCTCAATTGCTTCGTTGGTGTGTCAATCTATGTAGGCAAAGTGGTGGTGCTTTTTTTTTCTCTTATTCAGTTGTTCTTCTATAATCTTATTTTCAAAGATAAGGTCGAAGTTTTTATTTTCTTCTTCACTGATCTTAAAAACGTCCTTCCCAGTGTTCTCTAAATACTCTTTAAACGACGGCTTTGTCTTTCAGTTTTTCTCTTTAATCCTTAATTCTTATCTCTTCCTTGGCTGGCTTATCTTTCATCCCGTCCACCCATTTCCGAAACTCTTTTGACGATCATTCTTTGTCTATCTTGTGGATTAGTCTATTCATCTGTTCATCTTCTTTTTCGTTATTTTTAAATAATAAATATCGTGAGCCCTCTCTTTTTCCTTCTTAGATCGTTGTATAGTTCTCTGTTTGGTTCATTTCAACGTATCTGTTCTAAAATTACTCTTATATAGACGTTTTTATCTATCATTTCAGGTGACCATCTGAATTTCTGGATGGTTCTGTGAGTTCTTTGGGGGATTGCCTTGTTATCTGCGCCTAACAATGCTTCACTAATTTCCTTCAGCTCTTCGTCAATTTATTATAGTCACGCTCCGTTGAGTATCTTCGGTTCATATTCTCTTAGGATCCCTTTATATTTCGTCCAGTCTACCTGATAATTAATGGGCCTTCTATTCCGTTGATGGCTTCTGTATGGGGAGCTGGTTAACTGTTAGCAGGGATGCTCTGTGGTCACTAATTGGACTGTCCACTGGTTCTAAGTGATTACTCGATCTCTAAAACTTCCACACACTTACAGTTCCTCTTCAAAAATTCGAGATGCTCCAATTGGTTTTCGCTTCTTTTAAGTAAAACTGATCAATTGATCTTTATGCCACATGGAAATAGAAGGACGAAATTGTTCGGAATCCTTCTTTTCCTTTGTTTTAGGGTAGAATTCAACACATTACTTCCTTACAGCTGCATTTCATTGCGCTCTCAAGAATTTTCACTTCCCATAACTTCACCACTTTCATTGAAAATGACTTTCCAAAGACCTTTCCATCATCATTGACTTAATTAACCATCGCAATGAATTATTATCAAAATGAAAATTAATATTTATTTTTATGTCACTTCCCCAAGGTACTCGTTCGTACTTATAAATACCTGAGTTCTTTTTACGAACTTGTTCCTGTTATGCAATTAATCTTTGTGATCTTTATCCTTTTGTTCTTTATTCTATCTCCCACCTCACTTACGTCTCTTTACTAATAATTTTACAGCTGTTTTGGCTCATTCTAAATCCTTTATCTAATTCTTCTTCTGCCTCTCCTTTATCTCTAATCCGAGCATCAATTGGTGCCCAGCCCGCATTCAATAGCCGTTCCATGGCAACGGCTTCTCGCCGTCTTTCGTGTTGTGAAAGATCCGCGATTTTGAATTAGGTGAATAACCTCCTCCCCCAATTTAGGAAAGAGCGTAATTTCCCCCCTCATTTCGTACCCCGCTAGGTGACTGTGGAGGGGGCCGTTTTCGAGAAGTCCTTCGAAGCAGATCCCAACATCACCCATGTTTTTGGATGGAACAAGCGAAACGTCTACCGTCAAAAGGTTAGTCCCCTTCCACCCACAGGCGGGTGTAGGCGTTAATTTGCGGTCCTTTCCGATCTCTCGGACGAGGCTAAGGCGCGATGAACTCCGCTGACCGGGTGAGTTGTCCCACACTCTGCATGTTGTGAATGCGTGCTCAAATCTGTCTGCATCCTGGTGGCACTAAAGAGGTAAGGCTGATGCGGTGTTTGTTCGAGTTTCGTGTAGTAGGGAGGGATTGTTCGTAGCCTTCTTATCTGTTTAGATCTCTTTTCTACTCATTTAGTTTGTCTCTGCTTGCCCCCACTGCTCCCCACCTCGGCAAATTACTCTCCCTCTCTCTTAATATTTAAAAAAATAAATATTCCGAATCCCGACAATTCAAAAGTGCACTCAGCAATCTAACTTTGATTAACCTCTCCCACGCTGTCAACACTTGTAATCAAGGAAACAAGAATTTATGTACATATGTTGGTAAGTTCTCTTTCATACTCCCTATCACGCACCTCCTGATTATCACTTAGTTCTATCACTACAACAAAATTTCGATAGAAAAAAGTGATAGGAGGAAGAAAGTTATATTTGACATCTACTGCTTAAATGGACGTTGTTATTAATAATGGTAACTACTTTGTTGACGAGAGTTCAACTTACATAGAAGGTGCGGTGGGTAAATTGTCGCATTTGGGAACTAAATTCCGCGCATACGTGTTGTCTGGCGTCGGTTTTCTCTTTTCTATATCATGGTAGACTCACTTGTGCATCATCTGTGAAGGAAGCAATACCATGGGTGAATTCAATCCTTCATTAATTTGGTAAAGAAAAGCTTTGTTGCTTGGTATTTTCGCAGGAAGATCCAATGCGAAGTTCTCCGAGGGATTTGGGTGTCCATCTGAAGAAGATGCCGAGGGTGAGGTAAGAGATACATGAGTCAGGCTGTGATGGCGAGGGTACGGCGGCTCTTAAACGTTCTTTGAAAGTTCTAGCAAGATCTAGTTAGCTTCTTCGGAGGTTGTAGCAACTTCTACGGCGGTTCATAGGATGTTCTAGCAAGTTCTAGGTAGGTTCTTAAGGATGTTCTAGAAAGTTTTATAAAGGTTCTTAGAAGACTAGCAAGGTCTATAGAAGGTCTTAGGATTTTCTAGCAAGCTCTATTGATGTTCTTAGTAAGTTCTACCGAGATTTAGAGAAGTGATTAGGAGGTTCTATCAAGTTCTTTAGTGATTGTTTGAAGGTTCTAGCATGTTTTATAGAGGCTCTCAAATCTTTAAGATGTTCTTAGGAAATTCTAACAAGTTCCAGGCATGTTATTCCGAGGTTCTGTCACGCTTGGAACAAGTAATTAGGAGGTTCTAACATGTTCTTTATGGAGTTTCTAGTGAGTTTTATAGATTTTCTTAAGATGTAGCAAGTTCTAGATAGTTCTAGCAACTTCCTCAGCTGTGCATGAGGGGGTTCTAGGAAGTTCTAGATGGGGCCTTTGGAAGTTCTAGCAAGTTCACTAGAAGTTCTTAAAAAGTTATTTCAAACTATATATAGGTTCTCAGTATTTAGTAGCATGTTTTATAGATTTTTTAGGAGGTTCTAGCTAGTCCTAAAGAGTTTCTTACGAGGTTCTTAGTGTACAACGGGAGCATCACCTGAGGGTGCCTTTTTGAAGCGTGACTTAGTTGGAGTCACTCCTGGAAGTCAAGCAGTAGGAACTCTGCATTGATTGAAGAAGTTCCGACCAATGGATAAGGACCAAACAGGAGTGTTTCTTTCAAGCTTAATTGTTTCTTTATCTTAACTTCTTTCACAATTTCTTACAGCTTTCGAAAAGTGCGATATCAAGAAGTTTGAACTAGTAGATGGACAGCCTTTGGAAAATTCTGAGCTAAGCTGAGCTTTACAACAACTGTCCAATGTTACATATGCCACTTTCCGGAACTATGTGGAGCTAAATTGAATTTACCATTTTAGTACAGAGGGTGGTGTATCTTTTTCCATTCTTACCTTATTTCGCTTGCGCCAGGAGAGGTTTTACATTGGACCCACCAATTAACATATATTTGGGTGGTGCATGGGCGTTTGTTTATATCTAAGCCAATCGGTCCTTGAGGACACAAATAAAGTAGGAGGGGGATTTTTGGATCTGAATTTTAAGAACGGAGGGGGCCTTAGTTGGAGAAAATTTCTTAGCGAGCTGGAGGGATCGGAAGAAGGGAGGCTTTGAATCTAAGGAGGGGGCAGGAATGATTTTGCGAGAAATTGTCAGAAAAAGACGAGTTGTCGTAGGGGCAGGGGTCAATTTCTACGACTTGTTCCGAAATTTGGCTGAATTTTAATTTAATGGATTTATAGGCTAAATTCCTCTGGCTAATTAATAAGAATGAAGTATGCATATATTCTTATAAACATTTATACTTATACCACATATACAATGTTGTGTATATCATATATTTACCTAAGGACAACCATTTTAAGTATAGAGATATAAGTATAACTTAAGAGATCGTAATTCAATGCTGGAAGAGATTCTCATGAAATTAGTTACCGTTTATTCTATTTAATTTACTCTTGATCTTCACTTGCTTTATTTCATTAATATTTTTATTAAATTTTATTAATGCTTCTTAGTAGATTCTAGCGAATTCTATGTAGATATGTTCTTAGGAGATTTTAGCACGTTCTCGAGAGGTTCTTAGGAGGTTCTAGCATACCCAATAAGGTTCTTAGGAGCAAGTTATAAATAGGATATATTAAGTTCTATATAGGTTGTTAGGAGGTTCTAGTAAGCTGAAGATGAAGTTCTTTAGAGTTTCTGCCAATGTCCACAGACGTACATAGGAAGTTCTAACAACTTCTGGAGAGGTTTTTATGAGGTTATTGCAAGTTCTAACCAGCTTTTTGGTAAGGTGGCTAAATGGAAGTCAAATCATAGGTAAACTAGTGTGAGTCACGACACTCAGTCCCAAGTAGTCTCTCATTTACACTACTCGGGCTATCCACACATTGTCATTTCTCCTCATAAACTGTGGCACGATGCTCTCGCGGAGGTTTTCGTCCCGTGGATTTGTATCAAAAAGTAAGAAGTGATTAGTTGTCAAAGTAATTGCTGCCTCATAAATTTCCTTCGTGTTTTTCTACATTTGTTTAGTTGCGTGCCCTTTTTAGTGCCTAGTTAGTTTCCTCTTTCATCCCGTTCGTAGTGAAGTTTAGGAGAAGGGACAACCCTTTGCCTAAACTTCACTACGAACATTTTTTTTGTTTTGTTTTTTAAGCACGTTGGGTTCGTTGTTTTGAAATAATAATTCTTTATATACGAAATTATTATATTTCATATTTTTGCCTCTATTATTTATTTATTATAATATGTTTATTATTTTTATCAGGGCTGAGAACTGAAATAAATATCGATTCGAGTTTTGATTTGAGTTTACAATTTTTAAAAATATCAATTCGGATTCCGATTCGAGTTCTCTATATTTTTTTTCGATTCACATTTTCGGCTTTTCGATTTTTTAATATGGATTTGGATTCGAATTCGATTCGAGTTCGAGTTCAGCCTGTATTTCAAATGCTTAAATCTATTATTTCAGAATTCTATATGCTTTTTTTCTCGTAAAATATAATTTATAACAAAGTAACATAAAACTTTCCCCCCCTCTTATTACACATTTTCCTTGAGTTAAGGTAAATTCGTTATTTACTGTGTTATTCCTTGTTTACTATAGCTATCCTTATGTACCAGACGCCCAAATTCCCTGTGTACTTTTCTATTGAAATTAATGGGTAAAATATTCGCAAAGTCCCAATGTACGGGAACCGTATGTAAGGATGAAAAAACCGCAGTCAAATGGAAGTTTTTAATGGGATCCTACATACTACATTTCTTTCTCTATTGAAATATTATGCAATGAAAATACAAAACCCACGAAGCATTTTTAAACATTGTACATTAATACATTGTGCAAAAATACTCGCAAAGTATATATATTACAAATTTTCATTATTATATTGAAATATTATGCAATAAACATATAGAATACAAATAATATCTTATAAGAACAATCTAAGCTCTTTTAAAAACAAACTTGACAGCCATATGGTTAATATATTTGACCTAAATTTAAATTCAAAATCTCTTAGGGATTTAAAAACTGAACAGAAGAAAGGTTTAGCTTTGGGTCGTTCTGTGATTAGCAAAACAAGATTAGGACTAGTATTAGGACGAAAGATTAAAATATACTTTTAGCTACTATTCACAAGTTAAACCACTGTTATTTCTTGGAATTCCTAAATTATTTTATTAATGATATTCGACGTTTTTGCTTCAAACTTATATTATAATCGATTCAAGTTTGAAATTGAGTTTTTAGCAACAGCACGGCTTCAGAAAGAAAAGAGGGACTGACACGGCACTAGCCGTTATTACGGAAAAACTTGCAAACATCAAAGCAAGTAAAAGGCATGCCGACCTGGTGCTCCGCGATGTCAAAAAAGCTTTTGACAAGGTTTGGAAGAGAGGCTTGCAATTTAAGATCCTGCAAGTAGGCCTCGACCCCATACTTGAAAGGATCCTATGCGATTATATAATGGAGAGGAGAGCGTATATACAGTTCAAAGAGCACAAAGGCCCCGAGTTCGAACTCGAATCTGGGGTCCCACAAGGGGGGTGTCTTTCCCCCCTTTTATACAACATATATACACGCGACCTACCACAACCTCTTTCCGAAGGTACGATATACGTTCAGTTCGCTGACGATATATCGCAAATTTGTACAGCCGCCTACGTTCACAGGGAATTTATGGTGAATAATACGGCTAGGGAGATTTCCAACATCAACTCTTTCGAGAGGAAATGGAAGATTTCGACCAATGCCCCAAAATTCAAAATAATTCCCATGTTTCGCAAGACCTTCAATGATATACGGGTAGAGGGGGAGAGAATCCCCTACTGCTCGGAAGGGACGGTTCTGGGGTTCAAAATCACCACAGGGGGATACAAGAGTCATATCGGACGGACAGTCGCGAATACCAAGAGAGATTTGAGGGAGTTTTATAGGTTCATGGACCTAACCCGCTCAAATAAGCTCAAGATATTCAATGCGTGCATTCGCTCGAGACTCTTGTACCCCCCGGTGCCGTTGAATGCGTGCGCCAGGACCCACATTGCGAAACTACAAACCATCCAGAACAAGGCGGTTTTACTCATTACAAATACCCGAAGAAGAGAACACAAAAAAACAGAGGGAGCTCCACGCCTCGGTTGGATTATCTCCGATCAACGTGGCGCTCCACGAGAGAGCTAAGAGGATATGGCAAGCCATTGGTGCGCGCTTGACCCCTGAATTCTCTCGTACACACTTAGACATCGAGGCCGACAGACAAATAAGACCCTTTAAAAGCAGTAAATTACAGTCTGACGGTGACGTGACTCCCCATTACACACAACTCGATCGACAATAGACGAGACTCAACCAACCAGTGTAATGTAAAAGTTTTTTTTTAATTAAAATTCAACCTCACATATGAAACAAATTCACTTAATTATTTAACAATAATCAAAATAAAGTAAATTTCAAATTAACCTAAAATTTAGGAAAATTTAATATTTTTTCAAAAACCCAAAGCGGGATGTAAAAACCCCGTCTCTAAAAAAGGCTTGAATGCCAACAATAAAATTCATCATCAAGATGAGAACCTTTAATCAAATTAGCAATGCTGATTTGATTAAATAAACTATAAATCTTATAGTTTATAACTAAAAGAAATCCAAAGAAAAAACACAAACAGAGCTACCCTTTCACCAGGGATCTTTTATTCTTTCTTCTACACATCATCTATTCTTTAAACTCACTTCTTAACCACTTTACTCTCTTACTTTTTTCTCTCTAATCCTATCTTTTTATCTCTTATTATGTCCAATGTCCAATGAAATTGAGTTTTTAATTCTTTAGGGTTCGAGTTTAAATTTCGATTCGAGTTTTCAAAAAATTTTGAGTTCGAATTTTTTTTTCGATTCGAGTTTGAAAATATATAGATTTTAAAGGTTTATCGATTCGAATTCGATTCGATTTCCCAGCCCCTATTCTTTTATATTTACTACATTTTATATATTTTTTGAGTCTACTTCTTTTATTGCAGGTTTACGGCGAGATTAATGCTAAAGTGTCTGTTGGTTACGAATACTCGAGTTGTGGTCCGTTGGTGTGGGAAACAGAAACAGCCCGTCTCTTCGGCTTCAAAATGGATATTTCTGACGTCGGGGGCTGGAATTTGGACATCCATCATATGTATAATTTCGAAGCAGGTACCATACCCTGGATACAAAGGTTATATCTCTAAAAAATGACTAGTTGTTCACCATATCTTCCACACGTAAGCTAATTAGGCGGTATTCACATCACTTTGTTCCTTTTTCGATTTTCATGAAAATTGGTAAAGCATTTTTGGCGGCTGGGAGGGGGGGGGAATATATCCTTAAAAAAATATGCGTAGCGATTTATTTCCTTCCTGATAGGCCTACTTCAAAAAGGAGATGGCACGACCGTTAATCTGAAGAAGACTCCAATGCTGATAAGACCTTTAGTTGGCACTGGCACACAGAGGGCCCTTAACTGCAGGCAGTGCGACGGTGTGGCCAGAGAAGCCCAATTGATGACTACAACGGCCTTGACGGCAGCACCCGATGGATCCGTCTACGTCGCTGATTTCGACCTCATCCGAAGAGTGACTCTCGATGGCATGATTTCTACAATCCTCCAACTGAGGTTAGTCACTTTGAAGTTTGAGAAATATAAACAAGGTCAACAGACCTAATTCGCGTGCTCTCAATTATTCTGACCTTCAAAACTTTCCAAAACTCATTGAAAAGTGGTTACCATCTGACCGACGACATAGTAACTTCTAGAGTCGCATTCACACAACTAAAAGCTTTCCAGTTGACCCAATCGGCACACCCCTACATTTACTCCTATTCTCCATCTTCTACACAATCATCCGTTCTTGTTACTTTTTGTATTTAGGTGGAATTTGGAGTGTGGTTGCGATGAATTTTCCATTGAAGTATGAAATACCTTTCCAGGGATGCTAATCGGCAGCATTCCGTTTTACCCTTCTCTTTTCTCTACCCCATCTCGGTGTCTGGTACGAATTCCCTTGGCATCGCCAGTGCCACGCAGGCCTCCTACGGATACTTCTTAGCGGCGTCTCCAGCCGATGGCCAGGTGTACCTGAGTGACACCCAGAAGTATCGGGTCATCCGAATTCTCGCCATCGACAACATCACCGATCTGGTCACCAATTTCGAGGTCTTTGCCGGCAATGGGGAGCGATGCATTCCAGGTCAGTTGACATACACACACACAACGTTATGTGTATACAGCGATAGAATAGGGTGTATATACAGCATTAGAATTGGGTAAGCATACAACGATGAAATTAGCTGTTTATACTGCGATAGATTTATCTATATACACAATGATTCAATGGAATGCTTACCGCAATAGAATGAGGTATGTATGCAGCGATACAATGCGGGTGTACAACGTTAGAAATGGGTGGGTATACTGCACAAAGAGGGTATGGAAATAGTCATAGTTGAGTACGGAGATAATAGGTTAAGATACAGCGATAAAGGTGTGAGGGATACATAGATAAAGGGAAATGTAAACAGTAATGCTGGCTTTGTACGATGATGGGTTGCAGCAGAGCAATAAAGTGTTTACATATGTGGTAGAGAAACAGGAGGGGGCGTGCATAGAGCGATAAGAGGATACGAGTATATATACATCCATAAGAGTGCGTATACAACGATAGATTTGTATATGGCAGTTAGTGGGATGTGTATACAGCATAATGAGGTTTAAATATGGTGCTAATGGGGTACAGCGATAATAGCGTCAGTATACAGCGATGATGGTGAGCGTATAGACAGTGATAATATTAATGGGCTCAAATGGGTCGAATGAAATGAAGCAAAGACTTTGTCCGGGAGTTGATCAGGGTTCTGGCAGAACTTTACCTACGAGTATATTTAGGAATAATGGGTGCATGTAGTGATTTTATTAGGGAATAATGGGTGTTTGCAGTGATTTTGATTTTATTTAGGGATAATGAGTGTGTGCAATAATTTTATTTAAGGATAATGGGAGTGCCCAATGTTTTTTTTAAGGATAATTGGTGTTTGCAGTGATTTCAATTAGGAAAATGGGTTTTTGCAATTATTATATTCTAGATAATGGGTGTTTGAAGGGATTTTATTTAGGAATGGTGTGTGTTTGGTGTGATTTTATTTAGGAATGTTGTGTGTTTGGTGTGATTTTATTTAAGGATAATGTATCTTTTTGCAGGGATTTTATTTAGGAATTGTGGGGGTTTGCTCTAATTATATTTAGGGGCAATAGGTATCTGCACATATTTTATTTAGGGAAAATGGGTGTTTGCCGTGATTTCATTTAGGGATAATTGGTATTCGCACTAAATTTATTTAGTGATAATGGGTGTCTGCAGCGATTTTGTTTAGGGATAATGGGGTTTTTCAATGATTTTCTCCTTGGAAAATGGATGTGTGCAGTGATTTTATTATTTTATTTAGAGATAATAGGTATCTGCAGTGGTTTTATTTATGGGTAGTGGGTGTTTACTGTGATTTTATTTATGGAAAATGGGTATTTGAAGTGATTTTATTTAGAGATAATGGGTTTCTTAAGTGATTATATTTAGGGATGATTGGTGTCTTCACAGATTTTATTTAGTGAAAATGGGTCTGCTGTGATTTTATTTAGGGATAATAGATGTTTGCATTGTTTTTATTTATGGGTAGAGGGTGTTTACTGTCATTTTATTTGAGAATAATGGGTGTTTGAAGTGATTTTATTATGGGATAATGGGCATTTGTTGTGTTTATATTTAGGGATAATAGGTGTGTGCACATATTTTATTTAGTGAAAATGGGTGTCTGCAGTGATTTAATTTAGGGATAATGTGTATATTCAGTAATTATATTTAGGGATAATTGTATTTAATGGAGGCGTCCCACGTCCACAGGAGACGAGTATCATTGTGGCGATCGGGGATTGGCCCGCAGAGCTCGCCTCTCCCACCCCAAGGGCCTGGCGATCTCGACTGACCGCACCCTGTACCTGGCCGATGGCACCAATATCCGTGTGGTCCGACCCAATGGCATCATCTACACGCTCATTGGACATCACGGCCACAAAACCAAATGGCACCCCCTTCCTTGCCATGGTGCCGTGGCAGCTAACCAGGTGTGGACACTGGTTCCCAAGTTTAATTTTGAGAGATTACAACCATATAGTTCTCTGTTGTTGTAGAGGAAAAAGAATGCCATCATTATGGTGTTAGCTGCTCGTCGTAGTTGGACACGTAAAGTTGGAAACTCGCTTTTTTATGTATATAATAATCGCATTATTACATTCATAGATGCTGGCACGTGTCAGAGGACTTTTCAGGGCCCAAAATGTTATAACACATGGGCCCCACAGCCCTTTTTCTCAACGCGCTTATGTACCACCGGTGTACCATACGAGAACTAATATGCCAAGGCCTCCTTTTTCATATCTTGCTCCTTTATCAAATTCTCTCATCCCCTTTTTTTCATTTGATCGCACTGAGCGTTGACAACATTGCGGTGTGTGGTTGTCATGGCACCGCCACTGTTCATTTTCTGAGGGGAATTAAGATCACAGATTGAGAGGCATAAATTTTATGGACGAATCCACAAGAATCGCCGGTTTCGTATTGAATATAATCCTTATAAGATATGATAAATTACAATAAGGATACAATGAATCACACTATTCCCTCTTTTCTTTTGAAGGGCCCTTCCTTAAGGTTTTATTATGGATCTATAAATAACCTGTATGTTTTTTTTCAAATCTATCATGTTTACTCATTAAATTTTCAAAATTCTACTTTAAAATCCAATCTTACATGCACAAATATTGTAAAAATAAAATATTTCAAATATTGTATGAATTCTTTTATGAAAACTTCGTTTTTGAGGTTAATTTAGAATGGGGGTAACGTTCTGATATGTGGTTGAAAAAGGCTCAGTAGGTCAATTAAGATTGAGAAACAGGGTCATAGAATAAAAAAATAATAGGTAAGTTCATAATAAAGTTCTTTATATTTTATTTTCACTTGTGTCTAGGTTGAATTGCAGTGGCCAACCAGTTTAGCCCTTTCAACGCTGGACAACACACTTCATATTTTAGACGACCACGTTATTTTGAAGGTTGGTCTATGTGCATCATGTACAACACGTTGGAATTGGTGCTTTTCTCATCGACTGAATTTCATGTGATGGCAAAGAGTAGTTGATTTGTAACGGAATTCCTTTGCAATTCTGTTTTATTTATGCATGAAAGTGTACTGTACATAATCACTAAAAGGGGGTATTCTGTATTTAGATGACTATAACAATAACAATGAGGAAATTGTACGTCAATTTCGCTAGATCTTAGTTATAGCTTGATAATGTGATGGCGTAGCGTTGTGTAGATTGCATATAGTATGTTGTTCCTTCATAGTTTTATTGGTTTTGCTCAGGTGACAGTTGATGGATCTGTCAGGGTTCGAGCAGGTACGCCACTCCACTGCACAGCCTCAAAGAACCACCCAACCCTCGGTAAATATTTCTTTCTCTTTCTCTTCCAATCCATAAATTTCCCTTTCTCAGTCCTGACACAAGGACAATTACTTACGCCCACGTTAATTGACGCTCTCATTGGGATGTATAAGTTCGATTCAATGCTTCTCTTACATTCCACGGCTGCTCTTGTGACTTCCCACCGACATATGCATCCGACAGTGCTAATCGCCGGAACAACCTTTAACAAACAACATCGACCGCAAATCAGAACCAGGGAAGATGGCGTTGCGCCGACTAGGGCTGAGGGAGCGGCGAATCCGGGCATTTTTGTGCCCATTAAAAATTATAAAGCGAAAACCAACGAGTGACTTTCCATCAGAGGATTCGAAAACATTCACGGTGGAAGTGGTGAAGTTAAGGGAAAGGGAATTAGGTGTAAACACTCTAGAGAGGCGGCCCTGCGAGGGAGTTTCACCCCATCCCTCGAGTTCCTCTCGGGTTTCCTTCCCACTTACCCCCTAAGGAGACTTGCCCTCGTTGGAGGACATCATTCGACGATCTTCTACACAACTTCACCAATTCAAGGGGACTCACCCGTAAGAGAGTCTTAGGTGTAGTAAAGGCAGCCATGCTTCAGCTGGCATCCGGAAGGTTGCGTGCCTTCCTGCCCCAATGCCCGCAGGTGAATCTATGGCTAATATCTCTTGCATGCCTTTCACTTCTCCCATCTTCGCCACTTTCTTTCCAGATCTCTCCAAATAAACAGTCTGCGAGTGAGACCCTCGTTGGTTTTCACTTTAAATTAAAAATGTGTCCCCCGGTAATTTATATAATTCTCCGGGCTGGGGGGAAGAACCCCTCGTCCTTAGAGCGATTGAGGTAACCGTTTTCCCCTCTTTTAAGTCACCTACTCGCAACGCCATCCTTCCCTAGAAACTGAAACCTAATTTCGCCGGCCGACGGGGCAGTGCTTTCAGTAAGACACTTAACAGTGCCTAAAAAAACCGCTCTCAGGCCATTCACGGGTGCCATTCTATCTCTCCAGGGATCATCACGGCCATGTCATTCGCCCCCTCGGGGTCTTTGTTCCTGACGGAGGAGAGCTTGAACAAGAGCTACTTCGTCAAGGAGATAACACCTTCGGGGCAGCTGAAACACTTCGCTGGAGTGTCTCTGGAGAACTGTTGCCCATCTAAGGGGAAAGCGTGCCAGTGCCACAAGGAAAAAGAGGAGGACAAAGTAATGAAGGTTAGGAGGTCAATTGACCTCCATGAATTATCTGTACCCCTGCGGAGGTACATTTTAATTAACCTTAAATTTAATTAATTTTAATTAATACCATTTTAGTATTTATGGGGATAAACGCTAATGAATATTATGTTCTTGGCGTGTCCTCAATAATTGAAACGGCGAATTCTCTATTATTCAAACTTCCGCGTCACGTCATTATTTATTTCAGAGGAGGGGCCTAAATGTTTAGGCAAAATATTGGCGCAAGCTTTAATTAATATCAACTTGCAATCAATTCAAAAACCTTAACAAAGGTGGGCTCATCTACAACGCGTGATGGCGCAGGACTATGTACTAAGCCACGCCAAAGGAGTTCTTTATTTCCCGTTCGAGTGGAAACTTCCCTTCTGATTAGAACGAGTTAAGCCACATTTGATGAGGTAAGGCGCCGGGTGGTGCCCGATTCGGGTCACCTTCACGGCCGCTGCCATCCTCCGTAGATAATTTGGATGGCCAGTGAGAAGAAATAAAGGCATCTGCATTGCCTGCAGACGGTGGTCACTTTGATAAAACCCCCCTTGTTTTGTTTTTTCTCTCTTTCTCTCTCTCCCCCTATCATATTGCGTGTTCCGCACTATTCATAGTGGCTATAACCGAGCACCGTCAAACTGCAGATAATAAACAACACTGTTTACCACCCGTGGCCACTTTTCATTACTTAAAATGTGGCATCGCACAATAAGTTCACATCCTGTAAATTTCTTCCAAAATCTTTCATATATTCTTCCAGCTGGCTTTTTAGAATGCCTTTGAAGTGAAAAGAAGGCTTTGAAACTCCTGACGGTGTAGCGGGAAAATATGCATCACCAAAGAACGCATTTAAACCACAATTACATACATACATGTGTGTATACATATATATTTTTAAATCATAATTATATACACACATTACATGAGTTCATCATGAGTTGGAAAGACGACTCGCTGGGTGTTTACGCGGTACACATGAAAGGATGTTTTCCAAGTAAAGTTGCATTTAGCTAAAAAGTGTTAATTTCCCTTATGTATGGAAACTTTGAGTTTCAAGGTTTCTGGCCTACCATACCATATCATGTCATACCATACGCTCTTCTCCCCTATTCCTGGAAAAATGCTGGCCTCAAATATATCTACAGAGTGGGCAAAAGAGTGACCATACATTCTATCCAGCATATTTTTTTACTTACCTAGCGCAAGTGAACATTTCTTTAATGTTTTACTTAACAGCCAATGGTTGTATGGAAGTTCTTACTAAACAGCCATTGTTGGGAAGGAAAATCTAGCTTCCTTTTGTAGTTTTTCCATATAAGTACTAAACAGACCCATTGGCCGAGAAACGCTACTTTCAAATTGTATGAGTGGAGTTTTCAACCTTTCCTTTCTTGGATGATCCCATGACCCACGTTCTGATGGTAGCTTTCATCCATTTGCTAGGTTCTCTTGTCAACCACAGTTCGACTGGGACCATTGTCAGCCATTACTGTGTCTGCCAACGGGGTGATCCACGTGGCTGACCAAGGACGTGTCAAGATCCTCAGCTTTATTCATTATCTCCCTGAAGATGATCAAAACGGGGATTTCACGGTAACCATGAGCATTCTAATCTTGGATATATTCTCTCAATCTGTATTCGAGATAGAGGAGGTATAGCTTTATAGCGGGATTGTGGAATGGACACAGTATGAAAACTCTTTTTAGTTCGATCCGGACAGAGTAAAATGTAGATAAAGTTAAAATAGTATTACAGTACTAATCTGAGGGGGTTTGGTGATGAACAGACATAGATGGCATCGTCTCTCTTTAGGGGATTTTAAAAGAGTAGTTAAGACAAATTTGGACATTAGTATAGAATAATCCTAACAATATTGATATACATACTTAGGCTATTTGGACAGATAGGGAAATTATATAAAAATGAACAGTAGTACTAGAATAACCCTAGAACTATTGGTAAATGATTACTTAATAATAATCGTAAGGGTCTAATTCAGGCATATAAAGAATAAGAATGGATTAACTTAACGCGAAAAAAATTATCCCTTTATTCATTTAGTACGGTATTCACGTGGCTAAAATTGTTGGTGGAGAAAAAAATGACTGTTTTTAATATTGAAAAGGATAATAAAGAAAAAAAAAACATTTTAGAGAAACAAGTCTTTATAAAAGTGAAATGATTAAGATCTTAAACAAGACCTTCACTAAATCGAGGAGGCAGGGGGTTTGTATTTGAGACCTCCATGGGCAAGTTTGCACTTAAATGCGACCAAAAGTACAAACTCGAGCAAATTGAGGGTACTGGGGGTGGTGGGGGTGGAGAGCCCCCTGAATTTTAGAGATGTTTAATCAAAACTTACCTTTTGAGTCTCAATACTCTTCATCTTGTAATCTGGATAAGCATACTACAAACTTGGAAAATGGCCATATTCAGAAGGGCAAACTTCTCTTAGTCCGATTTTGTGGCCATGGTTAGCATATTAACTTTTGTGACAATTGAGTTTCCATGATAATTCTGCTGGAGCAATGATGTTTCCATGGTAACACTCTTGTGTCTCCATGACAACTGTTTTTTGTAACAATTGTGTTTACTTGGCAATTGAAATTCTATGGCATAACTTTCCATGGTAACTGGAGGGGGGGGGGGTCACAAATTGCGTTCGTATAGCAACTGTACTGGGAGCAAGCGCGGATCCATAATAACTGTTTTTGCGGCAAATGAGTTTACATTACAACTGTGCACGAAACCGTGTAGTGAAAAACTACGCTTTCATGCCAATTGCGTTTCCAGAGCAATTAAGCTTTGCTGTCGACTGAAGCAATTCCCCCCACACACCTCTTAAACAAATCATACCATTTCTGGCTGATTTTTTTCCCCAAGTCTTCGCTCGCTGCAACGAGACGAAACTTTTAGAAATGGGAACCAAATTGATTGACTAATCCGCTCACAAGAAGAACATGGTGGCCGCGAAGTAAAATAGGAAAATCATATTAGGCTAGTTTTAGCTTTATGGTCATGCTATTTCTAGAAGTGTCGCTATCATACCATTTATACCTGCGGTAGTGGTTCACAATAATAAAATTATTCTCTTCTCCACACTTATTAATGGATGCCCTGCAAGAGGGATTGGAAATTTGTTATATTTATTGTTCATGAGTGTTCGAGCCAGGTTTAAAATTAACCCTCTCTGGCCCAATCAGGTTTTGGACGCAAGTGTGTTTGGTTCTGTGTGTCGAGAGATGGGGGTGGAAGGGACAGCGTTGTTTTGATTGGTTGTGTATGTGAAGTGTGTGAATGGGTATGTCCGCACATACGGCTAGCTCCCTATTCAGGCTCCAATTTAGTGTCTACTCTCGTTGGGATTGGATCCGGTATATAAGCCTTAGAAATCCGCCTTCGCTAGCAGAGCCAAGTATCAGCCAACTCTTATGATGCTCTTTCAACTCCCACCTCTTTTAATCCCCCTTTAAACCTCTTTGCAAGCTACCTTACACAGCCTTCCACTTCCCCATCTCAGCCACACACTTACCGTCCTTTTGACCGAGCACTTTCTCCTAACTCTTGTACTGGTGGGGAAACTAATCCGATTTCCTCTTTTGCTTACTGTCTAATGGAAAAATTCTTCCTTGCAGAACCTCTTTTCTTCTCTCTATGTTTCTTACATGCATTAAATACTACTCCATCCAAGCGTATTATCCTTAGGCTCTAACTTTCGCCAGACTCGGGATAAATGAGTCTTTCGTGCGATTGCAACTCCTTATTGTTACATGGATAACGACTTATTTCGATATCACACAAACCATCCTTAATGACATCTTATAGAGACTTTATTCGCTAAGGTTGCTTTATTTATTAACGAGTGCGTGGTGTGTAGTATGTGTACTGGGCTAAAATACATGCACTCCTTGATTTGCTTCGTGATTTCAAGATTTGATTTTTCGAAGGTTTTCTATTTCGAAATTCGTTATTTGAAGGAGCTGAGCTTTTACCATTTGGGAAATATTTCTCGAGATCTTACTTTTCCTTCCCCTAAGCTCAGATTTCCCTGAAAATTGTATTTTCGGAGTTTAAGTCCCGGTAAGCCTCCTCCTCTACCCCAAAGAGATCGAAATTTATATGTTTTGAGAGTTTATGGTCATTTTTTTCTGTTGATGTTTTTCCAATTACGCCAATCCTATTCACACTAATAAACAGCATTTTATAATAAACCATTTTCATTTACTTATCCAGATTGATTGTTAAGAAAACTTACCTGTTTGAATTACCCCCAAGACTCAGTTATCCTCCTTTGGGAGGAAATGTTCGGGTTTTCCATTCGAAACTTTTTATTCCTGTCTTTTACTATTTCATGTTCAACTTCGTTTTAAGAGGGAAAACTCCTTTTCCCCCCAACCTACCATCCCGTTTTTCTATCTATAATCCGTCTCTAACTTCCAGTTCGAGAGTGTAATCCCATAAAGAGAGTTTTAGTCTGCCATTCTCTGTTCCTTCCATTACCGAACCGCACAGAATATTGGGAAAATTCCCTTCCTGAAAGTGTAAATTCAGTTAATTTTGCTATCGCCCTTTTATTATTTAAAACTACTTCACTCTCCCGATAAATTCGCCCCTGCCCTCCTGAGGGATAATAAAGATTTGGGGGGTTGAAATGGAAAGCTTCATTGAATGGTAGAAAGATTAAAGTGGAAGTTCTCATTTCCTTTCCGGATAAAGTTAGATTCGCACTAAAGGAGACCAGAGTAAAAACTGTGAGTTGTGGTAAATAGAAATCATTAGAACGGACATTTGTGTTATCGTAAGTGAGAAAAAATGAGAATAGAAAGTAAATATAAACATAGAGGCGATACAAAAATAGCATTGCTCGGATCGGCTCAGAGATTATCGCTACGCTGAAGCATCATGTCGTATTCACGAGTTATCTTAAACTCGAGCTCTGATTGGAGGATGGGAATCCCGAGATTCGAGTCGAGCTAATCAGTAGTGTGATCTTAGACGCATGCGAAGACTAACGACTGAAATATGTAAATTCATTTCATCATTAAAAATTAATTGTATATATTGTCAAGGCAAGCAAACACGCCAATTCTCGGAGTGGCTCAAGTAATATCATTGGACCGTCTAAGCCGTTGCCATTCTCAGATCTCCCAACGCACTGAGATAATTTAGCCTATATTTCTCGTATCGAGGTGAGTGATAGTAAATTATATGTATTTTTATGAGAGAGAGAGAGAGAGAGAGAGAGAGAGAGAGAGAGAGAGAGAGAGAGAGAGAGAGAGAGAGAGAGAGATGGTGGCATCTTGAAAAGGACTGAGGATCGACGAGGTGAAAACGTTCATTAGTCAATTTGTGAACTCCATACAAATGAACTCGGCCTTTGTCATCAATTCCAAACCGTCGACGGACCTACCACAGGCAATAATTATTTCGAGGGACCAATAGGGAAGTCTTTGTCAAAGGTGGAAGAGTTAGGATGGGATGAAGAGTTCGTTCCGATCACAGATGGACCAGAAATTCCGATGACAGTGTTGTCAGATTTGTTCTCTGATCAGAAGTACCTTTTCTTCGTCGCCAAAATCATTCACACCGAGAAAATTGATCCATAACTGAAAGTTTCAAGCCAAGGCTTATTTCCCACTCGAGGTAGTTGACTTTAGCCTGCCGCTTTGGCACAACTTACCTCTCCACGCATCCGTTTAAATGTAAAGTTAAGAAGAACCTGCACTCTTTCATCTTATACGTCGTCACCAACTACATTGCTTGCTGGTTTGCGATCAAAATTCGACCACAGATTTCTGACGCCGCCAATCTCATTCTTTTCCAAATTAAATGTCTCCGCCTTCTTCCTCAATCAACTCGAGACATAGTGTTCCCTTATATCAAATCGTAGAACGAGCACACAGAAAATCTGCTCGTCTCTCTCCTCAGCGTCCATGATCCAAATCTCTGCGCCTTCGCCGTTCACAAGATAATGGACCTTTGCCAAGGAAGCGATGTTGGTGACAAGTCGTTGAGAAAATTTGTTCCTCCTCCCCTCAACTTCATTGCGAACACCATTGGTGAACTCATTGATTGGGATTCAGTTACGATTTACGAGTTTACCCTCACTTGTGATCTCACCATCGCCAAACTTCAGGATTTGATTCTCAACAAATTTAAATTGCCATCTTTCCTAACCCCCACCCAATCGGTGGAGCGTAGGATTCGTGAATTAGCAAGTGCATGCGGTAAAATTCATGGTCATGATGAAAGAGATGGGATATTCGCAGAATGGCTTCCAGAGATTTTTTTTCGGAAGCTGACACGAAAAAGGATTTGGCGAAAATGCTTTGTTAGTTACAATCTCTATTTCTCATAGTGACAGCGATGATATGTATTTCGCATGCGTTTCGTCCTTCTTAGGTTCATTTGATTCGATGTTCCATTAAAAAAGAGTTTTTCTTTGCTTTTAATAGAGTTCTGTTATCATAGCCTAATTTGGTAATAAGATTATGTTGGAAAATGATAGGCTTTCTCGATTTTTAAGCCCATATTCAATGAGCGGCTTCGAATATAGTCACGTGACTAACGATGACCAATCAGAATGCAGGATATTGATTGGATTTCTAAATATGGCAATGTATTACTAAAAATAGCTCTATGGTTGAATTAGTCGGACGTAGGTTATTTTTTTTATTTTGAAATAAATTAATTATTGTTAAACGTATTTTTTTACCACAACTTTTCATCTTTATTATTGGCTGATTTCATTCGCCCTTAATTCCCACTTCTCATCCTCACTAAAAATATTTTGAATTACCTACTGATATTAATGGGCCATCTCAGGGCCAGCGAAAATATAGCCAGCCAGAGATAATAGATAGATAGAAAGGGAACCTCGCAACCAGCGCGAATAATAAAGCTAACCAGAGATAAGCGATAGATAGAAATGGACATCTCGCAGCCGGCGGAAGTAAGAGGTAGATAGCGAGGGACATCTCGCAGCCAGCGAACACATTGATCCATAGATAAGAGATACAACCTCCGCCAATCTTCACATCCCAACCTTAGCCTCTCCGACTCTTCTCTTTCGCCAGGTGGCCTACCCAAAGACGAGGGAAGTTTACATCTTCAATCGCCACGGCCACCACGTAGAGACCCGTGACCTGATCACTGGCAGGACATTGTACTCCTTCTTGTATTCTAAGAACACTTCTTTCGGTCGCCTGTCGCAGGTCACGGATTCCTCCATGAACAAAGTGGTCTTCCTTCGAGATTACAGGTCTGCCGTCAGCCAAATTGAGAATAGCGCCGGGGAGAAGTTTAAGGTAGGCCCCAATAACCAGGGAGGAAAAAAAAAATGTACCCAATAGCGCTCATTTCGCCTTTACGTCGCGACATCTTCGCATTCATTCTACGAGGAAGAGCTAGTGGAAATGCCTTTTTGGTTTTCGCTTCCTAGTCGTGTGTCTTAAATAAATCTCCCTTTTGGGTGACCCTTTAATGGTTTAAATGTTGACTATAGACGAGTTTCACCTATGAAACTCCTACACTATTTACCCCACGAGAATTCGCCTCTTGTGCCCTCGTGTTCACCACCGAATGTCAGGCTGATCTTTATATTAGTTTCATTATCCTGTCGAGGGGCTCCATCTTGCCATCAATGACTATGTATGGACGGTGACGATCGCTATCATGTTTCCTAGGTTGAGACAGCCTAACCCACATTGGGTATGGTTAGTCGTCGGGTGGGTTAACTTTGTTTGAACGGCTGCTATTGTATCAGAGCTCACGGTAAACTGTAGACCCACACTGAGATAAGGCCTTACAGTGCGGCTTTTGGCTTCTTGAATATTTCGTTACCTCCCTGCCCCCACTTCTCAGGTTAGGTATATTCTGGTGAATTGTGCACCCTCTCCAGATTCAGAGTGCTCCATGTAGTCTCCTCCTCAGAATATTCGAGCAATCCCCCTCCCACTTAGTTTCCCAACTCCTAACTTCACCAGTTTCTTTACAGATCTCTCCTTGCAAACTTTCTGCCGGAGTTACTCTCGTTTGTTTTCGCTTCTCAGTTTTAAGTCAATAATAATTGCACGTTCCTGGTGGTTTATGATTCGCACAAACCTTTTTATTATTCTTATTCTTTTCTCGTATCTCCTTTTTTTCTTCCGTCTATCTTCCTCCCTTCGCATTCTTCCCTGAGTGCTATGCTCTCGGTGGTTATATCAAATTCCCCTCTGTTTTGAATTAAGAAAAACTCGTTTTGAGTCTGCGTCGAGCGTGTTCATAGCATGTTAAAGACATGTCAACAACAGTTAAAGACTTGTTTATGCTATTTTAAGGGCATGATAAAGAGGCGA
Organism: Ceratothoa steindachneri; assembly: GCA_963969495.1. NCBI lineage: Eukaryota > Metazoa > Arthropoda > Malacostraca > Isopoda > Cymothoidae > Ceratothoa > Ceratothoa steindachneri. Next base: position 132,119,923 of record OZ018318.1, on the reverse strand, counting down.
TAATGACATGTTAAGGACGTGCGAAAGACATATTAATGAGATGTTCATGACGTCAAAGATGCAGTTATGAAATTTTACATGTGTGTAGTACATGTTAAGGAGGTGTTTATGACATTGAGAGGTACTAATGATATGCTTATAACATGTTAATGGCACATTAAGGACATGTTAAAATATGTATTAATGACAAGTCCTTGTTTCTGGAAAGGTGGAAATCAGTCGTTTGGGTTTCATGACCAGATTCTCTGAGCACTCTGAGCGACATTACGACTTCACCTACCATGACAACTCAGGCCTCCTCCTCTCAACCACCTCACCAGGTTTTTATTACGGCAATTTATAATTCAATTAATATGATTATTTAAAAAATATCTTAATTTTCCCCAAACATCAGAAGACCTTGCACTCGAATCCACAGTGGAGTTAAAAAACAAAATCCGAGCGTCACTCTCCAAAACTTGTAACAAATCATTAAAATACGGTATTGTCCTTTAAAACTTCAAGGTAGCAAATGTTTGCGCCATTTTTTTTTAAAAAAAGGACGAGAAGAGTGAACACAGAAATTATTGACTTATTAGCTAAACGTCGGTTGTAAGTAAACTCTTGCAATCAATAACACGGTTTCAGAAGACCTCGCTCGTGTTTAATAAATTTGTTATGACGGAAAATATGATCGTCATAAAGCCGCAAACATTATTTTTCTTAATCTTGAAAAGGCGTTTGATTTGGTTCCCCAAGGGAGATTTTTGGAAAAATTCGAGCACAGGGGATAAGAGGTAGCCTATTGCGTTGGATCGATAACTGGTTTGCATCACAGGTTTAGGCCCTCTATTATATGTTATCTTCGTAAACGACTTAGATTCATGACTATTAAGTAATATTGCCAAATCTACGGACCATGCTAAACTAAGGGGTCATATAACTGGACACAACTCACATCGAGAGGAAATACAGCGAAATCTAAACGAGGTATTTCATTGGTTTGTTACATGGCGGATATTTTAATCGAGAATGGAAACTTTGAATATACTTTAAGCGTCCATCGACTATAAACCTGTCAGAAGAAAGTAATATTGCTGTATTAATTGAAGTGATTTCATATTTAAGAAACAATGCGTCCAAGTATCTAAACAAGCAACTAAAACACTTTTATTGCAAGAAATTCCGAATATAAGAGTAGAGAATTAGTAGTTCTATTGTTCAAATCAGTCGCGTGTATCGAAGTGGAATATTTAGTTATGTTTTGATCTTATCTGCAAAATGGTATTGCTACATTTAAAAGAGTACATCGAACGGAGTCAAAGCTCATAAGATTCCGAAAAGCTACGACAATATTAACTTTGATTCGGTATTCGAACGCGCGGGAAACAGAAAGCGAACAAATGGTCATCAGACGAATATCGTGGGCATCTTTTTCACTCTAAGATCTGTTCAGCTCGGAGTGCTATTCCAGCTGGTGCAGTTCAAAGTCAGCTATCACCATGTTGGTAAATAAACTGTACTAGCACTTATTTAATTATTAAAACGTCCAGATTAATAAGCGCAGTAATAAAACAATAGTATTAACGTGCTACTACTTAATTTCTACTCTAAAGGTCCTCCAAATACCTGCTTACCATAACTTCCCCACTTCTCTACTAGTAGCCATAGAGCGGATCGAAGGGTCTAGATTCTATAATTCCGAGGATAATTTAAAATATATAAAGGACATAAAAAGCGATAATACGGTAAAGAAATAAATGATAAAACGTAAAAAGGATCAGAAAATACATAAGATTGTGGCGGTTCGCACGTTAATTATTAAATTCACGTTTGATCGACTAGCGTGGCATCAATTATGACTCACTGAGTTAATAATTTAATAAACGCACATACATTAATCCTTATCCTTATCAGAAGGTGGAGTTGGCGCACATCAATACCACGATTGCCATGGCTGTACAGGGAACGTGCGTTCGTGGAAACAAAACTTTCGGGTACCCGGCTTCCCAGGCCAGTTATAAAATAATAATCCCATGAGTTATGATCTTTAATATAAGTTCTCTGTCCGTCAACATCCACTCTTAAAATGCCAACCATGTGTTGCTATTCACCCCACAAAAGGAAATAGTAAAAAGAATTTCAAGATATTTCGTCTTATTGTCCAAAACCTCTTGAAGGAAATAAAAATACAGTACATTAATAAAGGAAAGCGCTAAGAATTCTTTAAGACTTTGTGATAGAGAGATTTCCTCGTTGGTTTTCCCCTCTTTTAAGTGAATAGCTGAACTCTTGTGTGGACAGGTCGCCTTACAACCATCTACCAGTACGACGACACTGGTCGCCTTCAGACGGTCGTGACCCCGACGGGATCTCGCCTCGGCTTCAGCTCGTGGATGGGTGGCACTAGCACTGAGAGGCACTTGGATGTGCGGGTAGATGTGCCTAAGCAAAGGTCTTCCACGCTAACCCACTCCCCACATGTACTTTCCATCTTGAATGATTTCCGCGTGGACTTCACTCACGGTAAGTCCAGTTGTGTAAAAGCAATTTTTGTCCTTCGTCAGGCCTGACGCGAAGTCCTCAAAGATAAGGGTGAAAATTTTGAACTAATGACATAATAAACTTAACAAGGAAGGATCTAGTTTCCATTTTAGTACTGCTCAAGAAGTCCAGAAGGCCTGAAAGACAGGTTTTAAACTATTTCCAGCAGTACCAAGAAAATCTAAAGCGGTTTCCAACTGTTCACAAGTGTTGAAAGCTGTTCCGCCTTAGTATAATTTTAAGTGACATTCTCACACTTAGGATCATCTTCATCTGTGATCTATTCAAGACACGGTTTCATTCATGCAAATTTGCATAACTTTTCCTTATACAGAGTTTATATCTGTATAGGTTATCGTACACCGAATTTGGAATCTTTGGATTTTCTCTAGCAAAAACTATGGAAGATATTGTGATAGAAATACAGGTGTTCTGATCTTTTTGTACGGTACTCCAGATCTTAGACTCAAACAGATTAGGGAAGGAATTTTGATAGTACTTGAAAGATGTCGACTTCGACATTTCTAGAGCTGTTACTGATTGCTTCATAAGGCCGATCTTCTTGTTTAGTGGTGGTATCAAAATTTTTTGAGGACCCTATAGTGCCTCGCACATTAATTTACTCGACGGAAAACAGTCAATGGTACCTGGTATATGCGTTAGTATCCCCGAAACTAAATATAGCAAAGAAAGTCACTATAACTACCATTTTGAAGTATACGATGACCGTACTTATCATACACAATGGATTCAGCAAGACAATGGCAACCGTGAGCGCCAATGAGCGATTCTGAGGAAGAGACGATAATTATCCTTTCCGTTATAGAGCTGCTCCGTTCAGAGGTTCATGCGTGAGACAGCAATTGAAAAAAAAAGCTTGTTGTGTGGTATACATACAAGAAAACCCAATGGTTTCTAACAGTCTGGTAACAAAGTTCATATCTAAAGGAAAAGGATTTTAAAAATCGTAGTGACGCTTTCTCCGATTTTCTACGTTTCGCACTTTCCTTTAAGAAGTGTCAGTCCTTCGTTCAAAACGTTTATGTTGGCATCAGACTCGACAAAATAGGGTTCATGCTAAGATTTCTTTCCCGGAAAATTTTAAGATTACACATTTTTTTGTATTCACGCGATTGGTTCCCGGGAATTCCCGAGAAATTACCAGTTTATGAAACAATGACGGGACTTTGCCCCTCATACCCCCCATTTTTGGGAAGTTATACTCCTCCCTATTTTTTACATCAACTAGTAGTATAGACAACTCGAAAATAAAAATATCGGAACATCACGAATGAACGTAGTGTGTATTCGCATGGTATGAAGATTTATTAAGTTATTAAAATATTAAATTATATTCAGGACATAAATCTGCATTTTTACAAAAAATAATTATCTTATTTGAAGAAAGCACAAAAATGAATTAGGATAAGTATGCTCTTTAATGTTGTTTCTCATTGTGACCTGCATTAAAAATATCCAATATCATTTAATTCTGTATTTTTTATTCGGTTCTTTAACTTGTCTCAATTGCTTTCTACTAATTGTTAGCGGTTGTTTAATGATTAAGCACCTGGTCTTGGAATCATGTCTGGTAGGACGCCATTGATAAGGTAGTCTGGACGCATAGATTGGACAACCGGCTGTTTTTTTCATTTTCAGTCTATGTTTGGATTTTGTGGACAAAAGACGCGATAAATGGATTCGTCTGGAATGCGGCCGCTCATCTAACTTATGGCTGTTCTCTTGTCATATATCATATATATATATATATATATATATATATATATATATATATATATATATATGCTCAATAACCAATAGGAGAAATAAGGAAAGATGATACACATGCGGTTTCGTCTTTTTATATGGCAAGAAAAGCGAAGATTTAGGATGTTTTATGTGGTGTTCTTCAGTTTTGTTTCTGTGTCTATGAATTAATTAATAGGTTGTAAACCAAGTTTTCGCACAACTTTTATTGGCAATAATTTATAACGAAACAAGGCAGCCCACTAAACATCAATCAACAATGTAATCACTTATTTTCGAGCAGGTGCTTCCAACGACTGGATAAATCATGGATGCCTTTGTCGTAAACTTCGACTGTTTTTCTATCAAAGATAATCTCCAGCTGCAGTTTTCACTTCATCAGTTGCGAACGTTTTGCCATTGGAAAAGTTCTGAAATGCCCCGGATAGAAGATGGTAGTCTGTTAGTGTCGTGTCTGGCGAGTACGGTGAGTGCGGGAGAACTTTCCACACCAGCTCCCAGAATTTTTCTTGGGTATGATGGCAACGTGTGGTCGAGCGTTATCGTGAAGAAACATGACATCAGTCAATTCTGGTCATATCTGCCAAAATGCACCTGCCACCTCTTGCAAATGTTGATTGCATAATTAATCATCGATAGGCTGATTACATTCTAACATTTACCAGTAAATCACTCCCTTCACATCCCACCAAACACCAAACATAAGTTTCTTGTGCATGTGCACCTACTATTACGATTAAATTAAATTGGGGGTGCATGTGAGGGGAGGACGATAGGGTGTGTGGATAGATAGAGAAAATAGACAAGTGGAGAAAAGAGAAAGAAGTGTGGTAGGGTGCAAAGAGATGCCTAGAGTCTGGTGATCAGACCTATCACTTTTATTATTTCATTGGTTGCGTCTATTTTTTGTTGTTATTGTAGATTTTGGTAATAATTATAAATAATTATTATAATTATTATTTATGGCGTTCAAGCCATTTGTCTTAGTAACTTTTAGTTTATTTGGTTTATGTTATGCATTGCTTACTTTGTATGTGTTTTTAATACGTTTAAATGCGTGCTTAATTTCTTGGTATTTTTTGTGTGTTTTTTTAGTGTTTTTTGTCTCTTCTGGTTGGAGATTCTTGTCGAAATCGGGTTTTTTTTCTTGATCTTGGTTAAAAGTTGTCTTCATCGGTGGGTTGTTGTCGTGATTCGAGTTTTCTTTTCTTGTTTCTTTTCTTTACAGGCTTTTTTCATCTCTTTTTACGAATAGAACGGTACTTCGTCTCCGCCGGCCACTCGGTTGGCGGAGCTGGAAAATCTGGCGCGACAGTCAGCTCTTCTGTTCTGGTTAATCATCTGGGTGATTTCATCACTCAGTTCCCGATTAACCAGATCCTGCATTTTCCGGGTCCGTTCTTCTATGACTTTGTTAATGGGAATTATCCTCGCCTCTCTGTGCAGATCTTCTTGCCGTCTTCTTTCTTGCCTGCGTGTACCAGTGATTAGGTACATGCATTTATTTTGCACTACTTGAAGTCGCTTCTTTTGTGTTTTTGAGACACATGAGAGGGTGGAGGCGGGGTAAAGCAACGTAGATCTTACAAGGGCATTGTAGATCTTCTTCTTGTTGCTTTCACGTAGATTTCTGAATGTGTATAGAGTTCTGACAGCGGACATGGCTCGAGAAATTCTTTCTTCGACGTGCTTTTTGTACCCGGTAGAGGTGATTTTCATACCAAGCACATTGCATTCGTTGGTTTAGGGGTATCGCATATCCCCCACACGCACGTCTGCCCTTGAGTTGCGTCCGATGGGGACCACCTTGAATTTCTCTTGGTTTGTTCTTATTTTCCACTGAGCGTCGTAGTTGTTTAGGTTCGCGATTTCCATCGCTGTCATGCGAGCTTGCCACGGTGCATTCCTCCATGGAGATACGATTATCTGGCGGAAATCATCGGCATACTGAATATTGAGGGAAGAGGGGTACACAGGGGCTGGGACGTCCGCGGTGTATATCGAGTAAAGGGTGTGGGACAGACCCCCCTCCCTGCGGGAGGCCCGCAGTGAGCAGAAACTTTGGTCCGTCCGTGCACCCTAGACTGACATACGCCGCTCTCTCCATGACATAGTCACAGAGAGTTCTTTCTAAGTTTTCACTTAGATCCATCCGTAAGATCTTATACTGCATGCCCCGCTGCCACACCTTATCAAACGCCTTTGATACATGCCGACAAACGATATCCACATAACTCCTGTCTCGTTTGGCTTGGGAAAGCTTTTCCGTTATGACATTGATTGCCATTTCCGTACTTCGCTTCTTTCTAAACCCGAATTGACATGGGTTGTAGAGGGAGTTTTTTTCCAGGTGAGACACCAGTCTCCCGTTGAGGATCTTCTCAAAGAGTTTCCCGCCCAATTCCAGGAGTGAAATTGGGCGGTAGCTCTCTCTCAACGTTGGGTCCTTTCCGTGCTTGGGCAAGAAGATCATTTTTGCCGTCTTGTAAACATCTGGAAAGTACCCCGTATTCAGACATGCGTTGAAAATACGTCTCATTAATTCGATGATGTTGGCTGGTGCCTTTTCGAAGTTTACCTTCGTAAGCCCCGATTGACCTGGGGCTTTTTGTCGGAATGAGCGGAGTGCGCCAAGGATCTCTTCTTTGGTGATCTCGGCGTCTCCGTCACGCAGTCTATCCAACTGGTGATGAGGATGCGTTCGGTGTATTTCCGTGTTAAGCTCGTCTACGATGTTGTTCTCGAACTCTATATCAAAATCTTCGTTTTCTTCTTCCGATATACTGAAGATTTTTTCCCAATAACGCCGGAGTATTATTTTGATGTTATACTCTTCTGTTTCCATGGATCCATCTTCTTTTTGGATTTCCATTTTCTTCTTTTTTCCAGATGATCCTCTGAGACTTTTGACTTTCTTCCAAAAGTCCTTGGGAGATGCATCTTGATCGAGGCTCTCGATCGCATCGTCCCATTGTCTCTGTTGTTGTTCGAGGATCAACTGGTTGAGCTCTTCCTTGATCTCTCTACTTCGTTGTAGCGAGTCAACTCATGCATTTTTGATGTTTAACTCGAACAAGACTCTCAATTCTCTGTAGAGTTCTTTCATGTACCCAGTCCACCTGTATGAGGAGATGGTTTTATACTTGGTTTTGGGGATGCAAGCCCTATCTGCATTCATAAGATGTTCGTTGAGGTCGTCGAGTGCCTCGTCTATCTCCTCGAGAATTGCCTCGTCCAGATCTGGTGGGCGATAGGCCTCGAGGAGGCCAGCGTACCGTGCCCAGTTTGCTCTCCTGTAGTCTTTTCTGACTTGAGCTGGGACTTGTATAGGGTTCCTGTTGATGGTAAGTAGGATCCCTATATGATCACTACATGGTACATAGACTGGTTCCATGTAGTAATTAAACGGCAGCTCACGATTAGCCAGACAAATGTCTGGTTTTGTGGCACTTCTTCCTCGAGTATAGGTTGGGATGTCCGGGCCTATTCTATGGACCATGTTTCGGTCCATCATAGTGTCCATGCACCTTCCATTTTCGTTGAAGGTCCTGTACCCAGACTCCCGACATCTGGCATTAAGGTCCCCCAATAATATGGTGTGGGTCCTTCTGCCAAATAGGCCAGAAAGAGAATGGATTGGTAAATATTCTCGTCTCGGCGGCTGGTACCCGGTGGCAATGACCAGCTTTCCTATATCGAGTTCGACCTCTATTGCAAAATAGGATTCTTCCAAGTTTCTTATTAGTTTATACTTGATCCCTCTTTTGACGGCGATGGCGGCACCGTCGTACCGCTCTTGAGAGTAATTCGTGATTAACACGTCGCAGTTCCAGATCTTCCTTTCGGAGCTACGAGTGTCAATCCCATGCTCATAAATCAAGATGACATGTGCATCAATCTCCCTGAACAAATTTCCGTAGAGAGTTCTTTTCGCTGTCCAGCCGTTGGTGTTAATTTTCATGATTCTTAGCGAGTTCATTTCCATTGTGAGATGTATTACCTGTGTTTCTTCTTTGTCTTCTTACTTTTGGGGGCCTGTGGGGCGGGTTTGGAGTGCCCAGGCTTTTCTTTCTTCGGGGGAGGACTAGGAGTCTTTGACCGACTCTTCGTCGCTCTAGTGCGAGTGCATGGGCCCTCGTCACTATCCGAAGATGTGGACTCTTGTTCTTCTTCGTTGTCATTGATCTCATCCTCTTCTTCGGATTCCTCCGATGGGGGAGATTCAATAACTTGTTTGAGTCCAGTGGCTTTTTCTTCGTTGTTACTATTTCTAATAACGCTATCCTTGAATGCCCTGGAGCATTCTGGGTCATCAGGCACGATGACGGATGGCAGGTTATTGGCCTTTAATAGCGCGTTTAATACCCGGTTGTATCATCCGGGTTTTACCGCGTTTGCCACGTTTGCATGCGTTATGCAGATCAATATTTTTGCACTTAGGTCGTTTTTGAAGACCATCGGTGAGGGAGTTGCCATTGCTGAGGCCATCCCTTCACCTCTCTTCACAGTGCTCGCGTATGTACAATTTTTCTTCTTCTTTTCTTCATCTTCCATTTTTCGGATGATTTCTTTTCTTTTGGGGCAGTTAAGGGCCATCGTTCGATGGGGTCCCTTACAATTCATACAATTTTTTTCAGTGCTGTTGCAGGCGTCATATCGATGACCCTGTGTGGCGCATTCGCTGCACTAAATTGTTCCTTTTGGGGGAAAATTAACGGTAGTATGTTTTTCTAATGCATAACAGACGAAGCACATCTGGATGCTTTGGTATTTCTCATGTTCTATATTGCATCCTGGGATCCTCATATTAAAAATGAGGAGTCCCTCCGTTGCCGCCTTGTGGGCCATTTAGGTGGTCTGAAACGTCACCTTGAAGATGTGGGTGTGATCACGGAATTTGATCACTTCCCTTATCTTCGCCCATGTGTGTTTTTTTTTTTTCGATTTCGATTTTGATGTCTGCGGGGGAGTTCTCACCAACCAAGCTCTCCACCTTTCGGCAGATGACAATCCTGTTCACGGAGATCGCTGGTGGGTTTTTTCTTCCAGGTTCATGTTCTTGAGTACCTCGGTCCCTTCGTCAGATAGGAGCCGGTCGATGTCTTTCGTTTCACCGCATATAGCGATGAAACCATTTGGTATATCGATTAGTTTTATAAGTGCAATCCTTAAATTTGAAAATAAGAATTCGCACACCGTTTTTTTTTCGGGGGTCTTAATTCCGCTGTTGGTCCGTAGGGAGACCCTCTTAGGGAGGGCCTCCATCGTCGTGGGCGTCTTCTCTCTTCTTTCTTGACTTCTCTTCTTCCTCTGTAAAAAATGTGTAATTATTTTTGTAATGTGTGAAAAGGTGATGTCAGAAGTGACAAATGAGGTAGATTCAAGGGTTGTGCTTGAATGCGCTATGAGAAGAGCGGCCCGTCCAATTTCCTGTTGTTTCCCCGCTCGGATGGTGCCAGGATGATGGGTGATGATGGATGGGGAATGGTTCTCGAGTGGGGACCTCAGAGGGTTGAGCTTGGTGGACTTAATGCATAGCGGCCGAATCAACGACCGCTAAGTTTGCGCCACCCCCTCATGGGTACGTACGCATAAACTGCATCCAACTACATAGAGACGGCAGTATTTCCCTCTATGATTCTGGCCGGGTCCCCCGGGCGATGAGGATTTCTTCTCGGTCCGGGACTCGCAGTTTTTCCCCAGATTCGAGAAAATTTCTGACTTGTGCTTCTGCTGTGGGATAGGCCTCAAACCAGTTTCCACGCAAGCCCTTAATTATGTCAGTCCAAGCGGCCGACATAGTTAAGAAGAAATTAATGAAGGGCAGTCATCCAATCAGGTTCCCACGCAGGGCGGTGGACGGGAGCAATGAGGTTTTTTAGGCCATCATTTTACTTCCCCTCGCAGCGAAAAGATTGTGAGAAAATCTTTGCAGATCAACTGGGATCCTAATGACTCCCAGGACAGTCGCGTTCTTAGGTGGCGAGGCTCAAAAGTCTTTCTTTCTTAGCACGCGTAAAATAACAACGCTCTTCAGGAGGTAGTAAGGCAATGCTACTCAGTCGAATATTCGCCCAGCAGGTGCACCTTTATTTGTGAAGCTTCTTTTGCGTGCCATGTTCGAGTGTAGACACCATTACTCATCTGCAGTACTCACTTTGTTCAGCCAATCAAAACGACGTTTTTAGGACCTTAGTGTCATGTATGCGTCCATGTGGCGCTTACGGTCGAAGTCGGTCAGTTTACATGGAATACATACGTCCAGTTTCCTGACTGCTCACTTCCTCTAAGAGATGAAAAATTTCTGTAGGGCTGACGTTATTTTTTTCGGCCAGCTCGAGTGATGTCGGATGGGGATCAGCTTTGACAGAGACGCACAAACAGTCATTGTCAATAAGTATGGGTCGAGCACTTTTTGGCTGATCTTAGAGATCGAATTGGCCACGCTGAAACTTCTCAAACCAATCATAGGCTTATTGGTTGATATGACGTTGCGATTGGGCAGCGAAACTGTAATCATACAGTAAAAGAGTCCATTGCTGTTGACGAGAAAGAGTCACTTAATGCATAACTTTTGCAACTTTCGATACCATATGAGGTGTCGTGTCCGACTAATTATAATGCGTAGTAGCCCACTAACCTAGTCTACCTAGGCTCTAAGTCACTGCACAGTTTCAAGCGAGGCCTAGGCAAGACTAGGCCACTACACTTTAACTAGTCCACCGGGTTTCGGGCTCGAGGAAGAGCTTTTTCTTCTTCGTTTCGGATTTCGTCAAGAGCAAGGAGTGTACTCGGGAGGGGAGTCTTCTTCAAGGGTGAGGAATGTTTTCTGGGGGATCTTCTTAAAGGGCCAGGATAGTGGGTGGGTGGGGAGGGGGTTCTCTGACGAGAATAAGTTAAACTTGAGCAAGTTAACTTAAAGTTTGGTTTGATAACCAGGGACTAGCTCGAGGATGAGCTGCTTCGTAGTCCCTTCTCTTGGTAGCCCGGCCTCTCTTGCAGTATATTTCGTAGGCTGGTTGACTCACGCATTCTACCCCGTTTTTCCAAGTGTTTGGTTTGTGGAATTCGTCAAGGGCGAGGAGTGTACTCGGGAGGGTTCTTACTACAACGGTTTTTCTCAGCAAGTCTTACCTCCGGTCCAGCTGGCCCTTCGAGCCTGAGAGAAACGCGTCTAATTTCGTACTTGAGGTGAAATTGAATACACACTCATAGGGAAGATCTTGCAGTTTAAACCGTTCTGCTTTTCATAGGGACGAGGGACGAGGGGCGAGGGGCTGTGGTTACGAGATTGACCCAAGGTGCCTGGCCCGGATGTTTTGTGGTCAACGTCCCGTGTCTCAACTGAGACAGAAGGGAGAGGGTCGATTCTCCTACAAACCTCCCTTCGAAGAACTTAATAGGAGGGGGGGAAACTCCAGGAAACCCCAAACAACTAACTCAACCTAGTCGAGTACAACAAAGTTGCATGTCTTTGAGCCTTCTCTTACTTTAAATTTCTCTAAACTTGAGGGCACACGCGCGCGCTACACAGGCATTTGGTCGAAATAGACCTCACGAGCCTACTGGTGGGTATGTTACACAGCACAATTTAACATACTCGCAACACAATTTAACCTTCCAACAAAACTAAAACCTAATTCATCGATTACACGCAACAAAAACAAAAAATAAAAACAAGCTACTTCCTTACATTTCTAAATTTTTAAGAACTTAAATCCTAACGATAACTGTTAACACAAAAACAAATGAAAACATGGTTTCACGATTACCGGGCGCTGAAATAACTCTCAATGGGATTTTGACTCAGGTTATACAGCTGCTTTACTTTATCGGCCCCTTTGATATAGCTAATATTAAAGTGGTGCTCTATGACCATTACTTTACCGCGCCTGAGCCGGCTGTTTGATTTATGCGGTCTACCCAAGTACGTCACAAAATGGTAGTGGTACTCCAACCTATGCGAACTACCCATATTATGGTACTTGGATAATTTAAAACTAACCCTCATGGCTAGGGTGACCTGTTGCAGAGTTGCATAAATGATGGGAGCGTGAGCCCCACAGTCCTGCTTTAACCAGGTACACGGGGAGATCGTGTCTGGGTTCGATCTCCAGGTGTCAAAAATATTTTTCCTTGCGGGGTCGTTAATGGGCGTGGAGCTCACTACGACTTGGATTTTTAGTGGTAACTCCGTGGATGCTTCGCTCTGGGGGAAGAGTACTGGGGGTAGGGGATACTCATTATCCTCATCTAACATCTGAATCGGTTTACCTAGGTGTACCACATTGACATCTCCCTCTTGCTCCATCGTCACCCCATTTGACTAGGTTCTCCTCGTAGGTTCTTCCTTAGGTACTCCTGCTGGTACCTCATCCCTACTTACTACTTCTTCAATCGTTATCCCCTTTGGCTGGGTATTCATCGAGCCTTTCCTAGGTCCAGGGCGGGCTAGAGCTTCCTCGACCTCCATCTGATTCTCAATAGATGCCCTTTTAAGTGCGAGCATTCTTTATTTTTCTTCTCTCTCTTCTCTTTCTGCTTTTGCTATTTCTCTTTCCATCTGTATTCTTCTTTCCTCTACTTCACTTTTTATCTTTATTCTTCTTTCTTCTGCTTCCCTGTCTATCCTCATTCTTAATTATTTTGCTTCTCTTTTCAACTGGATTATTCTTTCGTTTGTTTTACTTCCCCTCGGTATTCTTCTTTCTTTGTTCTCTATTTCTCACTGTATTCTTCTTTCTTTTGTTTCTTCCATTTCTATTCTCAGTTCTGACAGGGCGTAGGCATCCATATCGTCACCTTCAAGTCTCAGCATTTGGGCTTGTTGGTATAATATTTCGTCCGAATCCATTTTATCTCTGTTCGTGCAAAACCTCACCGATATGCTAAAAGTACTTATGCAACAACTCACCAGGTAGCGCGCTGCCAAACTTCTCTTAATCCCAATACTTGGCTGATTGGAATACCACTCCAACAACAAATTAATTAATAACTTTGACAGGCTAATCACGGGAAATTTATCTAACGATCTTGTTATGTTTTAATCTTTCCTCGAATGTTGGCACCCCTTTACTCTTCTTCGAAGGAGATAGAAGACAAATTCTAGTGAGTTCTTCCAATACCCATAAAACTTGACACTAAGCATTTATGTCGTAGTATCGGAAGGACCCCACACACCTGAGACCAAATATTTAATGTCGTGGTATAGGAAGCACTCCACACCTGACACCAAATATTTATGTCGTGGTATAGGAAGCACCGAGTGATGGAAGGATGTTCGTACGTATGGGTTGTTGTGATTAACGTTATATTTCTCTAAGAGTGCTATATACGTTTTGATTATTATTATATTGATTATTGACTTCTTTAAACTTTAAAGGTTCCTTGTGCCAACGTAGCGATTCAAGGAAGAATAAATTTTTTTTTAAAACAAACTAAAACTTTAATTAAAACACAAAAACAAAATAAACAAGAACCACAGAAATATTACGAATTTAAATACACAATAAAGACTTCAATAAGTTTTTAAGTAAGGCTTTTTAACTTGACCTACTTGACATTATAGTGATGGTTAACCCACCACTCACTTCATTATAAAAATATACTAACTGTCTCTACTGGAGTTTAAATTCCTTGGTCCCTCCGGCGACGGGTTTGAATCTGACCTTGAACTCAATGAGCCCAGACACCTCACACCTCAGGAATCCGGTGGGTTCTTTGACGCGTGTCTCGACCAGATGGTTGACGGCGGACGGAATAACTTGACCGTCACAGGGGACTTTGGCGAGTGTGGTAGATGGAAAGGGGGGGCACAGGGTACTCGGGAGGGAGGGTCTTCTTCAAGGGCGAAGACTATCACGGTGCTTTAGGATGCACCAGGATAGGCGGGGTCTCTCTGACGAGAGTAAGTTGAACTTGGTTCTTGAACCAAGTTAACTTAGAGTTCGGTGTGACCACCGGGTAACGGGCTCGAGGAGGAGCTTTTTCTTCTTCGTTTCGGAATTCGTCAAGGGCGAGGACTGTACTCGGGGGGGGGGAGGGATTATCTGACGAGACTAAATTGAACTTGAGCAAGTTAACTTAAAGTTCGGTTTGATAACCAGGGACTAGTTCGAGGATGAGCTGCTTCGTAGTCCCTTCTCTTGGTAGCCCGGCCTCTCTTGCAGGGGATTTCGTAGCCTGATTAACTTACGGATTCTACCCCGTTTTTCCCAAGTGTTTGGTATTTATACCTTGTCACCCCACTGTGGTAAGGGTAGGATAGGGGTGGCTTGTAGACGGGCCGCAGGAGGGTTCTTACTACAACGGTTTTTCTCAGCAAGTCTTACCTCTGGTCCAGCTGGCCCTTCGAGCCTGAGAGAAACGCCTTTCTAATTTCGTACTTGAGGTGAAATTGAATACACACTCATAGTGGAGATCTTACAGTTTAAACCGTTCTGCTTTTTATAGGGACGAGGAGCTGTGGAACTGTAGATAGTATAATGTTGAATATTTGATGTTTGGAATTATTGTTTCTCCTAATAATAATGAACAGCCAATGTTGTATTCTTTGCGAGAAAGTATTTTCGAACGAGGCCATGAAGCCATCCAGGCTTTCCGATCATTTAAAGAAGATCCATCCTCATAAAGTGAAAGAAAATTTGACATATTTTACAACTGAAAATCTATTCAATCACTTATGACAAACCAATTACAGAAAATCGACGATGGACTTGTGTGTTTTGTTTACAGATCAGGGAAACTTCATACAATTGGAAAACAATCCATTTTGCCAGCTATAGTGGAAGCCGCCCTTCGTGCAGTAGCATATCATCCTTCCCCAAGTGGAATTATCAAAGCGAATAATAATTATGTACAAAGAAGTAATGAAATGGCCGAGGACATTGAAGAGAACTTATATAACATACTTAAAAATCAACTATTTGGTTTCCAATTGGACGAATCTACTCACCCTGACAATGAAGCAATTCTTTTGATATATGTTCGTTTTATTAAAGATAAGAAACTTTTGCAAGAATTATCAAGTTTTCAAAGAATGAGAAATCCCTATGAACAATATAATTGTTTTTGCAGCGAACGGTGCTCCAGCATTAACAAGGGGGTATAGAGGCTCTCTTGCATTTTTAAAGAAAGCTGTACCCAATGTCTTTACAATACATTACGTAATTCATTGTTAATATTTAGTTGCTAGGAACTTGAGTGATCGGCTTCATAAATCATTTGGTGTTGTTACCCCAGCAGTAAATAAAATAAAATGCCTTCCCCTTAATTCCCGAATTCTTCGACAACTCTGTAACAACAATGATGAGGAATTTGATCGTCTCCTTGTACATACATATTGAAGTGAGATGGTTATCCAAAGCAAACTGTTTAAATCGATTTTTAGTTGCGGGCGACTCTCACTATGTCGGTCGGTCGGTCCCCGGTTTGCTTTTTTTAGGTTTTGATAATAACATTGTAACTATTCGGCCGATTCTAACGAAATTTGAAACCCTTATAGTTATTTTACATTCTCTTTTGAATGGCATAATTGCACAGGTCCTCCCAAGGTTAGACCGGGAATTATTTTGTTTTGGCAATAACATCATAACTATTCGTCCGATTCCAACGGAATTTGAACCCTTATGTTGTTTTACATTCTCTTTCAAATGATATAATTGCCAAGGTCCTCCCAATGCTAGCCCAAGAATTATTTTGTTTTGGCAATAACATCATAGTGTGTTAATTTACATTCTCTTTCTAATGATATAATTGGCAAAATCCTCACAAAGTTATCCGGGAATTATTGAAAGTTTTGTAGGTCGTAAGGTCATAAATCAGAATAAGTGACAGCACGTGACCTTTGATCAGCAGAGCTTGTATTTTTTTCTTTTCAACACTAACATACACTTTTCCAGGAGAATGAAAGTGGTTATTTGAGTGACAAACTCTTAGCTTGAAAATGTGACATTGCATACTTAGCAGATTTATTCAAGATATTCAATGATTTTAATTTCAATGCAAGGTGTGATGTAAATCTTATCAAAGCAAAGTCGTTATTTGCACATTCATGGACAACCTTTTACTCTTTGGGCAGAATATTTGTTATCGCGAGCTATCTCAATTTCCAAATCTTAATCGACCAGAAAATGATTATGAGGCTGATAACTCCATATTAGATGATGTCCTCTTGATTTATTGCGACCATTTTAACTTTGCACGAGGATATGAGCTGTAGATATCAGGATTTCATAGGGAAGGAGATACCTAACTGGCTGATGACCAAATTTATTGATGCTTGTACAAATGAAACCCATTCTGCAATGCAAAAGGAGTTAATTGCTTTAAAAAAAATGATTTCGAAGTAAAGCCCCACTTCAAACAATCATACCAGGAATTTTGACTACAAAATGAAATTTCTGAAAGGAATCCAAAGCTGAGGGAAGAAGAAACCGGATGCAAATTACCCAAACAGGAAGATCTGAAATTACTTCTAAGCAGCTTGGAAGCTAGAGTAATAGCCTAAGCCAGTAAGCACCAAAGACAACCATCGTATTGGAAATATATTGAGGTAAGCTATCAAATAAAAGTTTTCTTCGAGCATTTTCATCATTAGTCTTTATAATAGAAATAAAAATTATATTCAAATTATTTTTGCACTAATACCTAAGTGTTATCTTGCTATGAAAGAATTTGCCTTTTTCAACTACATATTTATGTGAATCTAGTTTCTCCACCTTTCTACAAATCAAAAATAAGAGCCGGAACCAACTGGATGTGGACATGAGATCTGCACTGTCAGTGACACAACCTCGGATTCGTCAACTTCCTAAAAATAAACAAGATCACACTTCTCATTGAGATGTGATACACTTTTGTGAGGTCAAATACAAATACTTACGATTTTCATATGCAAATATACAATCAAAGATACAAACACTTTCGATTTTGATATGAAAAATACATTAATGGATTGATATTCAAAAATAGAATTACAGATACAAATGCTTTCCATTTTGATATAAAAATATATTAATTGAACTTTTATGAAGTATATAACAAAAATCTATCGGAATATAAGATAATTATGATTGCCAACTTTGTAATAAGCAATAAGGCAAAGGCGCTATCTTCATGTACATTATTTTTACCTTTTTGGGCGGGGTTTTGGGAGAAAAATGAAAGGGCGCTACAATGATGTTGAAAATTCATGAAGAGGGGATGGAGTGAAAAAGGTTGCGAACCACTGACCTAGGATCTAGTGTCTTCTAGTGAACCAAACATTCTTATGTTCTTATAATACTAAAGATAATAAAAAAAAAATTTCAGTTGACAGTCCGTCGTTAGAGCAGGGACGATTGTCAGCTGGGATGGAGTGATTTGTTAATAAGGGGGGAACAGGTGATCTTTCTGTTTATGAGTTTTATTGTTAACTAAACGTAAAGTATGGACTTTTGCAGATGCATGTAATTGTTTGTAGCTT
This sequence comes from Ceratothoa steindachneri, assembly GCA_963969495.1. Classification (NCBI taxonomy): domain Eukaryota; kingdom Metazoa; phylum Arthropoda; class Malacostraca; order Isopoda; family Cymothoidae; genus Ceratothoa; species Ceratothoa steindachneri. Next base: position 132,102,168 of record OZ018318.1, on the reverse strand, counting down.
TAAAGATTAAGTTTAATAATTACAGATCTAAAATTAGTTTCGGGAAGGGTGGGGGGATAGCACACTTTGTGTTAAATGTATCTCTCTTCCCAAATCTACTCTTTTTTCGGGATAAGGTCTCTTTCTTTCCAAATCTTCTCCACCTGGTAAAATATCGTGATTTTGGACTGTATACACTCCTATCAAGCCTCCATTTAAATCTCTCTTCGCAAATCGACACGAGCCCAATCCGCTCCACTGCCACACCTGTCCGATTCAGCCTTCCTCCACACACTCCAGCACACCGGACCAATCTACTCCATTAATCGCGTGGAAGCCCATAATTCTTTATCCACACATCCCTACTCTCTTTCACACATTCAAGCTTTCGTAATCTCGAATCAAATATATTTACTTTGATATTGATGTGAGATGTTCCGGCTTGCATTATACCTTTGAGCACATCCGCCTTTAAATGTCATTAAATCCAGCCCTCTGCCAAACATAAACATACAAACACCGCACCCCCATTGCCAACATATACATTAACAGTTGTTAATACCGCAAACCTAACACATTATTTCACATACAAATGATCAACACTTACACACTTTTAGACAAAACCTACATATACAAAGAATGTTGGATGTTTTATCGTGCTAAAAGCTCAAAGAGGTCCACAAAGTACATCAGATTTCCTTGCACCACGACCCTAAAAATCTGTTTTGCAGGGTCCGATCGCCTCATTTGACCTCCTTGGCATTATAAGGCATACGATCGAGTCTCTCGGAATTCGAACCAGTAACCCCTGCGTTTCTTAGTCGAGAAGTCTTTGTTTCGGGGGGTGTTTAGCTAAACTTCAGAAGAAAATAGACGATTTCTTCCAAGTATTTTCGAACTATAATCAGTGAACAAAAATAAAGCCCATCAGCTTAGACTTATGAAATTTAGATAAACGCACTTTGCTAAAATTCTGAATGAAAATAAATTTATTAAAGAATAAAAATAAAATAACAAATAACAAAAATGACAAATTGAAAAATGTAATTACATCCTAAAATCCAAGAAATTAATTTTTTAGATCTAGTAAAAAAGTAAGTAACTATTTTCATAACTGCATGTTTGACCCTTAATGACCCCGACCCCCCTGAAAAACAGAATAAATATATAACTCATTAAAGGGGAGTTTTCGGGCATTTTTCATAAAAAAAAGAAGCTAGAAGCAAGGAACTGAATTTGCTTTTAAAACTATCTATTTATTTGTATAAGCTTTAATTTCACAAAAATATAAGAAAAATGTAAAATTCAGCTTCTCAACGTCAATGGCACATGACCAAGGAAAGGAATAAACTTGGATAATTGCTCACATACGTAATGCTACTCGAAGTGAAGTCCTGAAAAGATTCTTGCATATTTAAACACCTAAGGCAAATCAAAAAGTAGGAGAATAAGAACAGCATGGAATAGGATGACCAGCGTAGGAGACTAACGGGAGGAGAAGAAAAGACAAGGATGAGATTAACGAGAGATTATGACTATGATAATCATAGGAGGAGAAATATGGAATTACAATAATGTCTCAAACCGTCGTCTTGGCGTTCTCCTCCTTCAGAAGAAAACCTCAAATGTAGAAGTCCTTGGTCAAGTTGGGACAGATTTAGAGGCTGAATCTCTTCTTTTGCATCCATGATGGATTAATAAGGCAAAAACTAAGGCATTAATCTTATATTGGGATGATTGTTTAAACCTCAACCAATGTTAAAGTGGTGGAAAACTGAAAGTAAAATAATAAAAATAATGGAAAACTGGGGGCAATACCTAAAATAAAGTAAATATGAGAGTAAAAGAATAAAAATAATCGAAAACTGAAAGTAAAAGAATAGAGATATTGGAAAATTAGATAAAATATTAAAAATAATGGAAACTGAGAATAATGAATGAAATAATAGAAAAATAAAGGTAAAAGAATAAATTTAATTGAAAAACTGCGAGTAAAAGAATAAAAAATTGAAAAACTGAGACTAAAAGAAAATAATGGAAAAATGAGAGTAGAAGCAATAAAATAATGGAAAACTAATCTAAAAAAATAATAGAAAAGTATCTGTAAATGAATAAAAATAAGGAAAAAGTGCGAATAAAAGAATACAAATACTGAAAAACAGAGTAGAAGAATAACAATATGGAAGACTGAGATTAAAAGAATAAAAAATAATGGAAAACTAAGAATAAAAGAATAGAAATAATTGAAAACAGAGTAAAGGATAAAAATAATGGAAAATTGAATGAAAAAATAAAAATAGTGGAAAAATGAAAGCAAAAAATAAAACGGAAAACTGATAGTAAAAATATATAAATACTGGAAATCTGAGAATAAAAGAATAAAAATATTGAAGAGCTGGGAGTAAAAGAATACAAATAATGGAAAAGTGAGAGTAAAGGGATGAAAATAATGGAAAAGTGAGACTAAAAAATTAAAATAATGGAAAACTTTTAGTAAAAGAATGCAAATAATTGAAAAGTGAGAATAAAAGAATAGAAATAATAGAAAAATGCTAGAAAGAATAAAAATAATGGAAACTGTGAGTAAAAGAACAAAAATGATGGAAAAAGTTAAAATAGTAGAAATAATAATAAACTGTGTGTAAACGAATAAGGTAATGGAATACTGACAGTAAACGATTAAAAATAATGGAAAACACTGAACGAATAAAAATATTGGGTAAAAGAATAAAAATAATGCAAAGTGAAAGTAAAACAATAGAATTATGGAAAACAGTAAAAAGAATAAGGGAAAACTGAGAGTAAGAGAATACAAACAATGTAATCCTAGAGTAAAAGAATCAAAATACTGGAAAAAAAGAATAGTAAAGGAATAAAAATAATGGAAAAGTGAGGGTAAAAGAATAAACATAATGCAAAATGGAGAGTAAAAGAATACAAATATGAAGAACTGATAGTAAAAGAATAAAAATAATGGAAAATGAATGAAAAAAAAAAAATAATGGAAAATAAGAGTAAAGAATTAAATATTGAAAACTAAGAGTAATAAATAAAATAATGAAAACTGGGAGTAAAAGAATAAAGATAATGGAAAATTGAGAGTAAAAGAATTAAAATAATGAAAAAAACTATAAAAATAAAAATAATGGAAAACCGATTAAAAGAATAAAAATAATGTAAAACCATATTTAAAGAATAAAATTTATGTTAAAATGAGAGCAAAAGAATAAAAACTAATTGAAAACTGAGAATAAAAATGGAAAATAGTAAAAGAATAAAAATTATGGAAAACTGCGAGTAAAAGAATATATAGATATAATGGAAAACTAAGACTATAAGAAATTAATGGAAAACTGAGACTAAAAGAAAATATAATGGAAAACAGAAAAGGATAAAAAGAATTGAAAAGAGTGAAAGAATAAAAATATTAGAAAACTGAAAGTAAAAGAATTATAATGATGGAAAACAAAATAAAAGAATAAAAATAATGGAAAAATGAATAAAAAAATAAAAATAATTCCGAGTAAAAGAATAAAAATAATAGAAAAAGTAAAATAATAAAATTAATGGAAACTTTTGAGTAAATGAATACTAGTAGAATATATTTCTTTATTAGAGACGAGTTGGAGGGAACATTGTAGTTCCAAAGGAGCTCTCGTCGAGATGAGGCGGTGCATTTCTTACTGGGTTCAATCCCACCAAGTCGCATATGGGCGGATGCGCTGGACCTGATGTGGGAACATTGGCAGCACTACTCAGTTGCGGGCACTGAAGCTCGGGCGGCGTACCCTTGCTCTAGGTTTCCGAGGGCATCCTGCCCCTGACACCCTCCTCCCCCCCTCCTTGTGGCCTGACGTCCTATGATAAATGATTGGGCATAGGTAGATGATTATTCCTTCAGCCATGGTATGACTTGATCTTTGATTGTTTGTAATAACGAACTTATGACTCTAACGTGGCTTTAGTCAATAATACGTTAGCTTCCGGTTATGGGCGAACGGAAACCCCACTTCTGGACTTAGTAAAGCTAAGCCACTTGGTTGTGGCTAGTCGCTGGATGTAGTCCATTCGGGTGCAGTTTGATTGGGCTGCTGCCACGTAGGGCTCCGTGAAACTGAGCCTACCTCAATAGTCCACCCGTAAAGAAGAAAGTGCGTATTATATATCTAGGCTTCGCTTATAAAACTGGCGCAAGATATAATCTTATCAACATAGCGCCCCTATATGAGTGTCAAGTCTAGCATAGAATGGAATGGCGGAAACGAAGCTCTAGTTGAATCACATACTACCTATGCTATGGAGCGCCCAAAACACATTCAAAAGGAAAATAAGTTGGTCGTCTTGAGAGGAAAATGATGGGGGGAAACAAATATCATCCCAATTACTTTTTCCTATCCGAAAATAGCAGCCCAAATAGAACAGACAATCTAATTCGTACGATGCACTCAAACTACAATCATGGCCAAAAGTTTTGAAGACTACTAAATTTTTTCATATAAGAAGTATTTTCAAAATATTCAAATGTTGCATTTTGTTTTATTAGGTTTGTATCAAAATATAAAGGTGAAATGTACCAAAATTTAGAGTGCAAACCTATATGTGATTGAGGAAGTAAGACTTCCGTAAGCATCCCCATATACATTTGCTTCAACCAGTCTCTTATAAGTTGAGCTATCTTGGTCTGAAATAAGGGTCGTGTATCGAAGGCCCCGCTTGATAGACCGGCCCATTAATACTTCTGCCCCCCCCCCTCCCGCTTCCATACCACCAGATGACTTATCCTGGTCGTATGTAATTGAACACTCCTGTTTTTCCTTGTGTTCTCGTAACCATTCCTAAGATCTTTCTTTATCAAATTTTGATCTATTGACAGCACATTTATGGCAGTATTTCGAAGAGAGATGGTAATGTAGGATTAATCCCGTATTTGACTCAATTACGAATCTCCATATAAGGAGGTATGTCCTTGTTTCTGCCATGTGCCGTTAAAGATACGGAAATATTGAATGCATTATCGGATAAGGAATCCCCCATCAACTGGCAAGCATGCTTCACTACCTCTGCTGCATTATTCTTCATGTCCTCAGCCTTTTCTCTATTATATCAGCCAAATCTTTTGTATAATTTTCAAAAGACTGGCGTGATAAGGGTTCGAGTCCAGGTTTACTCATAAATTGCTGAAACTTTGAAGAACCTACCCCTGAATTTATTGTAGCCTGTGCATACTTGAGTCAAAAGCGGCGGCATTGCTTTAAGTTTACCTGATCCGGAGGTTTATACATCCTTGAAGTCATAGTAGTGTCTGATTTTTTACAAGACATACACTTTTATACGAGAGTGTGAACTAAGCCTTGTGTTGAAGTATAGCAAAGTGTACAGGGATATACACACACAGGCTCTAAGGTAGGCTAAGCAAGGCAACAACTGCTATTGTTATAAGAGTGCGATTTGAATAGATAGCTACAGCTGCGTGACCAAGGAATATTCCAAACACAACGACAAAAATAGATTTTAATACACACTAAATAAAAGACACAAAATAAATATGGATATATATATATATATATATATATATATATATAAGTACAGGAATAAGACGGAATTAGGTCCCGAATACTAATTGGATAACCAGGGTTATTAAATGGTTATAATGAGAGATTTAGGGTAGTGAGTGATTTAGTTCCCTTGAACCTCGAGAGTAAAGCGGGGTGAACTTGGGGGAGGCCTTGGTGCCCTTGATTACTCACGGGTGTAGCCGAAAAACGGCAGAGGGTGGTGCTACTTTCTCCAAACTTGGATTTTGCGAGATGCGGGCCTTTTGTCTTCAAGAGGTCACTGGACGAACTTCGAAGGGGGGAGGTGACTTCTCCAAACTCAGATCGAGCGAGCTATCGGGCCTCTTGATATCAAGAGGTCACCGGTTGAAATTCGAAGGGAGGGGGGTAGATGACTTATCCCAACTCAGATTGAGTGAGCTATTGGGCCTCTTGTCCTCAAGAGGTCACAAGAAGAACTTTGGAGGACGGTGGTTGAGAAGGGCTGACGTTGCCTCAAGAGACTCTCCTCCCTGACATGAAGATACGAGTGTGATGTCCAGCTCTTCCGTGGCCTGCGACCGTCACTAAACACTTCTCGGGAGAGATCGTCGTTGAATCGAACTCCTTTCGGGGAAGCATCGACTAACCGACTCTATGGGTAATCCTTGGGAGGGTGCATATATACCCGGAGTTCTCTAAAACAGGGAGAGAGAGAGAGAGAGAGAGAGAGAGAGAGAGAGAGAGAGAGGCCTTCTCGAACCCTCATCATCGGCCGGGACAAGCAAGCGTCTTCTTACGGGAAAGTGTAAGAGGCCGAGATCAGTGGGTCAGACGGAACGACCAGCGGCTGGAGCCATAAAGGTTGTTCGCGGCACACCTACACAATAGAAGAGTAATCTCTTGACCCGGGGGTGAGGATGAGATTAAGACGGCGGGGAGATAGTGTTCAATTTCAGCGTCATGCCTTGGTGTGAATTTCTCAGTGACCTGGCGGCAAGTCCAAAAAGGGTGAAGTCGGAGGGAGGGGGGGGGGCTCGCTTTCTTTCCCGAAGTAATATCTTAGGAGGTGGGGAAATACTACTATTTTAGCGGATCCCTCTACACCTTGCCTATATAATTTACAGTTATGCATTATATTGTCACTGTGGCGCTCTTTACATATTATTTTTTTTTAATTAAATTATTCAATTGGCTTAGTCCAATAAATATTGATTATTTTTTACCACCTATATTACCAATTTCCGGAAAGTTTTGTAAATTCTTCCTTGCTGCATAACGATGCTCCGCAGAAGTCTTTTTGGGGATATTTGTTGTCATCGAGGCTGCTTCTTCTCCCAAATCATCGATGTCTTCATCACTCGAGAGTAATTCGAATTTCTGATACATCTCCCCTATAGTATGGTATGAGGTGGGGAATGTTTTCTCTTCAGCGGATTTTTGGTCAATTATGATGTTCTCTGAAAGCGGCTGGTCATCTCCATCTTATTCCTCCTCCTCCCTCATCCGCTCCTCCTCTTCACTGCTCGAAGATAGATCGAACAATGATGTGAAGGTCGAGGTCTCTAAAGCTTCCTTAATTGCGTCGAACGTCAATATCTGAAAAAATAGAAAAGATTTTATTTTCTATCGCATGGGCTTTTCCATTTATCATCCACGTGTATATTGTCTATACTCACTTTTCTTGCGTTAGATTTAGAATTTTGCTGATTATTGCAAAATTCACAAATTCGACTACGTCGTGGCCTCATCGCGTGGGAGCACCGCTCCTTTGAGGTACATATTACAAACAAATATTTTCAAATAAAAAAATAGTTACACATATATTTTCCACAAAGCACACATGAATTATAAATACCTTGTAGGGGTGAGAAGATGTATCAGAGAAAAATTCCTTCCAAAGCGAGAATATAAATAGCCCATTAAATTACCAACTCAAGACGGACTCGCCGCAGCGTGATGGCTAGAGTGCTGGCATTTAGATTCAAAGACTCGCGATCGAAACTCCCAAAGTCCACAATTTTTACGAAGAAAAAATTCACGAAGAAAACGGAAATCAAGGAAAACGATTTCAAGGGCTAACTCATGAAGAATCAAGAAGAAATCATCACATCAAGAATCAAGAAGAAATCATCGCGTCATCAAGAGTTTGGAAGGAATCATCACATCAAGATAAATGCAAGTTAATATTAAGATACATCAAGAAATAAAAATCGAAGATCAAGAATTAACCCAGCCAATAAGAATACCAAGAGTCAGATGAAAGGAAGACAATATTTGAAGGGGCAACTTCAGTCAAGAAGACATAAGTAGATTCGAATATAGAAATCTCAAGATAGATGAATGATATTGATAATTAAATAAACCATAACTGGTGACCCTCAAAATGCCGAACAATCTTCTGATCTTCGTTACAACCGCACCTGCTCTCCTACTGGAGTTTAAGAAAAAGTGCTGCTGGGAATCGGAGACCCGGGAAGGATATTTCTGATTAGCGACAAAAACTTAGTTCGCTCTCCTCAATCCCCTTAAATTAGCTCCACTCATGCCGCAGACTCGGAGGCCGGGGAGGGAGAGCTACTACTCTTCGGTTAAGAAATCCAAGACTAGTCTCTCCCCAATCCTCAAATTCACTCCGCTTTCTAGAAAGGGACCTGTGTAGGGGTGCGAAAATGTATCAGAGAAAAATTCCTTCCAAAGCGAGAATATAAATATCCCATTAAATTACCAACTCAAGACGGACTCGCCGCAGCGTGATGGCTAGAGTGCTGGCATTTGGATTCAAAGACTCGCGATCGAAACTCCCAAAGTTCACAATTTTTACGAAGAAAAAATTCACGAAGAAAACGGAAATCAAGGAAAACGATTTCAAGGGCTAACTCATCAAGAATCAAGAAGAAATCACGTCATCAAGAATCAAGAAGAAAACATCACGTCATCAAGAATTAAGAAGAAATCATCACGTCATCAAGAATTAAGAAGAAATCATCACGTAAGTGATCAAGAATTTGGAAGGAATCATCACATCAAGATAAATGCAAGTTAATATGAAGATACATCAAGAAAGAAATAAAAATCGAAGATCAAGAACTAACCCAGCCAAATTAAAGAAGAAGGAATTTCAGCCAACTTAAAAAAGAGGAAGGAATCTCAGCCAACAAGAATACCAAGACTCCGATAAATGGTGTCAATGTTTGAAGAGGCAACTTCAGTCAAGAAGAAATAGATAGATTCGAATATAGAAATCTCTAGATGAAGAATGATATTTAATGAGAAAAGTTATAATGACCCCCCTCCCCTAACCTTTTAGAAGCTACTTTGGACCTTTTCCAAAGTAATGAATAAAGTGAAAAAATCGCGTATCGCGCGTCAAAAACACGGTGAAATTGACACTCTCTGACTTGTATTATCTTAATTTTCATTATGTTCTACTCATGTTGCTAAAAAAAATTATACCATAAAAAAGTGCATAAAGTTTGTAATAAATGGATATAAAAATCGCCAAATGTGATTTTTGAAAGAAAATACTGGAAAATGTGGTATCCCCTTAATAATACAGTCAATTGATGCGCGCAGTCAATATTTACAATGCTGTCCCTTGTTAATCAGCCTTGCTTCAACTCGTTTTGTCATGCTGGAGACCAAATTTGTAATAATAACTTGACTGATATTACTCAATTTTTGTCCAATAAGTATCCGCAACTGCTCACAATTGAATGGCTTCTGTTTATCGCTCACAAAGAGGGTTCAAATTTGACGAATTCCAGGTCCAAGCTTCCAAAAGTTCGATTTTATTTTCAGCCAAGAATTTGCTTATTGCTTATTGCTTTTGCTTTGTGACAAAGTGCGCCACCATTTTAAAATCTACAGTTATCTTCCTCAAATTGGTCCTGAACTCTTTGGAAAAGGTGCTGACGAAGCACGTGTTGGTACCATCATGAGCTCATGACAGTGTTCTTGGGCGAAATTGTTAGTGCTCCAGTTCCCTTGTATGAAAGGAGTCACAGACATGGAGAGTGACCCGATGCTTCATCATGGGTATGTCACAGGACTCTTGAAAGCGCTCTCCTTTTCTCCTCCTTTAGAGGGTTCTTCCAGACGATCCAAACAAAAGGAATGGAGTTTCATCAGAGAATATCACTATGCTCCAGTCTTCAACAGCCCATTATTTATATGGCCTATAAAAGAGGAGCATATCTGGAAGGTTCTTCTTGGTGATATAACTGTATATATATATATATATATATATATATATATATATATATATATATATATATATATATATATATATATATATATATATATATATATCTTTTTGTAGATAGCGATAGTCTAGAATGGAAGGATTCTCCATTAAATAAGATTAAGAGGGTCGCTAACTTGCATCACGGAAGATTATGGTTGTTAAGAGGTTTACTCCTCTCCTTCCTGGGGCTGGTTTCCGAGGGTCCCCTTCTCCAGGGGTTGATTCCCGTTGCCGCTTTGATGCAGGTTTATTGACTTCCGTCAATTTTCGAGTGTTATATTCATGGAAACGGGGTTTTACCCTATGGCGTCCCGTGAGGATTTATGAATTCCCGCTTTCAGGACTTGGGGTGTCGAATCTTCACTAAGAGAGGATCCATAAACAATTCTACGTCGTCCCGAGCGCCCCATCTCGGTTATGTACCTTCCATGTATTTCCCCTTCGCCTAATTTTACCAATTTTCCCATAAACCTCTCCTGTCAAACTTGCGGGTGGTTATGCCCTCGTTCGTTATCACTTCTTGCTTATAAATAAATAATAATTATAATTTGCTCCCGACAGATTCTATGAAAAGTTCCTTCCAGTCTTGGCCCAATGGCGCCTGGAGACAGACGTTCCCTTGGGGGGGCGATGCCTCGGGGGTCGTCGAGGCACCGGACCCCCTCACCGAGACCTCCTTCCCGATGCAGGCGAAGATCTTTCCGGTGACCCAAAGATACTCACTCCGTGCCTCCAAAGATGACCCTCTCACATACCTCTCCAACGTGTACCTGGTACTTGACGAGAACAACCACAGGGTGGTTGAAAGGGTGTTGCAGGTAAAAATATTTAAGTATTTGTGTGTATGGAACTGTGCGATTGATGGCCAAGAAGAAAGATTTAGGATGATGCGCCGATAGCGCGTCTCGTTGAGTGTGTGTTGCTCCTTTCGCAGGTGAACAACTCTCGTATCTTGAGCCGAAAATGGAGAGGGTCATCAATGAGTGAAGAAATACTAGATGCCGCAAGGCAGCCCCTTCTTAAGGTATCCTACAACTTAAATGGCCAACCCATGCAACTGGTACTGGGGAACCGTATGTCAACATTGAATATCTCCTATGACAAGTAAGCGTGAAATTAAATGGTTTAAAGGTGCTTTGAACTGCTTTTCTTCCAATCTGCTTCCCCACTTTTCGTGTTGTCTCTTATAGTCCAGTTGCTCGTCGAGAGAGCGGGATTTCACACATTATCGCTCTTAAAAAAGTAACCTTATCCGAATGGTGATTAGGAGTTTATGGTTCCTGTTACTCTCGATACTCCTAACATTCTAAATCCCATGACCCTTGAGGTAGAGTTCATTGTTGATGTTTACTCTCGATACTCATAACGTCCTCTCGTCCTAGATCCCATGAACCTTAAAATAGACAATGTAACCCTGTTTAAGTACTAAATACCTTTACTCTAAGTGCCCCAAAACATTTTTTTTAACCTTTACATTTGAGCTACGCTGAGTCGAGTGAGGAAATAACGTCTTTTATTGTGAGAAGTTAATCCACATCGTGTTTAGATAGTTGCGGGATGGGAGTCCCGACTTAGGTTGATTTAGTTGGACGACTTCCCTGATATGACCCCTGGTTTTTGCATCACGTTAATCCATAGATTATCACTGTGATAGGCGTCAGCTGTTATTTTTTATTCCTGCTCTCGCTATTTATTCTTTAATTAATTAATCTCCTCTCTGTCATCACTCCCTTTCTCTGCCTCACCTTTAACACGCTTTCATTGGATTTAAAACTAAATTTCTTTCTAAATCAGTGAATCAACCAATTAATTAATCAATCAACTAGTCTATCAATCAATCAAGTAATGAATCAAACAACTAAACAACTAATCTGCCAACCAATCAAATAAATCAAACAAACAAGTCAACAAATATTTAATCTCGGCGGTTGATCTCAATTGACAATTCCAGGTTCGGTCGCATTGGCTCGCAGGAATGGGAGGCATATGGGCAAGAATTCGACTACGACGACAAAGATCTCCTGAGAGCCGTGACGACCAAAACATCAGCTGTCACCGAATACACCTTTGGAAAGAGCAAACAGGTCCGTAGACAATGATATCGACTCTACATTGCTTTTGTATCATAACAGTTTGAGTTGCATGCACGTCGAATCATCATAATGTTGAGTTGTATTCTAATCACTTAACGAATTTGCCCGCATATACTCGGTGACCGAACTTTTTTAACTCTAAATCGTTTAGCCGAGTATATACTGGTGTATCAAAAGGTTAATGTATTTTACGATTTTTTTCGAAATATCGTTTGTTGTCTCACATTGGCTGTAACAAATATCGACAAAAAATATAATAAAAAGCATCCCTTTCAACTTTGTTGGCAGTAAATATTTTGGTTCAGTAGTTAACCGTTTGAATCGTCCTTGTTACTTTCTAGAGCACTATGCTGTGATTTAACAGTTTGCCGTTCCGTATGTTGTTGAAAATAGTAGATTTTTTTCTAATCCGCAGCTAGAGACGTTGACTCTTCCATCAGGGAGATCGTGGACTTACCACTACGACCAAAAAGGAGGACTTCAGTCTATAGGGACTCCATATGGCTCTGCGCATCGATTTTCGCTACAACCTTCTTTCGGTTACTGCATATTTTCGTACACCCCACCGGGTGCGAGCCACCCCTACCGACAGCACTTAGACCACAATGGGAATCTTCTTATGACTGTATTCCCCGGCGTGGCCTCAAAAATCCTTTACACCTACAATGCCATGGAGCAGTTAATGGAAATTGTGTCTGGAGACGGCAAAACAACCTTCTCCTACGGTGATGAGGGGGAGTTATTAAACGTCCTCCACAACGAAAATGAGCTCGAGTATAAGCTCGACTATGTACGCAATGGACATTTAGTAGGGGAACTGATACTTGATTTCGGAGCGAAGACCGGCCTCGGTAACGTTAAGTTTACCAATGAGTACGACACAAACTTCAGAGTTATCCGGAAAGGTGGTAGAATTGGCGGACAGAACCTTACACCCTATAACTACCGATATAGTGCCATATTGGGAGTGCCAAGCAAAATCGGGGCGTTCAAGTATTCCCGACCAAACCACAACGAGACCATCATCCACGACGGAACGGCGATCTTCTCCCGCCGGATCAACTCCCAGTTCCAAGTGACGCGACTCTCCGTCACCATCCACAAGATGGAGGTGTTCCGAATGGACGTGCAGTACCGACGCGACGGTCGCATCGCTCAGACCAACACCTACACCCGCAACTTCCACAGCAAGCCGTACACGAACACGAAGAACTTCACGTACGACGCGGACGGCCAGCTGGTGGCAGTGGAGGCGAAGGAGCCTTGGAGCTTCTCGTACGACGCGTTCGGCAACATGCTCTCCCTCACCTACTCCACCAACACGATCCCGATGCAGTACGACGCCCAAGACCGCGTCATCAAGTTCGGTGATGGCAGCTACAAGTACGACTCCCGCGGTGCCATAGTCCAGAACGTGCGCGAGGTCAACTACCAGTACGACGCGCGAGGCCGCCTGGTGCGGGCCTCGAAGGCAGGTCGTTTCCGTATCCGCTACTTCTACGACCACGATGGCCGACTCGTCGCCCGCAAGGACAACTTCGGCAACGTTACGCAGTTCCTGTACGCGGACCTCGAGAACCCGCAGAAGGTCACCCACATCTACAACCCCCGTGACGGACACCTCATCACCCTGGTATACGACGACCGCGGACACGTCATCTTCGCGCAGGTATGTGCATCCTCTCTACCCACTACCTACCACCTCCAATGCTCCCCACAAACCCGCCTTGTCTAACACTATTTTCCCCTTTGTCTCGTCCCCTGCCCCGCAGGTGTACCGCAACAAATACTACATTGCGACGGACGCATGCGGGACGCCCGTCATGGTGTTCAACCAGTACGGCGAGGTGGTCCGCGAGATCATGCGCTCCCCCTACGGTCACATCATCTACGATTCTAACCCCTACATCTACCTACCGGTGGATTACTGCGGGGGAATTCTCGAGACCCGGACGGAACTGGTGCACATGCCGGGTGGCCGGGTGTACGACCCTCTCATAGGTAAGGAAAAAACTCACCCAGCCCCCTCCCATTTCCTGCCCTCCAGTCATGCGTAAGAGAACTCACTCTCTACTCCTCTCTCGCACAGGTCTGTGGCTCTCACCCGCATGGGAGGATGTCCCCAAGAATCTAATGAACCCCGTTCGCCTCTCCCTCTACCGTTTCAATGGCAATGACCCCATCAACCTTCAGCAACATCACTGGGGGGACTACGGTAAAATTCGTGTCCTTTGAACACAAGGGTTTAATTTCCATTACTAATCTTCTATCTAGTCTTAAAATACTTAAGTCTTCGTTTCTTAGTCTTCCCACAACCGATTTGGTATTTAACCATTGACACTTAGTCAATGGGATTTATAAATGTGACTCACTAAACCTTACAACTTCTGTCTTTGTTTTTTTTTATTTTCTTCTTTCATATTTCCTTCTCTTGTTTTCCCCGTAAGGAGGTGAATGGCCCCAGCATATATCCCATAAGGGAGTTTCAGCTGTAACATCTTTCACCAAGCAGCAGCTGATATCTGAATGATTGCATGCTCCCCAGGGCTTTAATGCTTGCAGGATGATCTGCAGCTACATATCTTCTTTCACCTCCACTACCTTCACCACATTCTTTACAGATTCCTCCCCCACAAACTCTGAAGGAGACGCTCTTATTGGTTTTCTCACATAAAGTTCTTTTGAGGGCGTGCATTGAAATTCTAGGGAACCTCAAGGGTTATTTATAGCCGCAGATGGACGCATTTACGGTCGTTGAGGCTGAGCCGGGTCCTTGCATCTCTTCCGAGCTAGGTCTGCTGGGCATATTCCTTCAATGGAATTGCCGTAGTCTTTGGGCCAACTGGGGAGAGCCTCTGAGGCTAGTATCCTCCCTTTCCCCGTTAGATATTTTTTGTTTACGGAGACCATGTTAGACGCATGCCCATGTCCACCCTCCCGGGGTATAATGGTTTTACCTGGCATGATGTTTCCGTTTTTCTCTTCGCTTTAGACACCTCCTATCAGGCAGTAGCTGTGCAGCTGCACCAGGAGAGGAGCTATACTGTTATTTCTGCCTACATTCCACCACCAGCCGTCTTCGATGCGGGGAACTTAAATCGCACCGTGACATGGTTGCAGATACCTTTTCTAATGTTGGGGGACTACACGATTAATCCCACGGATCAGGTCCTTGCCAACCTGATCGACGAGCTAGACATAGGTGTCCTAAATGTATATTAATTTTCGCATCACTGCACGAGAACCGCTTCATTTTCCTGCCTCGATTTATCCCTGTGCTCTCATAATGCACAGCCTGATTTGGGGTAGGAGGTGGTCGATAACCTTCATGGTAGCTACCACTTTCCCATTCAATTATCATTTTTCTGGGCCATTGTCACCTGGAAAAACATCCCGGTGGTAATTGGAGCGGACGCGTTGGTCCGCATTTCAGGAAATGACTGATTTTTCTGTGTCAATCGATGAGTTTAGGTCCGTGGATGAGGCGGCTGAGTTCTTCTCCGGCAACCTAATCGCCGTGGCCCGAACTACTGTAGCCAACTAAACAGGAGACTTTTGTTCAGTTGCTCTAAATTATTATTGTAATATAATTCAAATTTTGCCCCACGGGGAAGGTTTAATTTCGTTCCCATTATTTTTATATGTATCAATTGTATATTTTTATATTTATACCAATACTATTATATATTTTAATGGCGTAATTTTGAAATTTCTTTAAAAATATTCCATTGTTTTATGTACGGAATCGAAAACAAATTATGACGTCACATTACGTGATTATACCGCCCAATCTGAGTGCAACAATCACACTCGAATTTTAACGGTCGCCTCATATCTTTAAGCAAGGCCTTGTGATCGGTAACACCGCTTGGACTTGTCGGTTTAAAACTCCAATGATAAATTTATTTTAAAGTGTATTCTTGGTAGCAAAATGTAAGTGTTAATTTAATTTAATTTTCAAATTTCAACTCCCCCATTTGTATATACCATTTTCGTCATCCTACAAATCCTACAATTATTCAAACTCCAATTTAACCATTCCCATTAAACCATATTGTATTTTATTTCGATTCAACTATAAATTTTTACATTTAATATTTACCCTCCTAATTATTTGTTTTCATCTATCTCGCCTATTTAATTCCCGTGGACAAATTATATATAATCTATCTTTCACGTGAACACGCATATACTGAATTAAATATTTCATTTATCAATTTCTAGTTATACTATTTCCAACTCAAATTGTATTCCCGTACATTAAATAAATAAATAAAATGATTATATTCATTAAATGTTTTTTATTTTGTTTTCAATAAATAGTTTTTTATTCTTTAAATAAATTTACCATTAGAGTTTTAAACTGACAAGCTCAAGCGGAGTTACGACTCATAAAGTCTGGCTTGGAGAACATGAGGCGACAGTTAAAATTTTGGCGTCTGATTGTCGCACTCTGATTGGGCAGTATAATCCCGTAATGTGACCTCATAATTGGTGTTCGGTTCCTTACTCGAAGCAATTAAATTTTTTTAAAGAAATTTCAAAATTACACGTTTAAAAGATATAATAGTATTGCTATAAATATGAAAAGTCGACCAGGATGGGTTTGGAAGGAGTCAGGTAAATCGATCTCACGAAGGACGAGTTAAGAAGAGTGACGAAGTGTTAGCGTCTCTTGATCCTGTTCCTGCGAAAACGCTAACGTCATATGGTCAATGGGTTAGGTGTGGGAGAGTTTCGTGCTTACGACAACGGAAATGCGAGCAAGCGCGTCCGGTACGACGTGTTTAGTACCCGGAACCTAGCGAATATCGCTTGTATGTTGCAGGGTGAATTCGAAGTGACGAGAAGAATCGACTGCAGTGTGCACGGAAGACGTGTTACGAGCGGAAAGTGCACCAACCAAAAGCTTATGGTCAGTGAGGGTAGTAAAATCACGCCCTTCCAAATATTGGCGGAGTGCGAGGTATACACCTTAGGAGTTCACTTGAGAACGTATTTTACCTCTGTTGGGAAGGAATTAAGGATTTAGAGAAGAAAGCAAGATGTTGTCAAGAGTTACCAACCTTCTGCTGCAGTGCCGCGGGTGCATGTGTAGCTGACGCATCTGAGACAACGTTTATGTATGACCCAGAACAAGGATGGTCCAATGAAACAGCGGAGGCCATAGATTCTTTCGTTTGGGAGAAGTCTTCGTACGACCTGGAAGTCTATACCAGAATAGTGTTCTTCATGGTTGCAGAGAGTAGAGTGTGGAGAAGTTGCATAATGCGAGAAGCGTCAGGAATAAGTCTATGGTAGAAATTAACCATAACACAGAATTTTGTCATCAAGAAGACCAATTTCGTCACGAGAATTGTGGTATCCAAAAAAAGGAGAGTTTCGTGACGCCTTCAATTTTATTTCTGAATTTCTACGAGATCGTCGATTCCGCGTACGAGTGAGGGGAGTCCTCTATGGCCCAATGGACCAGCAAGAGGGCATTACCCACGGGGGTGTCATAAGTGTCACACTTTATCCTGATCTTCAACGTATCATATCCGTGTTCCCGACGTGATGGAACACTACTACTCTGTACGTTTGTGCGACGATTGCGTTGACACTCAGACTATTCGTCGTTGTATTTTGAACGTCCAAGTCTCAGTGATCTTTGCGCCCGTTATCTGTTCCGGTGGTGGGACGAGCGGGTTCGCTCCCGCTTGTCCCTTGTACTTGGGGCGGGTTCAGACACACAGACTCGTGAGCTCTTTGACTTATTAAAGGAAGCTGGGCTCCTTCATTTTATTTGACTCTTTGTAGTTGGTCGCATACTCCGACGCCGAGGGGTGGCTAGGTTCCCCTCCCCTATCTAACGTTGGAGCGTGCTTCCTTCTTTTTCTTGGTTTTGTTTTGATTTTTGGTGGTTTTGTTTTTTGTTGTATTTTAAAATGGCTTAGTATTGGGGTTAAAATTAATTCCTTATGCCCTTTCCTTTGTGGTAGTCACCAAATTGCCGTTATAAAGAGAAAAATGTTAGGGCTGGAGGGCACAGAATCTTTCAGATGTCAGCTGCAGCATGCTTGTCCATGCTAAAACTGACACAATTGTGAGGGCGAGCATTTAAATGGCTTAAACATAAATGGTAGATGGGGTGGGCTTTAATGGACCTATTTATCTTTCTTTCCTTAGGCTTGAATAATGCATTCAAGCTTGTGAAAATATTCCTCCGACCGTAGCTTTCATCCATACCATTTCAAATTCAATACACCTGAGGAATCTTCACTCGGGAGTGCTTAGTTTCCACATACCTTCACTACTCCTTGCTTCCAATTGCAACCAAGTTAAGCCCCATCGGGTGTGGTTAGCTGTAGTAGGTGTCCACCGAAAAATAAAACGCCATAAAAAGAGGTTTAATTTCTTTAAGGATCCACTTTTTTCATATTTTGGGTTTAACAAAAAAAAAGAAAGATTAGAATTAACTTTGTTGAAGCTTCCTAATATTATGTTTGGGGAAATCTGCAAATATTCGCTTCTTGATTACTCGGTAACCTTTATATGCCCCGCGAGTGGGGGAAATATGAAGTACCACATTCCCTTTTGTTGTGAAGGGGATCCGTGCTATGTGCCATATAATGAGAAATATGGCATTGCGATTATAGCAGTTTAGATGACGTTATAAAAAGTTTAAAAAGATTTTCCCAGTGGGTACGACTGATATTTTTTAAAAGGGACTTGGATTTTATTAAGTTCATCTAAATATCTGTAATTTGCGACCAGATGCAGATTTTAGCCTGAAAACCCCTAACGGATCTGTTAAATTTGGCTTCTCAATCAATTTAACGTATTTCATTACCATGACCCAATACATATAGCAATTCTGGCATGCCTTATTTTTTTTATAGGGCACAAGGAATGGCTTAAAATGCTCGGATATAACTTAGATGGTCTGGCGCCTCACCTTTCCGAGGATGACTCTCAGCATTTACTGAGCAGCCGAGCGACTAAAGCTATTTTATGGAGTGCGTTCACAAGATATCCATCGGCTTCCACCCACCTCACCGTGTCTCCATTTTCGAAGCAGGTCTGTCCATTCTCGAAAGTAAGAGAGGGAAGGGAGGGGGAGAGAGAGAGAGGGGGCGTTTAATTAAACCGATGTTCCTGAAAGCAGGAGCGATTGTGGGAAGGACAGGGAGGTAATTTTGTTCCAAATTTATCAAGATCTCTTAGGGAAAGTCTAAAATTGACCATTCAAGCAACTATTTTCAAAGTCTGATCAGGCTTCATTTTCAGACGCCGCTTTAAAATCGTTAAATTATTTTGTGGTTCCTACCCTTTTCTTGTCCCAGTGTTCCCCTCGCGTATTAATTTTTCCTCTCATCCTTATGCTCCCCTATCCAGGGGCCAATTTTGCTTAGCTGCATCGGTCATACTGACCTACGATTGCCTACCTCAGCGTCGTGCAGAAATTAACTTTTTGCTATTCAGCATTAAAGTCGAAAATGGCAGGTCTCTTTAGAAATGAATCATACGCCGAACAAATGACTTCTTCACAAGAAATAAAACTTCGTCCCACTTATAATTACCATTCCACCCCAAAACCTATTTTTCGAGGGGCCTCTTTTTTAGACGCTTCTTCTAACATAATTTTTCCAAGACTGAGAAGGGTTTCAGCTCTCATATTTTCCCCCATTTACCTTCTGTTTGTTTACTGTGCCAATGTAAACCAATTTACTTTCTTTTGGTCCCCAGGCCGAATTTTGTTCCCCACCCCCAACCCTTTGACACCACTACTCTGCTCTCCATTTCCTTAATTAAAACGACTACCTCATCCGCAGATAAAGAAGTTGATGTGCTTAAGTGGAGTTTTCCAGACCCACGTTGAAGCCTTATGGTTCTCTTCCCAATTGGCGACCCTCAGACCCTCTTCCCTCAAGCAGGAGATTCGACCCAATGAACATTCAGTAAGTTGCCCCCGTTCCCGCGCCCCACCATGAGGTTCTCCTCGAAGATACTCCGGGAAAGGAAAAAGGGAAGAGGTATGGATGTTGTGCGCGTAGTGACTGGTTTGGTTACCAAGGGGGCTTTGTCACTGAGTTTTTTGGTACCATTCCTTAGTATCCAAATAGGGTTCTTGGTTTGGCTTGTTGGCTACCGATTCAATTATTCGGAGAGTGTCTTTTACGTGTGGCAGTGACTCCAGGTGGAAGAGTTATCTTCTTTCTTGATTTCAGGCTGGGTAAAGGTGATCAGGGATTTTTTAAGGGTAAAGGAATCTTCGGTGCTGGATTCAGTATTCTTTATTCGGCGCCAACCTGGAAAGTCTTCAGATGTTGCTATCTCCATCCTGAGTAGGAGAAGGAAGAGGAAAAGTTAGGGATAGCAAAGTTTGAAGTAGCGTAGTAGAGTTAAAAGAGACCAAGTTGGTCGGTGGGCCTACAGCTTTACGTGGAATCCGAACCACGGTGTGTATTATATCCTTTAACTATTCATTATTACTATAGTTCACCTGTCCCATATATTATGTGTTTAGCGCTTTAGGTGTGAAGGACAGAAGAAAAAAATGTAGAAAGAAGAATAAGGAAGTAGTAGAGTTGCAAGTGAATGCTAAGTTGCATGGAAGTCATGCTAATCTCTTTCCTTTTAGAATGTCTAGTTTAGAAATACGATAGATTAAGTTGGTGTATGCCTAAGCTTGAGACTTATCTTTCTTTGTGTCGCTATTAGGCGTCCAAACAGTTTTTATTGTTTTTATATTACCATTACTGATAAGGTTTTATCCATCCTTGCTATTACACTTGTTTTAGTTTTCCTTCTTTAGTTTTCTTTTTCTTTCCTTTAGTGTTTCCTCCCTCCTTCCTTTCCTTTTTTTATTCTGACTTCTAAAGTTATTGTAGCAGGATGGCCCTTTTTTCTGATCACTCCACTCTTTGACACCACTTTTGTAGCGGTATGCTTTGTGGTACGTGGGTTACTTCTTTGATGAAGTATGCTTTGATCTAAGAGTGCTCATTCGGTTGTTTTGTTCTTAAGGAAGAGCTATTTCAACACGTAAGGATAAGAGGAAACACAGTATTTATACCAAAATAAACATATATTTTAAATGAAACATTTAACTATGACAAACAAACAGTTAACACATTTCTATCTTTGTATCAATGCTAAACTCGACTATTACTGTTGGCATTAAGGCCTATCACACGGAAGCGATGACAAAAATAAACAAATAGGCTACACGTAAACACACCAATTGCAGATTAGTATTTTTATCGTGACTCTATTTGATTAGCGTTAAACATTAAATTAAGGTACGCTCGTCTACAAGCAAATATGACCGAGGTACACGAACAATGGTTTCTACTCCCCTTAAAACGTGAGACGTACTAAACTTTTACTATCGCAATATGAATATAAATGTTCTTTCTAACTTACATGACAGGAGGTATTAGGGATTGTCGGATGTCGCTAGAGGGCTTATCTATCACTTTGGAGTGTGGTCTTGGCCGATCCTTGAATCTCATAGAGGTAGTATGGCGGGAGAGAGATGAAGCGATGAAACTTCTAATTAAAGAACGGGACTTCGTTGGGGCTGGGTTCTTCTCCTCTCACTCTTACGGAGCTTGAGATGTGAGAGCCACTCGAGTATGAGCGGGTTTACTTTTCTCCAGTCAGACTTCTTCTCAGTCTGTAAAGGATTTTTCTGTATGGCACCGATATAAAGCTTGACTATTTATGTTAATACGGCCCGGAAAGGGGGGATCGATTTTCTCAATCTGATCCTATCGTTTCTCACGAAAATAGTCTTGTATGGCTGAAGGATCGATCTTCACGAACTAAACCTTCTTCTCTCTTATCGAATTCTAATCTTCTTGTTTGGCTGAAGGATCGATCTTCACGAACTAATCCTTCTACTTTCGTATCCACTTCTAATCCTTTCTCTTTCTTTGCGGGGCTTATTTATAGGCGGATCACCGCCCCTTCAAAAGGGGAAGGTGACCAGGCCACAGGGGGAGGGGGACGCGAATGGTGAGTTCGCATTTGGGGAGAGCGAGAATTGCAGAGGTTGGCACTAGGGTGCCCAAGTCGGCTCGCTAATTAGAGGCTCGCAACCGCACCGCTGCTTGGCGTGCGTTTTGACTAGCACCGCCTTTTTTTTCATAACCACAGGCTTATGGGTCTCTTAGGTAATTGGATCGTTAGAGCGTCGTTTAAGGGCCTTATGTGGTCGCCTTAAAACAGATGTTAGCCCTAAATGCCCAAAGCGGCGGGGAGATCAAACAGGGTAGGCAGTTACGGTTATTCGCCGGCTACCGCTCCCACGCTTCTCCTCATGGGAAGGGGGGCTTTAATGTATATATACTCCTCCGGGATTCTTAATGTAGCCATTTCTCTACAGTTATCAAATTATTACTAACTTTCTCTTTAACTGCGTGTTAGCCCGTGAAGTATTAATCCTCTTCTTGATCGAACCTAGTTGTATAGGTGGGGAAGAGGCTATGTGCTCTCCTTCTTCTCTTTGGATGATTAAATTCTTGATCTCCTCTCATATTTCCTGTTGTGTTTGTTGAATTAGCTTTTTTGCTCTTTTTTATAGTATCTTGTTAATTGGTTTCATCTTCACTTCTCTATGTAGGTCCCTTTGTCTTCTTATGCCGGTGATTATTAATACTGCCTTGTTTTGAATTCTCTGTAGTTCCATCATTCTACTCTTTGAGATGGTGTACATAGGTATTACTGGGCATACCATTGCTGACTGGATGATGGCTTGATATATTTTTTTCTTGTTTCTCCGGCTAAGGGATTTGAGCCTATATAGTAGTCTCATTATCCCTCTTCCTTTTACAACTCTTTCTTTAACATGTCTGGAGTATCCTGTCCTGGTGATTGTCAGTCCCAGTACCTTGGCTTTGCTAGCGTACTCATATCTCTGTCCTTCAACGTGTATGTCTCTGAGTTTCCTCCTATAAATTGGCACTATTTTGAACTTATTTCTGTTAATGCTTATTTTCCATTTTCGTTCGTACACATTAATCCTCCTTATTTCCTCTGTTGTTAATCTTGACTGGATTTCTGGGTTCCTGTAGGGGCAGACGACGTTTTGAGGGACATCATCTGCGAATTGTATGTTGAGGCATCCATATGTAAATAGTGGTTGAATGTCTGAGGTCTACACTGAGTATAGTGATAGTCGCAGGAACCCTCCCTGTGGCAAACCAGCTTCCGCCTTAAATATTTCCCCTCGATGGTTCCCAATCTTGATGTATGCACGTTGAGCCGTCACGTAAATGCATATGAGTCTTTCCATTTTGTCCTTCATACGTAGTTGCAGTGTTTTAAATTGCATTTCTCTAATCCAAGCTCTGTCGAATGCTTTTGAAACGCCCTTGCAGAAGATGTCAACGCTAGCCTTCCCTTTTTTCGCTTTGGCTATTTTTTCGGTAATGACCGTGAGTGCCATTTCCGTGCTCCTCTTTTTTTCTGAATCCAATTCGAAACTTATTCAATAAATTATTCTCTTACAAGTGTTCACTTAGTCGTTTGTTGATAATCTTCTCAAACACCTTCCCGATGAAGTCGAGGCGAGACATTGGTCTAAATCTGTCTAGTCTCGTTAGTGGTTTTCCTTCTTTAGGGATAAAGATCATCGTGGTGACCCTTAATTCCTTCGGGAAGTAGCCGGTGTCCAGGCTGGCGTTAAAAACAAAAATAATACCCTGTAGTATACTTTCCGGTATTTCTTCGTAGTGCTTCTTAGTAATTCCAGATTTTCCTGGTGTCTTTTGTTTAAACTGCGAAATAGTATTCTTGACCTCTTGTACTGTGATTTTTGCGTCGTTACCGTCAAGGGTGTCTCTCTCTATATCTACAGTTGGATTTGTTCCTACGTTGTGTTTTTTTTGTTACTCTCTTGGGTTGTTCTTCGTCTGAATCCGAACTTCCTTCCTCGCTATTGCTTCCCTCGTCGGTTTTCAATGCGCTTTCCTCTTCTTGGGCGTTTTCATCAGCATCCTTCCCTACATCCTGCATAGTTAAATTCACTGATGAGGTAACGTCATGTGGGATAATAATTGGTTCCAGACCGTTAGCATTCAGAAGTCCGTTTAGGGTCTTTTCATACGTTCCAGGTTGTAAGGCATTTTGAACGTGAGCGTGAATCACGCATGTATAAATCTTCCCAAACTTGCCTCCCGAGATGTTGGGTAGTGTTGCTGCGTTGTTTCCATCGGATTTCGCTACTGCTGCATACGAAGTATTGCCTTCCGTAGTTTTCTGTTCCTGTTGTTCCTTCTCCTTTCTTTTCGGGCATTGCATTGCCATCGTCCGGCGATTACCTTCACAGTTAACACATTTTTTTCGTTGATGAATTTCAGCCCCTGAAATCGTGTCCCTCTGTGGCGCCCTCAGAGCAAATGATTCTACCTTTATAAGTGCAGTTGGCCGAGGTGTGTTCCTCGTAGGCATAACAATTAAAGCACATTTGGATGTTCACAAATGTGTCTTTTTGGATATTAGCAGATGGAATCATCATGCTGAAGGCAATCAATCCTTTTTATTGTGCTTCCGATGCCATCTCCGCTGTTTCACACACTACCTTAAAGAGGTGAGTGTGTTCTTTGAATTTAATCACCTCCTGAATCTTGATCCACCTCTGTTTTTCCATTAATTCTTCATTTATTTCTTTGCACGTGTGGGCCCCCACCCAATCAACCCTGTGAGCGCATATGTTTCTTCGAATAGAACTTCCTCGGTGATAATGGATAGTATTCCTTCATAAACAATGCAGTAAAGCAAGTTTGCGTGAAAAGGTTCACATTCTTATTACTCCCACCTTACTTTGCCTCATTTGGCAGAAAACTTTACCAGAGCGTAAACGCAGAAAGTCAATCAAATCTCCATCCTGAGGCCCTTTCCATTTGCCGTTTTATATCATTGGTCCGCACACCCGGCAGCAAACATGAATTGCAAATAGAAGGAACGGTAATACTTCAGATTCGTGGCGCACGGTAGATGGCGCTGTTAGTCGGCTACAATTTTGGGCTACAGCATATCTCTTATGACGTCAGACGGTGCCCCAGATATGACCAATCACGGCGTTATATTGTTTTGTTGTTTTGGGGATTTGTAACTTTTAGTTTGTATTATTTACTAAATATCTGTGCCTCTGCTTATTTATAGTTTTTTCTAAGTTAGGTAAGGTTTCTTGATGTCTTTTATTGTTTTGTTTTTTGTTTTCGTATATTTTGTATTGTTACGAACGATAACAGCTTCTTACTGGCAACGTCGTAGCTTATAACTATGACCCGTTTTGCTCTGCGTGCTCTACTTGTGCTTCGTCATTATTCGAATTTGGCTTTATTTTGCATAACCGCGAAAAACTTTTAGATTATCTAGAGGCTCATAAATTAATTAAGAAAACTATAAAATGCCCAAAATCCAGTGCGAATTTACATTTTTCGGAAAATTTACTGTTTCGTTGTGATAAGTTCTATTTAAACGAAAACGGTAAACATTTTGCTGGCTATCTCGCAACCGCTCTTTTCGTGAAGAAATTTTCCAGTATCAAAGAGCGATTCCACGAATTTCTGCCCGCTTAAAGTTAGTATGGTTTGTCTTTAGGTTACGTTTTTTCTGCCAGTAAAAAGCTGCTCGTGGGGGAGTAAGCACTGCAGGGAGACCACCCTACGATGACCCTGAGTTTCAATCAATTGGGGGGGGTCTGGGGGGCGCAGCCCCCCAGTATATACTCATATACCAAAAAATATTACGCCGATATTGTTCACATCCGACGCTACCGTCTGACGTCATAAGAGATATGCTGTAGCCCAAAATTGTAGCCGACTAACAGCGCCATCTACCGTGCGCCACGAATCTGAAGTGTTACCGAAGGAACTTTTGTACATTCAATATGAGTTTCAAATGATATTACATTTGTACACTCTACTTACATTAATTTTTTCCTCAATGTTTTAAATTATTATAGAATTTTATAATTGTTATTTAATTATCTCATAAGTATTTAATAAAGTAGTTTTCCTTAGTATTTCTTTAATAAAATCTAATATTTTCATAATTAGAGAATTTAAATAATTTGAACATATTTTTGGTACTCTGTTTATCGTTTATTGGTTGTTTTTATTTAAAAATTTATAATAATTTTAGCAGCAATAAAACAAAGCTATTATATTAATTGTTTTTTGTATGATTAAAAATATTTAGAGGGATAGGTTTTGATATTCAAATAAGTAAAATGGTGACATCTGAGAAACATCTCTTGAAGTTGCCAAATGCTGCCACATCTCTCATTTAGTGTTCAAAGCAGAAAGTTCTTTTTATGAAATCATCCATTCATTTGATTTAAATCAAATATTTAGAGGCCATTGCATTCTAATTATTCAACCTAATATATTAGATTCCTGTCTTTTGTTTCTTTTAAAAAAACGGTACAAAATTTCCGCGAGTAAACGAACGAAAATAATTTAGTTAAGGACAAAATAAGGAACGACGTAGGTAAATGATATTAACTTGGAAAAATATGAGGATATGTATTTGTATAAGAAAATACTAATTAGTTTTCGGGCCGAGCGTTGAACTCTAGGAGAGCGGTAGTCTTAGCACGAACTCTCCTTAATTATTTAATGGGTCTGGCCGTATCTATAGGCACTCGTTATTGTTTTTGTAGTTTTGCATGTCTACTAATCTCAGTCTGCAACGCTTATACAGATTGCATCAGCATAGGCAACAACAACAACAAAAACTCGGTCATTTGCCCACTGTACATTCGGACTCTTTCAAAAAGAGGTGATTTGACTTCGGGAACACGTGCTGTTTTTATAACACTATTTTCCATTCGTACTCCCGTAAATCAAATTTTTATTTGAACCCATTATAATATTTCATTAAACACATCAAAGTGCTCATTTTTTAGCTTTCTTTGGGTTTCCTATTCCACATTACAAAGGAAACACCACAGAAGAAAAATGAGCTAATAGTCCGGAAAGGGATGTATCTCATAGAGTCGGGCCACTTGCGCACTTTCTCAACCACGTTCCTTTCAACGCATTTCCTGAATCCAGTCTTGATAAATAAAGCCCGAACATCTTGGAATCAAATATTGATTTTCCACGGCAATTTTAATTGTTACCCATATTTTCCAAAGATGATAATAGCCATTATATTTTCACTTCCCTTAACTTCAGCACTTTATTTAGAAATTTCTCTATACAACTTTCTATAAGAGATACTCTCTAAAGTTTTCGCATTTTAGTTTTCTGTAAAATAATGATAATATTAATAATTGTATTGTAATAATAAAAAGTATTAATATGTAGGTAAGCAAATAGATTTCTTAACAAACTGTGAGATGATAATAATTATTTATATAAAAAGTCTTTGATTATTTTTAATCCATTCCATCGGTGTTGAAACATGTTGAAATGCTGTTTACTGACCGCTACTATAATCCGATTTTCGAGTGTTAGGCGAAAGAGAGAGAGAGAGGGGGGCGGGGGGGATGGCGGCTTTGTTACAGTGAGTGGTGGGGAACCTTTTCTAAGGGAGGTTGGTTAATTTCGATTTGTAGAATTGATATTTTAAAAGGCCATTTGCTCTCCATTACCTTAAATGTCATTCCCTCTCCATTGCCTTTCATGTAATCACAGTTCGCCTTTTCGACCGCGTCGGGTCCATTCGGAGATGGTGTTCTCGTTTCAATAGTTGGGGGTCGCACTGTGGTGACGGCCACCCCTCAAGCGAACCCTATCTTCAGGGACGTCTTATCATCCGTATTCAATAATATCTTCCTCCTCGACGTTGTTCTCACTTCACACAATTCTTACGTCTTCTTCTTCGTCAAGGTAAGACTTAATCGTCACTCCTAAACTCCCTGTCTCGTAGTAACTCATTAGGATGGGGTTGCGTGCAATCCCGGACCCCATTTTTTCTGGGTCTTTAGAGACTCCCCTCTTTTCCCGCTCCTTCTAGCAAAGGAACAAACTTCTTGCGGCAGCCATTGTTTACATCCTTTGAGGTTGTTCTCTAGACTGCGCCTTCCCTTTTACATTTGTTCATCTTAACCTCAAATGACCATCAAGCATCCAAGATGATCGTTAATCAGGACAGTTGCGTACACTTCCATGGGCTTTAATTTTGATAATAAATCGCGATATTTGAAGAGCAGACACAATGGGTGTTTGTCCCCCGCTCCCCCATTCAATTTTCTCTATCCCGAAAACAGGAGAGCTTTTGGAAAGCATCCGAGGACATGACGCAGCTGAACCGCATCGCAGGCGAGGTGAATATCACCATTCATGAGCCCTTCGTTGGATTACCCCCAACCCCGGGCGATGAGGACAAAGGGGAGAAATTGGTGGACGTAAAAATGCACAGTTCGGCCGCCGTCGTCCATATCCGCTACGGTTCAACGCCGGAGACCGAGAGGAAACGGCTCTTGAAACACGCCAAGAAGGTTGGTTGACCGCTTCTTGTGTCGCCCTTCCCTACCCCCTCCCTTTCTGAAGAGGGCGACAGGTGCTGGTGACCCCTCCGGGCCTAGCGCCTGAAGGTGCATGCCCTCCAGGTCCCAATGCCCACAGAAACCGCTTTCTTTGCAGATCTCTATTTTCAAAAAATATGCGGGGAAATGCGCTCGTTGGTTTTCACTTTAATTTTAGTTAATCCCCTAGTAGTCTCCTCTTTAGAATACTCGGTGTGTCCCTTTCGCGCATTTCACACCCCCTAACTTCGTCACTTATGATTCTCTTCCTTTTTTTATTTTGGGCCGAGATTCACTCGTTGTTCTTCCCTCCTTAATTTTAATCATAGGAGTGATAACAACAAGATGCGAACACCCCAAGTAGTTTCCTCTTTATCTTCTCAGAATTTTCCCTTCCCCTAACTTCACCACTTGTTACGGGCCGGTTTTGACCCAACCTCATGCCACATGTGTGGCCTTGTTTGGGTTGGAATACCAAGGAGGCCATGATTCGCCGCCCCTCCCCTCCTCCGTCTTTATTTTGTAAAAGAAGGGAATAGTTATAATCAACGAGGGCATTTAACGAATTGAAATAAAATGGGAAAGACAGAAAAATTGAGAAATGAACAATGGTAGCCCGCCTCGTCTCTTTACCTCCAACATCATTTACTCAAAAGAACGAACGGGTACCCAATAATACGAATTGGAACTGGAAATTGATGTTATTACTAAAAAAAATACGAATGGTTAGTTAAAGACGCGAACATGTCTTCAAAATATGAGCCCGTGTTCAAAAGTACGAACATGTTATCCAATTTGCGAACATTCAAAAGTACGAATATGTACTAAATGAGTGAACATCTTCACAAAAGAAACTCAAGAAGACAAATGTCCTCACTTTGAAGTACGAATCTCCAAGTGTGTTCCAAAGTACGAACCAGATTTTTAGCCAACCTCACAGTCATGACCTCCTCGAATAGTCTCCTCTTTTGCCTTGTCGGGATCTGACTAAATGAGGGAGAATTTGGATGGGAGCCAACGTCAACTCATCTATTTATTATAATACAATAGTGTTTCTTCCAACCCTGAAGGAGGGTTTCATGTGTAGCATGAGTAACCATGATGTAACTGAAATGTGGAGGATTGCATGCCCTCAAAGTACGAACACCCGCAATTTTTCTTCCCGCCCCCCAAATCCACAGTAGCGTTCCCTCACGGGCCCAATGTCTGCGGGAAGATTTGCGGCTCTGAGCCCACCCCTTCAGAAGCTTTATAGGGTGATCCCCTCCCCTTAAGGTACTCCTTAATCCCCCTTTCCTTATGGTGGTCCTTAACTCACCCGACGTCCTCCTCCCCTTTATAGGCCTCCATCCGCCGTGCCTGGAGTGAGGAGAGAACCCGTATTTCCGCGGGTCTCCCAGGAACGCAGGAATGGTCCCCGAGTGAGGTCGAGGAGCTTCTGACGAAAGGAACGATAAGTAATTACGAGGCTCGCTATGCGCACCCTGTAGAGGAGTACCCGGAGCTTCTGGATGATCCGGCATCGATCCGCTTCTTCAAGGACGCCAAAAGGACGCGGAGAAACTCGAAGGCAAAAAGGTCCCGACGCTGCAAGCGCAAATGGCGCAAGGTTTTCTGCTTCCACCACTGATATCCGTCGCAGAACCCACATAGCGACTGGTTACGATGGGTACCACACGTCCATGGTACACTTCAAAGGTCTACATGTGCACAAGGGTCTTGATGTGTATAGTGGATTTTACGCGTTTATCGATATTGTACAGTTTTATGCTATATTATGTCATTAGCACATGAGGAGAATCGCTCTGAGATCGTTTTTGGAAACGGATAGGGGGGAGGGGGGGGGGGTCACTGAGAACCTTCAGGAGATAAAGATAACCAAGAACTCCTGCCCTTGTTACTGGTGTGATGCATTATCGTCCTAGTCACTAATCTTCATATCCAACTCCTAAAAAGTCCTTCCCTTTACCTCTTTAGATATAAATATACTTACGAACTATTTCATGATGCTTACGAGTATGTGCTTCTATACTTATCCTATGTGCCCTTATAATATATATATATATATACTTCTTGATTCATGGAAGGAGGGGGGGAGGAGAAAGGGGAAAACCATAAGACATAAGTCATCAAATTACTCCATCAAGGTTAATTCCCTGTATGAATTTTCATGGTTTAAGTCCGCTATATTTTAAACCTCAAGGGGTGCTTAGAGTTTAAATAAAACGATATGTGGCGGTTTGAACATATTACGACAGACATTATGCAAGTTTTGCTGATTTATATAATATATATATATATATATATATATATATATATATATATATATATTCAGTGAATACAACGACAGTTTGCTGTGTGTGTGTTTCTTTACATTCGCCTTAAAATTAAGGTGAATTTGAAATTCTACCATAAAACATGTTCTCCCCAACCAAAAGTAATTTATAGTCAAAAGGTTAGACGCGACACCGTATAGAGAAAATAGCGTCGAAGATTTTTAATCTGATACTCAGAAATCCCATTTTGGTCCTCAAGTCGGAAAACCACTCCAAGAAGCTTAGTCGGTCAATCAGAGCCGAGAAATGTAAAGAAACAATTGTTTTAAGAAATAAGAAAACAGTGGAATGGATCGTAAATTTACCGGGGACGGGGAAGGGGGGAGTCATACCCTACACCTGGAAATATACGGGATAATTCTTTAATGGGCTAAGTATTGGAATGAAGTGAATAAGTGCGTATAGATTCCATACATAACACAGAAAGGATCGATTTCATCCATAAAACTGAAAGCATAGCTCCCATTCCTAAGCATATATGGTTGAATTTGCGATTCAACGAAATTCACACACTAATAGACCAGTAAAATCATAATTTTAGAGCAATCATATTAGTTTTAACTCTACGATTGAGCTTGTATCATACGTCCGTTATAACGAGGATTCACTTACATATATTGTATGTCTTAAAATTGGGAAGCTATGTTCCTTTGGATAGTTCTTTTTACATCAGGACCTCTCTCGCACTGTTATTATGTGTCTATATTTAACCATATTTTTTCTATATCTCTATTTTTCTATATTTAAAAATAGTTTTTTTACATTTCTAATTATTTTTCTCATTTTTTCGGCCTTTTAAGATCCATTTTTCCTGTGGTTCTCATTCATTGTTGTTCTGTGACAGGTAAAAAACTGTATACCGAAAAAATAATCCTCAATCGGAGAATTTGTTAGTTTTTTATCTGCGGCCGAACAATTTGATCCATTTTTTTTCCAGAGGGTTTAATTAATATTGTCATTTAATTAGATTTTAGATCATTAAATATAAAAGTAGAAATGAAATTTAGGAGTTGATCCTTGTAAGCACCTATCATTGCGTAGAAGAAATTAAGTAATCATTTACTCGCCCCCAAAGGCTAGTAAAGTCAATAGTTTTTTTAAGCTTTTTTGTTTCGAAATTTTCGTAAACTCCTTTGCCCTGCCCCCATTAGAATTTCAGGAGATCAATTGATTAAATCTACTTGATTAAATTGATTGAATCTACTCCATATCGAATTCATGTAGAAAAAAAAATTGCTTTCTTTAAAGGAAACTATTCGTAAAACAATTAGATTGAACTGTCTAGAGCCTTTTAAAATTAATATTTATATCTTGTATGTGATTTTGTGACAAATTGCCAAGCCTAAAATAATCTCCATCTTTTTCTCTCGTTTGGTGAAGCCTGAATTTTAAAGTTTAATAAATGCCTTAATCTCAAAAGTATGGCAAGAATAATTTCAGCTTCAGCATAAACGGATTCTTGTAAACGATAGGGAAAAATAAAATCACACTTAATATTTACATTCCTTCTCAATGCACCGATTTTGTGATTAGAGACCTCAAAACCTTAAATGCTGTATTCTACGTGTAAAGATTTTTGAATGTCAATCCTAGATAGTCACATTTGACGATATATATATATATATATATATATATATATATATATATATATATATATATATATATATATATATATATATATTTATATATATATATGGGTAAAAATCACGAGAGGTAACACGTGAATAAGTATAAATATTTGGTTGTACCACGTAGGGAAAACGAAAGATTCCAATTAATCTTTCTTTTTTCCTACGTGGTACAACCAAATATATATATATATATATATATATATATATATATATATATATATATATTCCATTCTCTACCCTGTATTTAGTTTCAATTTAAAGTTAATGTAAGCATATTTTTAATATACTTTTATAATTTTCATAATAAACTCTATTTTATTAATCACAAGTTTTCATCATATGTTTCAATTCTTATATAAAAAAATATTGATTTTCCATTCGATTTAATTTTAAATCATAATTTTTATATTTCTATAATCGCAGAGTAATTATGATTAATAGGAGCCCTTAACGTATTGATAATTTTCTAAAACAATTTAAATTTTAAAAATTTATGTCAACAAATTCCCTGGAAAACTTATAACAATAATAGTAACAAGACAATAAATAGTTACGTGACATTAATTGTAATAATTACTATAGGGTGGAAACACGAAGTGTAGACTGCTTTTTACAAATCTTTTTAAATGCTTACCTGTCATTAATTAATTACTTTCTTTCAGATTCTTTCAGAATTTATTTAATTTACTGAATCAAATTGTAAATTAATAAAAAAAAAGCACTCGTTTACAAATATGACTGGAAAATGTGAAGCAAATGAGTGCCTGATTAGAAACGTGAAGAGAGTTGGCGATATTTTCAAAATGTTCAATCCACTCTGAGCTGATCTGGGGTTTTCAAAGCTATCAAACAGCGTAAAGAAACAGTTTTCTTCCAAGAGTGAGAACCCCCCTGCCCCGATCACAGAACTCCAACCCTTATCAAGAACACGATGAACAATATCAGGCAAAATGCAAGGAGTAGTGCCAGACAACTTGATTTGGAGGCCAAAGTGAGCCATGTGACCATGCAAAAATGGCTGAAAGATCATCTGAAACTTCGTCCATTCAAGCCAGCTAAAGTAGATTTCCTTTCCAACCCCACCAAAAAGAAGAGAGTCAAAAGAGTAAAGCTTCTCCTCCAACGGCGCCACAATGACTCACAGCCTCCAGTTCTATGGACGGATGAGAAGTTGTTGACTGCCCAGGCGACCAACAACGCACAAAATCATCTTGTTTGGGCACAATATAAAAATGAGATCCAGGCTGAACAGGGGCCAAAAAACACCTCGCATCTTTATTGGAGGGGGTAAAGATCATTCAATATGGAGCAACCTCACACAGCAAAAATATGTCAAGATTGGGAGGAAATATCAGCTCAAACCCTGCGCAAAAAGCGGTCACATTGAATATTATTTAAATCAGCTTGTAGCATATGATGCGTTCTATCGTTTTAGTCTAAGCATTATTACATTGTATTTCCGCCCTGTAATTCCAATTTAAAGTGTCCTGTTAGCCAATAATTGTGGTCACCTTTTCATGTAAACAAACTCGTATTTGATTCAAATTTCAATTCCTTGCATATTCTTTAACCTAATCTTTCTGGCAACATTTTTGAGGAATCATTAACCTTTTTGTAAAACTGAGGTTTCTATTCAAAAATAAATAATTTTGTATTTGTTTTCTTAATTTCACCCCTATTAAAAGATAAGTCATTTTTGTACCAGCGACGAATGGTTCAGAAAAATAAAACTAGAATTTTACCAATATTGGCAACGCGATTAACTACAATTAATGCGATATTTTCATAGATTTACTGACGTGATAATGTATTAATTAATCACATAACTTTTTATTATCAACAATGTTGACAAAATACGATAGTTATTTAGTTTTTAGTTTATTAGTGACCCTCGATGCCAATAATGAGTGTCAATAAACGTAAAACCTCGAGATAACTTCTAAAACATTAATCTTTTGATGGACCCGTATATACTCGAGATAATTTCTAAATACATTCGGCTTTTAATATACCGTAAATGCTCGGGAAGAATTTTAAATTATATCAAGCTTTTCTTGTGCCCGTATATACTCGGGTAAACTATTTAAAGTCGAACATTCGATTCCCGAGTAAATACGGGCGAATTCGATGTTTAACCAAACATTTATAACTCATTTGGTTCGATAATTGGGTAGAGGATTTGTTATAATTTCGAACGCGTTCAGATTCACGATTTTGGAGTAGACGTTGTTGTTGCGGTGGACCTTTTTTACCACTTATTCCCTTTGTGGGGCTGCACAGTTTGACGTATCTAAACAATGGGTCACTACACCATAGACCAATGCCAACACCCCTCATATTCGACCCTACTCTAAACCTAAACATACCCAGTGTCGCTTAACTTTGCTCTCTTTGGACTCGTTTTAATTGGTTCGAGCAATGGGATTTTAAAGGACACCCGTCGGGTGCAGCGCAATTGCTCTCCCTCAGATGGGGTTTCCACCCTCCAATTTCCACAGCTGCAA
Organism: Ceratothoa steindachneri; assembly: GCA_963969495.1. Taxonomy (NCBI): domain Eukaryota; kingdom Metazoa; phylum Arthropoda; class Malacostraca; order Isopoda; family Cymothoidae; genus Ceratothoa; species Ceratothoa steindachneri. The sequence continues at coordinate 132,067,377 of OZ018318.1, read as the reverse complement.
AAGAAAACAACGGGAGAGTTGCGTGCCCTGCAGGTCTTCAGTAAAGATTGATATTCTACTTCATTATTATTATCGCACCCACCCTTTTGGTGACTGTTTCCTTCAGGGGTATGAGGCTATAAGGGATCCTAGGAAGAGGGTTCAGGAAAGAGTGGAAATATTGAACTGTGATGGCGGGTAGGGAAATGATAGCGATGTTAGGATTAGCTATGTGCAGGTGGCGCAAGTTACCTCCGCAGGGGTGAGTATCAGCGTATCTGCCCAATGGGCGGCCAAAATCAGCTTCAGGTTTACTACAGACTCAAAAGTTTCCGAGAGAAACGGTCAATCACCCCAAATGATCTTCTCATGCGCATTATCAAGGAATTTTCCGTGGAGCTAAGCATCTCCCTGACGTCCATTATCAACGCTTCTTTTCAGCAGTGCAAGTGTCTATCCAACTGGAAGACCTCCTACGTCACCGCCATCCCTAACACCACCAACCCCGGTACCTTAAGAGACATGCACCCCATAGCCATCACTCCGCTGCCGAGCCTGCTGTGTGAGAGCTTCGTGGCAGAATGAGTATACGAGGATCTGGCTCCAGTGGTTGACGTGCGACAGTTCGATAACATGCGAGCATCTTCTACTACGCACTGCCTCATTAGCTTCTTTAATTTTGTATATTCAAACTTGGACAAACGTAAAACCTCAGCCGTCTACGCATTCATCGAATTCTGTAAGGCCTTCGACCTGGTTGATCACACTACTCTCCTCACCAAAGCGGCAATATCTACGGACATCCGGGAATGCCTCATCTCCTGGCTAATAGACTTCCTCTCATGGCGTCGCCAAGGTGTTCGTGTACAGGGTGCGGTCTCCAACTTCGTCTTCCCCACATGCGGCGTGCCCCAAGGCACAAATATGCACCCCCTGTGCCTTCTTATTCTCAGAAACGACGCTCTCCCGGACACCCAACGCCGTTGGAAGTATGATGATGATTCCACCCTCGCTGCAGCCGTCGACAACTCTCTCCGGGATTACATTTCCCTTTAACGCTCCCTCAATCAACGACCGTCTAGAATGGACTACCTCTAACAACGTCACTATCAACCGCCAGAAGTCAGTCATTATGCAGTTCGATGTTTCCACTACTCCCATCCCAGTTCCTACCCTCACACTTGGTGACCATAGCCTCGACCTGTTCCATTCTACCAAGCTGCTTGGCGTCACTATCGACGACAAGTTCAGTTGGGACCCGCAAATCGTCAACATTGCCTCGTTTTCTTTTGCCTCGTATTGGCAACACATGTTGTGTAGACTGAAGCCCCTTGGGGTTCACACAATGGAACTTACAAACATATATAAAATCTTTCTTCTCCCCAGATTAATGTATGCGTCTCCAGCCTGGCCCCCCTGCCTCACTGCTACCCAACTTGGCCACCTAGAGAAGGTACAGAAACACGCCATGAAGATCATTCTGGGCACTAATTACACGAGCAATGATGCAACCACCTCTTTCCTTCAACTCACCCCTCTAGCAGCTCAGTACTCTAACAGTCTCGAACAGTTTGACCATAAACTTCTGAGTAACCCTCGTCATCGCGACATACTTCCCCCCGACGCTACACGTCCCCGCCTTCCCATTCGTGCCTACAACAAGCTCGTCCCAATCAGAGCCCGCATAGAGCGCTACAGGAACAGTGCAGGTCCCGCACTAACTAAAATTATCAATAATCATTAACATCGGATGTCTTGCTATTTTCATATTTCACTATGCATGTGTTTTTCAGTTTGGGTGATCTATATATGTTTTGTGGTTACTTTAAATCCCAATCAAGGGTAACCCACAGGTCGGGTGGGGTTATTCTCTCTGAGGAAAAGAACTGTTCAAGAGCTCCTGAATAATGGAACCCTTCTGAATAATTTTAACAATCTGCTGTCTACTGATGATGTCAAAATTGGTCTGCAATCAGCAGAAACATTCTCTGCGACATCTTGGGTGGCTTCTATTAGGTCATTTTGTTGTTAATTGCTTGCCATTTCCGTAAACAAATACCCAGTAAGAATAATTCGGGAGCACAACCACAAATGAAAAAGCTGTGAGTGGGGTCCCACATTGGTCGGCTTCCCACAAACAGGATGTCCGACAGACCTCTGCAACCTCTCACAGTCGATGGTCGTCCTGATTAACTCTTGCCACCATCAATTATGTGTGAGGCTAAGCTGTGGGGATATACCCGGCGCAAGTCCTTCTCCACATTAATCCACTCACTGTGCAAGCACAGCTTCACTCATCTTTCATCTTTTTCTTTTCTCATCTCTCATCTCTCTCACTCTCTCTTTCATTCAATCATCCCCTTCACACACTCATCCCTTCATTAACCCTTTATCATCATACCCATAAACTCATCTCCATTTCCATCGAGTGAAGCTTGAGTCGTCTTCGTATCCGATGGACAGCTATAACAATACCAAAACAACTTTAAATATATATTTTCAGTCAAATGGATGCCAGCTTCTGGAATAAACCGTTAATTATTATTTTTTTATTATTAAATGAGAGTTGAGAAGCGCCCCCTTGCCCCCATCGTGTGGGGGACCTCCATAGTACCCTATTGCCATGTGGTATCATAAAGCTTCCTTCGTAGTGCTGTCTACGAAGGAAGGCCTCGCAGACGGCATTTCAGGCGAAGCAGAGCATCTGGTTGCCATTGCCTGAAAGAAGGTATTTAAAGCAAAGAGAAGAACGGATACATCATATGGGTGTAATTCGCGCATCCTCGTGCCCGATCACTATCCCTTGGTGATGGGTTCGCAAAACCCTTATACCCCGGGAAGGTGGGCAGGAGGCACTCGCTAGGCATGACCTCCTGCAAAGAGGGGATCAGAAGGAGACGAGGCACCAAAGCTTCTTCAACCTTTGTTGTCTATAGGAGTCATCTCAGAGTAACCTTGTTGTATCTAGTATTATCCTATTGGTCTGAAATTCTCTGTTTGTATGATTATCCATTTGGATTAATCTTTCTTGTCTGCAAAATTATCCAATCGAGGTAACCTTTGTCTGTAGGAATATCCAATTGCAATAACCTTTGTTGAGTAAGGATTATCAATACGCAATAAGCTTTCTTGTTTGTGGGATAATCCACTCAGTATAACCTTTGTTGCTTGTATGATTATCCACTTGAAGTAACCTTTGTTGTATTTACAATCATTCACTTAGAGTAACTTTTGTTTTCTGTATGATTATAATTATCCACTTGGAGTAACCTTTTTTGTAGGATTTGGAGAAACATTTGTCGTCAGTAGAATTATCCATTTGGATTTACTTTTCTGTATGTCATCCACTCGGTGTAACCTTTGTTGTCTATAGGATAATTTGCTGTAGCAACCTTTGTTTTCACCAGTAGTATCCACTCGATGTAACCTTTGTTGTCTATAGGATCATTCGCTGTAGCAACCTTTGTTTTCACCAGTAGTATCCACTCGGTGTAACCTTTGTTTTGTGCAAGATTATCTACTCTTTTTAAACTTTTTTGCCTGTATGATTACGAGGGGCGGTCAATAAGTTTGGCGATTCGGTAGGGCAAAACAGAGGAAGGGGGATGGCTGTTTGTGGGGGTGTTAGGACAAGTTATGACAAGTCAAGACCTCCAGCCGCACGCACCTGCCTTGTCTATTTAAGAAGCAGTAGCTGATCGCAGATCGTCAGTCACAAATTTTTCAACAATGGAGAAGGTTGAGCACCGCGCAGTGTTCAAATATTTAACCAAGGAAGGCAAGAATGCAAAAGAGATCCATGAACGCATGGTTGCAGTGTACACCAACACCACCCATTCATATGCAACCATTGCTCGCTGGAATAGGAAGTTCCGCCATGGTCGTGAGTCCCTTGAAGATGACCCTCGTCCAGGACGCCCGTCAGACATGACCAACGAGGACAATGTGGCCCGTGTTGAGACGATGATCCTCGAAAATCGACGGGTGAAGGTCCAAGAAATCGAGCGAGAACTTGGAATATCACATGGAAGTGTTATCAACATCATCCACGACAATTTGGCCATGACCAAGGTCTGTGCCCGTTGGGTCCCTAGAAACCTGACGCCCCATCGACTTCAACGACGTCAAAGCCCACAAGGCCAGAGTTGCACAAGCTGCCCTGCGCGAGTGCGGATTTGAGGAGCTCAACCATCCCCCCCTACAGTCCAGATCTGGCCCCTAGCGACTACTTTTTATTCCGCCAGAGCAAGGCTGCACTGCGTGGACGCCGGTTTGGGGACGATGAAGATGTCCAGCTCGCCGTCCAGGAGTGGATTGAACAGCAGTCGGGAGATTTCTGGTTGTTGGGAATTCGAAGCCTTAGGGACAAGTGGCGCAAGTGCATTGAAGTCGAGGGTAGTTATATTGAAAAATAATAAAACACTTTTCCTCATATCTCGTTTCCTTATATCCGAATTGCAAAACTTATTGACCGCTCCTCGTATCTACTTGCAGTTTCTTTTGTTGTCTGTAGGCCTATGTATTTGGAGTAACCTTTATTGTCTGTTGGATTATCCACTTGGTGTTACCTTTGTTGTCTTCATTATCTAGTTAGTGTTTCCTTCGTTGTCTTCATTATCTAGTTAGTGTTTCCTTCGTTGTCTATACGATTATCTACATGGTCTTATATTTGTTATTTGTAGGATTATCCACTCTTTATAACCATTGTTGGCCTGCGGATAATCAACTAGGAGTTACGTATGTTGGCTGTAGGATTATCTACTTGAAGTAACCTTTGTTGTCGGTAGGATTGTCAACTCGGAGTTACCTTTTTTCACGGTAGGTTTACCATTTTTGTTCTTACAATATTACAGAGAGGCGAAAACCCTATCGTTCTGTCGACGTCACTCCAAGAAAGTAAAAAAATAGGGGTAAAATAAGGGACGACCGATGAGGAAAAGAAAAAAAGGGATAAAAATCGAGTATTAGCAAAAAGAAAATAAGATTCTGTGCGTTTCGTCTAGTTCATGCCTTTTAATAACGTCGAAAGTACTCGGAATCTTATTTTCTTTTTTCCTGAAAATAATTTACGTCCTTGTTCTCACCTGATTGATGTAAACTTCCTACAACTAAGTTGACAACTAATATTTATCCTTTCTTTCCTAAACACATTGATTGACTGATTTGATTTCAACTATTTGTGGGTGTAAATCATTCCACATCTCAGTAATTTTATCTGAAAAAATTCTGTTTTTGTTTATAATCGTTATGTATTTAAAGATGTAGAGTTAGTGCCACAAACGACGAATTTCTGGAGTACAGGTAATAATGCTCCGTTGAATGGTTCAAAGTTGCTACAAATTTGGAATAAATTGGTGATTCTTCACAGATTGACTTTTCGTTATGTTTTCGCTCCATTACACCTCGCCTTATTCTCCCTCCTCAGATATCGCTCTCCCCTCTTTCTGCGTCGCGTGAATGGCATTTTTAAAAATTACAAAATGGCCAAATTTGGGACCTGACAGTCTCCAGAGGGTGAGGGGAAACTCACATATACATAACCTCAGAATCGTATTAGATATGGGGAGCTCCACGCGGTATGTATGTACGTGCATGTACTAAATTTAACAGACGGCGCGTACATACGTTATCATTAATAGAGTGGAAATAAGCGCCAAAAAATGAAGGAGAAAGAAAAAGTAAAAGAGGATAGAGGTTAAGTGATTCCACTCAAGCATGTCCAGGAAGCACGTTTCTCTCCTAGCGATGTATTCATCTCTCGTAAGTAGTGTTGGTCCCCTCATTTACCTCCCTTGTGATTAGGTAAAGTGGGTATGAGGGAAGCAGAACCACCTGGCTGCTTAAATGAAGGCGCGATCGATAATCTCGCCTTCCATCAGACGCAATAAAACAGAAGCCAATATTTTGGCGCGTAATTCGCTCGTCTCTTGAAATCCATCGCTCCGATGGGGAGGGGAAATCCCTTCAAAATAGGGCGTGCCATGGAATGCTCCCCTCAGATAAAAGCGCAAATCGGCTATGAGGGCACTTGAAAGCCAAGTAGTGTAATATGAACATACATTTCTTTAATGCTTCGAGTACGGCGTGACAAAACAGTTGTCGCAAGCTTGTCTTCTTAAATGCATCAGCACAAAATATCTATCAACAAATCTCGAAGAAATATTCTGTGAATATCTATTGTTATTCATATCTACTAAGAGCAATTTATTTGCAATGTTATTTTTCTCCATTGCTTACAACTTTTATTGGTATATACATAATTCATATTGGAAATTTCGTAAAAGGGATTAGGGGCAGCTGTATGGGACAGCACACTTTGAGCGGTGATATCATCAGTCGTCGCTAATGACGCAATCAAAGTCTGACGTCACTGTGTAAGGATTTCAACCGACTCTTCTTTTTTTTCCATTGGAAGCTTTGGATGTTTAGCCGCCTCCCGGGGAGGGGGAGGGGGAGGGGGGGGGAGATGACCATTTTTGTATAAAATCCGAAGCTGGTGGAGACCCTGCGTTGTAGGAGTGGGATAATTGCAATTTAAGTTCACCTGAAGTACATCCAAGTGTGGTGGTCCCACTCGAGGTTGGGTGGTCGTTTCATATCCACTTGGGAATGACGTGACCACTTTACAACTCTGTTTGCTCTTGGCCTACGGGGTGGCTTGAGTTAGAAAAAAAAGGACAGCCTTGTCTGATGGGCGTTTGGGGCGAGTAATAATGGGAGGAGACTATTTGGTGAGCGCTGGTCTCGTTGTTTCACAAAGGGAGGGTGTCAAGTGTGGCACGGTCAACCATACTGAAACTGACGTTTGGAGGATTGAGTGGTCCCCCCCCCATCATCTTCTCCAACGGACGCAAAGGAGGCCTGGTTCGGTGAGTGAGCTTCCATTTATTTGGGGGGGGGGGGAACCTGGGTGAGCTAATGAATCTCCACGACCCTCTTTATGCACCCTGTTCTCCGAATTTTAATATGACTCCAAACTCAGTGACCCCCAAGCCGGTACCGCCGCCCCACCTCGGCTGGCCCACTGAAGCATGTGTGAGTTTGGACTGGGCTCCAAAGTGTCATTTGTCCGTGTATATAATGTTCGTCTTAGGGATAACGGCGGGGCCAGTCAGGAGGTCTTAGTAGTACCGTTAGATCATAAGCATCAGAGTAGGGCAGTCATCTCAAGGGCAATAAACTATTCTTTTTAGTCCCTTTTCCCACTGTAGATAACCGAAATATGACACTCCGGATACCTTAGTAGACATCATAGAAACACGTTGAATCAAACCAAACGAAACCATTCAAAAGAACACCAAAGAATGAACCCAACTAAAATACAGAAACGAACCCGAACAACTCTTAAGTCTCTTGACCTCAATCCTAATAAAAATAATTCTAAAAAAATATTTGTAATGCACTTTACATTGAATGAACAACCTCAAATGGCTACAGGTTAAAAATATGAAGTATTGTCGTGGTATAAGTGCCGAGTGGTGGTACGTAAGTTTGTTACGTACTTCAATAATTCCGTTATTTCGTTTTCTCTAAGAGTGCTATAATTCTTTACTTTATTGAATATTTTGCTTTACTTCCTTAATCAGTGAGGATTTCTAGTGCCCTGTGCAGCGTTTCGAGGATTGAGTTAAACACTTCTAACCAAAAATATATCTTTAATTACAACATAAAAAATGAAATACTAAAAACAAACTTTACCTCTATAAATAAAAGAGTCTACTTGTGACCACAAGCTCACTTTAATAATGAACGTTAATTCATACACAAAAATATATGAATTTCTTTACCTTAAAAAATTAACACACGTGAATCCGTTGTGGGATGACCTTGACTTTAGATCTTATGGATACGGGGAAGTGGTTTGTGTTTCGACGCGTGGGTGTGGTCGCAGACGCTTAGCCGTTTGTCTGGCAAGGAGACTGACTTGGAGTAACATACGAGTATGATTTTGGTGAGAGTGGCGGATGGCGTTAGGCACGGAATCTTAATGATTTAAGCAACGGGACCGTGAAGATAGGCTTTTTCCAATCTTCAAGTTAACCGTGAAATGCTTCGCACTGATGAGCGATGAGCAAAAATGAATCCTTTGACGAAGGAGGGGGGGGGGAGGGTTCACTTTGGGTATTCCTCAATCGCGAGGATTATCTCTGTATTTTGTTGAAAGCCAAGATAGGGTGTTTCTCTGACGAGAGATGTATGAGAGTGACCACCAGGAACTGACTCAGAATGAACTTCTTCTCTGTTCCGTTCCGTGAGTGCCGGGCCTTGACACCGGACTTCGTCGTGTCGATATCTAACTCGATCTCCTGGTTCTTCTCCAGTTATCCGCCTATATACTTCACTGACCCACTGGAGGTAAGGGAAGCGGGGAAGGGGGAAATGAGGGCTTATGTATTAAGCCTCTCTCTTATAGCGATGCTTCTCAAAGCGTCTTTCACTTAGCCCTAAAGGCACCTTCTGTCTTTCGTCTCGGCTCCTATAATTTCGTCTATTACGCGAAACTCGATCCCAAATCTTAGGGGAAATAGTGCTTGTTTAAACATTGTTATTGCACCTGTTCTCCTTCCCTTGGTATTGTTTATGAACGCTGTAACAGAAATCTGTTGATTCGTGCTTCTCGGGGTTGAATGTGGCGTTTTGTGGCCAGCGGGTCGAGGAGAGAAAGGGAAGGTTGAAGAATCGGGTTACACCGCCTAGCGTCTGGACGGTGTTGTAACCGAATGGGGCATCTTTTTTTAGGGTGGGATATCGATTTCCCCACAGGTATAAAAAATACAGAAACATATAGAGAAGATACATTTCAAAGGACCAAAACATATTTAGCAAAATCCTAGTTAAAGGCTTTCTTAAAGAGATGGGTTTTGAGGACTTTATTAAAGGCATCAACAATAACTGGTGTGCTTCTGGGGGCAACATAGAAGAAGGCCCGGTCTCCCATGGTTCGGAGCTTGGTCTTCGGACGCTGGAGGAGATAGCCTGTTCAGAGCGGAGGAATCGTGTGGAGATCTTGGGCGAGAGCAGCTCTTTGATGTAGGAGGTGGCATCGTCATGCAGGCATTAGTGGGTGAGCAGAGAGACTTTGTACTCAATCCTGAGTGAGACAGGAAGCCAGTGAAGAGTTTTGAGGATGGGTATGATGTGGTCGTATTTTCTCACTTTCAGTAGGATCTCAGCAGTGCTGTTTTGGATGTATTGCAGTTTATGGGTATCCTTGTTAGGCATCTCGATGAAAAGAGCATTGCAATAATCCAGTCTGGAGGAGATGAAGGCATGCACAAGCTTTTCAGCATCTCAGAGTGTGCAAGGGGCGGAGTCTTGCAATATTCCTGAGGTAGAGGGAAGAGATCTAGCAGATGTGTTTAATGTGGGCTTCGAAGGTCAGGTTGGGGTTCATTTTCCCGCTCAAGTTGATGACTGAGGGCGAGACGTGGATTTCGTGGCCAGAGAAGGTGATGCTAGTGATGGCGTAAGACCGGATCTGATGTATGGTGTCGATGAGAATGGCTTCTGTTTTTGAGACATTTAGAAGCATAAAATTGTGCCTCATCCGCGCATCCACCTCCTCCAGGCAGATGGCTATCATTGATGCTGGCAGAGTCGCAGAGGGAGTTGGATCAGTTGTCAGGTAAAGTTGGGTGTCATCAGCGTAGCAGTGGAATGAGATTCAATGTTGGTTTATGATACGGCCAAGGGAGAGCATGTAGAGTGGGAAGAGGGTGGGGCTAAGGACTGATCACCGAGGAACACCACAAGTGACAGAAAGTGTTTTCGACTTCACCTCTGCCAGGGAGACAAACTCTGTTCTTTCGGTGAGATAGGATGTCCATTGCTGTAGTGAGGGCTCTATAGGAGGATGCAGTGGTCTACTGTGCCAAATGCTTCCGTGAGGTCAAGGAGGATGAGAAGGGACGCGGAATCAGCATCAGCGGTTGTCAGCAGGTCGTTGGTGAACCTAAACAAAGCAGTTTCTGCGCTGTGGCCGTAGAGTTGGGCAGTGACTGCCTTTTCCAACACCTTAGGCAGGAATGGGAGGTTGGGGATAGGCCGGTAGTTGGCAAGCACTTCCGGGTCTAGGTTTGGATTTTTGAGGAGCGGTTTGCTGACTGTAGTCTTCAGGTCAGACGGGACATCGCCAGCCTGGAGGGATTTGTTATCGATGTTGGTGATCAAAACACTCAATGCAGAGGAGTAGGTTTTAACCAGAGCTGAGGGGAAGGTGTTCAAGACACCGCTGGATGGCTTCATCTTCCTCAAGATGTCCTCAACGTCTCGTTGAGTGACATCTAACAAAACGGCAGAGAGGCTGGGGAATCTCAGGCTGTGAACCGACAGTTGGAACTGGAAGGGGAGGGGTGCTGTAGAAAGAGGAGCGAATTCTATCTATTTTCGTCCTGAAGAAGGAGATGAAGTTGCTGCATTACTTTCGGGTGCCACCGAATGTAGGAAGATTTGGGGTTTAAGGAGACGATTTATGGTGGCGAAGAGTTTCTTGGAGTTTCCAGGGCTGTTGTTGATCTCGTTGGAGATGGAATGGGAATGTGTAACATTGAGGGCCTTTAACCTTAAAACGCTAACCATGGGTAGGAGATACCCAGAGCAACGACGTCATTGTCAATGCGTATAGTTTCCGTGCTGCAAGGGTGCCCACGTGCTTAGTACCTGCAGTTGCCCGCTCGACAGTGTAGGGGAAGGTCACGTCGTCTCGCTCTCTCTACTCCCCCGTGCTGTAGGCCTACGTTTGGGTACGGCATACCCGTGGTTGGTGATACAGGGTGTTGTGCACGTCGGGTGGTACCTACCCGGGGTTAGTGTTTACCTCCTATTTTAGTGATCGGCGTAAACAGTGTTTGTGTGTTACTTACAAATATTTTTTACCCTTACGTGGCTTTGCGTAAGAAATCAATTGCACAGAGTGAAATAGACAATATTTTATTGCAGTTCTGATGAAGAAGCTGACAATGTGGAGTGTGAAAGTTTTTATGATCGTGACATTGATGCTGAATATGTGCTACAACCGAGTGACAGTAACAGCAGTGACAATAGTGACTTGGATGAAGGACCACCAACAAAGAAAAGAAGGAAAGTAGTGCCTGTGGCAGGCCATGCTGCTCCACCTGCTACTTCCCCTGTTACTGGCCCTGCTGCTCCACCAGCTGTTGTCCTTGCTACTGGCCCTGCTGCTCCACCTGCTACTGCCCCTGTTGCTGGCATGCTGCTCCAACTGCTGTTATCCCTGCTGCTCTCCGTGGACGACGACGCTGTGTACCTGCAACCAATCCTGATGAGTTGGTTGAAAACTTCAACACAGCTACCATTGAAACTAAAAAAGTCTTTATGTGGAGCACTAGGCCATATGCAGCAGCTTCAAGACGTGCTCCTGCAAGAAATATATTGCAAGGTTTACGGCCTGGCCCCACCCAACAAGCTTCCTAAGCCGACACCCCAGAGAAGTGTTTCTCTTTGTTCTTTGTGGATGAACTCATCAGCGAAATTGTGCAGTAGACCAACCAGAAAATAGACATTGATGCAGCAAAGTAAAAGCAGCAGAAGGCCACAGTACATCGCACAACATGTGAGGAGATACGTGCCATGTTCGGGGTACTCATCTTTAGTGGCTAGAGGAGAGGATAACCACCTCTCCACTAAGGATGTCTGCAGCCTACAGTTGGTGCCAATTTCTATAGGGCAGTTATGTCTGAGGGGCGCTTTATTTTCCTCTTCAACGGCATGCAGTTTGATGACTCCAATACCAGTGAACAGCGAAGAGAAAGAGAAACCGACAAATTTGCCCCAATCGGGAAGGTGTGGGGTGTTTTCATTGAGGCCTGTGGCACCCACTATAGCCCACACGAGTTTCTGACTGTTGACGAGCAGTCGCTTGCATTCCGAGGCAACTGTTCCTTTCGCATGTACATCCCAAATAAGCCAGCGAAGTACGGCATCAAGATCGCCATGGCAAATGATGTCAAGAGCAATTACATGCTGTCAGGGATCCCCTATCTTGGGAAGCAGGGGACACGGCTGAGAGACGGGCAAAACCTTGGCCATTCCTTCACCAATGACCTGACACAGCGCTACCACAACACCAACAGGAATGTGACAACCGACAACTGGTTCACATTTGTCTCCTCATCCATGATCTGCTGCACAATTGTGGGATGACGCTGATTAGGACAATCAGGGAGAACAAGTTGGAGATACCAGGAGAGATGGAAGACAAAACCACATGGACACCAGGTTTCAGTGCCTTCCAATTCACGAATGACATGACACTGGTATCGTATGTGCCTGACACCCCTTCCAGCAAGAAAATTGTCCTCCTCCTGTTTTCAATGCATGGAGATAATTCCTTGACCAGCACTGCGAGGTCAACCATCATTGAGCACTATAACAGGACGAAAGTGGAAGTGGACACTTTTGACCAAATGTATAGCCAATATTCGTGTGGCAGGAAGACCAAGAGGTGGTCACTCTGCATGTTCTTCGGCATGCTGAATGCTATGGTCATCAACTCCTGGATCATTCATGGTGAAAACATGGAGAAGACAGGTGGCACACACATTCAGAGGAAGCAATTTATGCAGGTATTGGCTATGGAACTGGTCAAACCCTGGGCAGTGCATCGGCTCGCAAGTCAAACTCTGCCGAGGCAGCTCAAGAATCACATATTCACTGTCTTTGAGCTGCCCATCCCCGCTGGACATTCACAAGATACTGGACCACCTGCAGCCCAGATGAGAGAGGCCATGGTGCGCTGTGTTGTGTGTGCCTCGAAGGCAGAAAAAAAATACGCTTCCGGTGTGTGTCCTGCCAATGAGCTGTGTGTTCCAACCATTACTACACCACCTGTGGCAACTGTGTATGAGGCTGAGGTAGGTAGAAATGCACCTGAAGACTTTATTTACTTGCACATAACAAATACATAGTCAATTGCTGCAGTCATTTCAGTTCAAAATAATTATTTTTGTAAAAAAGTCATTTTGGGGGGTAATTCAAAATAGGGCCTACAGAAGCCGCAGCAGCTCAGGACCAGTACCCCGTTCAGCAGTTACTCACAGGACCTGAGAGGCTGTATGAAGAGTATTGAAGCCATCTGATTATAATTTTTTTTTTAATTTTTCCTATTTTTAGCAATATTTTCAGTACATGCTTTTCATACCGAAATAATACATTTTTCAGTTTTTCGTAATATTAAGTCAAAGTTCAAAGTTTGAAGTGCCTTCATGTAAATCTATTCCATTAAAGCTTTATATATTTTTTTTTCAAATCGGGTATAATATACCCATGATTAGTAGTGGTGTGTAGTGAACTGATGGTTAGTGTTCGAGGGTTAAGTATGTCCTCTGTAGGCTATTTTGTGCACATGGAGACTTTTTTTGTTGAAGCGTCATTCCAGGACACATCCCACTGTCTTCATTTTCCGCAACTCGTCGGTGTACCAGGGGGACTGCGTAAAGATTGCGGATCTGGTTTTGGCAGGGCATGGAGGTCCAGGACGCTGCCCATCATTTTGTTGTAGTATTCTACTGACTCGTTGACTGATGAGAGGTTTGCTGAGGATATATGCTTAAGTCCGCAGTCAAATATCCTGGTTGATCTTCTTTAGACTCCTGAAGCTGATTAGTCGTTTGGGTTTGTAAAGGCTGGACAGTCGAGAGAGCTCCATTGGGATGGCTTTGTGGTCGAAGATGCCCAGCTCGTAGACCTGTAGGTTGTTGATGGGGGCTGCAGTGGAAATCAAAAAGTCGAGAGTTGAAGTGAGTTGGGGCATCAGCATGTTGTGTCAGATTAAGACAGTGTAGAAGATCCAGGAACGCGGCACAAAGTGTGAGGAGGGGGTGTTGACATGGATGTTATAACCGTCAAGTATTATGATATAGGCTGAGGTTGTGCAGAGTGTAGAGAGGAATTAATGCAGCTCAGGAACGAAAGTGGCGCTAGGTTTGGGTGGCCTGTTGATGAGTAGCATTGCCATGGAGAAAAGGGCCTTTCATTTAAATGCAAGGCATTCGAATGCGGACTACATAGGCAGTGACATGGATGACAGATCAAATTCCCGTTGGTGGATGATACCCAGGCTACCCCCACAGCGACTAGTGCTATGGTCTTTCTTAAGGTAGCTGTAGCCAGGAGGACAGGCTTCATTTAGGGTGGAGTAAGACTCTGTTCGATGTGATCTTGAATGAAGGTCGCTTTGTTGCCAAGGAATTGTACATTCCTAGTTCAATTTTGACTTTTTTGTGGGTAGGGGGGGGAGGTTTGTAGGGGTCTGAGGATGCCAAAATCCACTCCACGTTTTCAGGTATGTCAACCTTAATAACTCTAAAGAAAAATACGCTGTATATGACTCCGGGACAGACTCCAAGCTATCGACGCAAATGTCACTCAAACAGGTATCAAGGCCAAATAAGGCCCCTCCCTGCCCCCCAAAATGCTTCCACTCACCGCCGCATTATAAAATCGAGCCGAGGGACAAGAACAAGATGAACTCCTGTCAGCGCAACTCTGATTAATTGCTTAATGGTATGACTACGAACATTGAAAAAATAATTGTAAACGAATAAAAAAGTATTTCATAAATGATGTTCATAATGTCGGTGGCATTATTAATTTTGCCCCCAAATCCCCAACATTCTATCCCTCAATAAGCTGAAGAATTGCATAAACAGCAAAGAGACACCCTAGATTAGAGAAAACTCATAATCCCTACGCTACTCTAATGTTGCTAACCCTGCAACGGGCGGTATGGTATACCACAAACGATCATACTGCAGCTGGAAAATAGATGACTGAATACTTGTAGTGATCGAACTAAGCAATAGGTATACCTCTGGAACCAAAATTGCTGGATTCAATAGGCCTAAAACATACCTCCACAAAATGGACGCGAATTGGTCTTATTAAATCAAAGATTGAATATTGTATGAGAAATAGGATGGAATTTGTAAATGTACATAAATGTAAGCAAGCAAGCGTGAGACACAGAGAGAAGCGAAGGAAATGGTTGAACATCTGCGTGTGATAAAGCTGCCCAAGTTGTCTCGAGATAAAATTATCAGAGCTGGATATTTAAGGAGGAGCCCGAGTAAACATAGCTGTTGACCGTAATAGATGCGCAGTGACTATCGTATCAAATTATACAAATAAGAATTTATCATGTAAATGTACATACCGCGCACACAGGCTTCCTAGTCCCGCCCAGAAGGTGGAGAAATGACCATAACGGAGGTAGGCCGTCCCACGGTCATCTCTAGGCCACGCCCTCTGAATGAGAGGCGCACATATAAAAAGGAAAAGAAAAAGGAAGACAAACTGACAGAGAGAGAATAGCAACGAATTCATTCGCGTTCGCGCTCCCGCCTAAATCCACTAAGTCTTGTCTCGCCCTTAACTCGTACTCGCTTTGATAATATATAGACTACTAGTATCTCGCTTAGTACGCTCCATGTCGCGCTGCTTGCATCCTAATAATCCGTTATTAGAATAAAGTTTAATTTAAAATGTCCATCTTTGCCTTGAACCTTTGATAAGCCCAGCCAAGTAGAAGAACACCGTATAATCATTTATCTTTAGAGTCAGATAATTAATTCGCCGTAACGCCATCCTTCACCTATAACTGGAAATAATCGCTCCTTCATAAGGTCACGGTGGTTTAAGGAAACATCTTTCATTCAATACCATTTACCTAACTCCCCATAACAGGCGACTACCACCCTATAACTGGCGGAGACGTCCCCTTTATAACTGGCGACCCAACCCTATATACCATCCCAGCCTAACACCGGGAGGAAGTTTTAGGTGGCGTTGGTAATTGTCAACACTTTATATCTTGCTCAGAGAAGCTTGTGCTCTATCTTGGATCTATATTTGCCCCTTTTTAACACCCCCAACTGTTTTTATGATTAAGCCTGACTAACCCTTTCAAGTATTTGGGACATGACCAGCTACCCAATGCTGTGTCAAAAGAGGCTTTGGAATCTCCAGAGACAACGTGCGATAACATCCGCCGGTTGTAAGAGACGAGGCTTGAGGTGTACTAAGTGTTGGGACCAAATTAATGAGACAAATCGTTTGCGTTATATTGGCTCCATCATTATGGCGTAATGGGCTGAGCCCCCTAAGCCATGTTACCGTTCTTGCGTACCTACTACATTACTGTGTTTAGCGGACAAGTTTACTGCCTTGTTGCCTTGTTGAGTGTCAGGCCAACTTAGATTTTCGTGTCCTGCCACTGAGTCTGTTACTTGTCTGTTAGTCCCCAAATGACAAATCTTCAGATAATGATCGTCCTATCAATAACGAGAGAACTAAGTAAGGGGTACCTCTCTGATGCGGACATCCTCCCTGTTCGACTTTGCCCAGTTGGGAGCAATGGCCTCTGGGGTTTGGCCAGTCTGGTCGTCTAGGTTGACCGTGTTATAGCGCCCTGGGAGGCGGTCCATGAAAAGTCCTAAAATCTTGATGGGATAGTATTATCTTGCTTTGAAAGATAGAAGCGGAGGCACTTTGGAGCAAAACCTTGTCCTATCGTAGTTTAAGGTGGGGGTGGGGCTAGGATAACCATGGCACACCGTTTTCTGGTGGAGGAGCTTTCCTTTCACCACTTTTGCTAGCTTCCTTCTCTCATTCATCTTTGGGAATCATCTCCTCTTTTCTATCTGGCCCACAGTAGTGGATAGCCTATGTAGCATGTCACGATTAGTACGTGGAGGAGCAGCACGTCCTTCCGGCCTGAGTGGAATGAGGAAAGGCCCGTCATGGGGTCAACTTGAATTCTTTGACGGGGTCGTAGGGAGTTGTTGTGATTCTACCTCGTTCCCTCTCAGTATTACTCTCTTTCCTACGAGTACCTACTACATTACTGTGTTTAGCGGACAAGTTTACTGCCTTGTTGCCTTGTTGAGTGTCAGGCCAACTTAGATTTTCGTGTCCTGCCACTGAGTCTGTTACTTGTCTGTTAGTCCCCAAATGACAAATCTTCAGATAATGATCGTCCTATCAATAACGAGAGAACTAAGTAAGGGGTACCTCTCTGATGCGGACATCCTCCCTGTTCGACTTTGCCCAGTTGGGAGCAATGGCCTCTGGGGTTTGGCCAGTCTGGTCGTCTAGGTTGACCGTGTTATAGCGCCCTGGGAGGCGGTCCATGAAAAGTCCTAAAATCTTGATGGGATAGTATTATCTTGCTTTGAAAGATAGAAGCGGAGGCACTTTGGAGCAAAACCTTGTCCTATCGTAGTTTAAGGTGGGGGTGGGGCTAGGATAACCATGGCACACCGTTTTCTGGTGGAGGAGCTTTCCTTTCACCACTTTTGCTAGCTTCCTTCTCTCATTCATCTTTGGGAATCATCTCCTCTTTTCTATCTGGCCCACAGTAGTGGATAGCCTATGTAGCATGTCACGATTAGTACGTGGAGGAGCAGCACGTCCTTCCGGCCTGAGTGGAATGAGGAAAGGCCCGTCATGGGGTCAACTTGAATTCTTTGACGGGGTCGTAGGGAGTTGTTGTGATTCTACCTCGTTCCCTCTCAGTATTACTCTCTTTCCTACGAGTATCCCCTCAACCCTTCGTTTAGGCTTAATGACATGACCAGCTATCTCATACCGCGTCATAAGAGGCCTTGGAACCTCGATAAACAACGCCCTTAACGCCTGCAGGCCGCACAATACTAGGACTTCAGGGGTCCTGGAGGTTAGCGCGCGTTTTATAGAAGATAAGTTTTCCCCACTAACCCCCTCCCAGCGTGTAATGGGGTGACCATCTCTCTGCGAGCATTCTTGGGTGCAAAAACCTCTATTGATGAGGGTGGCCACAACAGATTTTCAGATCTTGGCCGTCGTATCGACGATTAATTAGTACGATCTACTAAGAAAATACCAACGGAGCTGCAAATAGTCAGCGAAGTAGCCCCACCCCATAAGGCATGGTTTTCCAAGGTGACGGGCAAAGACAGTAAGAGACAAACCATAGTTAAATTCGCTCTTGTGCAAGATTCTCCTGAGGCTCTACGGGTCCCCGAGGACTCAGGAGGTGAGGAAAGATTTTCTCACTGTGTTGATGCACCCTTAGAGCTAGGACCTTCTTCATTTTAGAGAAGGACATGACTGGGGCTGTCTCATCCGGCCTTGTAGCCCTCTCCGGGGGTAAATAATAGAGTTCACTCTTCACCCTCCTCTTCCAAAAAGAAAACAGAAGTTCCGGGGATGGACGAGTTCTCTGGCCAGGCCATAACTGGCACATTCGACCCCGAGGTGCCCTTGGACGGCGAGTCACACAGGATGACAAAGACTAAAATTGAAAGTTGGGTAAGTGGAGCCTTGGTGACGTCTGGGATCCTCATTGAGAGGCTGCCCCGATTCTTCAAGTCTGTCTGGTTCAAGCGTTTTCTCATTGTTCGCTATACTGATTGGAGTATGTTGTCCAAAGGACGCATGCTCAATTAGTGTCAGGTTTGTGACTGTTTACCCCTCTCCACCCCCCGTGCGCTCTTCTGGTAAAGCTTGCGACACAAAGAGCTCACACCTATCCTCGGTTAAAAAAACAGAGCTTCCTGCCTCCCCCCCAGGCAAGGCAGGAGGGGCCGATACGGAGGCACAGGAACCTACTAAAGTGGGACCCCGCAATCCTTGCAGGCAGCGGCAGTGCTGCTATACCTAGAGATGAGGCATACTGTTATTTATGCTTACATTCCACACTCAGCCGACTTCGACGCCGGCAAATCCCTCCGCATCGTAAGACAGTAGCCGAAGACCTTTCTCCTCCTCGGTATTTGAACGAAGGTACCCGGTTGGGGAAAACAACGCGATTAATTCCAGTGGATTAGGTTCTTACCCACATTATCAAGATAGGTGCCTTAAAATAAATGAATTTGCGTATCATTGTCTGGAAGTCACCACTTTCACATCTACCTACATTTTCTGGCCAGTTGCTGCTTGAAAACCTGCCTCGGTAGTGCTTGGAATGAAAGTGGTGGAAATAAATGATTCTCTGAGCTAATCTAGCAGTTTAAGTCGGTGGATAAGGCCATTGAGTTCTTCTCAGGCAATCTCATCGACATGGTGAAAACTACTATTCCTAAAATGTCTGGCCGTTCTTCATGCCGTCCGCTTTCTTGGGAGTTCGGCCGAGTCTCAGATGACCGTGAGACAAAAACGGTATGCCTACATGTGCTATAAGCGTAGCCCTAGTAATTTCACCATCACACCCGCCGCTCTTCCTGGAGGGCATACGTATCTTCACTTAAAAGAATGCCCCACTTTCAAAGGTATCGAAGTGAGTGAAAGGATTTGGGGCAATTTCTCACAGGACATTCTACTCGTTCGCCACGAAAACAGAACTCTTCTATCGGAGAGGGCGTTTTTTCCTCTCCATTTGAAGGGTTCGGAGTTTCCCCCTTTGTAGAGTTGTCTCCGGGCGACTCTCCACTTGCGGTAAGTCCCGCTTTGCTTTTTCAAGAACCAGCAAAGAGCATGACATAGGAGATATCGCTTTGGTCCTTCGATCCTCTTAGAGGAGTAAGCGGCGGTATTGTTCACTTGGCATTCCCAAAACACTTCATAGACCTGAGATTTGTTATGTTGATGGCAGTCGGCATGCCCGCTTCCCCGTTGTTCCCAATGCAAGTCTGCATGCAGGCCTCAACGACGTTCGTGACGAGCCATAGGCTCCATGAGACTCCATGAGATTCCGACACCTTGGGGAGAGGGAAGGGGAGGGGAATGATGGATAGTTGGAAGCCCTTCCTTAGATGGAAATGATTTTGGAGGTGCCCCCACCCAAGATGGAAGGTTCTTCCATGGGAGTGAAAATAAGATTGGTGCTAGACACTGAACCTGAGTCCGCCCGTTTGCAAGCTCCTTCTCAGGTAGCACGGGCCTCTGAAGACTCACAAGGAGAGGAGGGACCTCCTATCCCGCTAGGTGCCATCTTGGCTACCAAAATCTTATCTAGCTCGGAGAAAGATCTGGCCGAGTCTGGTCTGTTAAGCCTTGGGGCCCTTTCTGGGGGAGGAGAAAAGCGGGTTCACTTCCCGCCCTCATCTCCAAAGAAAAAAAGTAAGAAGAAGAAATCTAACTGGAAGTGGCCTTAGGGCTCGGGGGGATCCACTGCCCTTTCGGCCAGCGACCAGGCCGAGACCGGCACTTCTGACACGTCTGGCAGCGAAGCGCCCTTGCGCTGGAGGCTCAGCCGCAGAGCAATGCCGCACAAGTCTTTGAGCCCGCTGGCTTCAAACGAATTTAATTATTCGCTGCACTGATGACAGCAAGCTGACCAAAAGGCATATGTTCCATCAGAGGATAGTATTAGGTAGATTGACTGATAAAGAGCCGAAGATGACCCGTTTCTCGGACGGGAGCCTTCTGGCGAATACGCAGACCCTTCTGACGCGGCCATGATTAGTGCCCTTCGGACACTTAATGGCTCGCCGGAGAGTGTGACGCCACACTCGGGTTTCCCCGAACTCTGTGTAAGTTGCTCCAGGGACGAACACGATATACCAGAAACAAATGAAGTGCTTGAGTTTTTAGCATCCATTCTGCACCAAGCAGAATGCGAATCCATTCCGGTTAGCTCACGACAACCCTGCCCCCGACCGGTTCCCTGGTGGAACCCGGAATGCTCTGCTCTGTCGTACTGAAAGCACAAAGGCTAGCATACTGAACGTACACGCGTTGGCCGAGTCCGAGGACGAAGATGGATTTTAATAAAAAAAATGGCAAAATATATGTAGATATCTCCGTAAGCACAGTCATAGAAACTCATGGAGAGCTTAAATTTCCACAATAAATGTGAAAACGCCCATCCACCGTACGTGGAGTATAATCATAAGCCTGCTGGTCAAGTTCAGCCTTGATTCCACCCCCGTACTTGGTATAAACGGAAACACTATATTAAACCCTGTTGAGGCCTCAAACACTTTAGGAGGACACTTCACTAACGTATTAAGTTGAGCGATTGCAACATCCGAGTTCGTCTGACTTCGGTTTGAGATGGAGTCTACTCTTCTTGATTTCTCATCAAGGGAGTCTAAATCTTATAATGAGAGATATACTTAGCAAAGAAGAGCTTGACACGACCCTGGGCTAGGACAATATACCATACACATTGGTACGCCATCTGGGAGAAGGGATAAGGGGCTTTCTCTTGGACATCTTCAACAAGATATGGATGGAAAATGCTTTCCCAGATACCTGGAGAATAGCTACAGTTCTCACTTTTCGTAAACCAGGTAAAGACGCAACCAATCTTCCCAATTACCGTCCACTCGCACTAACTTCTGAATATGCAAACTCATTAAGAAGATGATGAACGTATGCCTGGAGTGGTTCCTAAAAGATGAAAGTTAATCACTTTTGCCGTCGTGGAGCCTATATTAGGGAGCCCGATCTCTATCTATATCATCAGAAGATTGCAGTCGTTTAAGAGCTGTAGATTCATTGATTTGGTTGACCTTCGTTAGGTAGATAACATAGGAATCTTATATCAGATCAGTTAATAACTCTTGCAAAAGTGCGATTTACGTCCTGTGCAGATTTTCCTTACACGACTGGTGAGCGGATCGAGAATCTGTTCTCCTCCTCTACCGCTAATTAATTCGTCCTAAATTGGACTATGGCAGTGGCGTAACTAGCAAAAGTGCCGTCCGGAGCGGATGTTTTTTTGGCCCTCCCTTAAAAGTTCTAATAACATTTCAAAATGCCGAAAACGGAATAATACAGGTATATAGGTATGCAAAATAAGAAGACAAACGGTAGCAACCCTTTATTTCACTCAAATTTACTTTTATAATGTTTATACACAAAAGATAATAAGAGAAATATGTCAAAGGAAAGAAGATAAATTAATTACAAAAGCAAACGATTTACAAATTAAATTTAAGTGTCTTCCTCTTCGAGAAATCTTGATTGACTTCATCAAAATCAATTTTATCCGCAAAGTCGTCGCGCTCTATTGATAGTATTGCCACATCAGTCAACCTTGTTTGACTCATTGTTCACCTGAGGTAGTTCTTGATGAGCTTTAGTTCAGAAAAGGACCATTCGCAGCTAGCAACACTAATGGCACGAGTTTGAAAGATTCTTAAAAGTATTAATATATTTGGCAGTGAATCACTAAGATTATATTTCTGAATAAACTGAGGAACTTGCAAAGGTCTTTCCATGTCTTCAGCGTCAGCAGCCGCTAAATAATTTTGCAGTCCTGCCCTCTCAACGAGAAAATCTTCTCTCTTAATATTCTTATCAAAAGCATCTACATCACAATTATAGTCTTTATCTAACAAATTGTACATTGTGAAAAAGGTGTATTTCTTTGCAATATCGTAGTCTTTCGAAACTAGTCTGTCTATCACTGACAATATTTCTCTTCCTAGCTCAGCGCCGTAGCTGAGAGGCAGATCGACACTTTCTTGGCAGCTCATTCTTTTCTTTTTGCAAATTCGACGCTGATTCTCATATCAGAGCAAATTTCGGTTGAATAGGCCAACGCATCAGAATCATTAAAGGCACATTGTTGTAACTCCAGTCCTTTAGTTTAGAGGTACTTTTGAGTGTCATTAATTCTAGGAAGTATATCTCTCCAAAGGCCAAAGAATGAGAAGAGAGAAAATGACAGCATCGCTTGAAGAATTAAACCTGCATCAAATCTCGTAGTTGCGTTTTCTGCATCTCTCACCAACCGCTCTAGTGCAGCGATGATTTTCGTGAATTTTGTGTGTATAACTTTTACTGCATCTGCTGACTACTCCATCTCGTTTCCCCAGCCCGTTTGATAGTTGCACCAGTTATCTCAATCAAGATATCCCATCGATGAGTTGAGGCTGAGAAGAATGAAAATAAACGGTCCAATGTGCCAAAAAATGAAACTGAATCTGCAGCCACTGAAGCTGCATGCACAGTTGCTAAATTAAGATAGTAATTGGTGCATGGCACAAATACAATATTTGGGTAAACTTCCGTGATGCATGTTTGAACACCGAATCGATGACCTGCCATTACTGTCGTGTATCAAATGCTTATCCACGTCTTGAATGTTAATGTCGTCCATTTGTAAATTGTTTCAGAATCATTTATGTAATTTGCTCAGCACTTTTGCCTTTCATCTCAATAAAACGAAGAGGGGATTCTTCTACTTTTAATTTCTTTTATCTATCTTAACATAACGTAGCACCTGACTCATTTGGTCTATATGGGAAATGTCTGGAGTACCATCGAAAATAATGCAGTAATATTTACTCTCTTTCATTTCATCGATAACTTTCTTTCTCACTTGATCGCCTAGGATGTTCACAAATTCATTCTGAATTTTGGTGAGAGATAGGAAGTTGTAAACTTAACAATTTTTACTTTCACCGAATGTTCACGTAACACTGGGTCGAATTTTCCAATCAGTTGAACGAGCTTCATAAAATTTCCTTTATTTTCATTTGCCTCCTCAACTCGAATGTCTTCTCTATGGCCTCGTAAAGCTAGGTTTTGCTTAGCAAGAAACATAATTATGTCCAAGAATCTAGTCAGGATTTTCTTCCATTTCATTGTTTCATTTTAACAAGAGTTTGTTTTTCTTTGTCTATTACCTTGCCTTTGGAAAGGCGAATTTCCGGCTTTTTTTCACTGAGTGAACGCACTCTCATGCGGAGGACTAGATTCATATTCTTGTATCTTAGGGTTCAACCTCCACCAAGATTTGTAACTATCAACTGAGCAAAGGTTTGAGTTTTCACTTGAAAATAGCTTACAAAAAAAAACAAAAACACGGCTTCTTCGATAGAGAGTATATCATCCAAGTTCTCAAGATTTTGTCCCCGTTTTGTAAAGTTAAAAAAAAAACAGTTTTCCCTTTCAGTTTTGTTATTTGTCCTGGTGGTACAACTTCTTTGAATGCACACTCAATATTTTGCACAGCCTTTGATCCTTGTTGTGTAGGCATTTCCTGAATACCGTCACCGTGATTAAACTTAGCAAGCCACATCCAAATGTCTTTCAAATTAATATTAGAGTTTTTTTTTCAGTAGTTTATGGTGGATCAGCATTATCAACTTCCTCTTGTATCTTCTTTTCAAGTTGAACTTCATCAACAACATCATCTCCATGAACTTCTGCAGTAATATCAATTTCGTCTGGACGGTCTGGTCTGATGAGAAATTTAATTAAGGTACCTTCATTTCGACTTTCTTGTTCTTCTCTCGCCTTTTTAGTTTTTCGAAATGCTGCACCGCTCTCCTTAATTCGTTTCAACTGTGAAAGGCTAATAAATGATTAATTTAAATTATATCAGTGATATCGTAAATTTATATGAATAAAACCAAATGGAGAATATGTAGACCAACTAAAAAAATAAACAACTTTCTGAATATCATCGACACACTATCTGATCCTGTAACACACAATACAATAGAGTATAAAAATGCAATTACATCGAATATTTTGTCTGTATTAATTATAATCGCTCTAACAACTCAACTACTGGTTTTCTATCGAACCACATATAATATATGAAAACAGTTTAGTCCATGTTATTGTAATCATTATAATGAAGTCATTTTACTTATTTTAGTCATTTAAAAAATAACTAACATAAAAATTATATTTATTATTACTGTTTCTTCGAAAGAATCCTTCCATCTACTTAATTTGGCAACTTTGAACCAAATCGGACTGTGAATTGGACCTCCCCCGCCCAGAAAGTGCCATCACTCTTGGACGTTTTCCGCGTGTGTAAAGGCAAAACAAGGAACCAAGTTCTCTCGGCCCCAAAACAAGAAATAAATAGGTACACAGGAAGGCGCTTAGATATCTGCGAGGGTATAATAATACAATGAATGATTCAAATGTATTAAATAAATACACTGCACTAAAAGATTACATTAAATACAATGTAAACGTATCAAATAAATACAGTGCATAAACAGGTGCATTAAATCTGTCACAGGATTAAACCACCAACGACAGACAACACGTCGTTGCAAAATAAGCACTACTACTCCGGACAATCGGTACAGGAACAGAATATATACACCCCTGTCTTACGTCCTTTATAAATAGGTGCAGGTTTCAATAACGAGAACCTAAGAATGGGGCGTAAGATGAAAAGAAATATTCCAAATACCTGTCACGGAAGTAGTGAAGCAATACACGGATGGCGGTTGTCCTGGGAACGGGGAAAGTCGTACGAGTCCAAGCGTATTCCGACTTCCTGGTGAGAGCGAGAGAGACGAGTAAATCGGGAGCTTGCAATCGGTGCAGCGGCAGATGCTGGCAGGGGTGTAGATATCAGCAGGTCCTCGCTGTATGAACTCCCGATCGGCTCTACTTCTTAAAAAAAAACAGAAGAAAAGGTGTGAGAGAGTGCAAAAGGCTAGTGCGTCCAGAGCTATCCCACCCCAACTCCTCTCTTCTGACCCACTGTCGGGACCAGAAGTGAGGAGAAGGGGCGAGAGAGCCCGGACTCCTCCTATTCCCGCTTTCCCCACTCCCTGCACCTTGCGGCACCGGTGAGAGGGTAACAGGGAAAAGAGGATGACAGAGAGAGAGGAAGAGGAAAGGGAGCGATAGTATAGCAAGAAACTAGTAGAAGATCAAACAGATGACCTATGTGGTCTTGACCCTACATCTAATACGTGGTGCTAATACCACAATGTGTATCACCCACCCACGTATATTTATAGACCCCTTTAAGAAAGACAGTAACCAAGAGTTAGTAAGAAATTGAAGGAAGTTGGAGGCGTGCGGTGAGCCGCAAAATGGTTGGAGGTCAAGCTAATCTCTGTCCATTTTAACTAGTTAGAAATTGGGATTATATGTAGTTACAGAGGAAGTAACTGAGATCCAGGTGTCTGTGCTTTCCGTTTTTGTTACCTAGTACTTATAGTTGGCGTTCAAACCGTTATTAATGTGTGTTTGTTTTTAAGTAGAATTTGTTTGTTTTTCTCGCATGTTATGTTGTATTCTAACTGTCTATTCTTGCATGTATGTTTTCCCGTGTATCTTTTTCGCTTACACATTTTCTGTTCCTCAAGGATTTTTGTTACCCTTTCCTTCGTCGCTTTGCCGTATCTCTCTATCTGTTGTCACATCCGGTGATGTATCCTTTCTGCTACGTGTAGATGTCTTCTTCTTCTTCGTCCTCATTTCCGATCATCGCCCTGCTTGCGAAGAGTCGGTGAGACCTCCAGTCTATTCCTAGTTCTATTTGCGTTGAAAGTTCGTCTCCAATTTCGCCATGTGTCCTCTCGATGACTCCTTTTACTCTCTTCATGATTATCCTGTTTAAGGGCTCGACATTGGCTTCTCTGTGTAGTTCTTCTATCCATCTTATATCTACCCTTCTTGTATTTGTCACTAGGTACATTGCTTTGTTCTGGACTCTTTGTAGTTCGAGCAGTTTTGTTCTTGACAATTTATACACATTGCGATTGCTGGATAGATCAGTGTTGGTTGGATAATCGCATTGTAAATCTTCTTTTTATTCTCTTGACTTAAATTTCTTAATTTATACAGGAGTACTAGTCCTCTCCTTGCTTTCTGTATTCTTTCAGGTACGTGTTTCGTGGAACCGGATTTCGTTATTGTCAAACCTAGTATTTTACAGTCGTTACTGTATCCATATCTTACATTATCCATGTTGATGTCTGCTACTTTTCTTCTGTATATGGGAACTATTTTAAATTTGTCTCTGTTCGTACTGATTTTCCATCTGTGTTCGTATTCGTTAATTCTTCGAATTTCTTCTGCCGTCGCTCTTGCTTGAAATTGAACTTGCCTGTATGGAGACACCACGACTTGGGTGATGCCATCCGCAAATTGTATGTTCATACATCCCTCCATCATTGAAGGGAGGATGTCCGCTGTATATACAGCGTATAATAATGGACTTAGGCAATCGCCCTGGGGAACTCCAGCCTCCAGCTTGAATGGTTTCCCTTGGTGATTACCCATGTCTATATACGCGTATCTATCAGCTACATAGTCGCATAGCAACCTTTCCAGTTGACTGCTTAATCCGAGCCATAGTATCTTATATTGTATGCCTTTCTGCCATACTTTGTCGAACGCTTTGGACACGTCCCTACATACTATGTCCACACTCCTCTTTTCACCTTTGACCATGGCTATTTTCTCCATAATTAAACAGAGCGCAATATCCGTGCTCCTTATCTTCCGGAATCCGTATTGGTACTCGTTGTACAGGCCGTTCTCCACCAGATGTTGATCGAGTTTCTTCTTTAAAATCTTTTCATATACTTTCCCGATGAAGTCAAGCAGAGATATTGGTCTATAGATTTCAACCATGTGTGGAGATTTTCCTGGCTTTGGGATAAAAAATCATTTTTGCATTGAATAGGTTCTTCAATCCCTCCAAGATGTTATTGGTCGCTTCTGTGTAGTTTTTCTTTGTGAGTCCTGAGACTCCCGGCGCCTTTTGTTTGAAGCTGTTTATGGTATCCTTTAGTTCTTGTACGGATAATTTAGCATCATTTCCCTTATTTTTATTTCTCGTTATGTCAATCGAATCATAGTGTTGACTCCTGGCCGTTGTCTGGTTGAGTTCTCCGAGAATTACGTTCTCAAAATCAGTGTCGAAATTTTCATTTTCTTCTTCGCTGATTCTAAAAACGTTTCTCCAGTATTCTTTCTATTTCGCTTTTGTCCTCAATTAGTATCCCTCTCTCATCTTTAATCTTGATCTTCTCCTTTGCCTGGTTTTCCTTCATTCTATCTACCCATTTTCAAAATTTCTTTTGAGATTCTTCGACATCTATCTTCCTGACCTGGTAGTTCCAATATTCTTGTTGCTTATCATTTATCATTAGCATTAATTCTCTTTTATTTCTTCTAAGTTGGTTGTATAGGTCTGTACTAATTCCTTCCCTCCGTATTTGTTCAGAGATAAATCTTATTTCCGTATTTTTATTTATCATTTGCTGTGACCATCTAAAGTTTTGGATGGTTCTAAAGGCTCTTTTTGGAACTGCTTTTTCGTCTGCTTTAATCAGCGTACTTCTAATTTCTCTAAGCCTCGTCGATTTCTTCTTCTATAGTCGCCTCGATGAAAGTCCTTGGTTCATATTCCCTTAAAACATCTTTGTACTTTGTCCAGTCTGCCTGGTGATAGGCAGACTGGTTAATGGTAAGTAGTGTAGCTATGTAGTCGCTGACCGGTATGTCAACCGGTTAAGTGAAAATTAAATGGCAAATTAAAGTTTGCGAGGCAGATATCTGGCTTACTTGTCGTTCTGTTATGTATATATGTGGGAAAATTTGGCCCCAGTCTTTGGAGCATTCTCCTATCCAGCATCGTTTTCAAATGCCTGCCCGCGTTGTTGTTTGTTCTATAACCGTTTTCCGCACAGTGTGCGTTCAAGTCTCCCATAAATATGACTGGGTTTCAAAAAGCTTAGTGAAGTTGGCAATTGGTAATCCGTCTCTTCTTGTAGGTTGGTACCCCGTGGCTATTATAAGACCAGTTAGTTCTAATTTTATCTCTACTGCTGCATAGGATTCGGTTAGTCCTTGGTGAGTCTTATAGTCTAGTTCCTTTTTGATCGCAATTGCTACTCCGTCGTGTCTTTGTCTCGAGGGATTCGTTGCTACAACGTTATAATTCCATATTTTTATTTTTTCTGTTTTTAGGTCTAATCCGTGGCCAGATATTAAAATAACATCTGGGTCTAGCTCTATAAAGATATTTGCGTATATGTATGCATTTTTACCTATCCAACCGTTAGTATTAATTTGAAGTATTTCCAGTTTACGTTGGTCACTTTTTTATATTCCTTTTTGGGTTTCCATTTGTCTCTTTAGGACTTGTTTATCCTTTCTTCTTCTTTCTCTCGTTCTGTTCCCGTCTACACATGATTACTTCCTTTCCTTTCTGCGATAGTGATGTCGATGGGATTGGGGACTGCTGCCGTTGGGTTGATGTCTTATGTGAGCTATATCTGGATCTTCTTTTCTTTTAGGCTTTCCTTCTGGTGACTCTAACCCCTCTAAAGAAAAACAACAGAGCCAGGGGGTCCCTATTTATACCCGTCACCAATGAGCGCCTACGTGACGAAATTCAACCGGCTTTTCAGGTAGTAAGTTATCGAACGGCGCTTCCCAGGACTTAACACGTAAGTTACAAATGGGTCGTAAAGAAGGTGGTAGAATATCCTTACAGCGTGTAAAACGGTCAACTATTAGTGAAGATATCGCATTTTTATATATAATAAATGAACACCAGAAAACGTATTTGGAACCCAATCTAAGGATCGAGCTTATCTCATTCAAGGTAAATATTGAGGTCGGATGACGTCATGAGCGTGTCATTTTACCCTCAATTCTCAGAATCTGGCCACGTGAGGAGATGCAAAAGATTAAGACAGAGGTTATTTATTAACCGAATTGACTGGGATGAAGACTATTTATACATAAGGGGATACTTTTCTTTACAATCACATAGTGTTTTGTAAACATTGTTATCACGAGGCTGAGTAATGTTAAGTTATATAGCAAAAAAATACGATTTTCTGCGCTTTTTCTGGTGTTCGGATGGAAAACATTTCCTGAGAAAGATAGAATTGTGCAAGGGAAAAATGGCGTTATTTGATCTTTTGCATAAAGGCTAAATTACTTATATTCGATATCTCAGAAATTTGTTTCAAACGGTTGATTTATTTCGAATTTGGTTATTTTTAGACGACGAGTGGTAGGGGTGGTGAGAAAGTGAAAATTGCCCATATGAAGGAGTATTGGGTTGGGATGGGGGGGGATATGATGGTGCAATTAGAAATAAGCTAACTATAAAATAGATTTTCTCCAATGGGAAAAAACCGACGAACATCTTATGTGTAATAGATTTTTTTAAAAATCGTATGTGAAATAGAACCTAAGTTGAAAAAGATTTAATTTCTTTTTACAAATGTGCACTTGACATCTCAGTTTTTAAATAGAAGTTAGCTAAAGCTGCTGGACAAACCTCTGCCATAATTACCCATAAACATACGTTGCCCAACATTACACTAGCAGAAACGGAACTCAATAAGAGATATATAGTAATTTAATATGCAAATATCATGTAAATCATCCTTAAAAAGTACTTTTCTTTACCCGCGCACTTCCTCGCGGATAAACTCTCACTCTGGTACTGTCAAGACCAGGTAGCCTTTGTCTCAAAAAAGTGGTGCAAGTGAACATGCGACGTGATGGTGGAATACGGTATGGCACGGCAAATTTGTCCGATTAAAAATAAAAAAACAATAGTTTAGGTAGAGAAATGAATTGCTTTGACAATTAAATAGATACACAGCTGAGAAACACACAAAAAGAATTAAATTTAAATATTAATATTTTGGGTCACCACAAAATTCCGCCCCCAAAATTGTGCAGCCCGGGGCACCCCCTACCTGTCCGCCCCCTTCTTGGTACGCCACTGGACTATGGATAGGAAATCTACTTCGCTGCATCAGATATTACGGCACAATCACCTCGCAGTGAACGCCAAGACTCATGTAATCCATCCATCCATCCTGGATAAGGAAATCCTGGCCGTTCAGGATGCGGATCGTCAATACTTTCGCGAGGCTAAGGACTTGGTCATGGCGCGCCAAGCGTTCGCTACCTGGGACGTCTTATGATTCAATATTAAAAAAAAACACCCTCTGCTCCTTGCCCGTCCATGCTTACGAACACGGTTGCTTCCTCGCCTATTCGGAACCCTTCTGCGGATGACCCCCCCGCCAGCTCCTGCCTTACAGAGCTGGCGGCAGGGAGCGTTCACACCTAACCTCGGTTAAATGCAGGGGTTCTCTGCCTACACCATCGAGACCGTTCTTTCCCCAAAAGAAAACTCTGCGAGAGT
The DNA here is from genome assembly GCA_963969495.1 of Ceratothoa steindachneri. Taxonomy (NCBI): domain Eukaryota; kingdom Metazoa; phylum Arthropoda; class Malacostraca; order Isopoda; family Cymothoidae; genus Ceratothoa; species Ceratothoa steindachneri. The sequence goes on along the minus strand of OZ018318.1, from coordinate 132,036,557 downwards.
AGTCATGAGCTCGTCTTCGGGGACTCCTAATGCTGTCCCCATAATAAAGGACAGCATCAACGGAGCCACCAAATGCTAGACCAGGCGACTCGGGATCCTCCTAAAGACGGAACCCTGTCTCCGACCCAACCATCACGAGATGGGGGCTTAGCTGCAAAATGAGCGATTTACACCCGCCATGTCGTTTCCGTTCTTTTATTTGCTATAAATACCTCCTTTCAGGCACTAGCAGTGCAGCTACACCTGGATAGGAGGTATAGTTATTTATGCGTACAATTCACTGTCAGCCGCCCTTCATCACGGGGGACTTCCGCCGCGTCGTAGCGCGGTTGCCGAGGCCTTTTTTCCTTCTTGGTGATAAGAACGGTAGACATCTCCTCTGTGGAAACTATACGATCAATCTCATGGGTCAAGTTCTTGACGACCTGGAGATAGGTGTCCTAAATGCGGATGAGTTAACGTACGGGGGGGGGGGTGAAGTTACCAGTTTATGGGTGATATAAATTATCTGTTTGTGGGTGCGTGGTCGGTAATTAAAAGAGGATGTATTGAAGGGTCCTCGTTGCTATTGCGCTAGACTGGAACGAGGACTTTAAGCAGTGGGTCTACTTTATGCCTCTGTTGAATTGGTTCTGACTCCTTATAATTTCTCACGAGGGTTATGGGTTGGGCCGGGCTTACCTAAGGTGGCTCGGTAATCGGAGTAAGTAAAGGACTTCGAAAGGACGCGGCAAAGAAAATTTAACTTTATTCTTAAATTGGCCTACTAAAGGGGGCAAGCGAAAATGTTCCGAATTCTTTGCGGTCAATATGTAGGCTTTCTGTGTTACGTGAAGTATCGAGTCTAAAGGCGGCAGTACTGAGGCGAGTAAACGGGATTCCGTAATGCTACTAAGGGAATGAATTGAGTTAATGAATAATGAGAGTCTGTCTCTCAATATATATGTCGTCTCCAAGGGGCGTGACCTTGAATTGTCCGTGGGGAGGACCCAATGATCTAGTTTGTTCGTTATTTCCAGCCCTTGAATGGTGTTTCCGACAGCTCTGTGTACCTTTCGTGGCTACATATTTCCATAGATTTATCTTTATTATAGGGAATCGCTTGTTGCAGATCTCTGGGAAATTTCTCTGGTCAAAGCCTGTATTTGTTCAGCTTGCTTTCTAGTTTCCCATCTGCTAGGAAATATTCCCCAACACGCGTATGTTTGTTCGTGCGCGATCCTCGTATTTGTTCTAGTGGTCAACTTTGATACGTCTCATCCCTTATCCACCAGGAATGCCCCACCATTAATGATTTTAAAATTATAGATTCTTCCAATGAAGATATAAGCCTACGAATAATTGAATCCATTCATATTAAGACCCTTAGACCCTCTCTCAACAATGATGTATCCGCCTTCCCAATTATTATACCCCACCCTTCTTCATTGTTTCTTGCTCTTCATTGCTTTAGTCGTGTTTCTACATTTTGTGGGACCGGTAAGATTTAAATTTGTTAAAAATTAAAAAAAATTGTGCACACTGAAGCGGCACTGCTTTCTATTGACTCACAGCAAGTATTTACATTAAGGCACTGTGCTGTGCTTTTTATAATGTAATTAATTATTCCGCCAGTTTTCTTAATTGTGCCACGGTTAGTTCATTTTGTGTATCAATTATAGGCGCGATGTTGACTGGCAAGGATTGAATAAACTTGCGTCTCACAAGCTACTCACCAAGGGGCGTGACCTTGACTTGTCTTTGAGGCGGACCCAATGATCTAGTTTGTTCGTTATTTCCACCCCTTGGGCGGAGTTTCCGACAGCTCTGTGTACCTGTCGTGCCTACATATTACCCATATATTTATCTCTGTTATAGGGAATCTCTTGTTGCAGATCTCTGTGAAATTTCTCTGGTCAAAAAAACATTTGTTAAGCTTGCCTTGTAGTCTCTCGTCTGCTGATAAATATTCCAAACACACGTATGTTTGTCTGTGCGCGATCCTCATATTTGTTCAGGTGGTCACCTTTTATAGCTGTTTCCAGCGTTCGTATGTTCGTGTGCTTCCGCGTGATTTTAACGACCGCTTGCCTCACATGTATTTGTAGTTTAACATATATATCATGGATTCGTGTACACAACCTGTGTACTATTTGACTTCTTTGAGGATGCTGGCCTCCATTTTTTTTTTTTACTCTTTATTACTCTACCCCAGGGACGAGCAACCTTTTTAGAATGAAGGCCAGATGAGACTTTTGGGAGCAGGCCGCACCCCGGAGTGACAAACGAAATCACCAATGACCATATATATATATATATATATATATATATATATATATATATACTAGAATTCATTATACTAGAATTTTATTGAAAAACATACAAATCAGTGAGACAGCTGGTGCTGCTTGCCATGAAGAAGTGTTTCAATATCCGGCTTGATGGATGGGTTAGACGACAGAAGCCTGTCATTGAGGTGGTGGTCCGAAAGTTGGGAGCGAAGGTGAGAATTCGTGTACTTTATTTTGTAGAATTGCTGTTGGCAACAGTAGGTGCTGCCAAATATGTCCAAGATGCGTTAAACATGCGCAATGTATTTTAGAAAATTGCTAGAAGGGAGGAGGAGGTCTCGGAAGAAGGACAGTGGAGAAGAGGTGCGGAACTTAGCCTTCAGTTCATCACTGCACTGCAGCTCAACCAATTCTATCTGCAGGGGGGCAGGGGCGTCGCCCACGGGGAATTCAAAAAGGGCGGTGAAAAGCTTGAAGTCAGCAGTCATCGGCCTGACTCCTTCGAAACGGGAATCAAATTCCTCCCGCAGAGAGGCGACCTGGACCTGGACACAAGTGTCCAGGTCCACGTCGTCAGGGGCACAAGCAGAAAGGCGAGGAAAATGCACAAACTGACCAATAGCCAACTGGCTCTCCTACAAGCGCAGCTTAACCTCGAAGGTGATGTGCGCGTGCATGTATGTCACGAGAATGTCTTTGCCTTGCAGCTTCACGTTGAGGGCATTCAGGTGCGTAGTGATGTCCGTGAGCAAGTCCATGTGAGCGAGCCATCGCGGGTCGGAGAAATGATTAGCGTGGGGAAGGTTCTTCTGACGGAGGAAAGTGGCGATCTCCTGCTGCAGGTGGCACACACAGGACAGCATGGCCACACGACTCAGCCAGCGGACCTCACAGAAGTAGAGCAGGTCATTGTAGTGCACCTTCACCTCGTCCATCAGTACCTGGAACCGGCGGTAGTTAAGGCTGCGGGAAAGGATGGAGTTGACGACCTTCACTACGACAGACATGACATTAATGAGGTTGGCAGACTGGGCACACAGTGACTCTTGGTGGATGGGTTGAGGAGTGTTTCTGGCGTCCTCACAGTGGCGCAGTAGCAGCGCCCTTCTTCTCTCCAATCATCACCGGGGCACCGTCGGTCGTCACGCACACAAGACGGGAGGTCCAGGGAGTGCTGCGATCCGGCGTCTGGCAGGATCGCAGAGTTGCCAAACAAAACAAAATAGTATCTTGTACCCGCGTCAGATATTCTACGTTCATTCGTGCTCAGCATCTGAGTTAATGATACAGCTATTCTTTTGTCGTTTAACTTCTCATTGGTTCGGTGTACGGTAGACTACGGATGCGAGCTTAACTCATCCGCAGCCGAGCGTCCCTGGGTAACGGTGCATTCCATCTATCACAGGTCTCCGCTTGAGGTGCCTTCCGCACCTTGCCTGCAGATACCCTCGCAGTCGATGGTGGGGTTGTGCTGCTGGGTTTACGCTATCCCTGTCCGCTCATTGAGACGCCAATCATATCTTATACCTTTAGGGTTTAGGAAGCTGCCCAAGACCCAACCATGGGAAGTACCATCTTTAAACTTTTGTCACCGCGGCTCTGATCACAAGCTTCAACAGCATCAGGCGTACAGAGTACGTATTTCTTGGACTAATGTCGTGTCACATCCAGATACGGCTGGCTCTAAATCTGAAGGTGAGGTTCGCTTCCACGGTCCCTTCCTCCTGGCTCAAGCCGGCGGTCTTCATCAGGGCGTTAAGACTATAGTCAACATGGGTCAAAGTTTGTTAGGGGACAGCTTAAATGGGAGTCAAGGAAAACACTAGGTAGAGAGGAAAGTGTGTGTATGTGTGGGTGTAGTGGGGGGAGGGGGGCCCAAGAAAAAGAGCGGGCCTGAGAAGGGAAAAGGAAATTTTATTCTATGGGTCTTAAGGTGGTGCTTATTTAGCGTACAAGAACATGGAAAATATATGTAGAAAGAAGGGTAAATGTCAGGTTTTTCTTCACTAGCATTGAGCGATGCTAGCACATAATTAGTCTACTAAGATCATAATGATGAGGTAAGAAGAGTAAAATCCACTACAGGTTTTACAGAGGACAAACTATGTACAAATAAAACAGCTTTATTTAACAATTATAAATATTGTCATTTATTATTTACACACGTTAGCTATAAAGCAAAATAATTATCACTTCATATACATGACAGGTATACATCATATATATATATATATATATATATTTTATTTATAAAAGTTTTACACATTTGATTGACCTTGTTTTAGAGAAAACAGTATAGAATTTAATTGTAGAAGCACCATAAGTGTATAAAAATAGATAAAAATAGGCCTATGTCGCATAAAATTGGGATAGAGAGAGGCTATATTGCTAGTCATAGTAAACTAAAAAAGAATTTTCTAAGTAGGTAAAACAGAATCTAGTAGAAAAGTGAGAGCACATTTAAGATAGGTTTTTGTAACGACTACAACGATAATTACACCACTTAAATATTAAAATGTTTATTATCAATTTTCAATGTTTTAGAGTAAGGGATTGGCTGGGATTTGGCGAGGGAAAAAGGGAGAGACATATTCCCCCTTAAATTTATTTTCACACCGAAATCTTTCAGTTCTCAGGAAATTATTAATTAAGAGCGTTCCTATCGTACGGAAGCTTAATGTAGTGTAATTTCAGACTAGATTATCATAATTAGGGAACTAATTCCTTGTTCCACATCATCTATATAATTTGTGAATCCTTTTCCACACACACACACACACTTCGTGTTTCATGTATAAATCAAGACGTCTGGAAGGCATTCTAATCACATTTTAGATATTGGACGCTACTAGAGTGTGGAATAAGGTTTTATCTTCAAAAGAAAATGGTTCTGAGAAATTGGGTCCTTCATCAAACCTCGATTGATTAATCACTCGGTTTATTAACGCACTTGAGACAATAATCCTAAAGGTTTACTGCGTGAAAGTCTTTATTCTTAGCTTTGGTATAATATCACATTGGCAGCATCACTGGAAACTGCTAACAGGTCCTTCTCCACCAACGGCGCCTACGACACCGGTGAGATCTCCTGGTCTTTGCCCCGGTCCGGGAGTTGCGCCTGGTACGTTTGGAGTCTTTATAGAACCGGATATTGGTTGGGTCATCCATAAGCTCGGGCCACTCCTCCGGAGAGTGGAGGTATCGAGCAGTATAGGCGGGCACGTAGCTCTGACTGAGGAGTTGATCCGCCTCTCCGGAGGACCACTCAAGGGAGCCCGGCAGTCCTAGGGAGATCTGGTCCCGTTCCTTGGCCCACGCCTTGCGAATGGCCACCTGGTACCGGCGAAACAACAAGTCAGTTCAACATCTACCAGTTTTGCACAAAGAACATCCCACCCCCCCTTTATGTCCTATTAGGCGCACAAGGCAACCCTCTATCAAACCTTGTTATCCTTATACACTCAATCAGAATCTTCCCACACACTTTTCTTAAAACACTCAACAAACTTATCGCACTGTGGTCCTTCTATTTAGCTTTCTCACCTTTACCTTTGATACAATGGCACTATTACATATTTTTCATCAAGCAATTTCAAATGCCTTACAACAATACAAAACCCATTCCATAACACAACCACTACTATTTTTATGATATCAACTACTCCATCTGCCTTCCCTTTTTTCAGACCTCTCGCAGCACTACCAACCTCTTACATACCCGATACACCACCTGATTTACGCTCACAAAACCAGTTCTTATCATTTATGTTCGCACAGATATTCTTCTCTTGCTTCTTCACCTTTTTCACTTCCTTCTAGAATATCTTGCTGTTTGTAACGAGATCCTCTTTCAGTCTTTACTTTCCTACTTTGTATAATCACTCTTTTCACTTTCCTCTTCAACTACTTGTATGCATTCAACCGCATCACAATGACCCTTCATTTGCATTATTAGGCAGTTGAGAATACACCTTTTAGCTTTCTACTACAGGTTTCACATCACTATTCCGCATTTTGCTTCCTCTTTTCAGTTCTACCATAACAACGCATAGCCCTTGCACTACCTACTATGTACCACTTCCTTAAATTTGCTCCCCATTTGCACTTATTTCCTCTCTTATTCTCTCAAGCATTCTCACATACTCTCTCCTTTCTTTGATTCAATAACCTTTCACTTCTGAGTATTCCTTCATCACCTCTTCTCATCCATGTACCGATCAATTTAACCTTACACAACACAATTATGTGATCAGATAGTCTCTTACTCACCTCTTACAGCTTTCACACCAAATATTTCTTTCCCTCTCCTTTGCACAACCGTTGTGTATTCATTCATATCCTGGTGCTGAAAATAGGTTTGATACACGTTTCTTTCAGCCCCAAACCCTACAACTTTCAACCAATTTCATTCTCTACACTTATGCCCTCTCACCCTGTCACCCCTTCCTTCATTCTTATCTCCTACAACCACTAACCGATACCCAATTCTATCCAACACTAGCCCCAACTCTTTCCAGACCTCTCTTTCCCAGTTTCACTTCTATCATTACAGAGTTCATACACTAGACACACTCACATTTTCACTTACATAATTCTAGAGCTCACACATTCGTATTCAACCAATGCTTTAAGCCACTCTTTACTCAAAAGTACTGGCACACCTTATTTACTCCTCTCCCCCTTCCTAAACTACACCTGATTGCACTCCATCTCACACACACTCTTCATTTCTTTTCATTTTGTCTCACACTGAAATCCTTTTCTTGCTTCTAAGACAGTGACTACCACTCCTCTCTTTCCCACACCACACACACTCGATTCACTCACTGGCTTGACTGGACGTGTTGCACTCCCATGATAAAGCCTTCGGGGAAGTGACTTCCCAGACCAGCGGCCCCTATAAGAGCTTAGTCGCCTTTTATTTATTAAAATTAAAACGAAGATCAATCAAGCGTATCACGTGTTTGAAAAGGGTAAATGAACACGTGCAGAAGCCCGATGACTTGGCGGGAGGTAACTATGGAGAGCGCGGGGGTCGGCTTAAGAAGTGAGAAGGAAAAAAATATAATCCGAGGAGAGCAGCAATAGTGAAAAGCGTCAGGACTGACGCCTACCACAGCACACCTCAGTGAACAAGTTCTTACAAAAAAGAGTAACACACCCTGTGTGGCGAGTGGCAAGTCTGCCGGAAGGAGTCCGGGTCGTTAGTGTGACGTCACTGTAATTTATCCAATTCGGAGACAGCGACTGATATCCCCCTGGCCAAGCCCCACCACCACCTTCCATACGAACAAAGGCCACAAGGCTGCGTGGATTTTTTTAATCTTCTCACCAGGGCATAAGTGGCCGTAATCAGGCCACAGACAAATGATAGGCTAGATTAAGAAAACTAAAGAAAAAACTTGCAAAAGACACCAAAACACAAAACAAAAAGCAAGTAGAAGGAAGTAATGGTGGGAGTAGGCAGAGAGATGCTCGAAGAAAATTTGCGAGGCAATGTGTGTTTATGGATGTAGGAAATGACCAGAAGGGTGGGTGTAAAAGGCCTTGTGGAATGGCAGTTGGGTGGCTCAAGTCCAAGAAAGAGTGCGTTACATTAGCAAGTGCGAGTGGAAGGGGAGGGGGAGGTAAATGGTAGGGGATCTCAAATGGGAAGATTGGGCAAATTAGGCAGAGGTGCACACCCTCCTGATCTCAAGCGCTTCAAGTAGTCTCGTCTACATATTATTGGGCTTTGCACCTGCCACGTCACATATTTACAATTCCCCTAACTTCTCCTCACAAACTGGCTGCTGCCCTCGATGATCATCTTTTCAGGGGAGGGGGGGAGAGGATTCAGGTGAAGCAAGGTAATCATCATGAGGAGATTGGTGACCCAAAGGGGGTAGTTGAGGAGCAGTGGCATAGGATGGAAAAATGAATGGATAAGAACATGGTTCTTTAATTCGAGTCAGAACTAGAGAGACCCACCGCGACCGCAGCCGAGGTTAACCTACTCCTAGGATTATTATGTGAGCGGGTTCACGCCTCCCAGAAGGGTGTGCACACAATTCTCTCTCTCTCTCTAACGTCCTTCCTATCAGCGAGGAAGGTTACCGACCTTTTTGGCGTGTTTCAGCAGTCTCCTCTTCTCCTGCGCGACGGTAGTGCCGTAGCGGATGTGGACAATGGAAAAGGCACTGTGTAATTTCACGTCAATAATCTTCTCCGTCTTATCTTCCTCGGGCGCGAGAGGGCCGGGCTCGTGGATGGTGATGTTGACCTCCCCGGCAAGTCGGTTAAGCTGGGTCATGTCCTCGGTAGCTTTCCAGAAGTCATTCTGCGATCGAGAGATCCGCCGAGGGTCAGTTTATCACACGAAGCGACGGCGGGATCAAGGGCTACAAACGGCACCCGAAGGAGCACATAAGCTCCAAGGGGTTTCCGATTCTATAAAACTATTTGGAGATTTTAAAATTCTTAAGAATGGGGAACGAGACAGGTACTCGAACGCAAACAGGGCCAACTTCCCAAGATAGAACACAACGGATAAAATAATAGAAACATAGCACCAGAGCTCGCAGAGAAACGCACAAACAAATACACTCATTTGCAAAAGACCGCAACAGATCTACACAATCTTGTGCCCAAATAATATATACGGCATGCAAAATGCTGGCGCTACATATCAAATATTTACTTAAAATACCAAGGCCCAAGATAGTGACAAATCTCAATCACGCTGTCCAGTACATCTAGTCCAAATGTATGGTAATGTGCCCACAACACAACCCAATTCTTACAGCCCAATCTCACTTCTGTGTACACTATTAAAAACACTCGAAAAACTAATACATCAAAGAATCAGCCCAAATATCCTTCTGTCTCAGAAACGCCACAGTTTCAGGAAAGCACACTCAACCACGACCCTCTTTACCAATCTCACACAACACATAATCAATGGTTTCACAACCCCTTACACCCCCCCCCCCCGCTCACGTACAAGCCTTGTGAATACACATAAACAAAGCCTTTGCCACAGTACTAAAACACATCCTAGCACACAAAATCTGGAACAACCTCACCAACAATGACTAAAAAGTGGCTAATAATCTTCATATTTGGCAGGCAGGCCAGTCACTCAAGACCTCATAGCTCGTACACCCGACTACTCTACAATGGCGTCCCTACTATTCACCGTGATACACGACATTGCCACAACTACAAGACTCATTAATTAGCACCTACACGTGAACAGACATCTCACTCACAACACAACATCCTTCAATCAAACAGCAATGATGACAACCAAACAACAAATAAACATACTAGAACACTGGTTCACACAATCGCCTCAGCCAATCAATAAGTCAATTGTAATGCTTTTCACATCCGGCTACCACGAATCGAACAAAGATGATGCACACCCACCCAATACCTACATGCTGAAATAAAAGTACTCGAATCAAAATACACCTAGACATGATTGGAACACAATACTTTAGCAGAGCACTGAACCCCTACCCACCAACAATCGTCTGACAGTAAAGCCCCACCTCCCAGACACAACATAGAAGCCCCAGCACATTACTTACAACACCTCCCCACCAAACTCTAACTTAATCAAACACATCTGCACTACCTTCACCCAGAGAAACTTGAAAGCACTACCACCAAAAAACGGAGAAATCATTACATAGAACACACGGAGGAATCCTATTTTAACTCAGGTCAGGCCACTCCAATAAACTCCAAAAATACAAACCTCGCCCCAACACACACATGCACCAGATGAAACCAAAACCCAAACCTCACACATCATCTCTTCTCTTACGGACCCGTGGTCCCACCCACCTTACATAAGAGGGGTTCGAGGCCCCGGAAAATAAAAAAAGTAGGTCTGCCCCAATAAAAATGATCCTCAAGCCACCCACTGCCCCTGCACCATACCCCCCTGTCTGCACCACATAGAATTTTTTGTTTTTTTAAGAGCTCATCTGGCGACTGACGACTTGGGCATTAGTCGCCGTATTAAAACTGGCCTAGTTCTAGGCTACTTTAAAATAAAATTAAAAAGACGAAAAAAACACCCTAAATGGGGGAAAGGAAGCAAGCTCCTGCGTCGGGGGAGGTCCCCCCGGCGCAGGAGCGTGCAACCTAAAGGAAAAAAAACAAACAAATGAAAAAACAAAACAAAACAAAAAACAAACAAACCCTGCTTAAATAATAGGGAGAAGGCCGGCCTCCCCCCAAAAGTCAACAAGTCCACCAGTCGATGTGCACGCACTCATCCCGAGTACAGGGGACAGGCGGTAGCGACCCCGCCCATCCCGGTACCGGGACAGGTAACGTGCGCGAAGATCACCCAGACTGGGACATTCGGCAAGAATGTGCCGAACAGTCTGGGGGACGACGCAGTCGTCGCAATAGGGCGAGGGCGAGCGCTCCATCAAATAGCGATGCGTCACACGAGTGTGTCCGATTCGGAGACGACAGAAAGCGACCTGAAGCAGTCGCTGCATTGGGGGATAGGTCCATGGGAACAGTCGCGGCGCAATGGCACGCAACTTTAAGTTCTTTTCGACCGTCTCCGATCTTCTTTGCCAAGCAGTGCGAAGAGCTGCCCGTATTCCTGCCATGTAGTCGGTGTGAGGAAGAGCGAAACGCTGGTCCGGTCGCAGAGTCCTCGCGGACTCTTTGGCGCGCTCGTTCCCCGCAATTCCTACATGTCCAGGAACCCAGCAGAAGATAATCTCGACATCTGCCCGGCTCGCCATAACCGTGGCGTCACGGATACCGCGAACCAGGGGATGCGGAGATTCCAATGCCGCGAGAGCACTCAGGGTGCTTTGTGAGTCGCTATAGATCACAATCCGGTCTCCGAACCGGGCACGTCGCGTAATCTCCCGTACCGAGTGGTGTATTGCCACCAGCTCAGCCGTGAAGACAGACGCAGCGCCTGGCAGAGCCCCGCTGACTTCAAACAGAGGGGATACAGCGTGGAAGCCGACCCCCTCTTTGGATTTGGAGCCATCCGTATACACTGGCACGGTTCCAGCGTGACACGAGGTGTGCTCCAGAAAGGTCGAACGCAATATTCCCGGCGCCGTACAAGCTTTGGGAGCAGAGGCGTGGCGACAAATAGCCAAATGTGGTAACCTCCAGGGTGGCGTCCTGGGCAGAACCAGCGGCGCCACCGGCCCGAGAGCTATATCTAGCGGAGAATGTCCATGGCGCGGGTACAAGAGACCCTAAGGCTGCGAATATGAGCCTCCCAGGTGAGGCGTCGGTCGAATACAAGACCAAGGAAACGGTGCGATTCCACCACATCCAGGCGCACCCCATTAAAAAATAAATCTGGGTCGGGGTGGAGCCGTGGATGGCGGCAGAAGTGCACCACCTTAGTCTTGGCCAAAGAAAACCGAAACCTGTGCGCTTCGGCATAGCGAGAGACGCGGTTCAATGCCTGTTGGAGTCGACGCTCCAGAGTTGGCATCTGGGCCGTGCCAAAAGAGATCGAAAGGTCGTCCACGTAGAGCGTAGCGAGAACATCTTTCGGCAGCACCGAGGTAATGCCGTTGATGCTCAGGGCAAAGAGTGTGACACTGAGGACACTTCCCTGCGGGACACCCTCTTCCTGCTCCTTTGGGCCGGAGAGAGCTCCCCCCACCCGTACACTGAATCGACGATCTCGCAAAAATTCAGATATAAAGACTGGGAGGCGTCCCCTCGCCCCCATCGTGTGGAGAGTCTCCATGATACCGTATCGCCATGCGGTATCATAGGCCTTCTCCAGATCGAAAAACACCGTGGCGTGGTGCTGTCTACGAAGGAAAGCCTCGCAGAAGGCATTTTCCAGTCGGAGCAGAGCATCCGATGTGGAGTGGAACTTGTGGAAGCCGCACTGTGCAGAAGACAGATGGCCTCCGCTGTCCAGGAAAAAGGCTAATCTAACATTTACCAATTTCTCCATCAATTGCACACGCAAGAGGTTAGAGAGATTGGGCGGAAACCGGTCGGAGTAGAGTGATATCTCCCCGGTTTGCGAAAGGCGAGCACAGTAGCGATTCGCCAGGAGTCTGGGAGAAGACGTTCTACCCAGACCCTGTTGAACAAATCTAACAGAAAGGCTATGCCTCGCTCACCCAGGTGTCGAAGCATGGCGTACGGGACATCATCCGGACCATGGGCGGTGTCCGCGCACGAAGCGAGAGCGGAGCGCAACTCACTCACAGTAAACCTGTCGTTGAAGGGTTCTCCGCCTCAGTAGGTAAAGTCCAGCCGGCGGCCGTCCGCGACATCACGACGTGCATTGAATGCTAGCGGAGCAGCATCCCGGCTAGAGAATGCGGAAAAAGCGGTCGCTAAGGATTCCGCCACGGACGCAGGGTCCGAGATTGCGGTCCCATTCTCCTGGAGAACGGGAGGGGGGTCCTGCGAGAACTTGCCCCGAATCCTTTTGACTCGCTTCCACACCTCTGCTAAAGGGGTCTTCCCGTTAAGTGAAGACACGTATGCCCGCCAAGAAGAGCGGCGGGCGTGCTTCGAAATATACCGGAACCTAGCCCTAGCCCGACGAAATTCAGCGACAGTGAAATCGTTCGGGCGGCGCTTATAGCGCATGTAGGCATAACGCTTTTGTTTGAGGGCCGTCTCACACTCGGCCGACCACCATGGGAGTGGTCGGCGTGCAAAACGGCCAGACGTCCTAGGAATAGTAGTCAGGTCCACGGCGATGAGGTTGCCGGATAACTCAACGGCCTCATCTACCGACCTAAACTCCTCGCCAGGGATAGAGAATTCACTCATTACTTGAAATGCAGGCCACCACCCCCGCGCCAAGCACCACCGAGGTGGGCTCTCAGGCGGCAGTTGCCCTGAAAATGATATTTGAATGGGAAAGTGATCACTACCATGGAGGTCATCGACCACTCCCCAATCAAAATCAGGCTGTGCATCCGAAGAGCACAAAGATAGATCAAGGCAAGAAAATGAAGCGGTTCTCGGACAGTGATGCGTAAACTCATCCACGTTTAGGACACCCATCTCAAGCTCTTCGATCAGATCGGCAAGGACCTGCCCCCTGGGATTAATTGAGTAATCTCCCCAGAGAGGATGCCTGCCGTTCAGATCTCCAATCAAGAGAAAGGGCCTCGGAAACCGTGCCACGACGCGGCGGAAGTCCCCCGCGTCGAAGTCAGCTGACGGTGGAATGTACGCAGAAATGATAGTATACCTCCTATCCAGGTTCCACTGCACAGCCACTGCCTGAAAGGAGTTATCTAAAGAGAAAGGAAGAACGGAGACATCATGCCGGGTGTAAACCGCGCATCCCCCAGCTCGGCTATCCCGTGGTGGTGGGGTCGCAAAACCCTTATACCTCGGGAGGGATGGCAGAGGGCACGCGCCTAGCATGTTCTCCTGCAAAAAGATAGCTAACGGGGAACGGGATGAGACGAGCCTCCGCAGCTCCTCCCAGTTGGCCCGGAGTCCACGGCAATTCCATTGAAGGAATATGCCCTCCAGGCCTAGCTCGGAGGAGACGCGGGGGCCCTCCTCGAACAGAAGACCCTCACGGGAATGGCCGTACGCTTCCCGGAGGCAGAACCCCGGGCGCTTTTTGCCGGATAAAGCGCTGTCGCCTTCGAGGACTTATTGGGGGAGGTTGGGCTCGCCATGCGAGTCTTTTCCTCCCTCCGCCTCAAAACCTTAGGCAGGCGTTGCGGCTTCGGAAGCGGGGGGGGGCTCTCTTTTCGAAGAACCACCGTCTCCGAACCAGTCGCTCCACCTCTCGGCGTGGGCGAAGGAGCCGAAGCTCCTTTGTTGCTGTCCTCCTTTTGGGGGACAGCTTTAGGAACCCCAGAAGATGGCCTAGCGACCAACTTCAGGGGTTTTGCCTCCTGTGAGTCTAACGACTCGGTGGAGGCGCGTGGCCATTTCGCCTTACGGGAAACGGTCACGCTGCGGGAAGAGTGGGGAACCCTGGTTTTAGCCAGGGCTGGGTGTTAACCCTTTTTGCCGCCAGCTTTACCAGGGGAGCGCCCGGGTTGAGTAGAGCCCGCAGAAGGGATCCGAATGGGCGCGGAAACAACCGTGCTCGTTGGCCTGGATGGGCCAGGAGCAGAGGGTGCCTTTCTAACTATTGAGGCACATGACGTCCCAGGCAGAGCCGGGCGCGCCAGGACCAAGTCCTTAGCCTCGCGGAATGAGAGTCGATTCTGGGCCTGAACGGCCAGGATTTCTTTCTCAAGAAGATATACACCACATTGCTTCGAAGAAGCAGGGTGCGGCTCTCCGCAATTGACACACTTAGCCACACACGATTTGGACTTATCGTGTGCGGCCTTGGAGCAATTTACACAAACTTCGGGTGACCCCGACTTTGCACGTCTACAAGAACGATTCGTATGGCCGAAGCGGTGACAGTAATAGCACCGCCGCGGCAGTAGCACGAATGCCTTCACGCGGTAGCGTTACCAACCGGCACGCACCAACTCAGGGAGCTTGTCACAGTCGAACGTGACGAAGAGTGTAGGGGTGGGTCTCGAGGCCCCTCCCTGTTTTCTCATCACACGTTCGACCTTGACCGCCCCATGGTCGGCCAGCTCTAAGGTGATGTCCTCAATGGAGTAGTCAACGAGTTCCCTCGCATAAACTACTCCTTTTATAAAGTTCATGGTAGAGTGCGTCGTCACTCTCACCGGGGTACCATGAAGTGTCCGAAGAGCACTTATCTTGGCCACTTCGGCGGGATTCGCCGCATTCGCCAGAAGGCTCCCGTCCGAGAAACGGGTCACCTTCGGCTCTCTACCAATTACACTAGCTAATCCTCTTCTCTGATGGATCATGTTGCTCTTGGCCAACATGCTGCCATCAGTGGAGCGAATGACGAGGAAGCCTTTGAAGCCAGCGGGCTCGAAAACGCCAGGTAACCTCTGAATCAGGGGCCCCGATGTCATCGAGGCTCCGCCCTGTGCGCTTTTAGTCTTAGTCAGGGGCTCCGCAACCGGGGGAGCAGAGGGGCCGGATGTGCCGATCTTGGCTTGGTCGCTTGCCAGAGTGGCAGCAGACCCATCCGTCCCCGCAGCCCCCGCGGATGGAGAGGAGCCCCAAGTCTTCTTTGTCTTTTTCTTTTTTGGAGAGGAGGGCGGGGAATGAACCCGCTTCTCACCTCCGCCGGCAGAAACCCCTAGGCCAGATGGACCGGCCTTAGCCAGGTCCTTCTCCGAAATGGAGAAGGTCCTGGTGGTCGCAGGGGTACCGGTCGGAGGAGATCCCTCCCCTCCTTGTACTGCCTCAGAAACCCTAACTGTTTGAGGAGGACCTTGCATAGGGGTGGATATGGGGTTCGGTGTTTGGCGCCGAGCCCGGATTCCCCCCCATGGAAGGCCCTACCGTCTGAGGCTGGGTTTCCTCAAGGACCATGTCTATCACAGGAGGGGCCTCCAGTTGGCCATCCCCTCTCAGGACATCGCAGGTTCCCTTGGCAGTGTCGCCAGTCTTGTGTGGGGAGGCACAGGCCTTGACCCCGGCAAGGTTTAAAATTCTTGCCAGCAGGTGTTTTGAGGGAACCGACCGAAGGGGCCTGGCTTCCCTCTCCCCCCTAAGGGGGTTTGCCCTACTGAGCCGCTTACACGAGGGGGGGTCGGCAATGGGCTGCCTGCTGGCTTTCTTGGCAGTCCCCCTAGAAAGAAAAGGAGGGACTGCCGCAGGAAAAAGGAAGGTGCCCGAAAGCACCTCCAGAGAAGGGGGTGAGGGGGCATAGGAGAGGAGTAAACCTCCTCTCTGGTTAAAGAAGTATGAAGGGTCCCCTTCGCACGCACAAGGGGGAGGGGGAGAACTCCATTTTTTCGGTGGGGCTGCCCGAGGGCGGCTCCGTTGTTGTTATAGGGGAAATTAAGGGGAGATGTTTTGTTTTTGCATCATTGGGCATGGTGACCCTCTTTGTTTTACGGGACGCAATCGCTCACCATCTCTCGCAATAGCCCGCACTGCAAGAGGTGCTTACAGGCCCGGCAGAGCCAGGCGCCGCAATTTGGGACCACACCTCCTGCCTGGTGGCCTGGCGGCTCCACCTTGAACACGGCGTAAAAAAGATAGATTTTGAAGACAAGAGGAAAAGGGATGTGAGGAAGGTATGGGTGGGGATGAAGCAGGTTGTTAAAAACCAACCACCCCAGACCGGAGCTCAGGGGTTAGGGAACATTGTCCCCTCCCCCCTCAGCCCCGATCCGGGACAGTTGGCTGAGAAGAAGGTCAGCATCTACCCAGTGAAATTAGAGGCTGACCAGAGAAAGCTGTGGGAGAGGTTGTTTGAAAAGCGACGAAGTAGGGGAGAAATACAGGCTATCTGGAGGAAGGAAGAGTGGCTAAGCTAGGGCCGGACGGAGCGCTGGATCCCGTCAGCACGGCGGCCAGGATGGCAAATCGCCGCGCCCCTTACTGGAATCCGCATAGAAAAGTACACATAAGTATTACTTCGACACGTTCTCCCCAACAACTACCTTTTTCATGGCGGATGTGGTCGGTGCACTTCAACGCCACTGAACTATCCGCTCACTCCTCCCACCCCCTTTATGCCATAAGGCCACCCATTAGATCGATTAAGGCGATGGGGTGGAGCGCCTCGTGGGTAGAAGGCTCAACTGACTTCCAATTCTTCGTCTCTCTCACAGCGCAAAAAGCCTCTTGAAGGCTTCTCTTCCATACCCTGATACAGCACCCCCAAAGCCAAACATTTATATTTGCATCATCTTCCATGATTATACAACTCTTCAAAACATTCTCGCCATCTACAGTAGTTTTGACCTGCCATTCTTCTCTTACTTCCTTCCTGTTCCCATGGGATCCCCTTTCACTCCCTACTTTCTTTACTATGTATAATCGCTCGTTTCATTTTCCCAGTGATCTCTTTGTATGCACTCAACCGCATCCTCCTCTGAACAATGGAGACAGCCCTAATATCCCAGGTGTGTACCTTGCAAGGGATGTCAGCTATAGCAAGGGCCAGCCAGCCTCAGCTGGCATTTGGAGGATTACGTGCCTTCCTAAGCCCCAACACCCGCAGGTGGATCTGCGGATATTCATCTTCCATACATTTCACCACTATATTTACATATCAATTCTTCAAACTTTCTGCGGGGTGTGCGCTCGTCGGTTTTCGCGTTGTAAGGTGGCCTCTTACATTTTAACTATACAGGACATTTAAGCAGCTCCAGGCTACGGCAAAACCTACTAGAAACGCTGCTTTCTCACGACGAACAAGGTTAAGTCACACAGGGTTTGGCTAAACTTCAGAAAGGATTCCGTTTAACTATACTAGGGTGGGAGACCTCGTTGCGTTGCGACCCGTGGTTCTGATCACATGTTAAAATGTATTTCCTCACTGAGAGAGGCGTCGGACGGTGCGTATTTGTGGTAAAAGACGAATAA
Source organism: Ceratothoa steindachneri (assembly GCA_963969495.1). NCBI lineage: Eukaryota > Metazoa > Arthropoda > Malacostraca > Isopoda > Cymothoidae > Ceratothoa > Ceratothoa steindachneri. The sequence continues at coordinate 132,018,876 of OZ018318.1, read as the reverse complement.
ACCCCCTTGATATGAACCGGTAGCCTGGAACATTGGCTACCAGAAAGTTTTCTCCACTGTGTACTCGATAGGTCATTAAAGCCAACCCCACGTTATAGGAAAGCAGTTGACGGGGAAGAGAAAAACTATGAGATTCTTAACTCTACCATCACAGCAGTACCTTACCTTGACAAAGTAAAATACGTAGGTGTTATGAGACATGAGGTAAATGTCAAGTAGGAATGAATTGTTGAACACGGAGGTGAGGACGTCTTTGAAAATAGGGTTTGCCTGCGGGGTCGCAGCTATAACTGCCTTTCCTCGAACGGTAGAAACCAATATACCTCTCCCAAAAGGACCAGCGGTTGTAGAGTACTCGAACTGGGCGAGAAAAAGGTGAAGAATTAAAGATTGTTTAAGAAACCATCATTACCACAAGTTCCTATGTATTAAGCTACCACTTTACCTTCTCTGCATCCGGCGAAAAGTCCCTTTTTAACTTGGATTCTGACAATGCTGCCAAATTCGAAGCACTGGGAAGGAACCCTTTGTGATTTTGAAGAAATCCACTGACAGCATCTCGTCTCTTAATCTATTGAAAGGTTAGAAAATCATTATAAAAAGGCGCATAACTAAACAAATTGTTATTCGATCCAAATCTCCTTCCCTCAAGAAGTTCAAGTCACTCTTCAACTTAACTTGCCTATCACTGATCGCTGGGATGAAAAAATAAATTATATAGAGAATAAAAAAGAGAGTAATATTTAGAATAAGACACATACACGAGTTTACACGAGATCGTTTAAAACTACGTGTACCCACTAATTTCACGCATGTATGCAAGAGCATTTGGTTCACTGCTGCCATGTACAGCAAATAATAGGGTAGTAGTATTGTATCTTCCTCTCCAAGTTGAGTTAGATTAAGATTATTCAATGAAACAAAGATGAACTCGCCTTATCTGAGAAAGGAGACAAATTTGCCTTGAATGTTTGCCGAGAGAGTTTAGAAAATGATTCCCAGACGTCCGATGAGATCTGGTTCCACCCATTGAACGAATTGCTCAAAGAGAGCTGAGGGGCGACCCCTGCAACGTCGTAACCCATCATTTTGAGCCAATCTCTCTCCTCTGAAAATAAAAGGGACAATTTAGGGATTTAGGCAAAGTGTTTTAAGGAGAGGTAAAGTAAGTGGGTGGGATGGGGGGGAGAATCATCTACATTCCCTTAGTCTCTTCTAATTTTTAAAGATGTAGATGCAAATTGTTTGGTTCCTGTAACTCTAGCTCCAAATCGGTAAGTTAGGGAAGGAATGAAATTAAGTTACAAGCTTTCTACTTATTTATGATCATATTTTATCAGTATTTCTACCCATGGTTGAATAATAAGGGCTGTTATGACCTGCTCACTGTGTTCTCAAAATGTCAAAAATTACGCTGTAATGCACCAGGACTTACTGTAGTTCCTCCAAGGCTGTTGCTGGAGGTTGATGGGGTCATTGCCATTGAAACGGTAGAGGGAGAGGCGAACGGGGTTCATTAGGTTCTTGGGGACATCCTCCCATGCGGGTGAGAGCCACAGACCTGTGCGAGAAAGGAGTAGAGAGTGAGTTCTTCCACGCATCACTGGAGGGCAGGAAATGGGAGGGGGCTGGGTGAGTCTTTTCCTTACCTATGAGCGGATCGTACACCCGGCCACCCGGCATGTGCACCAGTTCCGTCCGGGTCTCGAGAATGCCCCCACAGTAGTCCACCGGTAGGTAGATGTAGGGGTTAGAGTCGTAGATGATATGACCGTAGGGGGAGCGCATGATCTCGCGGACCACCTCGCCGTACTGGTTGAACACCATGACGGGAGTCCCGCATGCGTCCGTCGCAATGTAGTATTTGTTGCGGTACACCTGCGGGGCAGGGGACGAGACAAAGGGGAAAATAGTGTTAGACAAGGCGGGTTTGTGGGGAGCATTGCAGGTGGTAGGTAGTGGGTAGAGAGGATGCACATACCTGCGCGAAGATGACGTGTCCGCGGTCGTCGTATACCAGGGTGATGAGGTGTCCGTCACGGGGGTTGTAGATGTGGGTGACCTTCTGCGGGTTCTCGAGGTCCGCGTACAGGAACTGCGTAACGTTGCCGAAGTTGTCCTTGCGGGCGACGAGTCGGCCATCGTGGTCGTAGAAGTAGCGGATACGGAAGCGACCTGCCTTCGAGGCCCGCACTAGGCGGCCTCGCGCGTCGTACTGGTAGTTGACCTCGCGCACGTTCTGGACTATGGCACCGCGGGAGTCGTACTTGTAGCTGCCATCACCGAACTTGATGACGCGGTCTTGGGCGTCGTACTGCATCGGGATCGTGTTGGTGGAGTAGGTGAGGGAGAGCATGTTGCCGAACGCGTCGTACGAGAAGCTCCAAGGCTCCTTCGCCTCCACTGCCACCAGCTGGCCGTCCGCGTCGTACGTGAAGTTCTTCGTGTTCGTGTACGGCTTGCTGTGGAAGTTGCGGGTGTAGGTGTTGGTCTGAGCGATGCGACCGTCGCGTCGGTACTGCACGTCCATTCGGAACACCTCCATCTTGTGGATGGTGACGGAGAGTCGCGTCACTTGGAACTGGGAGTTGGTCCGGCGGGAGAAGATCGCCGTCCCGTCGTGGATGATGGTCTCGTTGTAAAAAGGCCTCGAGATCTTGAAAGGTCCGATTTTAGACTTGCCACTTGACGAAGAGTGATATTTGAAAGGGAAATTATGCAAGTTTTGGCCTCCGATGCGACCCGCCAAGTTTGATACCCTAAAATTGGAGTCATACTCATAGATAAATTTCGCATTACTCAGCCCTGTTCTCGGGACATAATTAATCTGGTACTCGGTCAACATATATCCCCGATACAAAAAGTCCACTTTATACTCCAGCGAGTTCTCTTCGTGCAGCACCTCTTCGATCAAACCTCCCTTTCCGTAGAACATGGTGGTCTTGCCATCACCGGAAACCACGCTGGTCAGTTGCCCAGCATCATTGTACTTATATAAGACCTTGGGATATCCTGTGGGAAAGACTGTAAGTCTTAGCTTCCCGTCATGGTCGAGGTGCTGCCGGTAGGCGTGGTTCCCCCCAGGTGGGGTGTACGAAAACACGTAAAATCCGAACGAGAGTTGGACGCCAAAAGTGTGTGTCGATCCTGAGGGAGTCGTGATGTATCTTAAGCCACCCCCTTTGTCGTAAGTGTAGCTCCAGGTCCGCCCGGAGGGGAGCGTAATGGACTCAAGCTGAGGAAGATAACAAATGATCATAAACAACACTGGACGACAATTGGTAAACACTTGGCGGCGGCAACATGATCAATACCATAGAAAAAAGATAAATAGAAAGTAATAATTACAAGAGTAAATAATCGTGTTTTGGTTCATTTTTACCAAAGAAATACACCGTCTGATACCCATTTTAGCGAATATATATTTTATAACGTAAGATAGATAATTTATTTTGCCCTAATTCAGAGTAGGGACAGTGTGTTCTCGACCCTGGAAGTGTTATACATAGAATGGGTTTGCAACCCAGAATTGGAGACAGGAACTAAAGTTCTGAAGGTGAAATCCCCTTTGGTTACCTGATGTAGGCAAGTGATGCTTTCTTTCCTTTACATCACCCATCTGGTGACTGCCTACAAGGACACAAGTCACCACAATCATTTGGCAGCAGAAGTATTAGGCTACATTAAGAACAAAAACAAATAAAAAATTATAAAAAACACCCAAACAAACCAAAACCAAAAAATAAGAATCAAAACAAAAGCAATCAACGTTTGGTGGATCCCTCCTTTGGAGGGTCCCGCGTCTCAGTCACTCGGTCCAACCTTGGGTGGGGAGGAAGAAGCCGAAGCTCCTTTGGGAGGAGAACTTTATGAATCCCTGAAGACGGCCTCACGACCACCTTTGGGGGGGAGGAACCCTAGTTTTAGCCAAGGTTGGGTGTGAACCCTATGTGCCGCCAGCTTGCCAAAGGAGCGACGAATGGGCACATAAGTGACGGTGCTCGAAGACCTGGAGGGGTCAGGAGCAGAGGATGTCTTTTTAAAAGTTGAGGCATAAGACGTCCCAAGGAGTGCTGCGCGCGAAAAGAGAAACGATCCACAGGATTTCCTTCTTCGAGGAAGCAGGGTGCGGCTCTACATAATTGACCATACACGATAAGGATTTATCGTGTATGAGTAGTAGTACCTTCGCGACTGGCACAAATGCCTTCACAGGCACACGCCGACTCAAGGAACAAGTCAAGATCGAACGTGGTGTTTTCTCGTCATACGTTCAACCTTGACCGCTTCTTGGTCACCCAACTCTTCGGTGATGTTTCCTGGCATAAAACCAGCCTTTTCACGAAATTCATGGTAGGGTGCGGCGTCACACTCACCGGCAAGTCATTGATTGTCCTAAGGGCACTAATCATGGCTGCCTCGGAAGGGTCCGCCGTATTCGCCAGAAAGCACCCGTCAAAGAAAAGGGTCACCTTCAGCTCTCTACCAATCAATCTAGCTAATGTTGTCGTCTGGTGGAACATGTGTACTTCTTGCTGTCTTGGTTGGTTGCCGAAACAGCAGCGGTCTCGATTTTTTCTAGGAGCCCCCGCGGAGACAGAGGAATTCCTAGTCTTGGATTTGTTCTTCTTGCTTTTGCCGAGAGTGAACTCATTAACTCGGGAATGGGCCCCAAGGACGGCCTCAGCAAGATCCTTCTCCGAAATGGGGAAGAACTTGGCTGTCAAGGGAGCACAAATGAGGGAAGGAAGTCCCTCTTCTCCTTGATGGTTCTAGGGAGGCCGTGCCGCCTGAGGGAGTGTTGAAAAGGGGCGGAATTAGGTTCGGTGTCTGGCACAACCAGGTTCGCCCCTGTGAAAGACACTGCCATATGGGGCGGGTGCACCTCTGGGATCATTGCCACCACTTCACGCCCCAATGTGTCAGGTATCCCGATCAGGGACTCATAGGGCTATGGACAGTCACGAAAGTCACTGGGGCCAGCATTACGACCTGGATTGGGAAGACAGGAGGATAACGAATGCCAGCTCTCATCAACGTGATAAGACCCAGAGGACAACGCCGCCTCTTACTCCTCTAATGGAGTTGAGGTGGTTCACCTGCTCCTATCTTGGTGTGGGTCAGGAACCTATTTTGAAAGTCCTCTGTCTCACTGTGTTCTTGGCGGGCCCCTGAGAGAGCACAGTTGGAGACAACTGTCAGAATGGAAGCAACCAAACCAGTCATGATTGGAAAGGGGGCAGCACCCTCTCCTCTATGAAGATGTTCGGGGGTCCCGCTACTAGACTAGGGTCGCCCGAAGGCAACTATGGACATGGGTGTAATGCAGAAGTCCCCGAGCCCCTATCTATTGGAAATGGAAGGGATGGGGGGGGAACGCACATTCCGCTTGGAGATAACTTGGGAGTGGCCATTGAGATAACACAGGAAGGGGGTGGGGGGAGCATATCCTTAAAAGAGGCGGCTCCAAAAGGGAGAAAGGGGAAACCTCTTCATCGGTCGAGGGGGTGAGAGGGAAGCCCCTCCATCGAGATTGAGTGGGGATTCGAGGGAGTTAGTACTCGCTCATGGCTGAGAAATAGAAATTCAGTGCGCCTGCTCGCGACGGCCCTACTTTGACCCCAACAAGTGGGGCCCTCTTGGGTGCCCCGGCAGATGCCGCTGGGACGGACAGTGTACGCCATCACCAGCATTCCTTGCGAATTCCTGACCCAAACTTAGCGGTAGGCAGGTCGGAGCGGCTGATCCGTCTTCTGTCCTTTTATGTAAACCATAGATAGTGGAAAAGGGGCCAATTAAAGGGTAGAAAAAAGGACAGTCATAGTGGATAGTGTATAAAGGGACCGGTGAACGAACCAGCTTCCCCGGGCTTGGATGGAGGCACAGTTGCAGGCACCCTGGGCCGGGAGGATGTGCAGTCCCATCCAGGTACATTTGTAGGGAGCTAATCGTCTATTGACATGGACGCGAGAGTCCACTGAAGGGAAAGAGGGGTCATATCCGCAGTCTCCTGATGGAGAACGAGTGGCATTCCCTTGGGCGGCAAAGGGTTTCCTACTGGCTGGTTGGTGGCAAAATACAGCAATAACTCTCCCTACGCCTTCCACGAGGATCGGTCGTGGTGCCCTCTGGGTTGCCAGTTATTGTCAGTCTGATCTTTATGTGAATTCCATTATCCGGTCGGAGGACTAAATCCACGATAAAAACGGACTGGTGGCGTAATCGACTAAGTCTAGGCTAGTAGTATGGAGCAGCCCCACAATATTAGTTTTCTTTGACGATACCAACAGGGGAACGGGACGAGTTTCCAAAACCTCAAGTCCGTTCCTTTTACGGCGATGACGTTCAGTCAACGTTGCTGTTGTGATCCCACTTACCGTTTGGGATGAGTGCGACCGGGAGGGGGGGGGCTCGTTGTTAAGTCGCCGGATGGAGTTCTGATTCTGGTTGCCTTCTTCACGGTGGATACCATACACCGTAGAAGATAGCTGTGGTTCGGAACCCACGTTAATCAGTAAGCCCAGACTCCACTGAGAAATAAAAGTCCTGGCAAAAATTAGCGCAGTTCGGTGATAAAACCACTACCAAATGATTTCTCAGATCAAATAAATGTTCTCACTTACCAGTCTATTATTGGCAAAGGCATATTTTGTGGTACCGGTTCTGCTTTTGATGGCCGAGAGTAATCCGTGAATATTGTAATCATATTCCTCGCCGATTCGCTCCCATTGCCTCGAACTAGCTCGGCCAAACCTTGAGAAATAGAGGAGAGGGAAAGGTATTTAATTTTCTCCTATAGATTATGATCAAGTATCGATCTTTGCCCGCCAAGGTTTATCTGGTGTTGTCTGGGCCTCCATCCTGCAGCAAACATCAGGAAGATTGTGCCCATTCGTAAGCCCCAAGCCCGGGTCTTGGGGCTCACCAATTTCTTTACGAATCTCTCCTCACAATTCTCCTCGAGGAGATGATGCCCTCGTAAATTTTGCAGCTGGGTTTCAACTAGCAACAACGTTATATAAACCTAGAGTGGGAATCTTTCCTTTCCATTATTATTAACGAAACTTCGTAAGTTCTTTCCTTTCCATTATTATTAACGAAACTTTGTAAGTAGCACGATCTAAACGCCCAATGGTAAAAGGAGGAGATAGAACAGACGGACAAGGAAAATTAAGGGGTAATAGAAGAAAAAAGTTTATTTTTTAAAAAGGAATGAAGAGGGACTGTGGTAGTTTAGAAATGTCCTATTTACTCAGTGGAGAGATAAGGACAGAAGAAAAAAAAATAAACTAATGACAAAACATCTAATAAAATGTTAGGATTGAAAGGGCAGGTTCTGTGCCTGTAAAAATAAGATCATTTAGCACAATCAAAGATCCGAATATTAATTCCCTCGGTGAGAAATGAATTGAAGGAGAAATATCGAAGGGATGACCCAAAGTCGATAACCCGTCATTTTTAACAGCGGGCAATGACTGTGGCCGCTTTATTACCTGTCGTAGGAGGTATTAACAGTGGTGATGGTATCACCGATGACCCGATTCGTGGGCTGGCCATTCGTGTTATAAGCGGTCTGGAGGAGGAGTTCGCGATCTCCGTCTCTGAGTACATTAGTGCGCTCTGAGGCACTCCATCGCTGGCTTAAAACCCGCGTTCCATTCACCTGCGGGGAGAGGGGAAGTTAAAAATCCCGGCTTCAATTCACCTGGGGGGAGAGGGGAGGTTAGCATTGCTTACAAGGCATCAACGCTGAGTAGACGGGATACTGCAACACGCAGTGCCCCATCGCTATGAAAGGTCATTTCAGCGTGGATAATTAGAGGTGTTTGATGGGATATAAAGGGTGGGAGGGGTCGGGTAGTTTTAGAGGTGCGGATGTGCGCCGAATCCACTTTGCGGGAAAGCGGTTGATGATGAAGAATCAAGCAACATAGAAGATTACTGATCACGCCCGATACACAAGCATCATAATATAAGATCCAAACGATGGGACACTGCTGCAAGGCAACTGATCGGAACAACGGGTTGCTGCTACAGAGCAACCGATCCTAACGACGGGTTGCTGCTGCAAGGCAACCGATCCTAACGACGGGTTGATGCTGCAGAGCAACCGATCCTAACGACGGGTTGCTGCTGCAAGGCAACTGATCCGAACAACGGGTTGCTGCTACAGAGCAACCGATCCTAACGACGGGTTGCTGCTGCAAGGCAACTAATCCGAACGACAGGTTGCGGCTGCTATATTTTTTTTTTCAAGAGCCCATCCGGCGACTGACTACTAGTCAAAAGTCGCCGTAATTCACGCAAGGCATAATTCTAAGTTAGATTAAAAAGCAGGTAAATAACATAAAGATAAAAAAAGGAACAAACGCAAGACACAAGCTAAAAAACAAAAAGGACGCGCGCTCCGGCGTCGGGGTTAACCCCAACCCCGCGCGCATGAACATGCAACCCACAATAAACAGTTAAATAAAGTGGAGGGGAGGCCAGCCTCCTCCAAAAAGTCATAATATAGTCTGTGTACGGGAACCAGTCACGAGTACAATGAACAAGCGGTAGCGACCACGCTTGTCCCGGTACCGGGACAGGTAACGTGTGTGAAGATCACCCAGCCTCGGACATTCCACAAGAATGTGCCGAACAGACCGGGGGACAAGGCAGTCGTCGCAATAAGCGCCCCATCAAATGGCGGTGCGTACCGCGAATGTGTCCAATTCGGAAACGACAGAAAGCAACCTGAAGCCGTCGCGTCATTTGGCGGTAGGTCCATTGGGAACAGTCACAGCGCAATAGCACGCAAATTTAACTTTCATCCGGCTGTCTCTCATCTCCTTTGCCAGGCTGCCCGTATTTCTGCCATGTAATCGGTGAAGAAGAGCGAAACGATGGTCAGGTCGCCCAATCCTCGCGGACTCTTTGGCGCACTAATTCCCCGCAATTCCTAAATGTCCAGGAACCCAGCAGAAGATAATCTCGACATTCATCCGGCTCGCCAAAACCGTGGCGTCACGGATATCGCGAACCAGCGAGTGTGGAGATTCCAAGGCCACGAAAGCACTCAGTGTGCTCTGTGAGTCGCTATAGATCACAATCCGGTCTCCGAGTTGCTGCTCCAAAGCAAATGATCAGAACGACCGTTTGTTGCTGCAAAGCAACTGATCTGAAAGAAGGGATGCTGCTACATGGGAACTGATCCGAAAGAAGGGTTGTTGCTGCAATGCAACTGATCCGAACGACAGGTTGTTGGTTACAAGGAAACCGATCCGAACAACGGCTTGCTGCTGCAAAGCCACTAGATCCGAACGAAGGGCTGCTACTACAAGGTAACTGATTCGAATACGACGGACCACTGCTGCTATAAAGCAACTGGTCCGACCGACAGGTTGCTGCTGATCCAAGGCAACTAATGCGAAAAACCGGTGCGTGCTAAGAGGCAACTGCGCAAACAAAGCAGACCCAAATGCGAACTACACCCAATGTGGCTAAGCCGTTGCTCGACACGTTCTTAAGTGGCGTCTCCACTCGGCGAGGTCCAAATCCAAGTGTTTTCATGTTTCACGCCGAAACGAATACTTCACCTGTAACCACATTCCCATAAATTAGGGTCGGCGCGCATCACGACCAATAAAATTACCCTCATCATCAACCCTTTATGCCTTATGTACAAAGCCACCCTTCACTTTGCCACACCGAAAGGCCTTTCATAACGATGTTGATCTATGGGCTGCATCACTTCGTCGAGTTAGAGAAGGGGAGAAGGATTATTGCACTCCCAACACAAACCCCTTCATACACAATACCATTCAGACTATTGTCTCAAAAATTCATTCCCATGATCAACTCACTCTGGCACTTCTCTCCATTTCCTGCGTCTTTTCGTACATATTGCCTGAGAACACTGCTCACAATCGTGACCTCGTTCTGGTGTGCGAACCAGGAATTCGGGACGAATAAATTAAAAGTGCAACTCACCAAAATCACTTTTTCGACCAGTCTTTCATGCAAGTTCTTATCCGCCACCACCCCGTAACTCATGACAAGTAGGTTGGGCACATCGTCGGGAGAAGGTTTCAAGATGTACTCGGTAGTCAGTGGGAAGAGTCTGGCTTGAACGGGGAGAAGAGACTCGAGCAGAGGATTGGTGTAAGTGGTAACGGTGGAGATGGATTCGCCACCCCAGGGGTACGTCTGAATTGAAGTGCCGTTTGTGAGAATCTGCATATATGCCTTGACGTGCCCTGATGCCAAAAGAAAAGTAAACTGTTTAGTTTCACGGGCTAGGGTGGTGGTAGTGGTGGAGTGGAGCAGCAGGAATATCTTACCCAAAGATTGGAGGACAATGGCGCAACGCCACATAGTTAATAAGAAAAGGAAATTTGGAAAAAGGAATAAAAAGTTATTAAAATGCCTTTAGGGGAGGGGGTGTCCTAGTCACAATCTAAAGTACAGCGCAGTGGTGGTACTCTAAATGCCCTACCACACGAAGGTCCTTGGGTATAAGACCAGTGATATACTAGAAAACGAGGCCCTAAGGCCCAGTAACCTAACACCGGGTGTACCACGAGCGGCCTCGCAATTGAGTGTATGTGCAGCACCTGTTATTTTAACCCCAATGGCCGCAGGTGTATCTGCAGCTGTGTGTTCTACACATTTTCACGCTCTCTACTTTCAGTACACAGCTCTCCTTACATTTGTTTCTGTGGGAGATGCCCTAGGTAGTTTTGGGGGGAGGGGGGTAACTTTAAACCTTAATAGGAGATAGAGTGGAGAGACGGGTAGTTCTAGTGGCGTTGAAATATGAAAAGGAGAGGAGCGAAGAGCTTGGACTCGAAATGCTGGCGACGAGAGGGAGGGGGGCATTCAAAGCCTCCACGAACAAGTTAATACAAAAATAGACGAGGATTCGAAAGTACTAACTCGAAAACTCCTTGCGAGTCCCCATTCAGGGGCCCTCGATACACTCTACTCAATTATCGCGAACACCTTTGGGAACGAACCGACAGGGGGCAATAGCGACCTCTTCCTCCTTGCCGCACAACAATGCCCTTTAATGGGAGCGAATGCCATTTCATAAGAGTCCGGTCCGGGCCGAGCATGCCACAGTTATGAACTTACCATGAGTGAAGCAGGTCGTCCACTCATCCAGCATAGACACCGTGTATTGAGTTTGATACTCTTCGAAAGGTCGCACTTCCCCTACGCCGACGGTCAAGTGTTTCTTCGCCTTTGTTTCACCAATCCACGCGTGGAACCCAATACGGGCCCCGGTGGGGGTCACGACCGTCTTCAGCTGCCCGGCTGCATCATACTCATAGACGGTAGTCAGGGAACCTAAAGGGAGGACAAATTCATCACCTCTTAGGTGGAGTTACTAATTGAAGGCGTCTTCCACCCAGAAGTGGCACTAACGGGGCGGTAGAGAAAATGAAAAGACTCATCAAGAGGTCGGTATAAACAATTCAAGGAGAACTCGTCGCTTCCTTGCTTCGGAAAAGGAGCCCAAGAACTCGAAATTGCAAGACACAAGTGAGGTCAATAGGAAAAGTGGGCTTAGCCTGAAGTTCTCTCACCTGGCGAAGTGGTGGAGAGGAGTAGGCCGGTGTCATCATCATAGGTGAACTCGTACAACCTATCCAACCTTTCGGTAAAGCTGGTCATAAGACCCAAACGACTAATGTCCACCTTGAACTTTTCCCCGGCGGTATTCTCGATTTGACTGACGGCGGATTTGTAATCCCTGAGGAACATGATCTTGTTCCCGGAGGAATCCGTCACTTTGGACAGCCTCCCAAACGAGGTATTTTTCGAGTAGAGGAAAGAATACAGGGTTCGGCCAGTCGTTAAGTCTCTAGTTTCGATGTGATGGCCGTGTCGATTGAAGATGTACAGTTCATTGATGTTTGGGTAAGCGACCTAACAGAAACGGGAGGGCAGAGTGTGGTGACTTGTGAAATGACACAAAAAAGAAGAAGTGGCTTTTAAGAACTGTTTCCAAGCACCATAGAGGGAAAAAGACCCACCTGATAATCTCCGTTTTCATCGTCAACGGGAAGGTAATGACGGAAACTGTAAATCTTCAAGGCTTTCTGGTCGACCACATAGAGAACATTGTCGGGCGAGATGGTAACAGCGGCTATGCGCCCAAACAGGATGTTGGTAGCCAACAGCAACTGCAAAGCAACGCTTTATGTACATTACAGGCGTCACGATCTCGTTACCCCACAAGTAGGATCATCCAATTTTCCACACAAAAGATATTGGTTGTATGTGGGCCAAGAAGAATACCCACACCGTCTTCTGGGTAGTCGTAAAAGGCAACTAAGCACGGAAAGGGGCAGATGGCCGGGCAGTACCTAAGGTTTTCTTCCTGCGAAAGCGTTATACAACAGCGGTAATGGGCGAGATTGTCGCGACCTCGTCCAATGATGATGGTAGCGAAATTAATGTGCGCCAATCCTACAGTGTTGGAAAGTGCTTGATGCGGAGGAATAACGATTCCATACACATCTGGGTATTCTTTTAAGGTGTATTGCGAGCGCCGACCTCTCATGCATGCGTTCAGTTAAATCCGACCCCAGCCAGTCATATGGTACCTACCTTATCTTGAGAACAAGTGCAGTCTTGGACAGAGGAACAGCCGCAATCGGCAAGGGAGGCCCCGGCGAAGCGGGTGGTGACTCCGCTCGGGGAAACCTCCGTCACAAACAGGTCTTTGTGAGAAGTTTCCTCCGCCATGAACAGAGAGCCACCGGGCGCAAAGCTAAAGCTCAAAATGGTGCCTGAAAAGAACAATCGTATTGGTAGTACTCACGTTTCAACTTCAATCTTAAATGCTTTCCTAAAACGCCCTATTACTTTTCTACACCAGCGCCACCAAACAATCTCATCTCTTTCTTCCTCAGTCACTTATTAATATCATCAATAGTTTTTAAATGGCCTTCCAACCCTTTACACTCACTCTCGCATATTTGGTTTGCAAATCGATTCTTATCCATGCTAACACCACCACCTCAGAAAGCATATACTAACATTGCCACCAGCATACTCTCCATCTTTCAATAGTTTATTCTAGTGGTACTAATCAAAATTTAAGTAAGGAATAGTTGAGGTGGCAAGCATATAAGATAAAATGGGAAAACTACCCTTACCAACAGCAATATGGCTTATGCAGACCCAAGCTTGGCCGTTTTTAAGTCCTGGTGGGTCGGGCAGCCAGGGTCTAGATGTTTCACTCTATCAAGTGTTTCTCCCCTTCTAACCATAAGGCACAAGCGCGCCTCCTTATAAATAATCTCCAACCAAACCTATCAAGTTTCGACCTATAATTGATGAAACCGGTTACCATCATCAACGAAATATTGGGTAAATCCGAACTTTTCACATTCTAGCCGAATGGAAACATCGCTTCCGATTTCAGCGAAGGTAAGGGCGACGTATTTTGGGAAGAATCGAGTGGGTGTGATATTATGTAATCTGTAGTGTCATGCTTGAACAAGTGCAAAGTTTTAATTATTTAAGATGCATTGTAAGTGAGAGTGGTACAGATGAAGCAGATTGAGACTACAAGGTTTTAAATTGGTGGGGAAAGGTTCTGGGACGACTAGAGGGTTAGTGGATGGAAAGTGGTTGTGTGTGGGATGTGCCAGGAAGCTGCATAAGAGTACGATGGTGTCAACGTTGGTGTATGCGAGAAGGAAAGATCTAGAGTGAAAGCAGTGCCAAATACAAACTTAAGAGGGATCCTTGGTGTGTGAATGGTGGATAGGATGAGGAACCGTTGGGTAAGAGATGCATATGGTGTGAACGAGGATGTGCACACCACATGGCACCTCATCGCTTTGAAGGGTTTTCGGAATGGATAAAATGGGTACCTTTATGCTGAATATGAGATAAAGTGGGAGGGATGGATAGGTAATTTTATTAGCGTTGATGAGTGCCGTTCTCACTGTGAGGAAGAGCGAGAGGCTGAAGGTTAAACAGGTATCCCTGGATAGACAAGATAAATCCTACGTTGACTTATGCCATGCAGGAATAATAGGTTTAAGGTGGGTTGCTGCCCAATCCAAGTGGATTCTATATGGCAGCTAAGATAAAACGAGGCAAATCATCTATAAAGGGTGGAGGAGACACATTTGTGACAAAAATTTAAAGAACGAATGGTTAAAAGATTCTTCCGCCAATATGAATTGAAGACAGGTGTGTTAGGTGATAGTTAAAAGGGTCGGGAAAACAGGACAACCGGAGAATGGTGAAATGCGTGCAATCCAATAAAAGGTGGGCAACCGATTGGTCCCCACCGCAAAAACGACAGCAAGGGCTGATATGGACACTACCCGAAACAAGATGGCCGTGGGTAAGTCTCGTATGGCCAATGCGAACTCTGCAAAGGGCCACCTTCAACGACCGCATTCTATGACGGCTCGAGGGCCAAGGGTGAATAGAATTTATAATTTGGATGATGAACAGTCATCTCATTCATTCGCCACAATTGAAAAATATATATTTTTATTGAAGGGAAGTATATAGGCATCTGTAGATCTCTGATGCAGGGGCTTGCTGTACTCGGCAGAGGTATCGCATGCAGATTTGAAGTCTATGGTAGGGCAAAGGGAGTAACCCCATTCTCGCAGTAAAGGCTGTTGACAGGAGAAGTACGAAAGGCTCCACTGGAAAGACGAACTCCGAGGTTTCGAATGGAGTCCAGCATTTTAAGGGCTGAAAGGGAAGCCGATGAGTAAATTTGACAGCCATAATCCAATTTGGATTGGACGAGGGCTGTGTATAATGTCCACAATGTTTGTCGGTCGCTGCCCCACGAAGTGTGTGAGAGGACTTTCAAAATGTCTAGAGCCCGCAGACAGCCTGTTCGAAGTCAGCGTAAGTGTGGTAACCAGGATAACTTTGGATCGAGAGTTACGCCAAGAAACCGAAACTCGGAGACAAACTCTATATTTTCGCCTTGCAGGGAGATAGATGGCGGGACAAGAACTTCTCTGCCCCGGTGGAAATACATGGCTTTGGTTTTGTTCGTTGAAAAGCGGAATCCCTTAAGTTGTGACCGCCAGTTGTAGTCGACGCGCTGTTGATGGAAGGCGAGGTGAGGAACAGTATAGTGCTAAATCATCGCCAAACAGAATTGCCGATACACCCTCTGGGAGAGACGAAATAATATCATTGATGGGAATTATAAAATATAAGACACTTAGAACACTGCCCTGAGGAACTCCCTCCTCTTGGGGTTGCAGGTCAGAGTATGCGTCTCCAACACGTAACTTGAAGGATCGAGATGCTAAAAAACTTTGAATAAGTGACGGTAAAAGACCTCTCATCCCCCAGACGCTGCTTCAAGATGTCGTATCTCCATGTTGTGTCGTAGGCTTTCTCGATATCGAAAAATATGGCCAGAACTCTGTGCTTTAATGAGAAAGCTTTCCGGACCGATCCCTCGAAACGTACTAGTAGGTCAAGGGTACTATGACCTTTGCGGAAGCCACATTGAAATGGAGAGAGAAGGCGATTGGTTTCTAGGAACCAGTTTAGGCGCCCCAACACCATTTTTGCAAGCAACTTACTCAAACAGTTGGTGAGAGCTATAGGGCGGTAGTGATCTGCGTCCAACCCTTCCCTGCCGGGTTTGACAAAGGGAAGGATGATCCCAATGCGCCATGATGAGGGGTAAAACCCCCTCACCCATATAAGGCTGTACAAATCAAGTAAGAAGAGAGTAGAGTGTGGATGTAGATGCCGAATCATATCGAAATGGATCTCGTGAAGGCAAGGTGAAGTAGATCTGCAGAGGGACAAAGCGCTACGCAGCTCATGGATGCTGAATAGAGCGTTATATGGAAGGTTAGATTTTGTTGAGAAGTTCGAGAAGGGATTTTCGGCCGGTAGATCCGGATTCATGGGTCGAAGGTAATTTCTTTGTCTGAGGGGTTGGTCCAACCGCCGCGATTGGTAATGGAGTATCAACTGTTTCCATCGGATCATGGGTAGAAGGGCGAGTGGAACGAACAGGCGATCTGAGCGAGGTGTGTGGAGCTGGGTGTATATCTGCCATCGTTTGGATCCTGATGGCGCCTAAGTCCTGTGAAGGTTGGGACGGACTTAAGGGCATAGAATGTTCAGCCATAGGGAAAGAGTCCATTGAAGATTCTCGGGGTTCGGCCGAGTCAGCTCCAGAGGCTGCCCGCTTATTGGTGGTCGATGACCCAGGTAAGGAATCCTTCCTCTTACCACTGGGCTTTGGGTCTCGGGGCCGGGTGGATGAACCTTCACTGGTCGATGTTGAGGATTCTTTTAAATAGCGTCTGATGTCTTCAAGTGTCTCACCCTGAGCGCCTCTACCAGCTAGAGCTGCTGGAGAGAGGGGGGATGGGCTACATTGGTTATCTCTGTGTGAGAGCGATGCTTCGACGGCATATTCTGAATGTTTTCGACGCTGCGAGTAGATGTAGGATGAAGTGCTTCAGGCTGGTCGGAACTCAAGCGTGATGGTCGGTTTCGTCCAGCGTCACGTAAAACGTTCGAGAAGAGACGGCCGAGTGGTGAGATTTGTGCTCGAGCACGCTGGCGGGCCTCTCTTATATCTAGACGAAGGGAGTCGCGGAAAGCGAGCACCTCCTTTTCATATAAAAATATAGAGCAGTTTCGACGCAGCACTGTGGGTACCTCCGCAGTTGGCACAGCGGGGTGTTTTTGTGCATTCGGGGCCATGGTAGTCAGAGCTACAATTCACGCAGGAGCGGAGGTGCCGACAGGCGCGGCCAACATGTCCCAATTCATTGCAATTGAAGCAGCGTCTGGGTAGTTCGATGTAGGGACTTACCGGGACACGAAGGTACCCAGCTTTAATATACTGCGTCAGTTCTTGTCGTTAGAATGTTAAAATCAGTGTGGCGGTCGGGACTCTAGTGGAGCCTAATGTTTTAGTCACCCTGTGTACGTGTGCGACACGTTGGGTACTAAGCTTGCTCTGAAGGCGGGTGAGAACTTAGTCCCTTAGTTCGTTTGAACGGACGACTAACAGAATTCAGACGCGGATGGGGCGTGACAGTTATTGGAATTTGGCACAAGGTTGTGTTGAAGAGTGTGATGACACCTCGACTACGACATCACCACTACCTCTTGACCACATCTGACTGGGTTCACTACAGCGGGACTCAAAAGATTCATTGATGTCAAACACATCGACTTTTGCAAGTGGGGTATCGGATGATGAATTCATGACAAGAAAGCGAGGATAATCTAGATCTGGGTCTACTTCGTTGGAATAGGGGTCCAACGAGCGAGGGAAGGCTGAAAGGGGAGGTAAGGAACGTTTGGCACGAGAACCCTTACGAGAAGGGAAGGTTTTTGGTTTATGGCTAGCCATTGCAAAAAGAAAAAAACTTCGCATTCTCCCTCGGGACTCCCCACCATGGAGGCCTACTGCAACTCTACAATCAGTTACGTCCGGTATGTCCTCCTGGAGAATGGATACGGATCCACCACACCATCTTTAGAAACCTAAGAGGCTGACCGAGTTCTCCTACGCATGGAGAAAAGGGGCCAACGATGAGTTTCTCCTTGGGCATTCGGTAGACAAAGGCGGTGGAGATGCCCAGCCTCTTCCACCTTCATGAAAGAACAATTTGGAATCAATCCATAAAACGAGCAGAGGTCGGGTATCTATAAGGGCCACTACATAGGTGAAGGAAGAGGAGGAAATAAAGGACAGTGGGAGAACGTAATAGGGAAGGAAAGAAAGAGGGGCATGTTAAAAGTCTTGTTGGCAGCACCATGGGACCCCTAAGGGGCCCAGGGTTGACCCCCCTCACCACGAGAAGGCGAGCCTCTCTGGGAATAGCCCCTGAAGAAAAGATCCCAGAGAGGGAGGGGGTGCAGGAATAATACACAACAAAAACTGCACCCTACTCACTTTGTCCGAATTTATCTGAGGGCGATTTGCAATGCAACGCAGCCCCTGCTTTTACTCGAACCATTCCGTCATTAGTAACCTGAAAAAATGGTAGCTTGGTGAGTACTCCTAAAAAGGGGACATCCGTGAGATAACTCCCTTTTAATGCTATTCCCCTTTGAGATTAACTGAGTGGCCAGTGAAGGTCACATGCCGCTCATGTAAAGCCATTCCCTGGATAAGGATAACTACCCGGGCTTCATACCTGGAGTATGAGGTGATCATCCAAGATATGCAAAGAGTTGTCCAAAGTGGAAAGGAAAAGTTCAGTCGGCCATTGCAGCTCCACCTGTAAGGAGAGCACTCATGACCGGAACAAATCTCACAAGTTACAAAAAAGACAAAGAAAAAAGTGGTTCTAGGAGATCTTACCTGATTAGCTGGGACACCACCTTGGCAGGGAAGAGGCCGCCACCTGTTTTTGTGTCCGTGGTGACCGATAAGTGTGTATATGATGCCCCAGGGATCCACCAAGCGGATATTGGTGCCATCAGCGATGTACATGGTCCGATCGGCCACGATAGCTAATCCCTTTGGGTGCGAGAGTCTGGCCTTCCGTGCGAGACCACGATCACCACAGTGATGTTCATCGCCTAAACAATAAAACGTCGCTGATTCATAACAACCACACTCTACAGAGTTTTTAACTCCTACATTGGTGTATTTATTGAAAAAAAGATGAATTGGCCGTTGAACAAAGATAAGACGCATTGGAATCACCAGATGGTGTTTGGGTTTCCTTGTGGAGGCTGCTATACGCTGTAGTAAACCCAAGTTAGCATTTAAAGAGCGAACCGCGGTTCGGATCTCACTACACATAAAAAAAAATTGGAACCGAGGTTAGGATCCCGGTGTGTAGAAACATGAGGAAACGAAGATTTAGACCCCGCTAAACATAAAAAGGGTGGCAAGAAAGGGAGAATCAGGTGTGAAGGTCTGTTGAATCAGTGAGAAAGGGAATGGTATGTAAGAATGTTAGAGAAGACATACAAGGAAGGAAGTATGAAATAGGAATAAAGCAAATACAATAAAAGTTTAAGTGATAGTGGGTAGTGCAAAGGTTGTATGAAGCTGTGCCAAAACTGGGGAGAGAATGTTGGCATGAAGTGGTATTTGCAGAGGAGAGCAAGGTGGAAGAGTACATGAAACATTCCCTAATACTGATGAATGAATGCACATCTGGAGGAGAAAAGAAAAGTGAAACGGGTGATTAAGCAAAGTAACAGAGCAGCAAGGGAAGCATTTGGAAGGAAGATAAATGATGATCTGGATGGGAACAGGGAGTTATTCTGGAATGAAGTGAGAAAGGTGGGAAACCAGAGAGTTATTGTTGTCGTCTTTCCCTGGGCCGTTATTATTCCAAGAAGGGCGCACCACATAGGTAGGCCACCACATCTACTGGACTTCACCAAAGTTCTAGGACATTAGTAATGTTGTGTTGTCTGAGAGCTGCCAAGCTGATGCAATCTTCAATGAGAAGGTGTGGGAGTTAGCTTGACAGAGATAAGAATAAAAGGATAGTTGTAAACTATGTGGAAGATAAAAGTAGAGCGAGAGATTTTGATGAACAGTATAATGTGGGCGCAAGAGGAAGTGAATATGAAGGTGCACTCCGGGTGCTCTCTCAGGGTATGGAACCGGTAAGCAAATAAGAGGTTGTTAGCGCGTGAAAGTTGTGAAAAAGTCAAGGAAACTGGATTGGATGATATAGTAGCAGATATCCCCCCAAATGGAGGTAAATCTTATAGGATCAACCCGGTGGTTTTGTTGAATAAAGCGTGACTAAGGAGACATTATCACTCATCCTCAATGGATCAGGTGACTGTATTTGGACTGTTGGTTGAGAACATATGGGATAAGAAGTGTGAGGCATATGCTAGATCTGGAGTAAGCATATGCTCAAGTCGATTAGGAACCAGTATGGCGGTCGGAAGAATGCATGGAGTAAATAGGTGATAAAATAATCGTTAGAGTGAAAAGAATTTATGTTCGAAGTAAAGTATGCGTTCGGGTGAGACGTAGTCCATGGATTGATAAACTAGGCAAGATATGTTTTCATTATGGCGCTTAATATCTTTATGAATGGAAAGTAGGGAGGAATCGTTAGTGGTGGATGCTATGTTGATATATATTGATGGCATGGTGATGGAAATGTTGATCCAAGTGTTCGAAAAGGTATTTATGTGGAAAGGGGCAAAATGCATGAAAAATTAAGATGTTGGTGGTATTTAGGGGGAAGGATGGAATTGAGTGCAATATTAAATTCCGTCGAGTGTACTTTGACCAAGTACGATGATTATGCATTTAGGGCAACGTAATGAGGTGGGTGAATGGTGTAACAGGAGTAATAGCCCTGGTACAACTGAAACCCGGAGGAGGGGTACGTTCCATCGAATTGTGCCCAAAGAAAAACTGGTGCTCACTCTCCGGTCATCCTTGCACTTTTTCATTCTTCCTGCGTCTTCCCCGATCCCGCGTAAGGGGAAACGCATGCCCAGGGTATAATGAGCCTACTACAACTGAAACGTGAAGGAACGGCACGTCCTCCCCGCCCCAATGAAATCACGTCGACCTGCGGCCATATATCTTCCACACATTTTCAATTGTTCTATCTTCACCACTTTCTTGGGACTCGTTGGTTCTTTTTTTAATGGTAAGGATTTTACCACCGATCTGTACTCAATTAAGATTAATTATTTCTCAGTGGGGAACAACTGATTAACGTGGGATCCGAACCGCGGGTATCTCAGCGTATAGCAGCCGCGACCCCGTTGCCATAGCGCCTTAAATTACAGAAAAAAGGTATCTATGGCGAGTAGATAAGGTAGAAGAAACAAGGTTTCGTGCAGTAGGAAAGTTACAAAGGGCAATCAGAGCATAAGTGAATAAAAAGGGTCAAAAGGTTGCATAGGGGTATACTGGTACCAAGGTGGGCATCTGAGAGTGAGAGTGATGTTGAACAAGAGCGAAAAATTGAGCGAAGGCAGGGCAGATGGAGAAGGAAGTTGGTTGTGACAAGGTTAGATAGAGACAGGAGCGAACGCACAGCAGCTATATATGGAGTGAGGAAAGGTCTGAATGATGTGAGAATGTTGTGCGTTGGTGGATGTATGTAAAAGGAATGGCTGAGAATGCACTTAGCCGGAGATGAACCCTTGTTGGGGAAGTTTCCCATCCCAAGGAGGGTCGAACGTGTGGAAAAAGAGGGGTACCACTGCTGTGTAAGGGATAATGGGATGGTAGGGTAATTTTAGTGGAATTGATCCTACCTGGGATACACCTCTCTCCATTGCCGACAACGACTTCTTGATTGTTGACGGGGTCAGTGACGTTGGCCATAGAGAGCAAGCGAAGGATGCGATACTTGGCGGGGTCGCTGATATAGAGGCGCCCATCGGCCGGGGACAGAGTCAAGTAGTATCCGTGCGAGACTTGGGTCGAGCTGAAGGATGAGAGGATCAGAGCATTCCGGCGACATTTTGATTTGCCATAGAAAATGAACGTCAAACTATTGCATTGAATCCCATAAATAATAGAATTTGCCATGAGGGAACTCGGGGCCGTACGTCTTAGTCCAGTCTCAAGTGTACGATAGTGTTCCCAAAGGTGCACCCTTCAGACCCCAGCGCTAAGGGGTGACGACTTGTGAAACTCCCATTTTCTACCCTATCTTTTCCCTTCTACCCCTCTGCTCTGACGCGCCATTGCCTGAGTTGGAGGGTCCTACAAACATGGAGTATACCGGATAGGGTGACCTATCCAGAGGTGAAGGAAGAAAAAAGGAAATAATCCCTGAATTGTACCCCAATAAAATGAAAACAAAGAGGAAGAATGGGAAGAATAAAGACGGAGAAAGAAAGAACTCAGACGCGACCCTCAAAGCTAGGAACGGGGAGTGAGTGCACCTGTTGAACTTAGCATCTAGAGAAGAAGCACTCTCGGAATCCCGAGTGTGAGCCATTCTTTCAAGGAACCAAACCCCACCTGAGTTCGAGGACGGTCGTCACGAGACCCTCCGGCGTGATCCTTCGGATGAGGTTGAAGTCACCCACGTACACAGAGCCGTCTGGCCCGGCTGCGATGGCCGACGGGGCGAGCAACTGGGCGTCCTTGGCCAGGCCAGAACAGAACTTGCAAGTCACGGCTCTCTGAGTGCCAGTGCCAATCAGCGTTGAGACGAGGCGGGGGTTATCCCTCAAGCTCAAGGTCGACCCATCTCCTCTTTGAAGTAGCCCTTCGAAAGGAAATTTAGTAAATATTAAATAAAAGGTAAGAAACAACGAGGGCATTCCGTTGCAAGGTTTGCGAGGCGTTAGGAAAGTGAACATGTCTACAAGGTCCTAAGCCCGAATAGTTTAAAGAGGAGACTAGAGAGACGCTGGGGATTCTTTTCCTTTATGGCGCCCATCTGGCGACTGCCACTAAGGGCATAAGTCGACATAATAAAATTTACCATATTATTAGTCTAATTAAAAAATGGAAACAAGCAGGGGGTACGCCCGTCATCCTCCAGCGCCGGACACCAAAGAGAGTCATATAAAATGAAGGAAGCTTCCTGCAGGAAGTCTTAAAGTCCACAAGTCTGTGGGTACGAACCCGTCCCTGATGCCGCCGGTGCCGGTATTGGAACAGGTAACGTGGGTGAAGATCCCACAGACTGGAACACTCAACAAGAATGTGCCGAACAGTCTCGGGGACGAGGTAGGCGTCTCAGTAGGGAGTAGGGAAGCGTTCCATCAAATGGCGGTACGTCCCGCGAGTGGGGCCAATTCGGAGAAGACAGAAAGCAACCTGAAGCCACCGAGGCCTTAGGGAAAATGCTCCACGGGTTTCCGTGGCGTCACGGAAACACGAACCAGGGAGTGCGGATATTACAATGCCCAGAGTGATGCAGCGTTAACTGCAAACAGAGTGGAGACGGCATGGTAGCCGACTGCGTCTTCGTACTTGGAGCTACACCGACCTCTGGAAGGAGTTTCTGGCGTCTCTTGGCGGTATAGGCACCGTCGAGATTTGGTGTGAATGCAATGAAAGCGGTGGCGACTAGCGGAGACGCTAATCCCGAAATCGACTATCTCGGACAAATTCACATGTTAATTGGGAGGCGTCCCTTCGTCCCCATCTTGTGGAGGGCCTTCATGATGCGGTGTTCCAGCCAGAGCATAGCACTCGACATGGAGTAGAAATTGGGGAAGTCGCAATGTGCAGAAGACAGGTGGCCTTCGCTCTCCAAGAAAAAGGCTAATCTAACATTTACCAATTTATACATCAATTCAGAGACAGGAAGTTGGAGAAATTGAGCGGAAACCGGCCAGGGTAGGATGCTCACTTCCCTGTTTGCAAAAAGCGAGAGCACAGTAGCCGTTCGACAAGAGTCTTGGAAGATACCGTCTGTCTATACCGTGTTGAACAAATCTAGCAAAAAAGCCATGCCTCGCTCACCTAAGTGCCAAAGTATGACATACGGGACATCGTCCAGACGAGAAGCGCTGTCTGCGCATGAAGCGAGTGAGTGCGGAACACAACTCGATGTAGTCAAGTGCGGGGCCTTCAATGACATCACGACGTGCATTGAATGCTGGCGGAGCAGCTTCCCGGATAGAGAATGTGGAGAGACTGGTCGCGAAGGACTCCGCCACAGAAGCAAGGTCCGAGATTGTGGTCCCGTTCTCCTGGAGAACGAGATAGCGGTCCTGCGAGAACTTATCCCGAATCCTTTTGACTCGCTTCCACTCTGCGAGGGGTCTTCCCGTTAAGTAAGGACGCGTATGCCCACCAAGAATAGTGGCGGGCGTGCTTGGAAACATACTAGAACCTAGCCTTAGCTCGACGAAATTAACCAACGGTGAGATCGTTCGGGCGGCGCTTATATCGCATCTAGACATATTCCTTCTCTCTAAGGGTATGCTCACACTTTCTCGACCACCAAGGAAATGGATGGCATGCAAAACGGCCAGACGTTTTAGGAATAGTAGTTAGGCCCACGGTGATGAGGTTGTCTGGGAGAAACTCACCGACCTCATCAACCGACATAAAATCCTCGACGGACAACCGCACCCGCTCCAAACACTACTGAGGAGGTTTTTTTAGGCAGCAACGGCCCAGAAAATGACAGTTAAATGAGAAAGTGGTCACTATTATGAATGTCTACTACCTCTCACTCAAAGTCGGGCTGTGCATCCGGAGGTCAAAGGGATAGATCGAGGCAAGAACATAAAGCGGTTCTCTTGCAGTGATACGTAAGCTCATCCACATTTAAGATACCTATCTCCAGCTCGTTGATCAGGTCGACAAGAACCTGACCGATGGAATTGATTGAGTAGTCCCGTAAGAGATGGTGGTGTTTATCGTTCAAATGCCAGAGAGGATGAAAGCGCCTCACTCATTGTGACACGACGCGTCGAAGTCGGCTGACGGTGGGTTGTAGGCAGAAATAACAGCAGCAGCGCTACCACTTCATGAAAGGAAGCATTCAAATCGGCCTACATCCCTTGGTGGTGCGGTCGCGAAATCCTTATACCTATGGATTGTGTACAGGGGACACGCGCCCACCCTCCTGGCCTACCCCAGAGAAGATGCGGGGGCCTCTTCTAAGAGAATACACTGACAGGAATGAGATGCCCCGACGTCATCGAGTCTCCGCTCACTAACACAGTAGCTTTGGTCTTATTCTGGTCGCTTGCTGAAACGGATCAGGACCTGTCCCTCGCACGAGGACCCTTGGAGGGAGAAGAATCCCTAGTCCTCCTTGACTTATTCCTTTGTTTTTTCTTCTATTTAAGAGAGGAAGGCGGGGCTAGTCCGCTTCTCCTTCCCCGAAAGGTGCCCCAAGGATGGACGGACCAGCCTCGGACAGAGCCTTCTCCAGAATGGAGATTTTGCCAGGCAAATGCGGGGAGGGTCCCTCCTCTCCTTGTGAATCCTCAGAGGCCGGTGTCGCCTGAGGAGAAGTTGCGCAGGGGCAGTCTCGGCAACCAATCTTTGCTTTTCCAAATTTTCATCTCTACTCTGGGCAGGTTAATGGTTCGTGTTCGCACCTGTGCAGCCATAGAGAGAGTGCGATAGGATGGATATCTTTAATAAGGCGTAGTGATCCTTGACAGGAATGACAAGATTTGAAGATCTGTTGTGGCAGACCCAAAGACATTTAGTTGGCCTAGAGGCCAACAAGGCAGTGGAACCCTTCCCCATAAGCTGTAGAGCCTTATGCACCCGGGAAAGGCTACAGGGAGGTTGTCAGCCCATTACAAACAAGAAAGGAGTTAGTAGAGCAAAACCGATCTTCCTATTATTCACGCCCCAAACCCCAGGATCCCCTCAAGTCGCGGTTTCTTCCGACCTGCTGGCGTTAAAGGGCGGTTTATAGAGGTTCCAAAGCCTCTATTGTGACACGGTGGGAGGTAGCTGGTGGGGTCTTTAAACTTAGGCGAAGGGTTGAAGGATAGTCGTCGAGAAAAAAGTAGCGATGAGAGTGAGCGAGGAAGAAGCGCACCAACAACTTCCCTGGCTCCCAGTTTAATTCAACCTATTGATGGAGTTTCCTTATTTTGCACTCAGGAAAGGATATCTAGCTCCTCCAAGCTACTACCCTGCGAGGGGGAGGGGGGGAGGCGTCTCCACAATCGAAAAGGGATTATTTCTATTTAAATAAAAGAAAATGTGGACATCTCCCGCAGCAAACTTGTAAGATCTGAAAAGGAAGCGAAAATGTGTGGAAGATCTTTTTTTTTTCCTTTAGAGCCCATCTGGCGACTTGTGTGGAAGATACATAGCCACAGATCATCCTCCAGGCATTATGGCGTGGATAGCAAACAATCTTCCAAATGTCAGCTGCATTAAGCTGACACGTGCTACACCTAACACACCTTTGCGGGGTTTTACCCATTCTACACCCCACCCTCTCCCTGCGGAGACTTACTCCATAAAGATTTAAACAGCCATCATGGCGATATCAATGACACCCTTGACATACACTCCTTCCACCCATCTTTCAACCCGAATCGCATCCAATACATCCAACAATTTACCGCCCGCTTCATACAACCAGTCCTTCAAAGTTTATCCATGACTTTGATGCCCATTGGCCCCCTTTGTAGTGGGGTCAATGAAACTGGTATAAACAATTGTACAAATCCATCGTGAACATACTCATGAGAATATTCTTTCATCATTGTCGGCTATCATTTCACCCATAGGTTAAAATTAGTCACTTGCGACCCGTAGCTGACATAATGAAACGGTATTCTCACTGCATCACGGGGTGTACAAACATTCTAAGCGTTGGGGGGGGGGGGGAAGGGACGATTCGATGGTTTTAAGCGAGCAATATCAAAAACAGCTAAATCTCATCCACACACACGAGATAATAATACATCAGCCCCACAGATACACATGACGACCTCGAATAAGAGAGAGGGTGTGGAATAGAGTCTGACCGGCTTCGAAGTTGAACATGTGGTGGATGTCCAAATTCCAGCCGCCGATGTCCGATATGTCCATGGGGTATCCATACAAGCGGGCCGTTTCCACCTCCCACACCACCCAACTGCAGGTCAGGTACTCGTAGCCGACTGAAACCTCGGCTATTGTCTCTCCGTAGACCTGCAAGAGTTCAAACACAATTATTATTATTATCTGCAGTCCCATAGAGGGTAGGAGCACATCAACGCCATACATTATTATTACTTAAAACGAGGGACTTAAACCAACGAGGGCACCTTTACCGTAAAGTTCTCGAGGAGAGGCAAGTGGTGAGGTTAGAAGTGCAAATGTGCGGAAGGGACATAATGTAATGAGTAAACTATGTTGGCGAAATGGTTAGCGGGGCTGATGGCTTTTACAAGGGCCTCTGTTCGAACCCCACCGTATGGGGTGATTCAAAGACCCCTTAAAATATTAATCCCACACTGAGATAGACATCAAACAGTGGGATTCGAGGTTAAACCCATACGAAAATCAATGTCGTCAACCGCCTTCGCAAAAGGTGGGGTTAGCACGCATCCGCGCCCCTAGGGGCAAAATGACTCTTAAAAAGAGAAACGGGGAGATCTTTTACCTTCTGCTTGTAGACATTTCGCTTATTCCAGGTAAAGGTGAAATTGATGTTCGGATCTGCCTCAAACACCTTTTCGAAAACAGTCCCTTCAATGGACACCTGTTGAATACAAAATCCCGCATCATAAAACGCTTTCCCACAAAACAGGGTCGGTGGGCATTAACGCACTTCCGTTGTGTTCGCACAAACAAAACTTGAAAGAGCGCGGGGTTCCACCCAGGCTAAAAGCCCCTACTCGGGCGTTTACAGACTGGAGCAATAAAAATTCATCATTTTATGAAACATACATCATCATTAGTGGCCTGGAGAGAGATTTCCTTTTAAACAAACATGCCCGTCATCCAAACTGAAAATTTGTGGCACCGGGGTTCCTCAAGGCGCCATCTTCTTCCCTAACCATTTCATCCATGACAAGCCCCTCCCCAAACAGTCCACCTGTATATCTAAGCCGATGACCTCCCATCACACCCCAACTTTGCTATAAACGGACAGCCTCCAGATTCCTAGACACGCACGTACAAAACAATCAAAACCTGGTCACATTAAACAGAATGCGAACGTGCCACTCCTCCCAAATCAAGGCACCCTCTTAACCCTTATTACGAAACACACCACCACCCATAAATGCAGGGTTGCCACTGGGCAAAATATCAAATATAGAGCGCTTCCCCTTCAAATATAGAGAAGGAAACTGGAAAATATAGAGTAAATATATAGTAAAAGCTGGCATTATTAGATGTAAATCTATGATGTAATGCTAACTGTATTACATTGGTTGTTGGTTGTTTTATGGAATTTAGGCATAATGCCAAGCACTGGGGCAACTATAGCCATTCATCACTAAATAAATGAAGTCTGACATGACAAAACCTGCATTTAACAAGCATGACTATCAGTGGAGCCATTTTTCTCTCTCCCCTACAAACATTGCAACCTTCCAATAGAATGAAAGACTGCTTGGCCAGGGGGCCAGTAGACTGTGTACAGTTCACACTCAGAATATCCAGATATGAACATGCACTGTCTTCAGGCAATTTTTTTTTATTCTGAAGTTGAACATGCACTGTCTTCAGGCATTTTTTTTTTA
Organism: Ceratothoa steindachneri; assembly: GCA_963969495.1. Classification (NCBI taxonomy): domain Eukaryota; kingdom Metazoa; phylum Arthropoda; class Malacostraca; order Isopoda; family Cymothoidae; genus Ceratothoa; species Ceratothoa steindachneri. Next base: position 131,990,775 of record OZ018318.1, on the reverse strand, counting down.
TTCTGAAGTAATGTTCCAGAGAAAAATCTGGATCTGTATTCCATCTAACAAATCGAAGTATCAAACCAAAGTAAATATAATAACTCCTCTAAGCATTTGGTACTTTTATTTTAATTAATGTTTAATTATTAAAATGAAGCTAATATTTTTTGTCTCCATCGGTCTGAATATTCACACATAACTATAATAACAAGAACTTTACATTTTTATGCAGTCAATATAAACTATCAAGGAGACATCTACACTATAAATAAAGGTATTATTGTTTTGCTTAACTTTATAAATCTTGTAAAAAAAAGTTATGCCATTACATATACATGCTGATATTCACATGAATAAATATTAACCTTTCAACAGTGTATGTGCATGTCAATCAAACAGCAGCTCACAATGCCTCAGTCTGGTTTCATCACAGTGGGTATATATATTTTTTTTTAATCATAAACAATTTTACTAAGCCTGCTTATAAAATGAAAATAACTTACTTTATCAGGTATCGGAATACAAAAATATAAAGCTTAAAATTATAATTAGGATTTCTTACAAAATGTATACCTGAATTATATATTTAAAATTCTTTTATTTTATTTTGCTTTGCCTGACATTCTCTTCAGCAGCTCTCTTGAGTTTTTTGTACAATTCTTGTTTTTTCCCTACTCACTTTCTTTGTTGCTGCCTTGCTGGCAATTGCAGCTTCCTTTCCTTCTTTATCTGCCTCTTTTAGAAGCTGCTGGGCTTTTTTAACCATTTCCATAGCTTCTTTCCTTTTCTTCTCAGCTTCTACTTCCTTCTTTGATGCACAGGATGCTGAAACCTGAGCAAATTTAAATCTAACCTCTTGTCTTTTTCAGCTTGGATCATTTGAGTTGGCATGCTGATTTCTCCAGGAATTTCTTTAGCCTGTCCCTCTAATTTTCTCTCCATCTGTTGTTTCTTTTGTCTAGCTTCATATGTGTTGTGGGCCTCTCTACAGAAGGAGAGAAGGTTTTCTTCAAGTTCTATGTTGGTACAATTCTGATTTTTTTACACGGAGTAGCTCTTCACTGAGAGAATAGCATTCCATGTGTAACATTCCAAGTGTGCTCTCTCCTTTCTCATTATACTGGCCACTTCTGAAAATGATCGTTCAGTGTCTGCATTTCCATGGGCTAAAGCCAGACATGCTTTTGTCAAGTTTTCCAACAAAGGATACTTTGCCTGCCCTGTAGCAGACTTCCTCTGATGCACTTAACACTAAAACAGATCTATATTGGGTTTATGTTATGTAAGCTGACCTGCTGAATCAATTATTTCCCCAACATATGGATCAAGAGCAAACAGCTTCCACTCATCCATTACATCAACTATACTGTCAGGAGGAATAACAGTGGAGAGCTTTTGGGCAACCCTTCTCACGGCCTCCACAACATTGGCTTCTTTCCTAACTTCAAGGTGTAGAAAAATTAAATCTTCCAGTATCCGAGTATGGAATAGTAAATAATAAAGAAGCTTTTGAAAAGCTTTCACATAAAATGCACATGCCTTGCGGTGTATTTCCTCTTTGCTCTGATGAGAGATGTGACCCTTTTGCTTCATGGAGTTGTCTGGTACCAATACCCAGACTAAGAGTAGCATCTCGCAGTTGATTCTGGGACTCAGAGTATTTCAAATCAAGAAAATCTCTCCCTGTAACTATCTTTGCTAACACATCTCTTTATAAATTGTGAGGCAAGACATTTTGTGCATTCAATCATTTCATAGTAAAGACTATGGATCATTCATTGTTTGCTCACTCTGAAAATTTGTTTCAAAGCGAACGAATCCCTGAAGCTGATGATAAAGAAAATTAAGGTAGACAACTAATTCAGGTTTATTTAGAAAGTACAGAAGCCTTTTAAATCTTGGGCTGCTGCCTGAGAGATTTATTTTCCTTACCTTCACTTAGTGACTTGAAGAGGGCCTGGAGGCCTGGTAGTTGCTCCAAAACTCTTTCTGCAACAGGCAGAAGGCTGAGCCATCTTGTTTCCACATAACTAAGAATTTTATGCTGCTCAAAATCAAGAATAATTTGATATCCTTTGAAATCTTCAACTCCAGATGGATGATTTCGAAAGAAGTAGAATAAATCGAGTAAAAACTCTTCAATATCTTCACCAAATTCTTTTGTAGCAAACAGTGCTGCATTACTTATGTGATGGAGTGAACAACCTCCCATGCCAACATATGATTAGCATAGTGCTTAAGCCGTTTAAGCACACCACTGTTTTTCCTTCGCATTACATTTGGGTTATCTGATATCATCTGTATAAGGTTTACCCATGGGATGATGTCTTCTTCAAAACAATGGACAATAGCTTTTGGGATATCTTCAGTTCCTGCATGACCCAAGGTAACAGTTCTATAGGAATGAACACAAGCTCGGCCCTCTTCCTAATCAAACAACCGGACTAACATATTCATATATTTACATCCAAATTTCTTGTTGCTTTCATCAATCAAGAGAGAGAAATGGTGTGTCCTTAATTTCTTTATCAATTATTAGATATGTTGTTGCTTTACTTCTTTTCGACTGGAAGTGTTCAGAAACATTGCTATCCGGAAAAGCACGTTTCAAAAGTGGGTCAAGATAGTCTGCAAAAAGGAAAGGCAAATTATGTTCAACATACACAATAGAGAACAGCAGCTCTGCTTTGGTGGTTAAGTCTTTTAGGGTTTCATTGGAAGTCTTGGATGATGTGGGAACCATAAACATTTTCACTTGTTTAGCTGCCTTTTTATGTATTTCTGTCTTTGCATGCTGCAGAAGACCACCTTTCCCCAAATTGATGACAGAAATCCTTCGGTTGCACCACTTGCAACTTATGAACACCATTTCTCTAACAGATCATTACAATCCTTGCTACATTCCCAGTCTTTCTTATATTTCTGTTTGTGTTTTGATGCCATACTATCTAGAGAGCGCTTATTACTACATAGGATACCTAATCACCAAGTGGAATAACCAATTACCAAGTAGGATACCAAGCTCTAGAAATTTAAGACTAAAACAATTTCTTGAAAAGAAAAAAGGTAATTATGCTGAGAATGCATGATAAAAAAATGAATTATCGATTGATATACTGTTACAAATGGCATAGAATTAAGACAATGCAATAGGGGCTACAACTTGGAAATTCCACAAATAACAAAGTTATGAAAATGAAACTACAACAAAATCTGTGGAACAAAGGAACCCCAGCAGTGTCCCTCAGATGTGCTTCATTGGGACTGCTCTTACATGCGCTTACTTTTCTAATTAGGTAAAAATACAACTTTAAAAAGGGAGAGAGAAAATAGGATCACATTTGTAACATAGATAAACTTGAATATTTGACACACTTATTATTTGTATTATTGACTATATGGCAAAGTACCATTTATTTAAAGAATATAGAGTAATATACAGTGCGTCAGAGAAATATAGAGTGGGACCTCTAATATAGAGTAATATAGAGTGATTTAGAGGAACAGCTCAAATATAGAGAACTCTATATAATATAGAGTGATATGGCAACCCTGAAATGATACTCCACGGTTAACCTCTCCCACTCAGCTGCACCCCCACCTTACGGCAAACTTTAGTTAGCACACAACATTACCTCAGGGTTCACATCCAAATTCAACACCCTCACAAGCACCAATTTCAGACAAAAAACCAAAACGGTTTTATTCCTCGAATTCAAAACAAACAAAGGAGTACCACGCAGGAAATGGGGCCGGCAGGGCACACCATCCTCCGGGTTTCAGTCGCAGCAAGGTTGCCCAATATGCCTATGCTACTAAAGCCGACATTCCTTGGCGGGTGCGTAATATAGAAAAGAGGAAGAGAAAGATGGGAGATGAGGAAGAAAGGGTGGGAACAATGTAAATATAAACATACTGGTTACTCCAAAGGAACTAAGGGGAAGGGGGTGACCTCCCCCCCCACCCTAGCAGGGATGAATAGGTGCGTGGCTTAAAAAGAAAGTGGCGAAAAGGGTGGTAACATGTGAAATGTCTAGAAGGGATTTAGTTTTCGCGGAGCCGTGTTATGAAACTCCAGGTAGTCTCAATCTTTTTTGAGCCGGGAGGGCGCGCAGCAACTTCCAGGTGATACCAGGGAAAGCGAGATGAGGGGGAAACAACACAACAAGCCTTCTATGTTGAGGGGGTTATTCACAACACCGAAATCACGCATCACGAATTAGGGCTGGAAAAAAGCATATGCAGGGGCGTCATTCTCGAGTGCTGCCGGGTTTGACTGAAGAAAAACAAGGGAGCCACAAACCATAAACTTACCATTTATCACTCTCTACCTTTCTTTCCCTTCGTCTATCTGTCCTTGCGCTCTTTAGTTGTTTATCGAGTAACATCAGTGGTTACATACATATATCCTTTTGATAATTAAAAGAAAAATCCATAGAAAGTATCTAAAAGGAAGCAAAATGCAACCGATGTTTAATCAAGTCTGGTTGTAGGAAGCCAATATTTCCTTCACAAATGTACTCAAAGTACCGCAAAGGTTGGAAAAGGTTATACCTGTCACGCAAAGGGAATGTTGGTACTTAAGATCAGACAATAACTCCCGTGCCTCGATTCCTTTATCCAAACATGCTCCCGACATGTTTGAATTTTAGTAAGACTTTGCCCACTATAATTGTTGCTTAATCTGGTTGCTTCAACCCTACACCATGACTAGAAAAGATGCAATCACATCGAGACAACTTCTTACGGAAGATTCTTCGACGTCTGCTCTGTCCTCACCTTCAAATGAACCATAGATAGACTTTTGGGCACTTCACTCGTCGTAAGCTGGAGCAAAAGAGTCGAGAGGTACCCAGACACAGAACTTGAGAGATAAACCAGATTCAAGTCGCTGCCGGGGATTCTGAGTGATTCTTGGACCACCTGTGAAGAATACCAACAATTAGAACCTGATCATTCTCAGAAGCTTAAAATTTGGGCTATATTTCGAAAGTGGTGTCTCTTCACTTTTTAGTGAAGTTGAATACGCTGAAACCACCTTGGGGGGAAAAATGGTTACAGTCGAATCTGGAAGAATACAGAGTGAATAAAGAGTGTGAAAAATGGCATGAACAACAGGAGGGGTGGAAGAGTATAAGGTGTTCGTCAGTGTAAACTGGATGCAAATAAAATAAATTAAATACTCTACAACACCCAAAATCTTATTAGGGAAATATCAACTATTAACTCATTAAAATCAAGAATATCCCTTAGCAATTGACAGAGAACAAACGACAAGAGCAAGGAAAACATAAGAATAAGGCCACAGAAAAAAATTTGAGCCGAAAATTCTGAGGAATTTATGATTTCAAAAGACACCAACCAAATATAATAAAACTTCTCACTAAATAAGGAGGAAGTGGTACAGGAAAAGACGACAAAATACAGGATGCAAAATTGGGTGAATCACCTACCTAGAGGAGATAGGAGTAACAATCGTCCTTATAAAGGCTAGAGAATATGACTAGGTGAATTATTTAAATAATGTTGTACATAATGTTTAAGGAAACTGATGATATCAAATACAACTGGCGCGTCTGGCATTGGCCGAAGCATCAGTTGTACTCGTTCTCTTTCAAGATGGCAGACAAATAAGAATTATAGAACTGCCCACCAATCAGGTTCTAACGAGCAATACACAACATACTAAAATCAAGGGTTGCGTGCAATCGACCCAGGGAAGAGGCAAATTCACAAGAAATTAGAGCACACATGACTAAGATCATCAGCAGGCCATGGACAAATTATCGCAACGAACTAAAGAATACGATTTGCCTCTCTATAAGGCATTCATAGACTGTTAGGAAGCCTAAAGTTAACTCAGTACTAAAAGTACTATAGAAACATGGAGACAGTAAAATCTACTCCCACATATATAGTAATGCAGAAGTTTCATTTAAACTACATTTTTTTGAGAAGAAAAATACGAAGAGAAAAGGAGACCCGACATTGTTACAAGAAAGGATGAAAGATGAAGGAAAGAAATGCAAAATTGGACACCGTAAAGAGACATGCACACTGTATGAGGCGAGAGGACGAACGTAGCTTCACGTATTGGTGGATGGTGTAATGAGAGAAGTACAAAGGAAATCTGGTAAGAAAGAAGTGAGTTTGGAGAATGATACTGTTAATCACGTCTTGATATTTGAATCTGAGAGGGAATTGAAGTGAAAAAGGAGATTTTGACGTGACACAGGAACTCCAAACAAGCCGATCGAGAGGGCAGTGTAAAAAGTGTATGATACTGAGTGAGTTGCTTGAACCCCGGTTACTAAAACAATGAAGCTTCGGGTGGATAAATATCACGACCTAGTCAAGTAAAGAGGACGGTAGGGGTAGTCTCTCTACCTTCTACTTTGTCTTCTAAACAACGATGCACACAAAACTACACCATCAAAATTAACATAAAAAAAAATTAGAATACAAACTTATAAACCTATACAGCCTTAAACACCTACACAAGCTTACCCCCAAACTACATACCTAGTGTCTACCCTTTCACACAATTTCCCAATATTTTCATCTGCGGTGACTTCAATGCACACCACCCATCCTGACTTAGCTCCCCAAAAAGGAGAGGCACACAAATAGCAGAATAGCTACATACCCTAACAACACATCCAACCCCCCCCCCGCCGCCTCACATACACACCTAAAGGTGAACTTAACAGGATATAAAGCACTGCTCACCTCATCTGCACGGAACACCGACAATTCCGCGCCGGACAACTCAGTGTAAAGATATAAAATTATTAATTTTTGCGACAATTTATTGAAATACAAAAATTAAGAATGTAAAAAAAGGTATAAAATAATTTAAAAAAAACAACCAGTTAACAAACAAAGCTCAACCAACTAACAAACAAAGCTCAGCCAAGTAACAAACACAACGTGATAACCTTGGCGGTAAAAATGTAGTTTGTAGTTTAGGGAGATACTTGCGAAAAAGATCCTAGTCACGTGCCACATCCATCTGGAGCAGCAAAAAGAGCCAAGCATCTAAACTTAGACAGAAATCTGCTGCATCAAATGATGCTCCACGGCGCTTAATTCAAGAAAGTAGACTCAATCTGGCAGACGAAGCAACCGCTATTCTTCCTAAATACACGTCACTACAAAGAACTGTTCAGCGCCACAGAAAACTAGAAAACCCAATACAAGCACCTAGTAGCGTTAGTGAAATTCAAATTCCAGAGTGGTTAGCAAAAACACACAATGGAGAAATATTTCTAATGTTTGATTCAGCCTCAGCAGATCCAAATAGAATTTCTTTTTTCACACCAAAAAATATATGTATTATTGCAAAATAAAATACTACCTTCATTGGAAGAATTGCTAAATTATTTTGAGGATACGTGGATAGAGTTGTAAAAGACTTAACAAAAAACAATAACGCCCTAGAAGGATGGCATAGAGCTATCCAAATGTTTTAGGCCATTGTAATCCTACCGTTTATAAATTAATTGATTTTTAAGGTTAGAGCAGGACCGCAAGGAGAAATATTTGCTGCGTTTAGCGGTTGGTCAAATGGATAGGAAAACAGAACTAAATACTGCAGGACTTACGAGGCTATAAAGACTGGTTTCACGGTTCAATGAAATAGAAAATAAAATGGACTAACTTAGGGTAATCAGTTACTAGATTGAACTACAGAAATAAAGTCTATTAATTTTTATTATTTTATACCTTTTTTTACATTATTAATTTTTGTATTTTAATAAATTGTCGCAAAAACTAGTAATTTTATATCTTTACATAGTATACATACCCTCAGACCACCTTCGCATCATCATAACATTCCAAACCACCCACCCCAGACCAGCATCCTTCAAAACCACATATATAAAAAATCGTAAAACTACACAGCATATATACAAGATAAACTACAGAACTTGTCAATAAACAACTATCAAACATTGGACAAAACACTGCACTACATCACCAACACAATCCCCCAAGCAAGCCAAAAAATTAATTCCCTAAGGCCACAAAAGATCTTTCAACCCCAAATTCACTCAAGAAATAATAGAGCACTCACATCACTAACCTTATCTCAAAAAGACCATCTGAAAACTGGAGCCAATAAAGTGCAATAAATTCAACTTATTCGCACATGACATACCACAACCACAATCCCTAAAACTAACAGCTACGCAGGTGACATTTCAATCTCTGAACAGCACCCAAACAGTCCATATAGCAAGCAGAGCACTCCAACATTAAATAAACACAGTGGAACACTGGCTCACACAAAATGGCATGACAGCCTTAGCTAACAAATCAACCATTATACTATTCACACCCGACTACCACGAATCCAAACAAATACTCTAAAATCAGACTAAACGGACACCACATTCGCCTAAGCCCTAAACAAAACTTCCACTCTCCTGGGAATAACACCACCACAGCAACATGACATTTAAAACTCCAGCATCACAAACAGAGCCATAAAGAAAACCAACACCCTCAAAGCACTATCAAACATTACATTCGGACAACAGGAGACACACATTATACAAGCAATTCATGAGAACAATCTTCAACTACACAGCACCAGCATAGCACCCAACCTCGCCAAATCCCACGCAAATAAACAACAAACCGCTCCTAATAACGAACTCCCAGTCATCAGGGAATACACTCTTCGAACCACCACAACAAAAGTACTCCTAATGAACGTATCCAACACCTCAGGAGAGAACTGAATCCATCACACCCCAACGACCTAATGAACGTATCCAACACCTCAGGAGAGAACTGAATCCATCACACCCCAACGACCTAATGAACGTATCCAACACCTCAGGAGAGCACTGAATCCATCACACCCCAACGACCACAACAAAAATGTGAAGCCCTAGTAAAGTAGTTCCAACATCTGTTCAGCAACCTAACGCCACCCACACCGGGCCATTACCTTCACCCAAAGTTACCTGAATACTCTACAACTAAACAATATCATAAATCATAAATGCGCCCCCCCCCGCCAATAAACCAATCAGAGAAATCACTACACTGGACACAGAGTCACCTTGTGCCAAGTAAGGTCAGGCCCCTCCACCCAGGGTACATTCCACACTCATACCCATAGCATTCACTAACGCTATAATCGCCCCGAGACCTTCCGACTATTTAAAACCTTAGTCTGGTTCATCTGTACCACAATCATTCACGATAAATTCTGAATACTTAAAAGGTTGCACTTGTTCACAACTAAGAGAACCGTGCTCACCCACTCATTTATCTTTCTTACACGTCCTCTCAAACATTTTCAATACACCTTGCCTACAACACTCAAACACATCCCCTTGAAATTCTTGCCTTCGTTTCACTTTTATTTTCTTATCATTCTGACATTCATTTTTATTATTAAGCATCAGCAAATACGCCTACATTTTTTATCTCAGCTGCGTTTCACATCGTCATGCTACCCTACCACTAGTTCTACCACACCGATAACAGCCCTTGCACTACACACCAACACTTCCTTAAATTTGTTCCAATTTTGATTTATTTCCACCTGCAGACTAATTTAATTATCTCTACTTTCAACAACTTTTTACATTTGATTCTCTCTATCTTCCTCACAGCTTCACAGCCATTCACCAACCAAATCAACCTTACAATGCACCATCACTTAGTTAGGTAGTTTCATACTCATAGCTCTTACAGCTTTCACACCAAATACACCCTTCCTACATACTATTCTTCGTCATTAGGCAAAAATCCACCATGCTCTAACTTCTCCCCAACTCATGTATGTTTATGCCCATCCTTGCGCAGAAAGAACTTACTTGCCACTTTGAGCACAAAACCAAACCACCCTTTCTCCATTTTCTCTCTCTCCAGTCCTCTCTTCCTATCCTCTGACCTAAAAAAGTGAGTGGGTGAATGTCATGGTATGACGGTATATAAAAGTGGGGAGGGGGCAGCTTAGAATGGGGAAATCACTCACTTCCTTATGCAGTTGCTGCAGACCCAGGCTCAATTGGCTACAATGTCAGTCGCACGTCATAGATGAATATATGCGAGTAACCAACAAACAAAATGGACAAGGGCACTAAGGGTAGTCTTCCGAACACACAAAGATAATCCTGAGTTGGTTTGGATTGGGAATTGGAAAAGTGTCAACGCATTTACGTGATCTACCTCCTCTTTCCTATTCTTCCCCCCATCTTGTCCCACCCCACCTCATACCAACGGCTAGCCACGGGGCAGCGGCGGCTAAGATTACGAACTGGAAAATTCTCCTTCGTTCCTCACCCTTGCTTCTGTGAAGATGAGCGAAGAGTCTGGTGATGACCCGATTGCGTGGGGTAAGTAGTTGGTGATGACCTGAGGTCTCATCTTCTCATAATCATGTTCAAGACAGGGTTCACCCCACTGGGACATGGGATCTGTAAATAAATGACACCGAACTAAATTCCATTAATCTTTATCACTTTTACCAAGGGATCTTTGGCTGTATGAGGGCGCTTTTTGCCTGCACATGCGGTAAAAGGGGACTAAACCTGGATAACTGACGCCGGCCTGGGAAGCCGTGCACAATACGTAATGACGGTAATGGGCGGGGCTATTACAAACACCGTCCTATCAGGCTGGTTAATCCGGGTCAATGTGAATGGAATGTGGGAAAGAGGGAAATGATAGCTAATGTCATTAAAACAGGGAGATGATTGCTGTTAATATCTGGTGGAGTACTAATGGAGCGCAGATGTACGCTGCGCGCTGTTCAATTGTTTGTGGCGTGGCGTCATAGCCGTGCGGCCGGCGAGTGTGACGTCACAGCCGGTGGTGTAATGGAGGCCGGGTGCCCGCTCCGCCGCATTCGTTGTTCAGAGGAAAGCGTGTCTCGACCTTCTTAACAGTGGTAGCAGAGCTCTTACGTCATGGCCTCTGTTATGGAAGGTTTTAATACTGATGGGTGCTAAGCCGGTTGGAAAAAAGAAAAAGATATTGGTATTTGGTGCGAACTTATTGAATTGCCGAAAACTAAACGTGCGTTAGCAATTCATTTTTCCTTTAGTGTTGATGATTTAGAAAAGGATGGTGGTGTCGAAATCTTGTTGGCAAAACTAGATGGAATGTTGTTACCCGAAAAGAGTCGTCGCTAATTTACAGCTTTTTTGTAATTTGTACAATTTTCGTAGGTCGGAAAGTGTAAACATTAATCAGTTTGTGAAAAATAGAAAGTTGCCTTGAACTACACAAACAATTTGGACATCCCAACAGCTGAAAAATTTATAAAACTTCTAAGAAATGCGGGTATCAACAATACTGATCTTGAACGGGAAATTAATGATTTATCAAGCATTTGTGAAACGTGTGTTAAATTTAAAAGACCTGTTCCTAGACCAGTTGTATGTTTACTTATGGCGACGAGTTTTAATGATCGTCGACATGGCTACAAGATTTTGTACAACTAATCAAAAACAAAACTGCTTCAACAATCATTAAAGGTTTATTCATGTGTTGGATTAGTCTATTTGGTTCTCCCCAAAAGATCCTCACAGATACCGGGCGTAGTTTAATAATAATGAGATGAAAGCCCTTGGTGAAGCATTTAATATAAAGGTGATGACTACAGCAGCAGAGAGCCCGTGGAGTAACGCGACTTGTGAACGGCTCAATGCAGTCATTAGTAATGTAGTAAATAAAATTATGGCTGATTGTAGTCGTGATCTGGAGGCCGCGCTTGCCTGGGCAATTTCTGCACATAATGCTTTGTTGAATAATTCAGGATTTTCATTTAACCAACTAGCATTTGTCTTTAACCCTGCTATGCCTAATGTTATTTACAATAAAATTCCTGCACGCGAACCGGTGACGGCTTCCACTATTGTAAGAAAAAAATTGAATGCTGCAAACTCTGCCAGGCAGTAGTTTTTAAAAATCGAGTCAAACGAGCGACTGGATAGACTATTAATAAGCAATGTGCGTACTACCGATGTGGAAAATCTAAGTAATGGTGATGAAGTTTTCGATAAGCGTAATGACAATAACGAGTGGCACGGGCCCGGTGTTGTGATCGGACGCGACGGAAAGCAGGTGTTGGTTCGTCATGCTTGTCGCTTAACTCATGCTCCAGTGACACTACACCAGATGGTGTAGAGCAACAGCAATCTGGTAAAGAGGACTGCTATCCTCCTGTGGATGAGGAGGATGATCAAAGCCATGCCAGCGACGACGAGGGCAGTGATGAGGCTGCTAAAGTGCATCAGATGGCTGATGCTAATGGGAATCATTATGAAGATAGTTGCGTTGACATCGGTGGTAACTCTGCACCCCTAAATCAAAGTTGGATAGCGATTTCAAGGTGTGAGTTCAGCTACTGGTCACCTTGTATCTGGTAAGGTGATAAGTAGAGCGGGAAAAGCCACAAGTAACAAATATCATAATTGTTTCAACGTCAGATAGGATTCTGATGGTATTGTTGGTTGTAATGTTTAATAGTGATGATGTGATAGCATCGAAAGAAGCTGAAATGCAAAACTGGAGAAACAACAATATTTATGAAGAAGTTGAAAATGTTAGTCAAGATGTCGTATCAGTGAGGTGGGTGATAACTAAGAAAGTGCAAGATAATAATAAGGTTAAAAAAGCGAATTAGTAGCAGGTGGCTTTGAAGAGGACACTATTTCGTTGCGCAAGGATTCGCCTACGTGTTCCAGGGAAACAGTGCGTCAGGCTTTGTCTCTGGTATCTTCCAAGCAGTGGGAGTGTCACACTGTTGACGTACTACCTCAGTCGTCTGAACAAGCCCATGCTGGTTCTCCCCGACCATACTCCATTGCCGCTTAACGTCCTCACTCGGGCGTCCTCGAAGGATGTAACTGCCCTGATCTCACGCTCTAACAAATCTGGATACCCTAAGGACGTCTTTCCACCCAAACTAACTCCTCCACCAAATTCTCCCTGCTGCCCTCCCACTGATTCTTCATCTCTTTAACACTTCACTTGCCACAAGGGTGGTTCCCTCTTCCTTCAAACATGCCTCAATTCGTCCTATGCTTAAAAAAATACACCTCAACCCATCTGAACCATCTAGCTATCGCCCAATCTCACAGATCCTCGAGAGAGTGGTTTCTCTCGCCTTAATGACCACATTTCTAACTGCAATATCGATGAAATGTACAAGTCGGGGTTCAAAGCGAAGCACTCTGCTGAAACCGCTCTTCTTAATGTTTCAGACGGTTTACGTAGAGCAGCCGATAGGGGTTGTACGTCCATTCTAGTCCTCCTAGACACCTCCGCTGCTTTCGACACTATCGACCACACTGTCCTCCTTGATCGTCTTCACACTTTCCTTGGTGGTCTCTCGAGCACTGCACTTGATTGGTTCCGCTCATACCTCTCCTCCCGCACTCAGTCGTTCGCGCTCAATAACCTTTCCTCCGAGCCCACGCCCATTTATTTTGGGGTGCCTCAGGGCTCAATCCTTGGTCCCCTCCTCTTTTGCATCTACTTACTTCCTCTTGGCTCCCATCTTCGTGATTTGGGCCTGTCCTTCCACCTTTATGCTGATGACAGTCAGATATACCTTTCTTCATGCCCTCTATCCTTCTCTCAATCAATTACTAAGCTCCTTTCAGCCTACACCTCCATAAACGAATGGCTGTCTGACAACTTTCTCAAACTTAACCACGATAAAACAAGTTCCCCTTGTTGTACCGCTTCGATGGTGGAGAAATCTAAAGCTTTCTTCCCCTCCCTTAACCTTGGGGGAAACCAATGTCGCCTTCTCTGATACCGTCAGTAATCTTGGTGTTATTTTCGACGAGCAACTCTCGTTTAAACCGCACATCCATCGTATCTGTAAGTCTTCCCTCGGTTTCCTCCGCAACTTCTCACGCGTTCGATCCCATTTTGATCAACGAAGCCTTGAGACTGATATTCATGCCTTCGTCACCTCACGCTTAAACTACTGCAATTCGCTTCTAATGAATCTCCCTTCTACGTCACTTCGCCCCCTACAACTATTTCAAAACTATGCTACCCGGCTTCTCCTTCGCCGCCCCGGTTCTCTCCTTCGATGCCTCTGTTACAGGAGCTACACTGGTTACCTATTCGCTTCCGTACCCACTATAAAGTTCTTCTAATCACCTACAAGGCCCTAAACTTCGAGGCTCCACCTTATCTCCCGTCGTCAAACTCCTCGCTCCCCTCCTAAGCACTCCTTGTTATGTCCTCTGCTCGATGGGTGACCATTCCTTCTCAGTTTGTGCTCCTAGACTCTGGAATGCTCTTTCTACCGAAGTCCGATTCTCTCCCTCCCTTGCTACTTTTAAAAGTCTCCTGAAGACTCATCTCTTCAGAATTGCCATCTCTTCCCTGTAAACTTTCTCTACACTCGCTACACAACCTGCACTCTGGGAGAGCTAATAGCCCTGAAGGGCGCATTATAAATGCCTATTATTATTTGCAGGGCAATGTCATTGAATGTGAGCTTTACTTGCAACCTCCTCATAAATATTTGAATGTTAACTTGTGGAAATTAAAGAAGACAGTTTACGGTTTGTGTGATGCAGCCAGAGCTTGGTATTTAAGAGTGAAGGATGAATTATTGATGCTTAGTGTTCACATGTGTTCGTTAGATAATTCTTTGTTTTCGTGGTAGAATGGCAACAATTTTGAGGGCATAATTTGTGTCTACGTTGATGATTTTCTCTGGGCGGGAACTGCTGCATTTGAGGACGCTGTTGTTAAGAAATTGGCAACTTAGCGTCAGCATTATTCAAGTATGTTGGTTTGAACATCAACACGACTGCTCATCAGTTCCAGTATGCTTCAACTTTGACACCTGTCGGCATTAGTCGTCAGCGTGCTCTTTTTAAAACAAGTAGAAAAGAGTGAGTACAGAGTTTTGATCGGACAACTGAACTGGATCGCAACACATACCAGACCAGACATTACATTTGAAATGAGATTAGAATTTCCTAAGCTTAAGCCAATCGAAGACTGTTCTCTAAATGTTATTCGGATGCAGCCTTTGCTAATTTGGCTGATGGCGGTTCCCAAGGAGCGTTTATTGTATTCCTGGAGGATGATAGTGGTGCTCATTGTCCAATCTACTGGCAGACTAGGAAAATCCAGCGTGTTGTTAAGTCAACATTGTCTGCCAAGACCCTGGCTCTTCTTGAGTGCGCTGAAGCTGCAGTGTACATCACCAGTATCATTGTTGAAATATCTCGCTGCAGACAACAAGAGTGGTTGATGCTCTGTACTATTCTAAGAATGTTAATGATCGAAAACTAGAATTAATTTGACTGTTCTACGCGATATGCTGCTAGAAAGGATATAACATCGGTGATTTGGGTTGACACGTCACAACAACTAACAAACAGTGTCATCAAGCCGCTTTAACTGCAAACGAGATCAGGCAATGAAAACAAAAGACGAGTTGTGTTAATATCTGGCGGAGTAATAATAGAGCGCAGTTCAATTGTTTGTGGCGTGACGTCATAGCCGTCCGGCCAGAGAGTATGACGTCACAGCCGGTGATGCAATGGCGACCGGGTGCCCGCTCCGCTGCAGTCGTTGTTCAGAAGTAAGCGTTCGTGGAGGTTCTTAACAATTGCTAATGCTTGCGCTACGTGAGACCAACATGCAAGGGAATGAATAGTTTGTGTGGAATGGAGTGCTTTTGATTGAAGGGGGGAGCGGACATGATGAAATGGATGACTATGAATGTTTGAGATAAGTATTTGGTACTCCTAGAGAAAATGATAATGAGAGGGTGGTAGGGTTTTGTGCTGCAGCAAATTTAGTATATCAAACACGTTGTTTCAGCAGAAGGATGTGCATAAATACACATAGATAAGAGGGAGAGTGTAAGAGTATAATTTATCTGTTTCTAGTAAGAAAGAATTTGCGACGAGTGTATTTGAGGTGAAAGTTGCAAGGGGCATAAGCATGGTGCCCACAAGAATGTGGTGTGTAAGGTTAAAATGGTCAACCGATTCAGCTTCAAACCGAATTCCGTGACAAAAAAAAGCAATACTGGCGCTTACAGAGTGAGTTCATAAATATTTAGATGACCATAAGATTGTAGCATAAAATGGATGTACATGTATCCAGCCATGTTAGTATTTTGTCCCCCGCAGTATCCTCGGGCCATTCTTATTCCTTTGTTATGTGAATGCCTTTTCCACATGCCACAAAGCCTAGAGCATTAAAAATGCAAACGCATCGTAAATAATCACGGTTCATGAAATCAACGAAACGGCTAATAGAGTTCTCTCAGTTTAATGACAATAAATTATCTTTGAAAATCGCAAAGTGATCCTATATGATTTTAATAAAGGACAGAAATTCACCTAACCTACAGGTTAGTGCTAACCCACGTAAACAAATCGAAAATATAAAAATCATTGATATACACAATGACAATATCAACTTTCAGCATCATAGTAATTACATGCAAACCATACTCCATCCATATCTTAAGCAAAGTTAGGCACTCACACCTACAAATAAAAAGACCGCACCACTTACTTTGGTCTCGATCACTCCCACCTCTCGTACAGTGTGCCAGCGTTATCTAAATCCTATTCTCCTGTTACTTTCAAATGGAGATCTAGCGCTCGCGCCCTTTATTTCAGAGGCTCGAAATCTTATCCCTACCCGACCCTTTTATATATGACTTGTGAATACTTGTACAAAGCATTTTACTACTTTGACCCGCCCCCAATCGCTTAGTATTTTCGAGTCACGTGAGACCTGATTGTCTCTCAATCACAAACTACGAGGGGCGGTCAATAAGGTTTGCAATTCAGATATAAGGAAACGAGATATAAGGAAAAGTGTTTTATTATTTTTCAATATAACTACCCTCGACTTCATCGTCCCCAAACCGGCGTCCACGCAGTGAAGCCTTGAGCTGGCGGAATAAAAAGTAGTCGCTAGGGGCCAGATCTGGACTGTAGGGGAAATGGTTGAGCTCCTCGAATCCGCACTCACGCAGGGCAGCTTGTGCAACTCTGGCCTTGTGGACAGGGGCATTGTCGTGGTGGAGCAGGACACCGCGTATCAACTTGCCGCGCCGCTTCTGACGGATTCACTTCTTCAACCCAACCAGTTCCTCGGCGCTCGGCGTAATATTGGCTTGTGATGGTCGTTCCACGAGGAGCATAGTCCACCATCAACACTCCCTTAGAATCTCAGAAGATGCTGGCCATGATCTTCCCGGCTGAGGGTTGGGTCCGGAACTTGATGGGGGTCGGAGAGCCCCTGTGCTTCCAGGCCATGCTTTCGAGCTTGGTCTCGGGATCCCAGTGATGGACCCACGTTTCATCACCTGTCACTATGTGTGACTCGAATCCTGCCGGGTCTTGGTTGTACAGGAGCAGCAGCTCCTTCGAACTTTGACGACGTTGAAGTCGATCATGAAGCGTGAGGTTTCGTGAAGTTTCTAGGGACCCAACGGGCAGAGACCTTGGTCATGGCCAAATTGTCGTGGATGATGTTGATAACAGTTCCATGTGATATTCCAAGTTGTCGCTCGATTTCTTCGACCTTCACCCGTCGATTTTCGAGGATCATCCTCTCCACACGGGCCACATTGTCCTCGTTGGTCACGTCTGACGGGGGTCATCTTCAAGGGACTCACGACCATGGCGGAACTCCCTATTCCAGCGAGCAATGGTTGCATAGGAAGGGGCGGTGTCCGTGTACACTGCAACCATGCGTTCATGGATCTCTTTTGCATTCTTGCCTTCCTTGGTCAAAAATTTGATCACTGCGCGGTGCTCAACCTTCTCCATGGTTGAAAAATTTGTGACAGACGATCTGCGATCAGCTACTGCTTCTTAAATAGACGAGGCAGGAGTGTGCGGTTGCAGGTCCTGACTTGTCATAACTTGTCCTAACACCCCCACAAACAGCCATCCCCCTTCCTCTGTTTTGCCCTACCGATTCTCAAAACTTATTGACCGCCCCTCGTATTTACTTATAATTGCCAGGTGTTCTGTTACTTATGAAGGTATCAACGTTTGGGATGGACTACCAGCTAATCTGCATGCATTGACATCACTTAATAACTTCCCCCCCAAAATAATTACCAAATTCAGCATAAGTTTACCCACGCCAATCAACCTCCTAGCGGCAGGTCTCCCCTGCCCTAAACTCATCCAACTCTGCATTCGAATATATTTGTTCCTCTTCCCATTGTGGATTAACTTCAGTGAAGGTACAAACCTCAAACTCACTGCATCTTTATTGCTAATAGTTTGCTAACGGAATAATAATCCGATGAAAGCAAACTCATTTAGTTGAAAGCAATTTATAAAATATATAATACCGATGGGATGTGAAGTCTTGGCTTGGTTTTTGAGATACATCGTGATCGGGTCAAGGACAATAATTTTGTTCCATAGGACCGGTACCGTGACTTTGAGTGTCTCAAAATGCGCCCTTTGGAAGACCAGAGTTACGGCACCACCACCGTTGACAAGTACATCGAACCTGAGAAGAAAAAAGAGAATTAAATCAACAAAAAGCGGCCGTTTGTTTTTTGTAGTTTAAAGCGGAGATCCTCCACCAGGTATTAGTGGCGGGAAGGCAAACTACGTGTGTTAGAGGGGAGGGTAAAAAATAGCAGAGATTAACCAACCACGAGTGGCATTGTTGTTTCCTTCACACCTAGTTGGCCAAAGGGATAAATAAGCCATACAAAGAAATCGCGAAACACCAAAATATTGAAATTTGCATCAACAATGAATTTTGTTGCAAATAATTTATCAACACCAATAAACCTTGAACCAATTTATCAACTGAATCTTGCAACAATTCCAACACCTCAGCAACATTAGTGAATACAGCAATTTAACAACACCAATGAATCTCTCGTTTGCAATAAGGCATTAAACTGACCATCCTTGTTTCCTGGTGGCAGTCAAACCGTACTTCAACTCGCTGTCGACACTTGTCCTCACCCCAACGATACCTTGTCCTTCTGGGGTCACAACTTGACCTCGAATGACCGAGACCCTCCTGCAAAGTGAATGCATTGCAAATAGGATGAAAAACGACAGTGGCGGCGATTCTGAATCATGCAATAAAAATGAAAAAGTGAAAAATGTGCGAAATTAAAAAATAAAGTGATAAATGCACCGATACGTAACACAATCTGCAACGAAAACATTAGAATGTAACAAAATAGGCACTGACTAATGGATAAAGGGGCATGTTAAAGGCAGGGGGAGGGATATATCAAGACAATTCAATTCAATAAACTAATGCAAAATTTGACATGACGTAAGCATTTTTTTCTAAAAAATTCTTGATTCGATTCACCGAAACGTATTAGATTAAAAAGTTTGGACCAAAAAAAGAAAAAAGAAAACGAAGTAGGCCGATTGTCAAAACTCAATTACCGAGATCAAATGAGGAGAGTCAAAATATTAAATAAAAGGAATGTTTTTTTTATACAAACAATTAAATTGGATGGAATTTCTGTAAATCACGAGGGACAGATTTTGCCCTAACTCCTAAAATTAAAACAATCCTGAAAATGTTTTTAAAAAGTGTAGGCATAAATATAACTATAAAAAGACAATTTGAGACCTCGTAATATCTTTTAAAGCATCATAAAATAATGAACTATTGTAAACTTAAATGTTGCCCTAAGTCCCTAACAAAACAAGCAATTTCTATCAATTACCAAGAGCTTCGAGTAGCTTATACTTTAAAGAAAAGCTAACAACCGATGACCAACTCCATAAAAAATCCCCGCGAACATAAACCCGACTCTCTGAATGAAACGAAAAATACCTTTCTCTGACTATCATATTTACATCTCGTATTGGGTAAACCAGCCTTATAATTAAAGGATTAAAAAAAGATTGAGGGGAATACAATTCGAAAAAATGCCTAAATGAAATTTGAAAAAACAATTCAACGACTTTTGTAAACCATTACAAACCACGAAGCATCGCTCTGAACAGTACATAAAAAGCAGCCAAATTACAAAGAAAGCTAGACGGCCATTGGTAAATTCTCTCCTGCATGCATTTCTCTTCTCTTATTCACTACTTTACCCAAGAAACAACAAAGAATACAGAGCAAGATTACATAAACACTTGACAGCGTAAGGAAGAAAAACTAGAGAACAAAGACGTATATATTAGCAATAATAGCAAATAGTATATAACATTAATAATAATATTAATAGCTCTAATGTTCGAGTTTAAACAAGGTGGATTACTGAAGTAGTCTTCTGGCATTTGGTGGGAGATGAGGGAAAGCGAGGTTTCGCTGTAGGAAGAAGAGAAGGATGAGAAGGATTCATGCGAATGGACAGAGGGGAAAAGGTAAGGTTGACAACATACATTTAGACGAGGACAAGTTTAAAGCGTAAAAATAAAGGGGGAGCGAAGGAATTTCTTCACAGATACTAGGGGGAACAAAAACGCTTATTTTTTTATATTCTTTTGTATAAAAGTTGATTTGTTTTATGTGTACCGGTTGAACTAGATTGAGTTGGATTTGAGTGCATTAAATAGTGGAAAGAAATTGTACAGCTCAAAATAATAGTTTGTCTAAAGTGCCAAGACATCTCACTTAAAATTTTTAATGAGTTGAATTGGATCAAACACAGGATTCAATCCAATTGGTATAAAAAAAGACATACGGCGCGTAGAAAGCCAGTTTCTAACCAAAATTGAAACACCCAGCTTCCCCCACCCTCAACGACTTTGCTTAGCAGATTTTAAGGAAATGTTGCTGACTAGTACAATGTCTACCAGTGTTTCGACATAATTTTTTGCTTCAGACAAAATGCATTAAAGAAAATTGGTACTAGAAGGCAAATCTGTTTGTTCTTAAAGAAACCATAGGGCAGCTACATTTTTAATCAATTCCTACATTCGCATTTTAATCTAAAGTCGACGTTGAGGCTGTCTTGGTGTTTTTTTTTTTTATTTATTTTTTAAAAGTTTGATTCTGAATTCTATTGTTTTGGTGTTTATGAATGTTGTGATCAGTTAGTTGATTGTCTACTTTTGACTGAAATCAATGAGAAACAATAATAAATTTGCCATATAAGAATATTCATTGTCAAATTACTCTAGAAATAACTAAGCATATAAAATCGGTTGACTTAAGCAAAAAATGGAAGTAAATAAAAAAATGGAATTCGGGGGCAAGACTGTCTGGAGGCGCACTGTTCTTTACTTACCCCGGTTGGAAGGAGCTCCAAAACTGACTACAATATGGCAATATACAGACAGTGGCATTTTGATTTGTTGGTGATGGCGTTGCAGAGAGATGGGACGATACAGTACATCATTGTACAACATGTACATTGTAGTACAGTACGGATAGCGATACAGATGCGAACGTGGACAGACAGGACGCCAGACACAGGGAAAGACATGAGGACACGCGGACATTAGAGCGGGAATGCCATACTACATCGGTGTGGTCGGGTACATTCATGCCCATTGTTCGTTAATTAAGCTTCCCAAGACACGGGCCTTTTTTATTTATCTTTGCGTTCATTCATAGCATCGCTGGAGTTCACAACTGATAGGCCGATAGTAATAAAATAGTATTGGTAAAATTGTGCATAAAAATCGAACAAGCAAGAAAGCGATAATCAATCAAATTTAGACCATAAAACTCCACGCATAAAAAAAGACCAGGTCGACGATGCTACGCGCCTTGAAACAAGTTTGAACTAAAAAAAAAACACCATTGGCATAATGTACACCAACCGATGTACAAATGTACACTGAATCGCGCGACAAATTACAAAGTTTAATCAATACTTCTTTCAATAATATAGAAAAAGAAAGGAAAAAATAATATAATAAAGACAGGCTTTCCCTAATTAAGAGAGAGAGAGAGAGAGAAAGAGAGAGAACATCCAGAATGTTAAAATTAGTACGATTCAAATGCACTGTAGTAAGTATGCAAATTAGAACAATTTATATCAATCTATTAAACCAATTAAAAGCATTATCTAATTAAGGCTACCCTCACCAGTCACGCATACTTCCCTAGTCCCATGCAATCGCTCAGACGTGGTTTGTTTAGTTAGGTGCGAGATTTAGGGAGAAAATGAGGAACCCATCCACTCAATCATACACAGAAAACACGCACACACGGACGCTGGTGTTTTGAAGGCAAAAAAAATAAAATAAAAATCCTGAAGTTACTCAAAATTTATGTTTCAAACCGCCGGCTAAAATTAAAATTACCGAAAACTGATAACACGAGCACACACACTTACCAATACAATCATAAATGTATATACACGCATACACACCGATATATCCCCTCGCAATGAGCGTTAAATCCAGCTTTAATCAAATTTCTGAAACGCTACATACCCATGTCATTCGAAAGCGATATCCCCAAATCTAGTCGGCATCCAAACGAAAAGACCGCCTTTATAATCAACGCTTTACCGAGAAAAACAAACTGAAGTCGATCTTGGGTATAAACGGAACTTAAAAATCATACTCAATTAGAACTTCGTGGCCACAGCGGGAACTATTTTATTACGCCCGATATTTAATCTACCCATTGCTTGTATCAACACAATATGTAACATGCGTCCACGATAGAAACTAAACTAGAGCAATTAAAGGGGAGAAATGGAATACTTAAGAGAATTTAAACACAAATATTATGAGAACAGGATAATAGCTGCAAAATACTTGAAACACACAACACTTATGTAGCGTTAAGAAATAGGTTTAAAACGTGATTTTCATCTCTTAGGCTGAAAGGGGATTTGGGTGTTAACAAAAATATTTCTACTTCACATATGCCTCAAGTCAGGAATTAATGATAAAATAACTCAGGACTAAAAAAATAATAGATTTACGGCTTATAACGCGATACATCTGTGACGTATAAGGGCTAGATTTGAGACGTACCCAGAAGTCCCTTTAGGCAAGATGCGCAAAAACCAGAAATGGACAGTTAGCCCACACCCACCTACACCACGGCACTGACTACCCATCTGTCCATTATTAAATCAAATCCTAAACGATAAGGGCACCCTCGATCTTCAAAAGAGGAAAAACTTAGCTCGGCACAATGAAAGAGTGAAGCAATTGACACACTATACCGCATTCATTGGCAATCACACTCATGAGTAGGAGGGTGACACTAAGGAGTTACACTTCCTAACTCATAATCCCAAAGTTATCCCTAAACTAATCAAACTAAGGCAATGATAGCACGGTGGATGATGATGGGGGAAAGAGGACGTGTGAGGTTGGCGAAAGAAAGATAATGGAGAAGAGCGCCAGTACCTCTCGGTAAAGTCTTCCTTCTTGGCGAAGTTCTGAACGTTTCGGTCCTCGATAATGAACTTGACCTTCTGGTAGAAGGAGGCGGTGACGGCGGGGGGCTGCTTGCGAAGGAGGACGTCTACGGGGTCTGAGGACACCATGCACATCACGTGATCCCGGCACTCGTCCGTGGCGCAGCATTCAGAGTCGTTGCAGTCCACCAAAGTGTCTGCGAGGGAAGAGGGGTGTGGGGGTGGGGTCACATAGGCAGAACACGGGGATGACTCAGAAAACGAGAGGGCTTCTATGAAGGAGGAATTTCCTTTATTTATATAAATGTAAAGCGAAAACCAACGGGCGCATCCCGCGGACAGTTTGTCAGGAGAAATCCGTGAAGAGAGTGGGGTCGCGAGGACCCACCAGATGTCAGCTGCGGCATACCCGGCCGTGCTAGATCTACCACGCCCTTGCAGGGGTGCAAAATGGGGTCGAGAGGCCGTGCCATTACTCGAGGTTTCCGGTGTAGGAGGGGAGGGGAGGGGCTCAAATTGCTAGGTCCTTATCAAGTCCCGAGTTTTTCCTACATGCCCACACACAGTTCAAATCCATTCCAAGGATGGGAACGGAGTTGAAATGGGGAAGGGGGGGAGCTTACCTCCGTCGTTGTCTTTATTATCGTGGCACTGGGTCTCAAGTGCCACCGAGCAGTCGTCGCCCATCCAACCGGCAGAGCAGGAGCACCGGTACTCACCGTTCTCAGTCGTACAAATGCCGTTGCCAGAGCAACCGTTGATGCACCCAGCTGCAACAAAGACCACAGTCATCTTAGACGAGGACAAAGAAGTGAATACTATGAATCGAATACCAAAAGCGAGGCCGAAGAAGTGGGAGTACAAAGAAGTAAGGATAAAGAATTGAGAACCCAATACAAAGAAAGAACTGAGTACAAGGAACGCAATACAAAAAATATCTGAGTACAAAGACCGTCGATTTTTAAGACATCTGGCGACTGTCACCAATAGCATAATTCGCTATGTTAAAAACAAAAAAAACAATAAGAAAAATACCTAACCCCCCAAAAAAACAAATAAACGAAAATAAACAAAGGCACATTGTGGAAGGTTTCGTCCAAAAGTTAATAGCTGACAGTCCGGTGCAGTGGATTAAGTCAAACTTTCGCAATTCACGGTCGGCTGAAGATGAGTAAAACTAGTATCCGTAGTGAAACTTTGAGGAAACAAAGTAAAAATAAAATAAGGAGCTATCCCTATCAGTACCCCAAGTGCTAAGCGTCACGGAACGAAGAATGTACATGGCGTGGGTAAAAAGATCCTAAGGCAGCGGATATGCGACTCCACCACTTCCAGACAAATCCCGGTGTCCGTGCATGAAGCGAAAGCGAAAGCGCAACACAACTCACTCAGCATGAACCTAACGTTGAAGGGTTCTCCGCCTATGGAGGTAAAGCCCGGTCGGAGACCTTTAGCGAAATCACGACCTGTATTGCATGCGGGCGGAATATCATCCTTGCTAGATAATGTAATGAAAGCGGTTGCGAAAGACGCGGGGTCAGAGATTGCTGTCCCGTTCTCCTGGAGAACATGAGGGGGTTCCAGCGAGAACTTGCCGCGAATCTTTTTGACTCGCCTCCACACCTCTGCAAGAGAGTTCTTCACATTGGTTGAAGACACGTATGCCCACCAAGAAGAGCGGCAGGCGAATGTCAACACATACGAGAACTTAACCAGAGCTCGAAGAAATTCTCAGGGGTGAGATGTTTCAGGTGGCGTTGAGAGCCCATGTAGGCTTATCGCTTCGCTCTCAGGGCCGTCTGACACTCGGTTGACTAGAAGTTCTAGAGGTAAATGTTCGGAAAATGACCGGCCTCTATTTTGTGGATAATTCCTAATTAGTTTTGCTTAAAAACAGGGTTTTTAAGCAAAGGAGCAGCCCGCGCAAGTTGAGAATGTTTTGCCTCGGGTCAGACTGGATCATGAAGGGCTTGAGACAAGAAAAATTAGTGACTACAGCTTGGAACGATATTATCTTCCATTTTGAGTGACGCCTTGTTCAGGCAGCAGTCCGCCATGACTGGTAAGAAGATCTATGTACAACATTATAGCGTGAAGAAGCATTTGCCCAAGGTTTGGGAACTTGTCTCAAGCTAATTTGAGGCTGTTGATTAACAATATATAACTGAAAATTACCTTCGGTTGGCCGTTCTAGGAATAGTAGTTAGGCCAACTGCGATTGGGTTGCCAGAGAACTCAACAGCTTCCTCAACCGATCTAAATTCCTCGACGAGGACAGAGAAAAACGGTCATGTAGCAAGCCCCCCCCCCCCCACTGAGATAAGCACCAGAAGGTAAGAATCACTATAAAAACGAGGATCAATGAACGATGGTCCGGACATCTTCTATCTTGATAAAGACATCGACACCAATATATTCAAGTGTCACGAAGCAGCAACCGGGAGGAGTCAAACCTGGGTGTCACAACTTTGGCTGACTGACAGACACAACTGGACCATATACCACTAGGAACCAGACAACTCAATACAGATACACAACGTTCTAAACACAAGACAATCTCTGGAGAGGAGGAGTGGTGGATCAGTGGGAAAACCCCGTACAGTCGGCGGAGTTCATAGAGGCCGATGGGCTCTGGAATGAAAGTCTGGCCAGGGCAAATTTAAGGAAAAGTGAACGCGACGGGAACTTACGGATGGTGCAGTATTTCCCATTCCACCCTTGAACGCAG
This sequence comes from Ceratothoa steindachneri, assembly GCA_963969495.1. Classification (NCBI taxonomy): domain Eukaryota; kingdom Metazoa; phylum Arthropoda; class Malacostraca; order Isopoda; family Cymothoidae; genus Ceratothoa; species Ceratothoa steindachneri. Next base: position 131,964,748 of record OZ018318.1, on the reverse strand, counting down.
AGGCAAGTGCCATTGTGGCACTGACCGTGGAGAGAACAACGGGGGTCGCAGCCCTTCTCTTCACACCGAGGACCCATCCATCCTTCATCACAAGCACACGCCCCGGAGTCGCAGGCACCGTGGACGCAATCCAGTGTGCACCTCGCTGATGGAGATTCGAGGATAAATTAAAAACAACGAGGGTTGAGGAATTAAAAATGGGTGCATGGTACAAATCCGAGTAAAGTGCTTGGAACACTGGGGAAAGGTGCACAATTCTCCAGGGCACAGGTACATTGAACACTTAGTCCCATGAAATAATACCACCTTTAAAACTCACCCCCATTCTAATACGTAACTCCAACCTTACAGAAAAAACTCCATTTTAGCATCCTATCAAACTGCCCCCACCCCCTCTCCAAAAAACAAACTATCGCCTTTTACTTTACGGATGGGTTTAACGCCCTATTTCCCTTGTAGTAGAGTCCATGCAGTAAATCTGAACAAGACCGACTTACCGACTGAGCAATCTGGTCCAGTCCAGTAGTCATTGCAGATGCAGGAAGAGGTTTCGAGGTTGTACTGGCCGTTGCCCGAACAGTCGGGGAGGCAGGTAAAGACCTTCTCGTCGATGTGAGTGCAATTGTGTCCAGTCCAGCCAGCGCGGCATATGCAAACCCCTTCGATGCACCATCCATGATTCCCGCAGGAGGGATCCTTACAGTCCACTGAAAGGGGCATTACATTTAAGTACGATCCCCAAAAGATTCCTCACCCTGCCTATAACGGACTTCAGGAATTACTCCTAATGAACTTAGCGACTGCTTGCATTGGTCTTTGTGTAATACCTCTAATGTGTTAAGTAGGTAATACTTGGTCTGGTAATACACACTGTGATATCGACCCTTCTGCAATAAGAATCCAATGATTGCCGGGTCCAGTTCTTCCTCCTCCTAAGTTCGTTCGGTGCACTTTTGTTTAGTGATTCCTGGCCAGGATTTCCCCACTAATTTCAGCGTGTCTATACAGTCACGACACTCTTCTCTCTCTCTCTCTCACACAGACACACAAGTATGCACGCGTCTTATGTATAATTGTTTTTATTATATCCACTTTTTTATTTATTTATTGCAACCCTATAACTAACATAATTGACTTCATGTAGTACTTGCATTGGGCTTTGAGCATACTTCGAGCGGACTTGATGCAATGTCTGATGAACTTTATGGAATACCTCTAAGAAACTTCATACACGGCTTGAATTAGGCTTCGGGAGGTAATGCTTAATGAAACTTAGGAACGGCCTACATTGCACTTCAATCATAGCTCTTAATGAGCTTTATTTAGGCACTGCTTGGATTGGACTCCATGCAAAAGATTTCAACCTCTACATGAAAAGGAGAATGCCACATTTCTGAGGGAAAGTGCCTACAAAGATAAAGGAAAAATAGGGGATTCGCTTAGAATGAACTCGATAATATCCTAGAACCCTCAAGTTTGCTCTTTGGATTCACCACATACCTTGATCGCAATTCCTTCCCTTCCATCCTGGCAGACAGAGACACGTGCCTTCTATGCAGGTGCCATGTCCGTGGCAGTCTGGCACTTCGCAGTCTTCTTCGGGAATGTCGCACTCTTGACCCTTCCACCCCTCGTGACAGTGGCACAGGCCCCCGCCATAGATGCCATGGGCACTACATAAAACCGGGCACACACCTGGGCAATGAATGGTTTCATATAACAAATAATGGCAAAGGGAACAAGGAAGGCACGATTAGTGCCACATATATATACAACACACCAAACTTCATGAAATTTACAGAATAGATGTGTATTAATGTAAAAGTTTTGTGCACAACAAAGCAGTAAACTTGAAATTAATGAAAAGAGGGGTGAAAAAAAGTATTTGTACAAATTGATATTTGGTGATTAAATCTTGGTTGCGTAAAACCTTGGTTGGCTTTCACCGTCAGCAATGATTTCCTGCCCTTCTTCACTAGTGCGCTGCATCATTTCTTTGGTATTTCGGCCCATTCTTCTTTGCAAATTACCTCCAATTCTTTGATGTTCTTGGAACCCTTCAAATGAATCTTGCTCTTCAATGTTGGCCACAAGATTTGTTTTGGTTTCAAATCTGGCGACTGACTTGGTCACTCTAGAACATTTACATTGTTTTTACGGAACCATTTGCGAGTAGCTTTCGCAGTATGCTTGGGATCATTATCTTGTTGAAAGATCCAAGTTTCTCTACAGAAACGAACAGATGTTCTTCCAAAATGTCGCTGCTGGTTACGAATTTATGGCCCCATCTATGATGTGGATAGTTAGTTAGTTAGTCAACGCCAATCCTTCCATAATACTGGAAGGATGTCCGACCGGATAAAGAAATCTATATAAGGTCAGTATGACAATCGCTGTTCGGCCCGAGGGCCCCAGGGGCCGGTCCTCTTTAGGGGAAAGGTGCCAGGAAGTAGTGTTATTGCCGGTAGCCTTAGATAAGAAGCACCCCACACCATGATGCTACCTCCCCAAAACTTCACGGTAGAGATGGTGTTTTTAGGATCGTAGGCACTGCCGTCTTTCCTACAGGTAGGACGGCGAGCATTACGGCCAAACAATTATATTTTTGTCTCATCTGACCACAAGACATTATCCCAGAACTCAGCAGATTTCTCCAAATGCTCACGTGTGAACTTCAATCTTTCAGCTCTGTCTCTCTTCAGCAGCAGAGGTGTCTTCCTTGGCCTGCGAGACTTAAAATCATGCCAGTACAGTTCATTACTGATGGTTCGCTTTGTGACCGACGTTCCTGCCGTCAGTAGGCCATCTTGAATTTCCTTACCGGTCTTCATAGTTGCAGCTCTACCTTCGAGAATTACACAAGAAGCTTTTGGGGAAATCTTCCGAGGAGCACCTGCACGTTGAAGGTTGTCGATGGTTTCCACCTTTTTCCACTTCAGAATGATTGAACCAATGGTACTGAAAGGTATTTTGAGCTGCTCGGATATCTTCCGGTAGTTCAGCCCATCAGTATAGAGCTTCAGGATCACCTTTTCTGGTCATTGGAGAGTTCTTTATTCTTCTCCATGATAACGTCTTTACTGCGGGAACGTCGACTGCTGAATGGCATTCCAATCTTTCCTGAGATCTTGTTGATTGCTGTATATATTATTGAAACTCTCTAGAAGCTTCTTTGCACCGTCACAGCTAATAATATGTCTCTAATGTGCTTTTAAAAATGAATTTCGTTAGGTTTATGTTTCTGACGAATACTTTTTTCATCCCTGTTTTCATTAATTTCAAGTTTATTGAATGTCAATTTTGTTTCATGCATTTTAGTGCACAAAACTTTTAACTTTACATTAATATACATCTATTGTGTAAATGTCATGAATTTTGATGGTGTACGAATACTTATTTCCCCCCACTATATATATGCCTTCAAGTATTTGGAATCTACCATGTCAGCAGATGAAAATGAGGATAAGGAAGTAACCAGAAGGATCCAAGCGGGATGGAAGAGTTGGAAGGATGTATCAGGGATTCTGTGTGACAGGAAAATGCCAGTGAAATTAAAGGGAAAAGAATACAAAACTGTTGTAAGACTAACTATAACGTATGGAGCAGAGGCATTACCTGTAAAGAAGAGTAATGAGAAGAGGCTGGAAGTAGCAGAAATGAGGATGCTGCGATGGATGTGTGTTGTGAGGAGGAAAGACAGAATCACAAATACAAGGATCAGATGAACAACAAAGGTGGCGGAGATTTCGAAGAAGACACAGAAGGCAAAACTTAGATGGTATGGACACATAATGAGGAAGGATGGAGAGAGTGACGAGAGAAGAGTTTTGGAGATGGAAGTACAGGGAAGGAGGAGGAGAGGAAGTCCCAATATTAGATGGAGAGACTCCATACAAGCTGACATGAGGGAGAAGGGACTGGAGACTAACATGGCAGGAGACAGAAACAGGTGGAAACGGCTCATCAAAAACAGCGACCCCATATAAAGACAGGCTAATAAGCTGACGACGAAGAAGATATATATAAACAATGAGAAATGGGATATTAATTATATGCTTAGGACTAAGAAGAGAAAAGTAACGAGGGCATTTTCATCATAAAATTATTGAAATTAGTCAAAGGGAAGCTAGACATAGTGTTTGAGTAGTCCAAAGAGGGGCGCTATGGAGAGGAGAAGAAAGGAGTACACAGGACCGCCCAAAAAGATCAGAAAAATTGAAGTGTACATTTATTTTAATAGACCACCCATTTGGCGGCAACCACCAAGGGCATAAATCTACCCCCCACCCCCCCGCATATGATTAAGATATTTTGTTAAATAGAACTAAAAAAAAAGCATGCTCCAGCGTGGGAGGGAGAACCGGCTAGCTCCGTCGCTCGAGCATGCACTGAAGACCAAAAAAATGTTAAATAAAATGGAGGAGGCCAGTTTCTTCCAAAAATTGGGAGTCCCTGAACCCATCCCGCGTAGAAGAGAGAAGCGGTAGCGCACACGGGTAACGTGCACGAAGATCCCCAGACTGGTCACTCAACAAGGATGCGCCCAAAAGTCTGGAGGACAACGCTGGCGTCGCAGTAAGGTGCGGGCGAGCGTTCCGTCAAATGGCGGTGTGATCCGCAGTGTGCTCAATTCGAAGAATTCCCGGGAAAGAGGTGACTACCATGGTCCTAAACCACCTCCCACTCCAAATAAGGCAGTACCCAGAGAACACAGGGACAAATCAAAACAAGAAAATGAACCGGTTCTGAAAGTGATGCATAAACACATCCACATTAAGGACACCTATCTACAGAGCTGCCGTTTAAATCCACGTGGATGATGAAGGGCCTCGTTACAAATGCTATGGCCAGGGGCAATTTCACCCCTTCCAAGTCAGCTGATGGTGGAATGTGGGCAAAAATAAAGGTATATCTACTTCCACTTCCTGAAGGAAGGTAATCACGGCGAGTAGATGAACGGAGCTATCATGCTGAGTGTAAATTGCGCATCCTCCTGTCCGACCTCAATCCACTGGTGGTGAGTCGCAGTCGCCTCCGATGACTTAATGAGGGAGGTATGGGTCGCCATGCGACTCTTTCACTCCCTCCGCTTCGGAACTTTTGGTGGGCGCAGCTGATTTCGAACCAGGATCCCTCGTCCAGAGTCGCCCGATCCAGCCTCGGATGGGGACCTGGGAGAGGTGGTTCGGTTCCCTTAGTCCTGTCCTTATGGGGGAGACAGCTTAAAAATCTTCCAAGACGGTCTCGTGACCAGCTTCGAGGAACTTTGCATAAGAGTATGATGACGAGGTGGAGACGTGAGGACGCTTTGCCTTACGGAAAAGTGTTACACAGGGGGAGGGGGAGGTCTAGTTTTAGCTGGCACTAGCCATGAGGTCGTGAGGCCGCGAGCTTGGGAGAGAGAAGATGGTTAGAAACGGTGCGTCCAATTCATCAGTGCAGCGAATAACTAGAGAGTTTGAGGCTAGCGTAGGCCAACCTTAGGCTACCATGCACCAATTTTGGAAACCTTGGATTTTCTATGGCAAAAGTTATGATAGATGTTTGAAGGAAATACCAGGCGTTCTGATCTTTTTGGACGGCACGGTAGATTACAATGCAATTTCCCTACAAACCCCACAATGACTTGAAATCATGACGTTCACACTCACTTTTGGAGCAGTCCTCTCCGACCCATCCCTGGACACATTCACAGTGTCCGATGAAGCAGGAACCGTGGCCGGAACAGCCATTTAGACAGGCGGACTGCAGCTCATGCGCTTCCTCCAGAACCAGGGACACCTGAAATAGAAATGGTCGGGGTTTCTACAGTTCATAAAGGGGTGTTATGAGCGTTATCAGGCATTGTGCCAAAAAGATTCACCGATATATTGTGATTCTCTGCTTATGGAGCTGTAGGGAAGTTAATCTCATAATGGGGAAGTGGAACTTAGCAGATCTACCTGCAGGCGTTGGGAAACGAAGGGGGTGAAATCTCCCAGATGTCTGCTGCAGCAGGGGCGTCAATGCTACATTTGACACCCCTTTTCGGGGAGGGGGGTAGGAGTTAGCTATCTAAAACTTAAGTGTCCGCATAAATGGGTATTTAAAATTTAAAATGTGAACGGCAAAAGTGGGCATTTCAAAATTAAAAACCTCCTTGCTTCCTCACGGAGTTGACATTTAATTTTTGAACCACAATCTCCCCACGTGAAGGGTATTTAAGATTTAGAATCCCCATCTCCCCCCACAATGTAGGTATTTAAAGTTTTTAACCACCCTCTCCACACAAGGTGAGTATTTACAATTTAAACCACTTCTCCCATTCTCACTTAAAGACCACCACTCACCTGATTAATGGCGAGGCCGTCGTTGTAGATGTACAAGTACCACTTGCCCGTGTTGAGGAACTCGACCACACTAATGTTCCTCAACCTCTCGGTCAGGTACCGCTTCGACCTCGAACTGCTCGCGTTCACGGAGGGTGAAGTGGGGTCCTCCTCGAAGTGATTACTCAAGTTATCCGGCGCGAACTGTTCGTCGTACACCTCGCCCTCATCCAACTCATGCCACGAGGCGCCATCCTCGTGGAGGTCACCCTTTGAGTTACCTTCCTCGAAGTAGTGGGGCTGTGAGGGGGGAGGGGTAGTCAAAGGTGGTGAAAAATCGATACTCCCATTAAGGGGTCTTAGTTATTTTTTATTAGAGGGCAGGATGAACTGTGTAATCCGATGGGGGAGGGGGGGGGAAGCAAGAAAGAACATGGGGTGATGTTGGGGTCAGAGAGGCAAGATGTGGTTATCCAGAAGTCCGGGAATGTGTGGAGGGGTAAAAGGGGCAGATATCCTTTCGGGAGATGGATATCAAGGATGAGAATGATACAATCTACCATCCCCAAATGCTAGAGCCCAGGGATTGTAGTCCCTACCCTGGAGGACCAAGTTCGTCCAGAGAACACCCCGAGGGATCTCGAAACTTACTAGAACTCCCCTTGGCGGGATGTAATCCAATCAAGGCCTTTTCGATTCGGTTCGAAACAGGATGGGGGGGGGGACATGAAGGAGAAAAACTATAGGAAGAAGAGAGAAAGTGGTTGAAATATGAGAGACGTCCGCCCCAATTATTGGGGTTCGGAACCGCTGAGAGCCAACCACTAACCTGTCTGGATTCTCTCTTCATTCGACCGCGCTGACCAGTGCCGATAAACTGGACGAAATCGTACTGGGTGATCGAGGGTGCCACGTTCCGTCGACCAAACAGTGCCATCTGCGCACTCCGCGGCACACTCAGGTTGAAGCTGCAAAAACAAACGGCCATCACTTTCGATCCTCTGAATCGAGGGTTCATTGAGCCATACCCCTCCCCTACCCTACCCTTGGGGTATTCAGGCTCGCCAATGTTTGAAAGAGGAAGGGTGGCGTAATTAATTCTCCGTCATATTATAAAAGAGATAATAAGAGAAAATTTTTAACGACCTGCGAGTTATCAGTGACATTAGCCAGCGCATTCAGTCAAGCCCGAGATATTTCGGGGGATCTTCATATGCCTGGCATTCATTTGGATAATTGCACAGCTACAAACTTAAAAGATATATATTTTTTTAAGTCGACCCAATAGGGCCCTTTTCCGGGTGAAACGTTGTGAATGGATCCCTACGGATCCCTTCAAATAGAGTAAAATGCCGCACGAAGTCTCGGCTCCGTGAATCCCTCCATGCTCACCGCACGCAAACAACACATGAACATAAATGCTCTGAATGGAGAAAATTAAGAAGAGAAAAGTTAAAAGGCAGTAAAAGCACATTTGCTCTGTCTGAAAAATTAAAATGGGTCATTACTGAGAGCCTGCACTACCCATTTGAGTCCCATCTACCCCCAAGGAGCAATTATGGCCGGACTCGAGACCAAAGAATCACCTCAGGGAAAAGGAGGAAGCTCCCAGTGGGCAATTAGAGTTATCACTAGGGCAGTAAAAAGTTGATCTAAAATTTGTAAAAAGTTTACTTTATTTTCAATGACTGATATGAACGAAGCTTTACTTATTTATTCTAGCGTTGGCTGATTGTGCTACATAATAAAGTATTTTCCAATATTTTCCGGCAGAAAGTTGCGGTCTCTATTTAATGTCAGACGCTGTTGTTGTCTGACATTTAAGGAAATAAGCATAAATTGTTGGTGATATTTCAAGCATAGGGAGTTCAACTATCTCACACATTTTCCTTAAGTCTTCTTCCAATGTACTGCTTGATCTCACAAGATCGTCATCAAAGTTAATGGTAGTAAGAGTCTCATATGCCTCTTTAATTGTGAAATCAGTTGCTTCCATACTAGGCACCAAGCGAGCAATATGACTGTAATTCATTTTAATGGAAAGTAGTTGCGTTGGTAGGTTTTTCTTAGACATACTATATTTGGCCTTCTGAACGATAATTCCATCACCTTCAAAATTCTCAACAATGCATTTGACGCTTGGAAAATTGTCTGCATAATAGAAAGCAGTGTTTAGCCAACTTGCCTAACGTGTTAAAATTGGTTCTGGGGGAGTACCAATTTCTTGAAACAAAGTCTTCCTTGATACCTTGACGCATGCAATTAGAGCATCGACTTCACTATAAAATGATATTATATGCATTGCAAAATAATGTAACAGATGTGCAACACATGTTACAATTTACATGGAAAAGTCTTTCTGAAAAGTTTCTTGATTGTTGCTCCAGCCGACACCATATAACGGACGAGCTGCATCAGATAGAAGTAAGCAGAAATTTTCTCTTGCTATCTCAAATTATTTTAGGGTATCATCAATCTTGTGTATGACATTTTGCGCATTAACAGATCCGACAAGAACATCAATAATTCCCGCAAGTATATTCAAATATTTAGAGCCTTTTACTTTACTTTCGTCAACGACGAGGAAAATTAGTTTTCCCGTTAGTAATTGTTTTATCCTAGCTGATTCACTCTCGGCCATTTTCATGGATATTGATCTACAAGTTGTCACACTGGGGACTGCTACACTCAAATCAGAGAATAATTGTTTTATATGAGGATGGCACAATTTATGAAGGGGTATGTCGGTTGACAAAAATGTAGTCACTAGCTTTTCAGTAAAATCTGAAGACTTAAGCTTTTCCAGTTTCAACACGTTTAGGTAGGCCGCGCTGGTGTGTTTAAGTCGAACGATGTTTCTCCACGAAAACAACAAGTTTGACAATAAAGTTCATTTTTCCCTGAACAAATTAATTCATTGGGGTATTTTTCATTTACAGCACGCACTTTAGAAATAGATGGCATCCTAACTTTAGGCATGTCTATATATATAATTCAAAACTGCCAAAAAGACCACCAAAAAACAAGCACAAACGCGCACAATTGCGGTTAAACAACAACTGGAAAAGGCAGGAGTTGCTAAATGGTAGGTCACCAGTTTCCAATTAGTAGGCGAAAAGTTACCAGATATATTTCTATCCTATATTTGTTACTTTCTTGACAAAAAGAGTTTTGTGACCTGACGTGTAAAAGTTGTTTTTGTCGACCTATTAACTTTGTTACTATACCCCCTAAGGCACTTTTAATGTAGAGGAAAGTAAAAGACAAGCTGACTTTATTGACTTTTAACTTTCTTATTTATCACTGTTCGAGAATGATGGCTCATTTCGTGAAATTACTCCATGGTCCCATTCATACAATTCTTAAATTTTCCTCGCCTTGTTAGGTTAATGAACCTATTTTGAAGGCCAGATGAATCCTCCACTAAAAACCGACACAAGAAAAGGAGTTGAATGAACATGAAAGGTCCAGGGACACTTTGTTTTCATAGCGCCCTGCTGGCGAGTGCCACCAAGTCGCCGTAATTAATTTTAGTCTACATTAAAAATAAAACAATAAACGGACTAGACAAAAAAAAGGTTGACTCACCTCTCTTAGGGACGAGAGCACACGACCAACACCAAAGAGTAAGATAGAAAGGAGGTGGCCAGTCTCCTCCAGCAAGTCCATGTGCATGAGCTCATCCTGAGCGCAAGGAACAAGCGATAACGAATCCTGCTCATCCCTGCACTGGGACAGGTAACTTGCGCGAGAATCTCTCGGACTGGGACATTCAACAAGAATGTAGCGAACAGTTTGGAGGACTTCGCAGTAAAGTGCTACATCAAATGGCGGTGCGTCACGCGAGTGTGCCCAATTCGAAGACGACAGATATGACCTGAAGCCACCGCGGCATATGACGGGGAGGGGGAGGGGGGTCAAGGGACACAGGTACGCAACTTTAAGTTTACATCGGGAGTCTCCCATCTTCTTTGCCATAGCTCGGAAGGCTGATCTGATTGCTGTCATGTCTGCGGGGACTGGACTACCAGAATAGCTTTCATGTGTGAATAGTGAAGCTGGTCTGGTAGTCCAGTCCCCGCAGACACTATGAAACCATCATCACCCGCAACCTCTAAATGTCCAGGAACCCAGCATAAGATATCCGCCCAGTTCACAGCAACCGTGGCGTCACGCATACCAGTGTGCTAGATCTCATCCACTTTCCACAATTCACGCTTGGTTGCGGATGCGTATAACTAGCATCCGCAGCCAAGCTTTGAGAGAAAAAAGGAAGGCCGTAGCTAGGCTGTACACCGAGTAGGACCCCAGGTACAAGAGACCCTAAAACTGTGAATATAGGCCTCCCACCTAAGGCGTCAGTCAAAAACAAGACTAGATGAAACTGTGCGAATCCAACATTTCCAGGAGAACCCCCTTTAGGAACAATTCCGAGGAGGGTGGAGCCATGGATGGCAGAAATGCACTACCTTAGTTTTGGCCAAGTAAAAACGAAACCTGTGCGCCCCGGAATAGTCAGAGATAGGGTCCAATGCCTGTTGGAGTCGACGCTAAAGTTGGCATCTGGTCCGCACCAGAAGGGATCGAAAGGTCATCCTCGTAGAACGTAGCGAGAACATTTTCAGGCAACACCGAGGTGATAACGTTGGTGGTCAGAAAGAGTGTAACACTGAGGACACGTTATTGCGGGACGCCCTCATAATGCTCCATTGGGCCGGAGATGGCACACCCCTAACGGTACAGGAAAATGACGATCTGACAGAAATTCAGAGATAAAGATTGGTAGGCGTCCCCTCGCCCCAATCGTGTGGAGTATCTATGATAAGGTATCACCATGCGGTATCATAGCCCTTCTCCAAACCAAAAAAACACCATGGCGTAGCGCTGTCTACGAAGGAAGGCCTCGCATTTACCAATATTTCCTTCAACTTGAACACACAGAGGAGGTTATAAAAATTTGACGCAAACAGTCCGGGGTTAGAGTCATATCTCCTGTTTGCGAATAACGAGCACAGTAGCCCTTCGCCTGGCCAGGCGGCTTCGTAGGCGGTAGCCTTTCTTTTTGAGGGTTCCGCGCACCAGAGTCGCCTGGTCCAGACTTGGGTCAAGGCGTGGGGGCCGAAGCTCCCTCGGTGCTGTCCTCCGATCGTGGGACAACTTTAGGAGAACCACGAAGATGGTTTCACGATCATGTTCGGGGGGGATTTGCTCCGTGTGAGATTAACGACTCAGTGGAGGCGCGCGGCCCTTTCCCCATACGGGAAACGGTCACACGGTGAGAGGGGAGGGGCTGGTTTATGCCTAGTCTGGATCTCAGGCCTTTATACTGCTGCCAGCTCTACCAGGGGAGCGTCCGGGTAGTAGAACCCAATGAAGGGTTCCGAAGCGACCGTACTGGTAAACCTGAACAGGTCAGGATCAGAGGGTGCCTGGGTAATTTGTGAGACATAGGACAACCCAGGTTGCACTGGGCGCGACAGAACCAGGTCGGGTCGCAGCCTGAATGACCAGAAGAGATAAACACCACATTGCATCGATGAAGTAGGGTGTGGCTCTCTGCAATTGTCACCTTTGGCCGTACATCGTGTACGGTCTTAGAGTAACTTACACAGACTTTGCATATCTGCACGAGCGATTCGTATGGCTGAAGTGCTGGCAGTAGTACATTTCCAAGAGGATAGGACTTGTCTAACCCAACTGGACGCAATGCTGGAGTGGGGTCACCCCACTTGGATATATCTCGCGTGAGGTCAAGTCGCAATTGAACTTCTACTTCTCAGCTGTATTATGGACCGCTACCACACGGCGGGGGAGGCTATAAAATTCCCACAGCATGCAACAGCCTCCATCCCTTCTAACCTGGTCCATCAGAAGGCGCGACCCCTCTTAAAAGTGGAAACGTCGGTGGGGCCTACATCACAGGCTACCGTAGGATCTCAAAGGACTTCTCCCTGAATCTCCTAAAAAGAGGTCGGAGGGAGTAGAGATGTCGTCCTCTGCTCCGCCGGGGGAGCAATTCACAACAACAAGATCATGTCGCGATCCTCGGATCCACGAGGTGTCTGCGAAAGGCCTAAGGGGCAAAAGCTTCTCTTACCCCTATAAGGGGGTTGAAGTGGTTCACCTACCCCTCATCCGTGTATGTGAGGGGAGAGGCGTCATCTGCCTCGCCCTGGTCTTTGGGATCCCCTAAGAAAGAGAAGGGTAACCCGCCGGTCCACTAATAGCCAACAATCGTGAGGTCGCCTTTCACTAGTGCAGTGGAGTGGAGTGGGAGACACTGTATTGGAAGTCCTACCTGATGGCTCTATAAAAGGGTTTGAAGATTGAAAGGAAGAGCAGTGAAAAGCACGCTTTAGAGTTATGCTGGGTGTGAACGCTGGTTGAGAGGATAGATAGATAAATGAACGATTGAGAAAAAGGTTTAATATGGTTTTGAAGAAAGTTGTGACAAAGAAAATTCTGAAGTGATATGGGCATGGAAGAGAATAGTTCAGAAATAGAAGTGAGGAGAATATACGAGAAGGGTGCATGGAAGTGATGGATGGAAGACTGTAAAAGGTGGATTGATAAGAGCTGGCCAAAGAGCAAGTAGATGATATCGTGTATGCATGGAAGAGGTTTGCGAGGGTGTGTGTTATGGCCCTTCTGCCCAAGGATGGACTCTGTCTGGACGAGATGATACAGCGCAACTTTATAATTGTTAGGGAATCCTCCCCCCCCCCCTCTCAGGTCTGATCTTCCTTTCCCGGTCTCCTCGGGAGGTCTTGAGGTGGTCGAGACAGGAAGAGGATAGAGTGAGCTGGAAAGTGTTTTTAGGTGGCACGGGCGGCAGTCGGGGTAGTTTCGTGATCTAGTATTATGCGGGTAAAGTGGGTAGGTATATGTTTTATGTTATGGGTTTGGTGGGGTTGGGGAGAGGTAAGCTAATAATTGGGTTTAGTGGGGGCAGGGATGGTTTTGGAGGATCTGGGGGAGGGAGTTGGAGTGGAGTGGAGGGGCACGGCAGTTTACTGAAGAATTGTGTTCCTATCATGTTTAGGTGGTCCTCAATTGGGAAATTTTTGTTTCAACGTGGTGGCGGTGTAGTGGGGTGTTTTTATACTCTCGTTACGATACAGAGGCCACTCTTTGTTCATATGGTCAATGCCCAGGCTGGGATGCGCAGTCAGTGTCGTGTGGATTGAAATGTGTTTCTTTATGTTGTTCGAAGTGGATGTTTATTAGTGTTCTGAGGATGATGAGTGTGGGCATGGCATTCAGGGTAGTTTGAGCGAATGTCGTGCGTGGATCGAGGGTGACAGCCCTGGAGTACAACGTGTGGGTGGTAGTATAATTGTTTTGCATCAAGGGTAAATTTGACACTGTGTTTAGTGTGAACGAGTTTTGGACGAGTTGTAGATAACTCCTTAGGTTTCCGGAGGCTGTGGGTACGGAGATGGATCGGGATGTGATGGATAAGCCATCCACTTACGAGAGGCGGTCAATAAGTTTTGCGAATCGGTAGGGCAAAACAGAGGAAGCAGTAGCTGATCGCAGATCGTCTGTCACAAATTTTTCAACCATGGAGAAGGTTGAGCACCGCGCACTGATCAAATTTTTGACCAAAGAAGGCGAGAATGCAAAAGAGATCCATGAACGCATGGTTGCAGTGTACACCGACACCGCCCCTTCCTATGCAACCATTGCTCGCTGGAATAGGGAGTTCCGGCATGGTTGTGAGTCCCTTGAAGATGACCCCCGTCCAGGACACCCGTCAGACGTGACCAACGAGAACAATGTGGCCCGTGTGGAGAGGATGGTCCTCGAAAATCGACGGGTGAAGGTCGAAGAAATCGAGCGAGAACTTGGAATATCACATGGAAGTGTTATTAACATCATCCACGACAATTTAGCCATGACCAAGGTCTCTGCTCGTTGGGCCCCTAGAAACCTCACGCCCCAAGATCGACTTCAACGTCCACAAGGCCAGAGTTGCACAAGCTGCCCGGCGCGAGTGCGGATTCGAGGAGCTCCTAGCGACTAATTTTTATTCCGCCAGCTCAAGGCTGCAATGCGTGGACGCCGGTTTGGGCACGATGAAGATGTCCAGCTCGCCGTCCAGGAGTGGGTTGAACAGCAGTCGGGAGATTTCTGGTTGTCGGGAATTCGAAGCCTCAGGGACAAGTAGCGCAAGTGCATTGAAGTCGAGGATAGTTATATTGAAAAATAATAAAACACTTTTCCTCATATCTCGTTTCCTTATATCCGAATTGCAAAACTTAATGACAGCTCCTCGTATATGTTTAGACAGACTGTTGGGGCTAATGTGTGTGTGTGGGGGGGGGGGATATTCTGTCATATATGAAAAAGTTGAAGAGGGCGGTGGAGAAGATGGTAGCTTAGGAGGCTCCGTTGGGAGCCTTTTGCACTGGCTATATCTGTTGATGAGAAGGCCTTGCTGATGATGCCTATTGCGGCCATGACTGTGGGTTGTGGGGCGGTGTTGGTTGAAGTCCTGTAAGATGTGTTGATACGGGTGTGAATGTGGAAACTCCGTTGGGTGTGTGGGAGGGTGTAATGGGTTTGATTCTGATGAGGATTAGTTTTTCTAGACATGGGTTGGAGGAGCAGGATCGGTCTGTAGGAGGTAGGGAGGTTCGGGTAAGTTTCCTTGCCTAGAACATGCATTTGTTTTATTAACTGAAAAAATCAATAATACAACCTAGTCTGTGGGATTGATTGAGTTAGCAAAGCAAAGGAAATTATCCTACAAGGACAATTTTCCCTAATGGGGAATTTCCCCAGTTTTCCTAGGGAGAGAGAGCCTGTTGAACAACTTTGGGTCTACCGTGAGTGCATGAAGATACATATCCCGAAGGTGCTTACCGCATGAATCCCGGTTGCTTCACCATGAACTGCAGATTCCAGTAACCTTGCGGATCAATCCTCCTGGAGTACCTCTTGTTAAACACCTGGAGATGCGTTAGTTCGGCCGTGTCTTCCGAATCTCGCCGAGGGACTAGATCGTGTTTGGCAGTGGACACTGGGATTGTGAAGGCTGAGGAAAATATACGATTTACTTTTCCCTCGGCTGATAACACCACCATGATGCGTTGTAGAAGGGTAAATAATTATGACCACACCTTTTACCCGAAATGCTCAGCTACGCATGACCAAGAATCCATTCTGTAGAATAATCCCATGAATGTTGTTTAATGTCCTTCCTTTAATGCATTGGGGTTGTATCAGCGTCCGACTTTATTTAGGCGGTCTCACTTCCCCTATTTTCTAATTTCTCTTTTTATTTTTCACCTATCCTATGTCATTCACACAAGCCTACACCTAGTGTCTGTCCACGACAGATGATACCACTACTACTAATAATACTTTTTACCTATGGACTAAACGTAGTAAATAGTTAGGGCCAGATGGTTTATCCTAAAAGTCCTTTGGTATGCGCCTCTTAGATGGCATAGTGGTATATAAGACCAAGAAAATGAGCCCTGACTGATTGTCTCAAAATCCGTGAGTTACACAAATTGCAACAACTTCAGAACTGCTCGAAGAGGGCCTTTTTTTAAAATGGTCGCAGTAGGTTATTAATTTTATGAATTTGGTACGTAGGGGCAATTTCATTTAAATGTATAAATAATAGAAACATATCAAAATAGCACTGAACTCAATCTCTATGAGGAAAAGAAAACAGACGATAAAATTCTGTTTGGAAATTTAAAAATGAGAGATTGGTAGCTGGGCGGTCTGCGAGAGATGAGACTCTCCCCTAACTCGAATAAAGCACGATCTCACCTGGAGTGGGGTATTCCGTAGGGGGTTCGGTATGGCTCCCTGCTGCCATCACTTTGGCCGCATCTTCCACCAGAATACACCCCTTCGCTCGAGAATCCAACCTTGCATACGAAGCTAAAAAACGAAACACAATCGGGATTAAGACCACTATTTCAAATTAACTCCAGAATCCTTCCAACACCCACTGAACCCCCCGCCTGTGGAAGGAACCCACTGTGACAACTCACCCGCAAAGAAAGTGAGAAGGGCAGTGAGAACAGTACACAAGAGCAGTAAGACTATGGCTGCGCATCGCCATGACAACCGCTCATGCCACGTCTTTCCGAGTCGCAGCTTCCCACTGGCGAAGGACGCCCGGGAGCCTACCGCCAGATTGTTTCGGCGGGAGGGGCTCCCCAGGGCCCTCGCCGTGCAGTTCAGGACCCCAACGTCTTTCTGGGACCCAAACGTGTTGATCAAGTGACTGAAACGGAGAAGCGATCGATTAGCTTAAGCGAATTGGCTGGGCGAGGGCGGGCCGCCAGAGCCTCGGGGGAGTGGATTCCCGCATCCGCCAGTGACTGCGCTCACACCGCGTGCCGCCCCAACGGCTTTCCTATTGAAAAATCCCCCCCTCCCCACCTCCACAACTCACCAGCAATTGGGTGGTCTCTCATTAAAATTGCCCATCGGGGCGAATCAACTAATTAAACTTCTTTTCTCCGCTTACCAATTTTCCGCGCGGACGCGTTCCTGAAACGAGCCGGGAAGGTCCGTTGGTTCAAGCGCGCGAGGGGCCGCAGCCCTAAACTAGGGGTAAGGAACACAAACAAGGAAGACACCACATTCGAACACAATGTGTCCAACTTCGAAGGGGGACAACGAACTCAAAACCGCGATATATGGCTGCCACTCTCAAAAGACCAACGAGGGAATCTTTACTCATTGCCAATGGGAGTAGACAAAAGGGATTGCGATAAAAAAAAAACAACTAGAAATGCTGAGGCAGTGGTGAACTTTGAAAATGAGCTCCTCCCCTAAATTTGACAATCAATACCGTACAACACATATCTCAGGAGGAGACCTATGCGTCGGTGAAGTCCAAACCACGACCAGTATTTCAAGGTGGGGACACAATACCTCAAGCTATATAAATATACTGACCTAGGTTGTGCGAAGTCCGCGGGAATGCAGTCCCTGGTGGGGGAGGGGCCGAATATAGGGTGCCCCATGGGGGACTTCCGTCCCATAGTGCCAACGTAGCGCGGACTGGACCCGCTCATCAGATATTCTGCAAAATAAAGTCCCCGTATTAGACCCCTGATAGAACCCCCGCCCGCTTAGGTCCGAATCCCTGGACCCCCACAACATCCAGGTTCTGAAATGCCAATATCTGCCATTGAGACCCCACCACCACACAGCCACTGCAAGACGGGATTTAACTTCTTTTCTTGAAAAGCTTAACGCCATCCTTCAGCCAAGTTTTAGTCTATCAAAGGTGGTCGACTTTTATATTTATAGGGAGAAATTTCTAAAGAAAGTGGTCAAGTTAGAGTGAAAGAAATATAGCCGCAGATCCTCCTACGAGTGTTGAGGGGGAAGGGGGGCACAAAATGCTCAAATGTCAGCTGCGGCACCCATGCGACACCTGCCAACTCACTTAATGGATCTGATAGCAGCATCACAGAAGGTTCTCAGGAGAACGAGAGAAGTGGGTAGGGATAATGCAGGGGGGGGGGTAAAGGGGGGAGAGGACGATAATAAGGGATAAGTTGAAATTTGTTTGGCGCCACTTTTGGCAACTGGCATCAAGGGCATAATTTTTTTTTATACTATGCTAAATTAAAAAAACAAAACAAAAAAGGAAAGCCGAAACAAAAGGAAAGCAAGAAGGTGGCACCTCACCCGGCAACGGAGCGCGGCGACATTCAATAAGAATGTGCCGAATAGTCTCGGACAGCGGTTTCCAACCTTTCTATGATAGCCGTCGAACCCCAATTGATATCAGAAGCAGCCGTCGAACCCCAATATAATATAATTTACGTATAAATACATAATTACGTGGAAAACACTTCAAAATTAAGCAAGATTGTCATTTAACCTAATTTAATCGAAATAAGACAAAAATTAGAAAATAAATACATTTTACCGTTAAAAGTTTAATGGGAAATTTGAGCATCGCATAATTCTTTAATATTGGAACGTTTAGTTGACAAGGCAACTCTCATTTCTTCATTCTTTGTCTGCAATCTTTCTCTTTTCGTTGTTTTTATGTTGCACAATGCAGAGAAGCTACTTTCAAAGTACTTTCAAGTGTCGTTAGATTTTATTTAATTGTTTGAAATACAACATATTTCTTTTGCAATTTAGGCATTTTACAAATTTCTTGGTCACTCCTGCGACACCCGTAGTTGGATTTCGGGGCACCCCGGATGAAAACCACTGGTCTGCGTGGGACAACGCAATCGTCGCAATAAGGTGCGGACGAGCGCTATATCTAATGGCAGAGTGTGCCCCAATTCGAAGAGGAGAGAAAGCGAGCTGAAGCAGTCGTCTACGGGAACGCGCGGAGTGATGGAACGCAAGTTAAAATTCCCAGGGACCGCCTCATATCTATTTTTGCCACGCAGCCCGGAGGGCTGACCCGATTCCTGTCATGTAGTCGGTGTGTAGAAGAGCGAAACGCTGGTCTGGTCACACAATCATAACAGACACTTTGGCGCCCTCATTCGACGCAATGCCTAGATGTCCAGGGAGACAGCAGAAGATAATCTCGAAATTCCCCTGGCTCGCGGCCACCGTGGCATCACTGATACCCCGAAGTAGTGGATGCGAAGATTCTAAGGCCCCTCAAAGTAGTCGGGTGACTTTGTGAGTCGTCATGATCCTGTCTCCGAACCGGGAGCAAAGTACCGAGTGATGCATCGCAACTAGTTCTGGCGTGAGGAGAGAGACAGAGCCTGGTAGAGCGATCCGCTGACAGAGGGGATAAGTCGTTGAAGCCGAATCACATTGGGGACTTTGAGCCATCCGTGTACATTGGCACGGATCCAGCGTGAGGCGAAGTGCGCTCCAAAAAGGTCGAACGCAGTACTCACGGCGTTGTAGAAGCTTTGGGAGCAGAGGCGTCGCGACAGAGTCAAAAGTGGTACCCGACAGGGCAACACCAGAAGCGCCACCGAGCTGATAGCTACCCCAAGCTCTCGGAGGAGTTTCCTAACCTTAAACCCGAATGCCTTAGGGTATGGCTGGTGTCTTTCCGCAGCATATGCATAATCGAGATCGGCCAAAATGCAGCGAGAGCCATTGGCGACTGACTAAGACGCGAGCCAGCGGGTACAAGAAGAGCATCATGCCCTGTGTACGGCGCAGAGCAAGTAGGCTCTCAAGACGGAGAAAGGTGCGGTGGATCGAGTCCACCTTCCGCAATAAACATTCGGTGCGGATGCGTAAAACTCTCATCCGTAGTCAAGCTTCTAACGACCAAAGGATTGGTAGAAAAGTACGGCAGGAGCCCTATCAAGCTGACCATCTCGAGGAAGTTGGTCGCGAGAGGGTGGTGCTGTTGTAGCAGTTTTGCCATTTGTAACCACGGTCACGCCCTCGTTGGTTAAGGCTAAGAAGGTTAACCTATTTTTATAGTTTTTATGTATTCTTAAATCCTTTTCACACTTCCCCTTAATTCTATCTCTCTCTCTCTTCTTCATTGAATCAGAATGCTCCCGTGGGCTACATCAGTATTGTGTTTCTCTCATTACATACTTTCTAACCGAACCACACTTTATACAGGCTCTACAAAAACTTCCCTTCCCCACCTTTTCATACGACCTCCCCCTCCCCTTCCTTAGTTTACCTATGTAACACCCACACATTTGCACTTTTCATAACTTTACCCCTAAAATAAAGAGCGAAAATGCTCTCGTTAGCTTTCGCTTTAATTTCAATACATCTAAATCTTCCCCCAACACAGTAGATTACGCGTTTCCGGCTCCAGCGCGCCACGACGACCTAAAGGTGCGCGCTGAGCCCCGACCCCCAAATTACCCATACAACAAATCCTTCCCCTTCCCATCCATCAGACGCACCTGTATGCGCGACCCCCTTCGCTAAACGGGCCTCGAAACGTGGGGTAATTCGTAAACGCGTTATATTGATCAAACAGCCCCGAAATGTAATTACCTTAATTGACGACGACTATCCTCGAGAAAGGGAGCGAGGCAGGCGAGGTGGGAGTTGGGGTCATATCTGCCGCCGGGGGATGGCAGGGTCGTTTTAGCAAATGGGGGGGGAGGGGAGTAGAGAATTAATGAGTGAATAAAATGAGCACCATTTGAAGATGGGAGCCGCGGACCATTTGCCAACCGAACTATAGTTGATTGAACTATGATGCTTATTAGGGCGAAAATAAAGGCCGGAGTGATTAAACGAGGGCATGTTTAATTCGAAATCTGCCGCATGACAAAGTAAATAGAGATATTTTGTATATATTTATGGAGTAAAACGATGGGAAAGAAGTCAAATAAAAAGGCTGAGACAATAGCGAAATCGCTAAAGGAGGCAAGGAGAAAGAGGGTGCGCTAAGAGGCAATAAATACGGTGGACATTACAAGTACGAATGGTGGGCAAGGTTCTTTCAAGTATGAGTTGGATGTTGACATAATGTTGATGGCTTCAACCATGTTCTAATGCAAAAGAATGGCGTTCCTATTGTTCACAATTTCTAGCTGAGAATCGTTAGCGATGTAGAAGATAAATCCATAAGAGGAGCGGCATCGCCACTCCTTCTTACAAGAGGAGTTTGCGCTTCGCGTGCAGACCTTCAGTCTGTAGCGGTCCTATCCAGCTCTGGCAACGGAGTTTTGGTTTTAAAAAAATTAAAAGCTTTCCAGTACATATCTCCTAATGATTTATAATTGATTTATCTTTTTTCAGATGGATGATTATTTTCTAGGCACAAAGGCAAGAAATTTATTTCATCAGAATTCTTTTGAAATAAGAAAACAATCCTCACGACTCCCCCATCCCCACCAGCCATCAAATTTGCTCTGATAATTTTATTTTTCTTTACTCGTTTTTAGAGGCCAGTATCTATTTCCTCCTGATAGAAATTAAAATTGAAAATCTATTTTTGAAATAAATTTGATAAAACTTTCGAATATATGTAAAAAAAAAAAATAGCCACTAAATTTTTTAAAATTTTCATAACTTCACCATTTATAATTCTTGTTTAAAAAAATCCAAAATATTCGATAATCATATTTTCCTGAGCTTCACCATTTTGTTTTGTTTTTTTAAATTATAAAGGAGCTCTTAGAAAGAACTTAAAATATCATGGTCGTGGTCGGCTCCAGCTCGTGTCCGAGCATCGGTTTCGTGGTCAGTTATCCGGTCTCCTCGGCTCATGTTCGTTTGTGTCGGATAGGACTTAGGAGACAAAGAAGGCGGGACAGAAAACAGAGACGAATGTCATTCGTGGCTGCGCGACGGCCACGTTCTTGGTATATCAAGGCCCGCCTTTCTCGCGCCTGCCCGCTGGGCTCTTCCCTCTTCCGCCGGAGCCAGACATAGGAATCTTATATGGCCCATGTCTTCTTGGCACGCCGTTGGGGGTCTTGCTGTTGATTGAGTTTAATTTGGAACCTCATCCACGACCTTACCGCCTTGGGTGACCCTGCCAGGAGTTTGAAACTCCCGACGGCATCGCCCTTGGGATCAATGGAACACTCAAGCCTTTCCACCACTCGAGGCTTTGGTGAAGGTTGAATGAATAAATGATTCCACATGATCCATATCATCGATCTAAGGAATTATTTTAATAGCATCCTGAAGGGCGGAATATAAAGACGAAAGTTCTACCCAATCTCACGAGTAATTATTTTGGAGGGGTTCAATAAACTGATTCAACACATCCAGAGCCAAAAGCTCCTATAAGGAGCGGTTTCACCACTGGTAATTTGTAATATAAAATATACTAAAGTCCTAACCAAACTAAGAGAAAAAAATATATATTACAAATTATTCAAACCCTCAAAAAAAGTGTTTTTTAAAATATATTGTTCAGAAAAGATAAATGATTATTGAATGTTTGGGAATTTTTTGTAAACAAAAATAATTATAAATTGTGAAGTACAGAAAATATATTAAAATTAAGGCATTGCTAGTTTATGTTTTTTTTTATATGCAAGCAAATTTAGATGGGAGAAAAAAGGATCTTTCAGGATTATTTCTTCAGTATATCAAAATAATTCTGCTAAAAAAATTCTTGCCTTTCAGCCTAGTAAATAAGAATTAATCTGAAAAAAACTAGAACAGGCAATGACTTCGCCACTCGAGTGGTTATATTTTTATAAATTTTCTGAACTTCATCAATTATAATAATTTTAAAAAGGAACTCTAAACTAAATTTTCTGAACATCACCATTTGTAATCCTTTGGGTTTTAAAAAATTCACAAAATTTCGATACTTATATTTATTTCTGAACTTCACAATTTTGTTTTTGATATTATAAAAGAATTATTAGAAATAACTATGATAAAAAAACATAAGTCATAACCAAACTAAGATGAAATTATTATTCAAATATTCAAAAAATCCTCTTCTTAAATTATAGAGTTAGTGATGATGAAGTGATGATATGTATGTACTGGAAAGGTTTTAATTGTTGCTAGAGCCAGATAGGCAGTAAGCCAAAGAATGACTGAATGTGTGGATGTGAAATGCAAGCTCTTCTGTAAGGAGTGTGAAAGCCACTCCTCTTATTACACTATAATTTAAGAAGGCAATTCTCTTGACAATTTGAATTTTTATTTTAAGTTATCACAAATTTCTTGATATTTTCAAAATAATTATGGGCAAATGTTTTGAGACTATTATATCAAAATAAGATTATATTTTAACTTGCCAATTTTTACAACAAATTACAAATACTGAAATTTTTTTTTTTAAATTTAAAGAATGTATATTAAAAGGCATGGCTGTTTTGGGGTCTTTTTGTATATAAGTTTTATTTTAAATAATTTTTTATTTTAATCATTAGCCAAGTATTAACTTATAATTTTAGTATGGTTTGGTGTAGTTGTGTTTTTCAATTTTTTTTTAATAATGAAATTATTTTAAATTAAAAATTCTTATGTGATGTTCTGGAGTTTTTTTTTAAAGAATGGGGATTAGAAAAGAAAGAAGAGGTTCAGAAAGATTTTCATAAATGGTTAAAATTAAGGAAAAAAAAATATTGTTTACAAAAATATTATTGAATAGGTTTTGACTAATATTTAAAGGGAAAAATATAATCTTCCCTAACATTATATTTTAGGAAGGCAATTTTTTTGAATAGTTTGAATTTTTTTTTAATTCTCTTAGTTGAACTGTCACCCAATAAATGTTCTATAAGTTTATATTTTGAAGATAAAAACTATTACTTGCTTTGGAGTTTTTTACATTTAGAGTTAGAAAAAGGTCTGCAGGGCTAGTTTTTTTTTTGTAACTATTCGGTCGATTCTAACGAATTTTGTAACTCTTATGTTGTTTCACATTCTCTTTCGAATAATATAATTGGCAAGGTCCTCCCAATGTTAGTCAGGGAATTATTGAAAGTTTTGAAGGTCGTAAGGTCATAAATTAGAATAAGTGAGAGCACGCGACTTTGGTCAGCAGACCTTGTTTGTATATTTGAAGCTTTTTCCAACTTCTTTCTAAACTTTCCTTTAGAGTTAGAAAAAACAAATATGGTTATCGAATATAAATATAAATATATATATATATATATATATATATATATATATATATATATATATATATATATGTGGCGTTAATTAATAGCTGTTAAGTTCAATGATTTCATATCAGAGATGAAAGCCAGATCTAGCTGATGGTTAGAGATTGTCCTGATTATATATATTATATATATATATATATATATATATATATATATATATATATATATATATATATATATATATATATATATATATATATATATATATATATATATATATATATACACAAAATCCCATAGGAAAATGAAAAGAGGATTCCAAGTAATTTCAAACTTTTTCAGTTCATTATCAGTTCTTTGATAATGAAGTGAACAAGTTCGAAAGTACTTGGAATCCACCTTTCATTTTCTTGTGGGATTCTTTGCATTTATTGCCTTACTCATGCGCTACTTTGTGAGTTTCTCATATATATATATATATATATATATATATATATATATATATATATATATATATATTTTGTGCATGTGCAAGTTGCCCACTTGTAATCTGATCAATTTAGTTCTAAAAGTTTGATATGAGAGAAAGCATGGAGGAATGTACTGTTTGACTTGGCCATGCTAATTTGATCAGATCCAGGTTTGTTAGGTTTTTTTTTTAGAAAATTAAAGAATGGAGGATGTTTGTTATCTTGGCCAGTTATTCAGGCAGTAAGAATGTACAAAATTCCTACACGTTTCGGGAAGGATTTTATTCCACATTCTCGCAATGTTGCGAGAGCCTCTCTTGTACACACTCTTCTTTAGCGACTTCCATAGATGTTAATTTGGGCTCATATATGTTCTTTTGAGAAAGTCACTTAGTACAGAAATAAGGTGTTGTGCTAGGTATTTTCTGAGTAGATTTGCTTGTATTTTGGGGATCGTTGTCTTGTTGAAAGGTAAAATGCCTTCCAAGTCACAATTTCATGTCTTCCTCATGTATGCGCTGATAGTTTTCATAATTCATGACCCCATCACACACTTTTAATGCGCAAGTGCCAGCAGCAGAGAAACATCCCCATAACATCATCGAACCTCCTCCATGTTTGAGAGAATGGACGGTGATCTTTCTTATGAGGGGTTCGCCAGATCTCTCCGACAATCGTACCGTTCGTCTATTCTACAAAAGAGCTAGATTTTTGTCTCATCTGACCATAGTATTTTAACTAATTTAACTTAGCTAACTCACAGGCGTCTCTATGAGCTCTCTTCAACAAAGGCTTCCTTGTAGGGAAGCCCAAATAACGTTGTACTGGTACAAAACTGCTTGTAACCCATATGATGAAGTCTTAGGATTATTTCTAACTTGTCTTCACCATACGCCAAACATACCTATGGATCAGTTTCCTTGATCGACCTTCACGCGAACGATTTACTGAGATACCATTAAATTTAGACTTTACAATAAGCGGCCTTGTCCAATTTAACAATATGGTTTCCTGCCGCTTCTGAATGCTCAACGTTCTTCACCATAACTTTCTTGCAAATGTTTCCTCGGCAAAATAGTGAAAACGAATAACAAATCTCGCAAGTAAATTTGCAGTTAAAATATTTTTCTTGAACGTTTTAGTTTTTGTCTATAACATTTTAAAAACGTTTTAAAACGCGGAGTGTCTGTCTATTTTGAAAAAAAAAAATGCCTATGTAATCTTTAAAAGGCAAAAGCTATCTGATCTTTTCTCTTATTCTGACGCAATTTCGTCTTCTAAGCCAGCCGAGGAGGCTGAACTGCCTTTCGCTTGCGCGGGAATCGAGGGATGGGATCATTCCTGTTATAAGTATTTGGGGGGTTTGGGGGCGAATAAGAGGAAATTAAAAAAAGTAAAAGCTAAACATTATTTAATAGATAAAACTTTCCAATGTCTTTGTAAATTTGAGCAACTTAGTCTTTTACTTTATTTCGTTGTCCCCATAAAAACTCGCACATATATGAATCGATCAGCGAATTCCCGGGCTTAGGTCCCCAAATTTCGATGTTATGTTGAGCCAAGAACTTTGTTATTGATTTTGCTTTGTGATAAGTTGCGCCATCATGCTGGAAAATACAGTTATCATCCCCTAATTGGTCTAAAACCTTTGGTAAAAGGTGCTGATGAAGCACGTTTTGGTACCATCTAACCAATCTTTTTTAAGTCATTAATGATCCTAAAGATGATGCTCCTTGAAGCAATACCTTTGCAACTATCTCTTTGCATATATATATATATATATATATATATATATATATATATATATATATATATATATATATATATATATATATATATATATATGAAAAATAATGGCAAACCACAATATTTGAATCAAGATTTTATTTATAACTAAGGGACTAGTTTCGGCAAGATGTCATTTTCAACTAATAATGAAGAAACAAAATGAAACCACAGGAAACAATCTGGAAAAAAATAGTATATCTGGCGCAAACGACAAGCTAAACAAAATGAAATGAAGAGGAAACAATCTGGAAAGTTGCTAATCTCCGAAAACCATTGCTTCCGGGGGTTTATAAATACAATTGGCGACTCTATTCGATATATTTTTCTATTAAATTTGTATTGCCCTTCAGATAAATTGAAATTATCAACTTTGTTAATGATTCCCAAATTCTCCTCTCAATATAATTATTTGATTTATAAATGATTTTGGCAGTCTAGTCAAGGATTTTCGAATGGTATTAGAATATTTAAATGTAATATTTATGATATTTCCGTTCGCATATGATTTTAGGGGGGCCAGGGCTGGAGCATATGGGAAACTAATACATTTTATAAAATCGTCCCTTCGCGGTGTGGAGATGGCATAGAAGTTTTTTCGTGCTTTCGAATGGCATCTATTTATGAGGTGAATTGGGTATCTTAGTTCAATGAAATTGCAGATATGGTGGTGAATTTCATCCTGAAGGAAGATTGGGCCGCACGTTCTATAGGCTCGGAGAAAGAGGGAAGAAATAACAGATATCTTAACGGATTTGTCATCTAATGAGAAAAAATGCATGTAAGCATTTGAATTTGTAGGCTTTCGATAGACTGAGGACTGAATATGATTATTTAAACGGTGGATATTTACGTCTAAAAACGGTAGAGAATTATTCTGTTCCCATTCTACTTTGAATTTTATCGATGGGTGTAACGAATTCAGGTTGTTGAAAAATTCATTGAAATTGTTGTTGTCTATGGGCCATGCCGACAGGATGACGTCTACATATCGAAACCAGATAAGAGGTTGGGAATGGATCCGTGAAGGAGGGTCATTTCATAGTTGAAAATACATTAGTTACACATAAACGCACTAATTTAATAATTTTAGGGATCGGTAAAGGTAGGTTAAGTTAAATACAGCAGTCACAAAATTTGAAAAAGATAAGCTGTGCTGCTTTTGGGGTTCACACCAGGATCTTTAATGCGAAGATCTCCGAGTTTTTCTTTGGTGTCAATGTGAGAACGGTGCAGAGGATCAGGAAAGAGTTGCCTGGAGTCATCCTGTGATTACGTCTGCTCGGAAACTTCATTCTATGCTTTCTGATACGAAAGGAACACCCGAATTTGTTGTAGAGATCCAGACCATGATTATCAACGGCCCCAGCAAGAGAATGAGGTCTATAGCCAGGGACAAGGGAGTGCCAATCTCTCATCAGGCAGGTAGTGCATGGGGACATCTCTTACTACTCATACAAGATGAGAAAGGGCCGACTTCTGTGACAGATAATGAAGGTCAAGCGGAAGGAAGGTGCTGCGAAGCTTGTGAACAACTGAATCATCCCCCTCAAGCCTCGTCTGCTTTGGTTCTTCTCAGACGAGAAGAATTTCTGACAGGACCGAGTGGTGAGCTCGCAAAACAACCGCTGGCTTGTTGTGTTCCTCAAAGATGTACGGAGTCATTGAAGATCAAGTTCCCGGTCCATACCATGCCCCAGTTTATCTTCCCGGCGAGTTACATCAACTGCCTGGATCCAGGAGGTGGCCGTTGGAAGGCCGTAGGTGTGCCAACAGGACTCTCTACCATGCCACACAAGCAGGCGGACTCAGTCTTGGCTTAGCTCTATCAAGTATTTCATTGAGGTTGAGCGTGTAGCAGCTAACCTCAAAAGCTTACCCGTTTGTCAGACTTTTCTTCCGTCCTATATTAAATAATTTTTTTTAAATATTAAATCATTTTTTTTATACCTACTTTCGTAAGTTCAATTCCTTTAAAATGGTGAATCCTGTTTTTTTTTTTCATTTTACGATTTTAAAATGTATGTGCCGCCCTAATTTAATTACTTGCAAACCTGACAAAGGTAAAGGTGTAATTTTGTTGAATAAAGATCGTTATGTAAACAAAATTTCTTAAACTTAAGGATGACCCTTTTAAATTAGTTATTAAATTAAAGGATAAAGTTAGAATCCGCATACAATAATCTTCATCTGCAAGGTCTTAGGGCGCTCGATGGCCAAAACATCAACAAAACCCTTAAAAATATAATGAGTGTAGGGAAAAAATCATGGAAATAAAGTGGATGAAGCAAACCTTTGATTCTCCGCTCGTTCACTTGCTCTAGGTCGTCTTTGACACATGAGGACGAGCATTGTTATGAAGAATAAGGCCCCTTTTGATGACTAGAGATGATTTTTTGTTAAGGATTCTTGTCGAGTATATGGAAAATATTCAGTGAATTGGCCCTAGCTATTAGAATCTACGGGGTCACCATGATATTAGTTGGTAGCCTTTGGAACGAGCAGAAGGATATGATGACCCCGTATCATCAATGTCATCATTAATGATAACTGATACATTTCCTCATCGGTCTTAGGCAGATTATAACATAGGAAAAGACATAAGGTAGAAGGGCCCACCTTCTATCTTATGTCCACCTGTCTTCAACAAATAGGCCCATCTTCCACAGATGTCCACCTGCCTTCAACAAGTGGACATCTAAGGTAGGTAGTCTTGTTTCCATGACTCATTTGATTGTCAAAGTTTCGTTCACAAAGTCAAAGTTATGGAAACTAAAGCTGTACTACCGGCCCAAGAAATAGAGCGAGTTAAATGCCAGGCTTACTGCCCAAGAAGTAAAGATTTAAATGCCAAGAAATAGACCCAGAGTCAAATGCGTTTAACTACCTATCCAAGAAATAGACCCATGGTCAAATATTTTGCTTACTGCCCGTCCACCAAGAAAAGACCACGGATTAAATGCCTGGCTAACTGCCCGTCCAAGAAATAGATCAATTGAGTTAAATGGCTGGTTTAATGCCCGTCCATGAAATAGACCAGGGGTTAAATTCGTAGCTAATAACTGGCCGAATCCATACAGGTGTGGTCAAAAGACCCTGCATTACATGGTCAGAGCGAACAAGCCCTGTAGACGCATTTATGGCCAAGGTGGGGACGTTGGAAACCCCTCAAAGGGCAGTGCAAAGAGTACACGTACTTTCTGACAGGTGTGTGTGGGGGAGGGGGGAGAATGCGGAGGTGGGATGATGATAAATCTGCGCCAAGAACAGAAAGAGACGCGAGCCCATAACACGCAACGCCCCATTAATGACTGGCTTGCATGGTCGGGTGAGGCTGAGCGCGCGCGAATCAATAGCAACGGGACCGGTCCGATTTCCAAACAATGCGTCCCGGATTCCCAATAGAAGGTGAATTATCTATCACGATTGTCCACAAGACGCAATTATTTATTACTAATGTCATAAAATTACAAGGAGAAGAGATTTGCTGACAAGTGGTGACGTTAGGCGACGTGAACAGATGCGGGAGGGGTGAAAAGGGAGGAGGATAAAGGGGAAAGGTTGTGCGTGAAGATGACGTAATTCCCGTTAACAGAGGTAACATCTTAATGTTTTATATAAAAAAAGGGTGACCAACGTGCCATCTCATCCCAGGATCCTTTTTTAAGGCAAAATATGAAGTTAGGGTAAGTAAAAACGTTAATAGGAGACCAGAGCAGGAGTAACTACGGGATACTAGGTGAGGCCGAGCGACTCTCTTGATATGAGGGAGGAACCCTTCGCTTTAGTTGCTGGTTAGACCAAACTATCAAGGAAAGAGGGTATTAAGCCTATCAAAAGTCCCCATAAAGCCGGGAAGAGGAGAAACTCTTTAGAAGAAAATATAAATAAGCTAAAAAGAGAGCACCAACGAGGGCATACCGGCCGGAACGTTTCTGGAGACTCCTCACAAAAAGTATAGAATTAAGAAACTCCCGCCGAGGGGGTCTAAAGAGATCTACAAAACAAGTGGCGAAGATGGAAGAGGCGAAAATGATTAAAGGATAAGTGAAAATGCGTGGAATGTACATAGGCTGAGTATTCTACTTGGAGGGTAGGCAGTAGGAGGGCAGTCAACTCTCCAAAATTTTTGAAGAAGTCATAATGGACGCAGATCCTCCCGTGGGCAATTATCTAAATATCAGCTGCCCAATGCTATACTTGCGACAACGCCTCTGACGACGAAGGAGGAAGAGAGGGGGGGGGGCAGAGGGGGTGAGATCGAGAGAGGGTGGGGAGGGCGAGAGAGCGGGGAGAGCGAGAGGGAGCGAGAGGGGGGTGGGGAGAGCAAGAGAGGAGGTGGGGAGAGCGAGAGGGGGGAAGGGGGAGAGGGGGTGGGGAGAGAGAGGGGGTGGGGAGAGAGAAAGGGTGGGGGGAACGAGAGGGTGGAGAGCGAGGGAAGGTGGGGAGAGAGAGGGGGGGAAGGGGAGAGAGAGAAAGGGTGGGCGGAACGAGAGGGAGGGTGGGGAGAGAGAGCAAAGGTTGGGAGAGATGGAGGGTGGGGAGAGCGAGAGAGGGTGGGGAGAGCGAGAGAGGGTGGGGGAGAGCGAGAGAGGGTGGGAGAGAGCGAGAGGGGGTCGAGAGAGGGTGGGGGAGAGCGAGAGAAAGTGGGGGGAGAGCGAGAGGGTGGGGGAGAGCGAGAGGGGGTCGAGAGAGGGTGGGGAAAAGCGAGAGGGAGGAGGGTCAGTTTTTTTTTTTTTATTAAAACCATTTTTTAAGAGCCCATCTGGCGACTGCCTACTAGGAAAAAAGTCTCCGTACTCACACTAGAGCCCAAAACTTGGCTAGAATAGCAAAAAGAACAGAGATGAAAAAGGGAACAAAGGCTAAGGCAGAAGCTAAAAAAGGGAACAAACACAAATAAAAACCAAAAACAAGGTAAGCAAAAGGGCGTCGGAGGTTAGCCCGCCTCACCTCCCACTGGCTCAGGAAAATGCGACCTACAACAAAAGGTCAAATAACTTGGAAGAGGCCTGTCTCCTCAAAAAAGTCATATAGTCCACAAGTCGGTTTGCACGAACCAGTCCCGAGTACAATGGACAATGGGTAGCGACCCTGCAGGTAACGTACGCGAAGATCACCCAGACTGTGGCATTCAAAATGAATATGCCGAACATTCTGGGGGACAATGCAGTCGTCACAATAAGGTTCCGGAGAGCGCTCCATCAAATCGCGGTGCGTCCCACGAGGGTATCCAATTCGGAGACGGCAGAAAGAAACATGAAGTCGTCGCAGCATGAGTGGGGAGGGGGTAGGTCCATGTGAAGAAACGCGGCTAAATGGCACAACACTTTAAGTTCCCCTCTGCCGTCTCCCAGTTTCTTTGTCAAGCAGTGCTCCGCTGCCCGTATTCTGCCATATAAACGGCGTGAGGGAGAGCTAAACGCTGGCCTCATCACCCAGTCCTCGCGGACTCTTTGGCGCACTCATCGGCGAGCTCATTTTCCAAATTCCCACACGTTCAGGAACCCAGCATAAGATAATCTCTACATCCGCCCGGATCGCCAAACTCGTGGCGTAACGGATATCGCAAACCAGGGGATATGTAGACTTCAACACCCCGATAAAACTCAGGGTGATTTGTTAGTTGCTATAGACACAATCCGTTCTCCGAACCGGGCACATCGCGTTATCTTCCGTACCGAGCGGTGTATTGCAACTAACTCGGCTGTGAAGACAGGCGCAGCGCCTGACAAAGACCCGCTGATTTCACTAGAGGGCAAACGGCGTGGAAACTGACCCTTCTTGGGACTTGGAGCAATCTGTATACACTGGCACTATCCCAGTGTATACCTTGTGACCTTGTGTCTCAGCGTAATATTCTTTGGTGGGAGCGACGATGACTGAGAAGACCAATACGGGATCTGCACTGCCGTCCACAGATGTTGCACCGGATCTCAGGGTCGCACGGTGGAGGCTGTGCAGCCCTCTCATGTCTCTCCTCTCGACGTTCAATAAGTACATTCCTCCATTGCTGTTCAAAGTTGTTTATTCCTTCACGGCATCTTGTCCTCCATAGTGTCCTGCGCAAGACCTATTTTACATTATCTTTATATCTCTTTTTCTGACCACCAGCACTTCTAACACCCTGTTATAGCTGTCCGTACATTATTTTCTTTGGCATTCTTTCATCTGGCATTCGAATTACATGCCCGACCCATCTCATCTGGTTTTCCAACAATATGCACTGGAGACTGATGAGTCCAGCACGTGTCAAGACCGTTGCATTTGATATTCTATCTTGCAACGTTATCCCCAGAGGTGTGGTGACAACATAGTCAAATCGGGTAATAGAGGGGGGCAGGTAGGCTGGCCGTCTGTAAAGTCATAGTATGCGAGTGCAGGATGTTAGGGGGCACGGACTGACGGGCCGCCCATGGCCCCCTAAAGGGGGTCGGCCTTATCAAGCCGCCACCAGCGGGAACGGTCAATAATGGGCTGCCTGCGTGTTTTCTTAGCACTCTACCTTGAAAGCAAAGGAGGGACTGCCGCTGGAAAGAGAGTCGCCCAAGGGCGCCTCCAGAGAAGGGGGTGAGGGGCAGTCCACCACACCAGTGGGACTAGGAGAGGAGTAAGCTTCCTCTCCGGTATAAAAAAATAGAGGCTCCACTGAGAAAGCACATGAGGGGGCGCGAACCTCCTTTTCTGCTATGGTGCTACCCGAGTGGCTCCGACGGTGGTAAAGGCGAAGTGGAGAGGGGTTTTATTATTTCCATCATTGGGCATCGCGATCCTATAAAATTCACGGGACGCAAACGCTAATGACCCCACGCAGTAGCCCGCTCTGCGAGCTGCCGCCATTAGAGACCATTCTTCCCGCCCAATGGTCAGGCGGCTCCACCTTAGGCTCGGCGTAAAATTGATAGACCCTGAAAGGAGAAAGAGTATGTGGGGAAGGTGAGGGTGTGGGGTGAGGCAGGTTGTTAAAAACCCACCACCCCAACCGGAGTTCAGGGGTGAGGGAACGTTGTCCCCTCCTACCTCATCCCCGATCTGGCCTGGTTGGGTGAGAGGAAAATGGTCGGCGTCTACCTTGTGCAATTAGAGGCCGACCAGAGAAAGTTGTGGGAGAGGTGGTATGGAAAGTGAGCAAGCAAGGTAAGAAGACTGGGTGTCAGAAAGAAGGAGAAGAGGCTAAGCTGGGGCCGGACTGGGCGCTTAGTCCCGTCAGCCCGGCGGCCAGGAAAGCAAATCGCCGTGCCCCTTACGGGGGGTCAAAAGATGGAGTCGTCCATGGGCAATTCCACTGAAGGGGGTGAGGGGGGAAAGCATCCTGACCCCTAGGAGAGAAGTAAACCTCCTCTCTGGTAACAGAGCGTTGGAGGGGGTCACTGAGAAAGCACAGGAAGGAGGGGGTCACCTTTTCAGAGGCGGAGCTGCCCGAGAGCGCCTCCAAAGATGGCAGAGGGAAAGCCCCATTCCCGAATGCGGATGGGGAGGGGAGCCCCTCAACCGGCTGAAGGTGTCTCTCCTTGTACCTCGTCCTCCCCGACACCTAGGGATGGCGAGAACGCAAGTGGAGGCGGATCCACAGGCGTCACCCAATGACTTCGGAGGTTAAGAGAAAAGTCTCCATAGGATCAGAAAATTACAGACGCGGTCCACGGGTCAAGTGTTGATGGGCTTAGCCAACCCGACCCACCATTCAGGCTAAATTGTCATCGAGCTTTAACCATAAAGGATGGTGCAGACGTAGCCACCTCTTATGTGTACTGGATGAAGGTGAGCAGAGTCGACGGCCCAACAAACCTTATACCTAG